>CM070550.1:60079623-60679623 GCA_036346405.1 Phyllostachys edulis
TCAAGTTAACCAAAGGCATTAATATGGCCAAGAATAATTGGATCTTACAAGCAAATTAGAGGATTTCTAAGATCATAATATTTGTGAAACTAATCACATGTCAGCATCGATAAAACATCAATAAGAAAAACCAATAATACATAATCTCAGATTGGTGCGAGTTTGCAACACATTGGACAAGAATGAGAAAAACAAATGAGGTGATCTTCTAACAGGGTCCAATTTTATCACATAATGCATCTCAAACAAGTATCACAGGATATATGTTCAGTCATTAGTTATTAAACTAAAACATTTTGTGTCATTTTATTCCATGTTGTATATGAAATTCTACCCGGCAATGAATTTGTGAGTAGCCTCCTCTATTAGCGTTTCTATTCAAAACTCTTCCAGGTCTTGCCCATTCTGTTTGCCTTTCCTTTGGTGCCCTGGTATCATTGGAACCTTGGTGACTTGTGTTCTGCAATTGCAGAACAAACTAAGCATAAGACAAGACATGGTAACAATAGCACTAATCAAATCATATTATTGATGTTTAAGTAAACAAAAGAAATCCTAAATATGAAAATAGTATATAAGAATAGCAGTTATTGGACAGGTAATAACATTTTTATGTAATTTTCTAAGAAGGAATGCGGATAATATTTGTTAGCAAATGGTACCAACCAGTAGAATTTCAAGCATGACTAGCCTAGTGCCCATGCATTGCAAGCGGATCTCAAATAAACATAATATAAGTTCTAAACTTAGAAAACTAATATGCATAAGTAAATTATCCTAGATATAAAAGTTTCATAAATAATTTGCATCTAATCAACAAGCCACATGGAGTCTTATCACAAGCGCATACACAGATAATCTAATTATCGCATAAAATCCTTCAAGTAATATATGCATATATGTACATAGTTATCCACAAAGATCACACTAACTCAAGAGGTGGGAGGTAGATGGCGGACTTACCATCACCACCAAGCTCGTTATCGTATACTTGAGAAAATTAGTGTATCGATATTGAATCTGAATCTGACAACGTCACTTTGGATACATATCTTGCCGTATCGGTGATTTTCTGTTTTTCAAAAAAAAATAATTCGATACTTATCGATGCTTCCCGATACCTTTCGCTTCTTCTCTTCTCTGGCTCCTGCGCCAGGCTAAACCATGACACCCGATGCTTATCGATACTTCCCGATACCTCTACGCCCTTCTCTTCTCTGGCTCCCCTTACGCCAGGCTAAACCCATGACACGGATACTTATCGATACTTCCCGATACCTCTTGCCCCTTCTCTTCTCTGGCTCACTGCCAGGCTCAACCACTTGGCTGACTCCACGGTGGCATGCCCCGAGGAGGTGGCGTGGTCCTGCAACATCGGCGGTGGCGAGAAATGGTGAGGGCAGCAGCGGCAGGAGCTTGTGAGGAGTAGCGGCGGTGGCAGGGGAGCTAGTGAGGCAGCGTCTTGACCAAGCAAGAGCTATGGCGGCCAGGAGGTACAAGCATCCATGTACAAGCGCAGCAGCCAGCAGGTGCCCTAGCCCTAAGTGACTTGCTGTGGGGGCAGTGGGCTGATGGACCTGTGTGATAAGGTGGCCCATTTACTACTTCTTTTTTTCCTTTTCTTTATTATTGTGTAATGGATCTTATGTATTTATTTGTGTGTGGCATACCATATCTCATGTTTGTTTCACTATATTTTTATTTTAATATATATAGGTAAATTACATAAGGCACCTGCATCATAAACTATCCGATATAATTGTATGATCGATGTGAATTTTGGAGTTTGGGTATGAAAATGTTTTATACCCTGATATATTTATGGCAAGTGAGTTTTGAACTTCGGTTCAAATTAGTTTGAACTACTTTTGAATTAGTGCAACTAGAGTGATTATATACCAATAAACTAGCTCAAACTAGTTAAATCGAGGGCAATTTAATTTTTTTAGGGTTTGACATCTCAAATACACTTTTTATGGGTATGTGAATATACCCCGCCAAACTTTGCAAATCTAAAAGCACATCAACAGGTATTGATTTGGGTGCCTCGCACCAAGGTTCATGAAACACTTGTCATATCGCTGTTTTGGAGGAAATGGCATATCACGGCATCATCGTATCACGTATCCGTATTGGTATCGGTGTGTCAAGAACAGCCCAACCACCAAGTCTTTCTTTTATAAAACCTAGTTGGTAGCTTTAACTGGTACAAGTAACAATGGTATACATTACAATGCACTTTATAAGAACCCATATTTAATACAGGTATCAATTTTATAAAGTCATCTTAGAGAAACAACAACCAATTTAAAAATTAGCCGAAACACTGATCCTTTAATTCCAGAATTAGATCTGGAAACAGAAAGGTTCAAACAAATAGAAGCAGCATTGGTTAAAATAAAGAAAGCTAAAACTGACTATCAAATAAGGTCAACACGTCAAGTAAAAAAGAAAGCAAATTAGCATTCCCATACATTAGCACTCCCATCTCATCAGGTGAGCAAATACAAAGCAGGTTCATAATTATACCTCTTTGTTATTGTCATATCTCTTTCTAACTTCACGAAAAGAATCTGCACGGAGCATGAAGCATTGATTAATACCTTTTGTCATTCTAGCTAATCATGCAGATTAAACATTTTTCAAACCTAAACAATACAAAATAGAAGCACACAATAAATTAGTCCCAAATAAACAAATTCCTAGTATTGAATGCTCTCCTTATTGCGAAACAAAATCCCCTGAACGAGTCGAAACCAGACAGGGTCAATGGTACTCATTAGAGGACAGAATCAATGTTAGGTCCTACCGTCCTAACAGACACAAATGCCGCAAAACACCAATCCCTTCACTGACTGAATTTGTCACTTCTGCTGCATAATCCCCACGGCAAGCCTTTTAACCCCTAGATCCTAGCGAGGACAAACAAAACCTTTACTGCGTCTTAAAGCCCTAGAAATAATGGGAACCCAGAGAAAGAGCAAATCAAAGATGTCAAATAGATAATCACCCATTTTTTGCTTACCATGAAAATTAGTATATTTATTTTATCCTGATAACAATTTCAGCCAAAAGAACAGCAGAACACAGAAGGCTATCACTGCAGGATCATTAATCGATAAAAACCACCAAAGCATTAATCACTTGTATCACATCAATTCTACAACCCCTAACTAAGGTTAGCCATCGCGGCCACTACCACGACACCCCGACCGCATTCCGTAGACCGCCGCTCGAAACCCTAACGGCCAAAGGCCACCAGAACAACGATAAGGAAGGAAAGATTTACGCACGAATCGGAGCAAGGGAAGATAGATGGGTACCCGGGGGAGGGCGACGGCCGGCAGTGGCGGTGGCGCCGTCCATGCGGTGGGTTGCGGCGGAGCGCGATGGAGGCGCGAACCCTAAGGAGAAACCCTACTGTTCTCGGAGGGGGTGGAGGGTAGAGGCGGCGAGTAGACGAGACGAGACGAAACGAGAGGACAGGAGCGGATTTGGTGGTTGCTTTAGGTTTTGTTCTTGACCTTTTTTTAAAGTAAATTTCACCTTGGATACGTACGTCTGTTTGGTTTGTGTCCTATTAGCCAAACGGCTAACCATAATTTTGTTATTGTCTTGAATTTTGGTTAATATTTGGATCAATTTCAATATTTAGTGTTGCTCTCAAAATTTTGATATCCCTAACACTGTCCTGCCTTCCTTGCCAATAGGCTGGCAAATCGGGGCGGCAAAATCCTTCGCCCGCTTTTGGTGTGCACAGCCAACATCTTGAATATGGCGTATCAAACAATGGTTTGATGCATTAAATACATAATTTGTTTGATTATGTAGCTTTAAATAGTCATATTATATTCCTTGTAATTTAATCAACAAAGTAAGACTCATATTGGTTATATTTTAGTACAAAAAAATTTATATGTCATGTAAAGCCCACGCGTCATACTCACAATTTGGAAAATTTTGACAATCTTTTTAGCAATTGGTATGGTTACAATCCTAACGTTTCTACTTTACCAAAGTTTTGGTCATGCCCTAATTTTTGGTATTGCCAAAATTTTGGTTCGGCTAATTTGGGGACACAAACCAAACATGCACGTAATCTTATTGGTTTTACTTTCCACTGCCCTTAGCAAATATTTTTACTTTGCACTATGGGCGATCTGTCGTGAGAGGAAATATGGAAGGCATGTAGAGAGTTTGATGGCGGTGTGGCATGGTAAAGCAGTGTGATAACCCAAAAATAGAGAGAGTCGTTTTATGCTTGCATGGTTGCTATATGGCATTGTCGGCGATGTTTAACTATTCTTCTCGCTTTTGACCCATTTTCTAGCTCCATCTACCTCTCCTCTCTCCATCGATTGCCTCATTCTTTGCCTCCGTGTTGCCATTCATCGTCGTGAGCACCAAAAAAGTCGACCAAATCCTTACTCTAGTGCAAAGTGCAACACATGGTAAGAAGAAGTGGTGCAAAGTGAAAAGATTTGCTAATGGTGGTGCAAAGTGAAACCATTGTAAAATTATATGTCCAAAGTGAAATTTAGTCTTTTTCTCTCCTTTTGTGTTCTTTTTAAAAGTTTTCTTGGGAAGAAGGAAGGTATAGCGGGGAGTAGGGGTGTCGGCAGATTGAATCTGAATCGAACAATGGTATTTTTGTATTTGTATTCATATTTTTTAAATGAATATGAATAATGTCGATGGTCGAACACAATGTTCCTATCGAGCTTATCAGGAAATGATATGAGAGAACAATTTAAACAAAGACCTTTTATTGCCTCGGACACACTAAGTGTATATATGAGAATATAATAGGAATATTACAGAGCTGACGATGAACTTGAATCTGAATTATGATGATCCTAAATTATGTCTATCTTCTACGAATCGTAAGCTATCCTCTTTATAACTATTGTAGGGGTGACAATTAATGTCGCTAAAGGTGCATCTAATATTCACGCATGTTCTGTTTTGAGTCTTGAGCGAATCACGTTTCTTAGCCATTGTCATAAGTTAACAGATATGTCAATAACCACTCTCATTAGTCACATAATGTCATCATATCTCGACCCGGTTCTTTGGTGAGGATTACCCAAATTGTATAATTTGGTGGGATGGTGTCCAAAATTTAGTCGTCTCGTGACTTAAGCGGTATCGACCGGTTTGGTCGTAGTAAAGGTATTAGACTTCCTTTAAGTTTTAGTTGTAGGTTCATAACCATTATAAGTGAGCCTTTAATATATGGGCCTACTTTGACAAAGACTCTAACTTTGACGAAAAGGTTGACTTAGTAAAAATCCTCGTTAGTTAGCCCCAAGGCTTAATAAGGAAAAATTACTTAAGGATTTCTTGCCTCAAAACGTGCATCGATAAGATTTGATCAGACACAACCATTCCAATCATTTAATGAAAATGTGGGAGAAAGTAAAATGTTCTTGTTTTATTGGAAACCATATATGAAGCTTGCGGTGAGTGGGCGAGTGGTTTGTGGTAGAGGGATAAAAAGACTTCTTTTTACCTTTACCGTTACTTCGCCCTCATTGTAATCTCCATCTCCCGCTTTTGAGTCCCTTCATCTCTAATCTTTCTTGCTTCTAAATCTTTTCATCTTCAAAAATCTTCGTTTGATCTTTGATCATAGGGATTCTTGGTACTTCAATCCTTCCTGAGAACAAGATTCAAGAATTGGAGAACCAAGGGTATCTCCCAGCTCAGTCTCTAATTAAATGGAGTCCTTACGGCAACGAAGTGACTCCAATTCCGGAAGAAGGTCGGATTATTCTCTTCGCTTCTTTCATGAAATTAGGTTTTAAACTTCTTTGGGCGAGTTCTAGTAGATATCCTAGATTACTCTAGGATATAGCTTTTCATCATGGACCAAACTCCATTCGATTCTTAGTGTCTTTTTGCATCTTTGCGAAACTTTCCTTAGCATTCCTCCTTTCGTTCTTCTTTTACGCCATTTTTTAACAATTTACGAAATAATATAGGTCGGGGTTTTGTGGTAGCACTTATTTCAAGCTCCACGACCAAATGTCTAGAAATATCCCTTTCCTATTAAGGATACATGGCGGGACTACGGAAGGTGTGGTTCTACTCATAAGTTCCTCGAGGTAGGCGCTGAAGTATCTTGGAGGACCTCACCGACTGAGTGCTGCTCAAAGGCGTGAAGAAAGCGAAGGCCTCTTTGAAGCTAACTGTAGAAGAGGAAAAAATTGGCGGCGTAGTCATCTCGCTAGTGGTTGCGGACTCATTTGGTGGGAAGATCATCCATGACTTCCTCCGGCACAAGATCAACCCCTTGAAGAAAAGAGCTCACTATGCTAGAATGCTAAAAGGGGTTGATGATCCGACCAAGGATAGTTTTGGAGGTATGTTACTCTTCCAGGTTTCTTTTTGAAGCAATATTTTGACTTTGTAGTATAAGCATTACTAAGTTTTTTTTGTTTTAGTTCTTAGAGAGATGGTTGAAGAGGGCTTCAACTATGTTGAAGATTATAAGGGATGGCTCAGAGCCTATCTCCTTTGACAACTAGCCTTCTAGCGTAATCGGGGCGTCGGCTGAGTTCATAAATGAACGAATGCAGGTATGTATAACTTTAATCTTAGTCTTGATTTTTTTTTTGCTTAATACTGTAATTGATAAGCTTTCTGTTTCTCTTTAGATGCTTGGCAGAAAGAGGGGTGTCAACTTGATCCAGTCTATGACCAAGCCCGTCGACAAAGACCAAAGGCTATTCTTTGCGGTGTCTACATAGGTCATGGTTGAGACACCAACGACGAGGCAAGACACTCCACGAGTCTCTATAGGTTCCACAGTTGTAGTTAAGCGGACCGGTATTCTGACGACCAATGTTGTATGGCGGTGTTGTGTCGTCGAGTAGCAAAATTGCAACAAAGATGACTAGCACCCTCCTTGCTATCTGGTTGAAACTCATCCATGACTAGCCTCGCTTAAGAAAAGTGGCGAAAATTGCCAAGGTTGTGACCTAGGTGCACAAGAGAAAAGCGAAATGTTATGATTTCTTAGCAATCATATAGTCATCTTCCTTTGTTCCCATATGTTCATGGTGAAGGAGATGAGATTGAGAAGGAAGAAGAAGCTCCACTCATCTTGGTGAGAAAACCTAGGAGGCCATCAATTGACCTAGGAGGCCATCAATTGACCAAGAGGTGCTCAGGCCAGCTCTTGAAGCAAGTGACCATCCTATTATACGGATGAGTTTGAATATAGTGAATTGGAGAATCAAACAAAAGACTTGAATGACAAGGTAATAATTGTTGGAAATATGCCTAGAGGCAATCATAGAGATGATTATATTTCATTATGTTCATAATATTAGATAATATGTTATCTTGTTCCTAGAATAATATTGTTAATATTGATTATCAAGTATGTGACTTGATTGTGAAACTCTATATTTCTCGATAATTATTCTTATCGATCCTGATGGGAAACATATGAGGACACATATGAATAGACTAGCATATGTATTGGTTGATGACTATGTTTCACGGGTCATGGATATGGAGATATCAAACCAATAATATGGACACATGTTAGAGAACATGATGTTGGATAAGACCCACCTTGAGACACTATTGAGATTGTTATGATTCTATGTGTAGTTAGTTGGTCTAAAGCAATGATGATGTATAATCCTTAGACACTGAGATCGGCATAGTTTCCTACATGTGTAATAGCACTCTTAGGGGTTGCCAATATTTGCTAAATGTTTGGGTAGTTATAAAGGTAGCTTTGGGTATGCTATGAAACATGTAGAGAGAATGTATTTGGTGGGATATGGGATTGCCCTCCTAACATAACGGGAGAGATGTCTGGGCCCCTTGTGGTGGGATAAAGAAAGTGCATGGCTATGCCACTAGTAGTCGAAGTGTTCGACCACGTAAAGTTATCAACACTTTCGTCGAGAAAGTATTGAGCAGATCCATGGATGACACAACATCTCACAGGTTCAACCCGGATATCGTGAGGCAAAGGGAGAATACATGAGTAGGTCACTTAGTTCGACGATTCTGAATTTGGTGCGTGTGGAGATCTGGTTTGGTCGTGGTGGTCGAACATAGTCCTGAGTGGTCATAACTTGGTCGTGGGGAGTTCTGGTGGTGCGTGACCAAATCTGACTGATGCGTATAGAGATAGGACTTGGTCATAAGTGATGAGGACACAGTCGTAGATCATATTAATATTAAGGTCCGTCGATATAATTTGTGTGTATTAGGAATCGCTATGTTACTGCTAGGGCGCGCTCGACCCGTCATCGAAAAAGGTTTAGAGTCTGGCCGATTACGCATGAACCTCTGGTCACACATATGAGGTTGGAACAAACCGATGCGGATACAATTCGTCAAGCGTGTTGGATAGGATCCGTCACGAGCACTATATAAGGAGATGTATGAAATTTGTTTTGGAATGCAAGGTTTTACTCTCTGAAACTCTAGCGCCATCTTCACGAGAGCTCTGTAGTGCGACTTGGTGCTAGTACTGCCGGCGCATGGTTGTTCCTTCCTTGGACATGTGGATCTAGTAGGCGCTCTGCTTATTATTTGCGCTTGAGGGCGATCCATGATCTTCACAAGGAAGCTGAGAGGTTCTTTGGAGGAGATGATTGACTTCATGAGAATTTGGACAATCGACTCGACCACTACATTGACGTCTTCGTTGGACGGTGCTCCAACTCTTCTTCCATTGCTCAGGTGTATGCGGTGGTAACGATCTATGATCATCTACTTGCTTGGCTTCTGGTTTGTGTGGTAGAAATTTTTGTTTGTAGCTCTAGTAGCCTACCGTATCCCAACAATAATCTCTTTACTCAAGTCCTTTGAGTTCTTGATTAGATAACAAAGAAATGACTTCTTACTATCATATCTATAGAAAACACCAAAAAGCTTGCCCTTTTAAGGCCTTCATGGAAATCGACTAGCAAGGATACCTCTGTCGGGACGAAAATGCATCTCAAGAACCCTCTCTGTATTACGAACTAGTCCCGGATCGATAGCTAGCTCACACGAGGAAGCTTGATGATGAAATATCATCCATTTATTGATTTAACTAAAAAGATCTCAAAGTAACAAATAATAATAATAAGCTGGACCTTATGGTCAGCGTTTATAACTTGCCACGTGGGGCTAAAGAAACAAATAAACTCTTGCGGTGAGCAGAAACTCTTCAAGCGGCCAATCAACATGCCCACGAGGCAATCAGTGGAGAAACGCATCCTAATCATAAAACCTTCATAGTCCACTCTTGAAAGAACTCTGGCGACTTGGTATTCTTCAAGCTGCGGATCAATCAGAGGGCAAAAGCCATTAGTACTTTTGAATGTACTTTCGACAAACCGTAGGAAATATATGCAAATAGTATTCATGCATGGCTTGACAAGGTTAGCCATATGGTTCTTTTGCGAGAAAACGACATTTCGATAAATACAATAAATAGATTGAAATCGTAGTTGAAAACAATAATAAGTAATTAAACAATTTCTTTGAAGCGACTAGTGAACTTCCATTCACTTCCCAACCAAACCAAAGATAAGTGAATCTCCTATTCACCAATCGACACAACCCGCTAAGTGAATGACATGTTCACCAAACAAACATTATATTCATTAAGTGAACTTCCCATCCACACTCAGACTCATTTTATAAAATGCTCTATCTCCGTGTGAAATCCCGAACACGTCCATAACGCGGACACGGCTATTGAATAGTTTGACACTCTCTGGAGGTTATCTGACTTTCCCACAAGAACCACGAATTCTCCGGTTTGTTGGCATATATCTATGCCACCGCTCACTACCTTAGGTAGCGGTCTAGAGCATGTGACAAGGCTTTTACAAAGCTCTTTCTTAACCCGATTACGCTCGCTAAGGTTCAACTTGAATGTCTTTCAGGCCGAGACGGGGCCCCTCTTGCGCCTCGTGACAATATGTCTTTCCATAACTCACACTATCCACAGTGAGAACCGAAATTAAGACATTGCTAATTAGTTAGCCAAGTCCGTCCCATACCGAGACATGTGGTTTATGCGGTTAAGGGCAGTTCAATGGCACAGGATTAAGTCCTTGACAAGTTACTCCAGCGAGACTACCACAAACCCAATCCATGTTCCATCACACCCTACTATCTACCAACCACTACTTTGGCGAAAACCATTTTGTTTAACCAAGACCCATGACTCACCCGTCATGGTACCCTGAAATTTTAACAAGAGTGGCTCACCACCACGATTCCATATATCATTAAGTCAAGATTAATCATTATGACACATGTGATGATAAACCCATCGTATCTAAAATTTGAACTAAGCATTGTCGCTACCCATGTTGGCAATATAAATATGTCCAACTAAAATTATCACGCTAGGGTGACAAAGGATTCATGGCATTCAAATAATCAAAGGAGGCATAATGACAATAGGTAATAACTAATCCCAAAACAATTTGTATAAAAATAGCATGCAATTGTATAAAACAATATACTTTTTGAAATCATAGGTTCAATATGATCAAAGGACTATGGCTTGCCTTGAAATAAATCTGAGATTGATCTTGATCTTGATATGCTCCTCCTTGCTCAAAGCTTCAGAAGTATCAATGTCTAATCATGAAACAAGCAAATAAACAAAATAAATAAATAATAGAGGAAAGATAAACTCCAAAATTAAATAAAAATCTCAGATAGATAGATCTTGAATTTAGATGAATTTAGGAATTTGAATGGACTGAATCGGAGTTCGGATGCAAAAGATATGGGCTTTGGAAGATTGAAATCACATAAAATCTTGAAAATCAGATTTTATAGATTCTTGAATTATTCTTACGAAGGAAAAAAGGAATATAGGGCGTCGGCATGACATCATCAAAGGATTTTAATTTGAAAGAAATAAAGGAAAATTGGATTTATCTGTGGGACCTTGTCATTGAAGGGTGCACCACATGGCTTGATGTTGGACCTACGTGGACACAGAGGATGACATGGTAGCTTAATTTGGGGTGATTTGGTTGAGCCAAAACAAGCAAAGGAGGGCGGCCATGGCCGCGGCAGAGGTCCTCGATCGCGATCGGTTTGGCGATTCAATAACCGAAGAAAACTAAGGTGAAACCTGACGTCGGTCTGACGAGAAACTCCATGGAGCGCTCGGGTTGGCGGAGGGCGAGTGTAGCGGCGGCAAAACAAGATGACGAAGCTAGAAGATGATCGGCAGCGGCAACTTCGGTGTCTGAGAGAGAAGAAGAAGAAATTTGGGATTGAATGAGGGAACACGGGCACAACATGACACGCATAGATGAGCGGAAAAGCTCACCAAATTGTAGATCGAACAAGGTGGTGTCGGCTGGAAGTCGGGAGGCGAAAGCGATGGTGATTCGAAGGTCCTCGGGCGGCGGCGGCGGCGTCCGCGGTGTGGAATGTCGTGCTGCGGTTCCAATGGAGAAGGCGGCCGCGAGCGAGGGGAGGCAGCGGCGGCGAGAATCCGATGGCGACCAAGCTTGGCGGCCTCGGTTCTTCAACAAATTGCGGCGCAGGCCAAAATCGAAGGAGATGTTAGGGTTTTGGGAGAGGACAACGGCGCACACAAATTAGCCATGTCGGTTCTTTATATAGAAATTTGGATGGGAGAGATCAAGAGATAAACCGGCGATTGCTGCGTGTTGCGTCGGGACTCCATGTCCAAGTCGGCCACGGGAAGAAAAAACGATTGAAAGGGCCAGCTAAGCGGCCGAGAAAGTGAAAGAGGCTTTCGCCGGAAAAAAAATGGCGAGCCGCTTTTGTGCTCTGAGTGGCTCGGTGCTAAAGAAGCAGGAAGCGGGCGACTGGGCTTCGCCTGCAGCTCGGATGGTTGGGCTTTGTGCGAGGAAAAAGGGGAGGCAGGTGCGGCTTAAATTGCTTTCGGATCACTTCGGCTGACTCAGAAAAGCAGACCTTGGTGGCAGTTATTGAAAACAAAAAAAGGAGAGGAACGAAGTGGGCCAAGGAAAAAAAAATGGAATGGAAAATTTGAAAGAATGGATTTGACCCAAGAGGCAAATCTGAGATTTTATATAGTTTTCTTTTTAGAAACTAGCGAAACTCCAAATAAAACTTAGAAAATAGCAAATGCACTCGAGATAAATTCTAGAAAAATCTAGAAAATATATCCAAGCACATAAAATCCAAATAAAAATAATTTTGATAATAGTTTATGTTGACATTATTCATATTAAATTGTTTTTGAATTACGAAAATTCAATTAAGCTTTTAACTTTACGGGAAAATTCAAATGGTTATTTTCTTTTAAAACTTTAAAACAAACCAAATTTTTGGGATGTTACAACATCTAAAGATGTAGAAATTACAAAGCTCAAAGAGTCTTAAGAGAGGCTTTCTGAGTGCAAGCGCCTTGAAGATCTCAACTTTAAACTCTTGGATTACTTGAAGGAGGCGTTAAGTAGTGCGCAAAAAGCTTCAGCGAGGACCATGACACACTTCTTGAAATACCTGGAAGAAATAAAAGGTAAAAATTAAGCTTTATATTATTATTATTTTGCATAGCACTACAACAAAATTGGCTCGTGAGGTGACTTCTTTATATAATAGAGGCATTCTTTTACGCCTCAACAAATAAAATATACAAAATATGTGCACTCTTGCAAAGGTTGGTACTCGAACTTCGAGGACCTCATGGGAAATACTTCTCTTAGACTTGTTAGATTAGCCACCTCAATCTCACAACCTCACGTGTTTAATTGTTTGTTGCAATATTTTTATGTAGTTATTTTAACACATATCAACCACGAAAAAACATCTCTAGAGGTGGAAAACATCTCAAAAATATCTTTACACAACATAACCTTTAGGCGAATTAGAGGCGTCTCGAAGCGTCTCTATAAGATAAAATTATGTATGTGTCTCGGCGTCTTAAAACCACCTATAGCATACAAAATTTTGGGGCTAGACTATATAGCTCCTTGCTTTAGAAATTGAAAAGCGCCTCTAGGAAAGCATCTCTAGGGGTCTTGTAGTGTATTTCTCGTGCTTATCCAAATTTTTATGTCTTTAAACAATTAAATTGCAAAAACAATTAAGAGAACAAAGAGGAATGGCATGGAAAGCAAAATTGGAGTTGAAGCAAGTAGATAAACTTGATCGATCTTAACTTGGACAATGAGAAGCCTATCAAGGAAAAAAAGCTCGTAAAGGAGATCAAAGATAGTAACTAAGCCAATTCTATTGCTTTATCATTCATTCTAACTCAACTAAAAGCTATTCTTGTTAAAGTAAAATGTCGCGAGGTTTCACTCACAAAGAGGAGCCATCGGTTGGAGAAACAGTCGGCGGTATCAAAGCTCAAGTGAAGTTCATTGTAGACCACCTCCCAAAGATGGTTCAATCCATGAAGACATCTCTTTAGTTCATCATTGCGGTTAATGTAGGAACTTTATTAATCAAGTTGAAGCACTACTACAAAGATCACGGTGGACTTGGAGAAGTTGATTCTGAGTTGAGTTTGAACTCTGTACAAGAAATTGAGAAAAGCGAGAGAAGTAGCTTCTCTTGTAGAAGAGTATATGAAGAATGTAAAATTTCGGTTTAATTGTAATGAGCGTTTTGAATGAATGAATATTTTTGTCTTGTAATTCATTGAGCTTGCTCTTGTAGTTTTGGTATATTACTATCCCAGACTATGGTGTGTTTGATCGGTGACATGGTAAATGTATCACATGGACTTAGCATTTGTGATAATTTAGAAGTGACGACCGGTGTAACTTTCATAATATATGTAGTACTAGCTGGAAGCATGTCTCGAGATAAAGTTAGTCAAGTGAGTTTGAGCGGTGAAGCGGTTTATAGGAAAAGTCTCTACAAAAGTTATCTAAAAACCGAATAGGTGACATTGTATATGCTAGGAGGCTAGTTCGGTAGTCATGGAGACAACCATAATCATATAATGTAGAGCAATATAGAATCACAACCTATAAATTGGAAAAATAAAGACATCAAAGAATGAATGCAAAACATAAACTTTATTAATGAGATAGAATATGTTACACATAATTCTTACGAAGATGTTCTATATTCCAAGCGTTGGATAGAACTCCGTCGTCCTAACCAAGTCACCCGTTAAGTGTACATGATTGAACTCTTCTATTGTAGTGCAAGCGCAACCCTTGTAGATAGGTTGTCGACACTGTAAGTACTCTATCGCGTTTTTCTTCAAGAAGGTTGGCGTCATCTTCACGCTACTACGCCTTGATTCTTTGTTATCATGGAGATTGACTCGTGTAGAACCGGTGGATATCATGGGGATATGCTCACGATCTTAGGATGATGATACAATTGGCAATGGCGTTGAAGGTTTATCGAAACACTTTCGTTTTCGGTGAAGTTCGGATCTATCGAGCTTCAGCGGTCGAGGCCAGACCAAGGTGGCGGTCGGATCGGCTGATAATGGTGGTCGAGCCAAGCCTGCTGGCGGTCGAGCCGTCAAGCCTCGGGTCTAGTGGTGGCGGTCGGGCCAAGCCAATGGGTGTGATCGGCCCGGCCATTAAATTCTTCGAGTTTGGGTGGGCCAAAAATAGAGGTGTAGGCAAGAGGAGATTCTTACGCACTTGGTCTCATAATTTTGGAGCTTGAGTTAAAAGATCTATTCGTTTGAAATATCCGAGAGAGTTTCTAATTTCCACGGAGGAAATTTTGGCTAAATCCTTGTTGGGCGGTCGGGCCAAGCCAAGTGGCGATCTCGCCAGGTTTGACTTTTTTAAGCCAACTTAGTGGCGATGTGTGTAAGTTAGGTCAAGTTCATGGGTTTGATGCATATGTGTTGCGGGATGCATGTTTTGACTAACGTGGGTCAAGTTGTGAAGAACGTATTCCGGAATCGATTTCTTTGTCTATTGTTGTCGAGGAAGCTTGGAGGTCAACGATGGTCAGGCGAGGATGATCGAGGACTAGGCTTGGAGAGTGAGGTTGAGCGATCGAAGATCTTGGGTGAAGTCGATGGATTCAAGCATAGCACAAAATGGACAAGGATGGTGACGAAGTTGGTCTGACGGGTTGTATCAAGCGGTGTAGGGGTGATTGCAAGTACCATGATGGTTTCAATGGGGCCGGGATGGGAGAGACTTGGAGCATGAAGAGAGCCATTGATCAACCTACGTGGCAAAGCATGGGATTGCTTCATGAAGATTGGACTCGGTTTTCGGAGAAGGATCGTGAAGGGGTATTTTGGTAACTTCACCTAAATACCACCTTGATGACCTTATGCTAACCAGGCGCAAGGCGATGCAAGGTGAAGCGGTTTAGGTCAAGAGGAGATGAAGACAATGCTTTAAAATCGTGCGTAAGTGAAACTTGGTTTGTGTGTGGGCTTAACGAGGTGCCTATTAGGAATATCCTTCTAGAAACTAGCCTCCACTATAAATAGGGAGGTCTTTGGTTGTGCACTCTCCAACCCTCATATCTAAAACCCTAGTTTGTGTTTTAGGGTTAGGAGAGAGTAGTGAAGAGGTTAGGGTTACGGAGAGTTGGATTGATTGTGTACTCAAGTGTTGAGCCTTTGTCCTCCTAGATGGAGTGGCTATAAACCAACATCAATCTCAAATCAATCCAAGCAAGATTCCTCAAGATGAGTTTTTCTTGTTCTTGCTCTCTATTTTGTGATTTTGGGGCTTTCTTTGATCCATTGGTTTTCTTTTGGTTTTGGCCTAGATCTTGCTTCTTTGTGACATGTGAGAATGCATCTAAGATCATCTATTACCCACGAGCAAGTTTTTAGATCATGTTTTGGTTTTGACTTCAGGTTTGAAGCAATCTTCCTCAAATGGAAAAGGTCGAGAACTTTGGCAATGATCTTCACGATCGTTGATTAGAATAGGTTCTGACATCCTAAAAAGCTATGTCTCAAGTTTAAGTGAAGTTTGGAGTTGTGGATCAAAAGTTAGACAAATTTGTGATTTTGAGTTGGTGATTTTCTTGTTCATTGGCACGGAGGTCGAGACCGCCATGTACGGAGGTCGGACCGCCCATGTTGAGGTCAGACCACCCGGTGGAAGTCGACCGTCAACTCATTTGGATTTGAGTTTTTTTTGTGATTTTGGTCTTTTTTCTTGGGGTTTTGATTGGATTCAATACAAGTCTTCCTTGTGCTTGTATATTGATCTTCATAGCTTTCATAGTTATTAGAGTGAGTATTGAATTCAATCAAGGAGAAAAAGAGATGGTGCTCCTATTCACCCCCTCTAATCGCCTTTTCGGTCCAACAAACTCAAATGAATTTTATTGGTAATATAAACCGCTCGTGGGCCGGTTGAAATGGTGTTTCACGTAGTTCTACGATCATAGTATGTAGGGCCCAAAGCTGAGTAGAGGTCATCTACCCAAGCCCGTGTGTGTCTGAGTCGTAAAAAATATTTTTCGTCATGACTTGCATGATTTGACCATTTTCACATTCAACGGCTCTATTGCTTTATGGATGAGCAACATAAGCGAAACAAATCTTTGTGCCTATTTCATCATAGTAATCTTGAAACAGACCACTAATAAATTATTGTCTATTATCAGTAATAAGACGAGTTGGTACACCAAAAGCGTGTCACTACATTTTTCATAAAGATTTTTTTAGCTGCTGAATCAGTTATTGTAGTGATGGGTTCCACTTTGAATGTATCAATTACCAGAAATAAGAATTTGTACCCATTAGTTGCCCTAGGTAAGGTCCAACTATGTCAATTCCCCATATCGAAAATGGCCATGACAATGGAATTGTCTACACAATTGATTCTTGGGTTGATGTATTTGTCAAGCATGAAATTGACATTGCTCACAAGTATTTACAAGATACATTGCTTCTTGTTGTGTGGCGGACCAATAAAATCCTTGTCGAAAAGCTTTCCGACCAGCGTTCTATATGAAGCATATACCCCATAAGCCCCATATATTTCATGAAGTATTAGGACACCATGTGCTCCTTTTTGTATAGGTTGTTGTTGACCATTTTGTACAATCTTGTCTTTCTAATCAATCTGTCTTTGTCATGTGCATCCTCGGGGATTGTCCCTGTGCTAGATAGGTTTTTAATGGTTGGATCAATCGCATCATGCTCAAAACGGCGACCTCTGAAGTGATCGATGATGCTTCTATAGATGTACTTACAAAGTTTAGACAAATGTTCAAGGAAAACATATGTTAGAGCGGTGATCGTGAGAGTCCGGTTTGATAATGGTTTGCTAAAGTATTATCTTTTAGAATTAGTCCATTCAACAATAAAATCGCTTAAGCGTGAGATTTAATTGTTGTTGAAGAATAAAATGGATATCAAATGATCCAAGTTCTCTTGCCCGTAGCAATACAACTAGTTGACTCTTGATTGTGTAGGACACTTCCCAAGGCAAGGGCGATAGTCTTGTAATCTTATACGATTGAAAATAGCGGTGTAGCTACGGAAACCATTAATAGGGTGTAAAGTAACTTTTGGACTTGATGGTTATGCTCCTTTGGTTCATGTAGTACTTCACTTACATAGTAAACATGTTGTTGGACTTTATCTGGATTACGCAATCGGTATATGGCCGACCACGTTAGGTGTAGAAGCCCTATATACCAACACAGGTTGTCTTGGGTAGGGTGATACCAATATAGGTGGCTTTCTAAATAAATCTTAATATCCTCAAATGTTTTATTTGCCTCGTCCCACCAATGAAATCTATCATGTTTTCGAATTACCTTAAAGAAAGGCAATCCATGTTCACCTAATCGAGAAATAAAGTGACTAAGTGCTGCCATTTGACCAGTTAAAACTTGAAGCTCCTTCGCAGTTGAAGGTGGTCAGAGAGATTCAATGGCATGGATTTTTTTTTCAGATTGACTTCAATGCCTCTAGAATTAACAAGAAAGCCAAGTAATTGTCGAGACACAAATAAGCAAATATGGATCATGTGTGTATAATGCACTAGTTGAGATTATGCTAGTGCACACAGTGTCAACATAGATGAATATCATTCCACACAAAGGCGAATATAAGAATAAGCGACTAATTTGATTAATAAATAATGGTTCGACCTTAAGGTCGAGTTTACACTTATTAAGCCCGCATGATGAGCACTAAGTAAAGAGGCGACAACAGAATGAAAGCAACTCCAGCGGTACCCATCGACTTGCCACGAACAGCAAGGTGGGATCATGACCTAGTGACCAAGCTCCTCATGAAACTCCTCAAGCGGTGAAGAGTCATCCACTTGACTAAATGATGTTTGTAGCAAGAATGATGTGGGACTCGGTTTAGCCAATCGAAATTCTCTGTGAATCCTTGCACTATTCACTGGACTAGTAGATAGTAATCACGGATACATCACGAATCATTTCATCGGGACATAAACCGTACCATACATTAATTACAAAACATCAGAGTTCACAAAGATCGCATCGGGTCAAGTTTACAATAAGGCTGATGTAATGTCCCCATTTTTTTGAGTTTTTGAAAATTTTCAAAATAAAAATAACAATTTGGTTTTGTTGAAGTTCTAAAACTTAACTTGAGATTTTGGAATTAAAAGTGTTTAAAATGACTAAATCAAACTTCAATTAATTCAAAATTTGGTTGTTTTGAGTTGCTGGAGTTCTCAAGCGTTCAACATCCCCTTTCTCTGTTCGTCCAGACCTCCCTCTCGTTTGGACCCCCCCTCAGTCCAGACCTCCCTCTCGTTTGGACCTCCCCCTCAGTCCAGACCTCCCTCTCATTTGGACCTCCCCCTCAGTCCAGAACTCCCTCTCGTTCGGACCTCCCCTTTAGTCCAAACCTCCTGGGTGGTCCTGGGAGACCTCCGGGTGGTCCTGGATGACCTTCGGGTGGTCACGATCAACCCCGCCTGTCAGTCCCCTTTCTCTGCTCGTTCCTTTTCCCCTTTGGTCACGACCTCCTCGTTGGTCACGACCTCCTCTTTGGTCACGACCACCCCATTGGTTGGACCACCCTCCTAAGTTTTGACTAGCCCGCTTTTGACCCTACTCACCTTCTTCTTCATCCATTGCGTCCTTTGCTAGCATAAAGTCTTTCTTGCATTAAATGTCGTTGTGTCGCATTAAATGATGTCTCTTCTGCAGTATCCGTTCCCCCTCTTGTCTCCTCCCCTACCTACTCCCATCCCATCGCTCTACGCTGGCCAGAGTTCCCTCGTGCCCCCCCTGTTGAGCTGCCTCTCTCCTCCTCCTCCTCGGCTGCTACAAATAGAAGCCCCGGAGCCTCTCGTCCTCCTCTTCCTTTTTCCCCATTTCTCCTTCCTTGTCCTTGCGACCACGTTGAGTAGTCGTATCCTTCTTGGACCTCCTTCCGACCAGTCGAGCCACCTTTTGTGAGCCCGTTCTCCTTCATTTGAGCTCCGATTTGAGTGAATCAAATCTCTTAATTCTGTATCTTTCTTTTGGCTCTAGTTTGGTGCTTTCGTTGGAGTTTTGTGGATTTGTCTTATTTATTTGGCTCCTTTCGCACATGTAGATTCGACTTCTCGAAGAGTTAAGTGGACTCGGCGACCTCGGCAAAGCATTCTAACTCTTGGTGAAGGCAAGTCTTAGACCTTTGATCATGTCGTACCCAGTTTGCAAAATTACATTGTTTTATACAACATGCATGACTAATTGTATAAAAATGGTTTGGAAATAGCTAAATACCTACTCGACAGTATGACTCCTTGAATACTTGTGATTGACATGTTGACATGTACCCTTGGACACCATAGGTTGGGTAATCTTAGTTGGACATCTTTAAGATACCAACATGGGTGCGTATATTGCTTAGACATGTTTTAGTTATACGATGTCTCTCGATCACATGATTCAATGATGATGAATTTGACTTAATGATATATGGAATTGTGGTGCGACTCTTTGTTGTTAAAAGATGTTGTGCCATGGCTAGGGTGGTCATTTGGTAGGGATGAACCCAAAATAATTTATACTCGGGCGAGTGATCGTGCAGTAAAGGGGGTGCAGGAAGAACATTGGGATGTGGTTGTCTCGTCGAGTAGTCACTAAGGACTTAACCTTGTAAGCATTGATCCGAGGCCATCTTGTGCAACCACAAGTTCATTATGGGGTGGACGTGGCCAACTAATTAGCAATGCTTTGAGTGGGTTCTGTTTTGGTTGAGAATGGGGCAAGAGGTAGGGAAAGCGAAACCTTAGCAGCGGCTGGGTCAAAAGCAGCTTTGTAAAGGTATTGTCACGTGCTCTAGACTACTTACCTAAGGTAGTGAGTAGGGGCATGGTGCCCAACCAACTAGAGAGGTCATGTCTTGTGGGTCAAAGCTGTACAACCTCGCATATTATAAAACTATTGAATAGCCGTGTCCCGGTTATGAACAATGCACAGTGATTTCACGCAAAGTAGACTTCCTCAAAAATGTGGTGGTGGTTAGTTACAGTAGTGCAGGGCGTGAACAAGGTGTTCACAAGTGATGCAGGAAGTGGGCCGAGGTGTTCACGTGTTTTTCAAAGAAACTTGATTACTTATGTAATAGTCTTTCAACTTATGCTTTGTAATCTACTTATTGTATTTCCGATCAATTACATTTTCATAAAGTAACCATAAAGGTATCCTTGTCAAGCTGGCATGAATAGTATTTGCATACATTTCCCTCGACTTCTTGAGTACATTCAAAGTACTCACGGCTTTATGCCCTCTGGTTGATCGATCATTGAAGAGGACCCGAGGGAGCTCAGAGCTCTATGAAGAGGAGTTCTTGAAGACCTTGCGAGCTAGAAGGCGTCCTCCGCTCGATTACTGTGGGCATGTCGAATAGCTTCCACAGTGTTTTGTTTCCCAGCTGCGAGCTCTCTTTTGTTGTAAGCCTTGCGTAGCAACTCTGTAAAACCTTGACCATAAGGTCTTTTCTTTGCTTTAATATTAATTTATGCCTTCTTCTATAGTTTGTTGTATGGTTTTGATTACATCGATGTTGAAGCGTGTGAGCTAGCTCTTGATCTTGGGACTAGCCGAGAATGCCTGAGAGGGTCTCGGGGTTGTTTGCAGGGGACAACAGTTGATTAGGAAAGATACATTACATAAAAGTGGAAGCGGAAGCAAAAGGAAAGTATATCTACGCCACAAGCAAGCAACTAGGGTAACTTGTGTGCGATGGATACTACCAAAGACTTGGATAACATTGGTGCCGCAAACCGAGGTTGGCCGACCAAAGTGGGCGAGACCTAGACTACGAGCCTAATCTAATCTCCACCGTCTTCTTCGCCATTAGCTCTGGAACATCGTAATATGCATAGTGCCCTTGGTCCACGGGCTTTGAGGGATTTGGGGGGCGAGTGAGCACAAGCATCAATGCTTCACGAGTTAACACCACGAATGCAATAGCTATACATGCAAGGTTTAACAAGAATGGCGTGGGTTCTTTTATTTCCTAAAGGCAACATTTTGAACTAAAATAATTAAAACTCCTATGACCTAGCATTTTAACCAAACCATATTTTTTTTAAAAGAGTGAAGGTGTGCAATATTTATAGCGATCTGGGTTCCATCCACTTGTTACATGGTTCCATCCACCATATGCTTAATTTTGATTACTAGGGTTACATCCACCCAACTAACAACACTTGGTTACATCCACTCGGAAAAATCTGAAATCGGGGTTACATCCACTGAAGCGAGTTTTCATCACACCACAAAGGTTTTAAAATAGAAACTAACTCGAATAAGTTCCCATACCTAACCTTGACCAGTGGGCACATTCATTCAAACAATTTATACTCTGCGGTGTACACTTTACCCACTGAGATAATCGACTTATTGTGCTTTACCGTTTTCTTAGACATGTGAATCAAGGAGGTCATCATAAGGCCTTTCTGATTGCATTCCCCTAGTGTAAGTTACACCACTAAGGTTTCACACGAGGGTGAGTTCTTGTGAGACCCATAATTATTGGGATTGTGCGAATTATAATTATCTTGGTAGCATAATTCTTAATTAAGGAGCGATTGTAATGTCATAATAAAGATCATACTAGAAGCATAATCATAACAAGTAACAATCCAACAATTAGGTTCCGGATATATGTCATGCAATAGTTCGGGATTGGCGACTATTAGCATATATCCTTAAAACAACATTGCATCATACACATACACAAGGCATACATTACTCACATAATTATACATCAAATATTACATTGTATTTGGTTGCTCTGATGCAGTGCACTCTGATAACGAGATGACCTTGGGTCATCATAAAAAAAAAGCGGAAGCAAAGATAAACACCATCAATGGCCCCATTATCCATGAGCTATTGCGTGGAGACTAGAATTAGCATTACTAGTTAGCGTCACCCGGATCGGCGCTAACGGGCATCTCATAAAAAACCATCGTCACGCAACAAGGGGTCATAAAACCACAATCGAAAAGGTACTCGACAAGTCTTCACAAACTAATAAAAGAAAGTGGTTGTTAGAACCTATACAATGGAATAGAAAGTATATATGCATAAGGTTGACAACGAAGGTTTAAATGGTTCGGTTTGCATAAGCGATACATATTAACCTACAATTGCTAAATTTTGACAAAGCGGTTTTAATAATTCAATTTGGACTAAAAAGCGATAAGTAATTGAACATAAGCAAAAAGCAGTATCAATAATAGTCACGAGATCATTACCAAGCAAGGCATGACACTCCTCATGCGAAATTAATAATTCCCAAAACCCAATTTAGAGCAAATTCTATCTGAGATGACATCAATCAGCGTTGTCATGCAAGTGGACACGGCTATTGAATAGTTTTAACCTGCGAGGGTGTACATCTTTACCCACGATTTAGTTAGCAGTAAGCCATCTAGAACAATAGCACACTTCCTTTGGTATCTTGGTAGGGTAAACTAAAATTTGGTATTTTCAACAAGTTAACACTATTGAGTTGAATGACCCATGTGAAACTAATCCGCTTAAACAACGTGATAGCATATATTCAGCAAGAGGCTCACATATTTATGCAGGAATCTGAGCCAGTCAATTAAATGCAAACTCGTGTTAGCCACACATATTACACATGATCGGGGCCTGAAGAATGCGTACATGCGATGTAACACATCTCGCCCTTACCCTTCTAAGAACATCGATATCGATATAAGCTCCACATGGCATACAACACGGCGAAGACTTAAGCATCTATGCCATATGAAATCAATACACATGTCCTTACTCTCTGTATCCAACTCAATAATATTAACCCTTTACTTAACCAAGCAGCGCCCATACATTGCGTGTGGAAATGCGTTGGGGCTTGAATTGAGCGTCGAGTTGGGTCCTTAATCAACCAGACAAGACATCCACGGTTCCCATTCTCGTGCACTAGGCACCATCACTAGCATCCACTTGTCCGGTTTGAAATAAATTTAACAACAAGATTTAGATTCATTTCATATTTAAATAAAGCGAACAAAGAATCATGAAATAAAATGTATTTGTTGTTCCCCAGGTTTGACAAGATAAGCTTGCCAAACACTACCGTTCTATGGATTTGCATGGCTAAGCAAAATTGAAACTAAGTATTACATCACCACAAACTACCTTAGGTTGAGTGTATGATCAATTCAAGGTAAGCCATAAGTTCGGTCATAACTAACTAGGAGCGAGCATAAATAGTTTTTAGAAAATTGCATGCAACTTGATATCCTTGTATTTTATAAATCTACGGTTCAAAAGATTAGGATCAACATGGTGCGAGAGAGAAGCTTGCCTTGGTAATAATAGATAACCTCTTGTTAGGTTCTTGTGGCTCGATAAAAGTTTCAACCACTTGGAAGAACGGAATCTAGAACACAAAAGCCCAATGAATAGCAAGAAAATGGCGAGAGAGCAAAATCGAGAAAAAAGTGCATGATCAATAGCTCAATGCATATTTAACAACATGCTTAAGTTATATCTTACTTAAGGACAATACCTCATATTTAATAGGCTCTTGATACAAGTTATCAAAATTTAGTGGTTTAGTAGCACTCTGAGTTTGAAATTTGGGAAAACCAAAAGCAGGACGAGGTTAGATAATTTGTTAATTCACTTATACTACAAACAAGATATCTTTGTTCAAACTTGCTCTCCTTTTTAGTAATCCTGAAATTTGGAATGTATTGATCTGAGGTTCAAGTGATCTGTTCTTTTAAATCTGCCCAAGATATCTATTTTTCTTCAACAGACAAGGGTAGAAGCCTTAACTCATTACTTATACATTTTACTATAAGAAATAGAAGCTACAACTTGTTGCATCTTTGTCGGCATGACCAGCTATAGCAGCCAAGACAAGAGTTTGAGCTTGAGGTTAAGCTCTGATGTCGAGTTTTAGCAAAAGCGCAATTTGGACAGATTGCGGAATGATTTGCTGCATCATTATACTATAACAAAAAGTATTTTGATTAAGCTACAGCTAGACAGGTAAGACTAAAAGTTTAACTCATCACTTAGCATCAATTAACACTAACTATCAATTTTTGGTTGAAAGCAGAATTTCTTTGTTTTCGGGTTGAGGCTACGAGGACGAGAATCTGAAATTGAAGTTTGGTGATCTAAACACACACTAGTAAAGTGCTATGATGAAGTTTAGAGTATTCCTATCTAATGTAGCAGGTTAGCTTATCATTTGCTAGCAGTAATTGACAAGAGATAATGAAGATCTTGTGTAATGTCGGGTTAGCAAAGAAAATAAGGCGAACCTGATAAATTTGTTTGGACAGATTGCGAGAAAATTGAATTTTCTTTGTTTTATGAAGTATGAACAAAGTAATATTTTGGTTAAAGTTGTTACTAAACAAGTAAGCTAAAGTCTAATATCATTCCTTAGCACTAATTGATAAGAATTGGAGATCAAGAAACTTCTTTGTGCATCTTTGTCGGTGATTGCCCACAAAATAGCAAAACAAAGATTGCGAGTTTAGGCTGATTTGAAAATATACAAAACAAAAGATTCTTAATTGGAGCTAAAGCTAATCTTTAGAATAGATAATACACCAGACCACCTTGCTAACACCAACCAATAAAGATTGATGAGAGGATGACCTTTACTCTGACTCTAGTTGGTTCACTGAACAAAAGCGACAACGGGGAGAAGAGTCTTTGCCAACTAAGCGATTTGGAAGCATCAAGAATAAAGAATGGTTGCTAGAGATACTAGGATTTAGTAGGAGGCTATCAGACTTGAAGATTTAATAGCAAAGCTCAAAATCTTGAAAATGATATGAAAGACCGAAAAGTTCAAAAAAAAAACCATTCGGTAATATCAAGATTTGAGCATCCTGAGCATAAATGGGTGATTCGGTGAGCTATTGAGGTTCCTAAGAAGCTCAAGATGGGAAGAATTAAGGATATAACTCACAGTTAGAGTTGGAGAAGAGATTGCAATTTTGGCGAACAAAGCAAGATTTGAAAATCTGCTCACTGTTTTGACCAAGAGCGAAAATATGAAGGAAGGCTTGAGCTAATGGATCACAATACATGATCTTGACTTGAAGGATTGAAGAATCACCTCACGGAGACAAGAAACCACCAAAAGATGCTCGATCGGCGATGGTCCTTGAGAGCCACTCCCTTGCTCAACCTACCATGGTTGCCACAATCCACATGATAAGATGAATTGAGCATGCAAGCATGTAGGGATAACGAGGAGTGAAGGCAAGAATTCTTCCTTTGGACAAGAAAAGAGATGAGGAAGCTTCACGGTCAACAATGTCGAGAGCCCAAAAGCTAGGGTTTAATGGAGGTTGAACCTCCGGGGCACATGGAAAGTGCGGAGATGGATGCGGTGGCAAGTTGGGGCAGTGGCGAGAGGTTCATCCACAAGCTCGGGTGATCTCCCCCATTTTCGGCTTTGGTCAATTTCTGCGCCTGTGAGAGAAGGAAGAGAGAGAGAGATTTCTGCTGCCACATGCTTCCTTTGCTAGCTTGACAAAATATCCGAGTAGCTCCTTGCTCGTAATGACAAAGCACTTGGTGCTCAAAGGGAAAAAGAAAAGATCGGTGTCAAAAAGGAAATTGATGGTTGGGATCAGATCTTGGCGAGAAAATAAAAATAAAATGGAGATTTTAGATTATATAACATATCAAGTTTCAAAATAAGCGGTGATGCTCGAAAAACATCTTATTCTTGTTTATTAAAAGCTGGGGCTATTACAAACCTATCCCCTTAAGAGAATCTGGGCAGAGATTAAAGGCGATTCAAAAGCTAGAAAGGAATGAAGCTAAAAAGTTCCTTTGGAAACATAACTTCAGTTTTCTTTATTTCTTTCAAAGGCAGAAAAAGAAAGATTCTAATAACCAACATAGTGTTGCTATTACATCCTTCTTTTACATTGCTTTGTTTAACCTTGCCTTTCTTGATTGAAGGCAATTTTTAAGCGACAAAGAGGTGGGGTGCTCAATTCTCATCGAGATCTTGGCGCTCCCGTGGCTTCATCCTCTGAATGATTAGCCCACTGAATTTTTAAGAACTTGGCGGTGCGATTTCTTGTCCTGCGTTCCATTTCATCGAGGATCATGCCGGTTGCTCTTGATAAGAAAGATCGGTTGAAGATTAAGATTCTAAATGGCGATGGTCTCGGTAGGAACACGAAGGCATTTCTTGGTGAGAAACATGAAAAGTATCATGCCTTCTTTGAGAGAGCGAGTAGCTCAATTGATATGCCACGGCTCCTCGTTTAGCAATAATTGGAAGGTCCGATATAACGAGGGCTAGCTTTCCTTTACAAAGCGATGAGTGCCCTTCATCGGTGATACTTTAAGATAGACATAATCATCTACCTCAAAGCTTAACTCCGGCGGCGATGGTCGGCATAGCTCTTCGGCGAGGCTAGGCGATTTTCAAGCGGTCTTGAATCGAGCGAACTTGCTCTTGACTTCTATTACCAAATCTGGACCATAGAATGGTCTTTCACGAACTTCGGACCAATTCAATGGAGTCCTACAAGCTCTTCCATACAAGGCTTCAAAGGTGACATTTGAATACTTGCTTGGTAGCTGTTATTGTAGGAAAACTCCACATCTGACAAAGATTTCTCCCAATTCTTGCCATATGAAAGCACACAAGCTCTAAGGAGATCCTCCATCACTTGATTCACCCTCTCGGTTTGACCCTTTGGTTTGAGGATGATAGCGATCTTTGAAGGAGAGTTCGATTCCCATTGCTTGATGAAGACAATTCCGAAATGAGAAGTGGCGAGGTCCACGATCTGAGACAATGACTTTTGGAACAAGTGGAGACAAACAATTTTAGCAATATAGAGCTACGCCAATTGCTTGCCATTAAAAGTGGTTACGGCCAGGGATGAAATGAGCCACTTTTGTTAGGCGATCAATAATCACCCAAATGGCATCAAATCCATTACGAGATTTTGGAAGTCGGTAACAAAATCCATCTGAGCTTCTTCCCATTTCCATTGTGGAATAGGCAAAAGGCGAAGAATGCGGCGGGTTTCAAATGCTCGGCTTTAACCCTTTTGCAAATATCACATTCGACAACATCTTGAGCAATTTGCCTTTTCATCGCTCCACCAAAATGTCTTCTTCAAGTCTGGTACATCTTAGTACTTCGGGATGTATAGAAAACTTGGAATTATGAGCTTCTTTGAGAATTAGCTCTCTCAAGCGAGAATTTGAAGGTACCACCAAGCGATTGCGATAACGAATGGTACCACGAGCATCTTCGAGAAAATTCATTGGCTTTACACCTTCATGTTTTCTTTGATCTCTGCTACCTCGGCATCGGTTTTACGGGCCTCGAATTTGATCTTGAGTGTTGACTTTACTTCCAAAGTAGCAAGAAATCCATCTTGACCATTTGAGACTTAAGCGGCTGGAAGTCGACACATAAACTCTTAGTCAAAGGAATTGTGGATAAGCAATTGCCTTTGTGACTTCTGCTTAGAGCATCGGCCACAACATTGGCTTTGCGGGATGGTAGTGAATACCCATATCGTAGTCTTTGATCAATTCAAGCCATCTTCTTTGTCTCATATTCAGATCAACTTGGTGAATATGTATTTGAACTCTTATGATCGGTATAGATTTACATAGCGATTGCCAAGAAGGTAATGTCGCCAAATCTTTAATGCATGGACTCTGTTGCCAATTCCAAATCATGGGTAGGATAATTCACCTCATGAGGTTATAGCTTTGCTGGATGCATATGCCACAACTCGGCCCTCTTGCATAAGCACACAGCCAAGTCCATGGCGAGATGCATCACAATAGATATCAAAATTCTTATGGATATCGGAAGAGTGAAACAGGAGCTTGATCGGGAGCTTTCTCAAAAATGGCTGTTTTCACATTCCTTGACCAAAAGAATTTGTTCTCTTTCTTCAAGATTTGAGTCGATTAGTGCGGAAATCTTGGAAAAGTTTTCAATGAACCTACGGTAATATCCATAAGTCAAAACTTGGTTCGGGGAACATTCTTGAAATTGCTTCCAATCTAGTACATCTGTACTTTCTTTGGGATCAACGATAATACCTCCTTCGGATAATACATGACCGAAATGCAACTTGCTTGAGCGAGAAGGCACACTTACTAAATTTAGCATCTGGTGATGCTTGCGAAGTGTATCGGCACAAGTCTCAAATGATGCTCATGCTCTTACGTCGGACTTGGAGTAGATAAGAATGTAGTCAATAAACACAACAACAAACTTATCCAAGAAATCCATGAATCTGAATTCATTAGATTCATGAAATAAGCGAGGAGCATTTGTTAGACCAAAGGACATAACGGTATACTCGTATAATCCATAGCAGTAGAGAATCTTTGTTTTAGGAATATCCTCGATTCTAACCTTGATCGATGATAGCGATGTAAATCAATCTTTGAAAAGACACGGGCTCGAGTTAAGCTGGTCAAGCAGATCATCAATTAGGGAAGAGGATACTTATTCTTGATAGTAACCTCATTTAGCAGATGATAGTCTACACACATCCGTAATGTCGATCTTTCTTTTTGACAAAGATGGCGGGGCATCCCGGGTGAGAACTTGGTGAATGAATCCTTGTCAAGCAATTCTCAAAATTGCTTCTTCAACTCAAAGCAGCTCATTGGAAGGCATGCGATAAGGTCTTCTTGAAATAGGAAGCGATGCCGGGAACTAGTTCAATCACGAACTCTACTTCCCGATCTGGTGGCATCTGGGAAGGTCTTGAGAAAGACATCAGGATATTCACACTCTTTGATCTTGACTCGAGTAGGAGTGGTTTGACTTTCAATGCACCAAGGTGAGAATGAATTGTTCTAGGTGAAAAATGGTGAAAGACCATTACGATTAGTAAGGGATATGGTTATTTGGGCACAATTGATTTGGCGAAATTTTGGGATAGCAGTTCATACCCAAAATGACATCTATCCCTTTAAAGTCTATCACAATCAAGTTTGCCCAAAAATCGCCCTTCAATATTGATATTGACATTAAAGCGATTTGATCGATCATAAATCTTGACCGGTGAGTGAATAATATGAGGTGGTTGAAGCGGATGCATGTCTAGCGATGTTGAGTAGCAAATTGCCTACTAATAAAGAATGGGATGCTCGAGTCAAATAAAGCGATGGCTGAAATAAAATTGACTAGGAGCATACCAAGGATAACCTCAGTGTCTCGGCGCTTCTTTGATCAATTGATTCACTGACGTAATTTGGAGCAGTCGGAGCTTAACAACTACCTTTGGGGAAGGTCACGGGGCCTTGATGGTGGAGATGGTGAGCAAGTGGTAACCCTTTTGCCTTAGCAAAACATTGGTTTACAAAATGTCGGCGACCACAATGATAACATATCACCCGACCCTAACATTGATAGCGAAGGTGGTGCATGTCCACTAGGTCGGGACATCCGGGTGGCGGTGGGCGAAAAAGCAAACTGCAGCGCATACAGGTGGGCTGGGCTGGCCTTCGGAAAAAGCGAGGTTGCCCGCAGGCGGTCTAAGCGAGCGACCACTATATGTGAATTGGGTGGCCTACTGCGCTTAGTGAATCTTCAAAGCCTTGCTCTTGGTCTCGGCAATGATGGCTTTGTCCACAAGATGTTGAAAATTTACGAAATCTTGTATTGCCAAAAGCCAAGCTGCAATTCTTGAGATAGCCCATTCATGAAAGCGGTTTGACGGCGAGTGTCGTCGAAACATCGTCAAGCGTCTTAGAGCAAGAAAATTGAACTCATGAAGATACTCGGTCCGCGACTTTCGCCCTTGCTTGAGGCGAGAAATTCTGTTTGCTTGAGCATCATCATTCCCTCGGGAATATGGGCCCGTGAAAAGCCTCCATGAACTCAAGCGGTAGGAGTATGTCGATGGGTTGGATAGCACGATAATTATCCACCAATTACTAAATTGGTCGATCATCGGTGGTAGCTAGAATATAAGACCTTCTCCCTTCGGAACATTGGGCAATGGTCGACTTCTTTTCAATTTCGAAGCCAATCCTCTGCCTCCATTGGATCACGGGAGGTGGAGAACAACTGGCGGGTTAGTTATTTGAAAATCGGCGAGACTACCTGCCCATGTTGAACTCTGCTTTCGACCGGTGAGTGTAGGAAGCAGCGGAGGTATTCTGCATAATCTGTTCCAATATCGCGTCGATCCATCTTGATTCGCTCAATTTGCATGAACACGTCGCCATGGTGGGTGGTGGAGAAGCTCCTCTTCTGGCGACCACTGCGGACCATGAGATCCGGAAGGTCGATCTGCTCTCCCTGAGTTTGTAGAACAGGGGTGGAAAACCTCTCCTCTTGTTGTGTTCGCGATCGAGTGGTTGGTCCTGTCATCCTGTTGCCATATAATGGTTAACAACATAACAAGGATACACTCGTGCTACACATACAAGCTTTGGAGAAAGAAATTAATTAAATACTAAACCTAAGCATGCAGTATGTCATGATATGCAACCAATTAACACCAAAAACAATAACACACCACAAGTTGACCTCTAATTAACGACCAACTAACACCAAAATAACACCAAGCGAAGTCTGACAAAAAGCTGACATTACTTTATTAACACCATAAGTCCAATACACATATAGAGCCACTACAATACCAAGTTCCAAAATACAAAAGTTAGTACCCGTATTTATACAAAACATAAGCTAGACTATTACACAATATTTATTACACAATACTACCTATTGCACAACTATGGCGAATCCCATATCCAGCCCTAAGTATAGTCGTTACGGTTAAAATTCACAGGAACTCATTTAACATATGAGCTTACGGTGAAACGTATCTATGGGATCCTAGAGTGATGAGGCAGTAGGGAACCTAGCGACAAGTGATGTCCACCGGGGGTGTGTAGGTCATTTGGTCTGAGAAATCCAGAGACATCAAGACTGGCAGCCTTGACCAGGGCGAGAACAAGTCCGAGGCACCTCTGGAAGTCGCAATCCCGTGAGTGCGGTGGCGGTGGAGGATCTCATTGTTGCCATAAAGCGCGTTACGAGGCAGCGATTAGTGGTAACACCAAGCCTCAAGTATTCACGTGCCTCGTCTGCGGCGGCGGGGTTTCCCATAACTTCGCTGCGAGGCGGTGATAGGTTTGGTCCATGATCACGGACCAACCTCGCTAACTTCAGCGCGCGTATGGGTCTTCTCCAAATGAATCTCATCAAGCGCAATCACATCCGATCTAGGACCTTGTTTTGGGAAGTGCACATAGGGTGGTGAGACAGCTCCGTCAAGTCATGACGAAGGAGGCTCATCATCCTCTGTGACTTCTGCCTGACCATAGATTGGTGTGCGTGTATGGATGCGATGAGAACACTACCCCCACTGCTGGCGATCACATTAATGATAGCTTGGTATTCTTCCATACCGGGACCTCGGTCTCGACGGTAGATGGCATATTACGGGTGATAAGTGAAATTAGCATACATCATATCCAGTATAGTGAAACCCATCCACTTCTTGACTCGAGTCTCCTTGATCGGATACCGACCACTCATCTCTGAGAGAAAGACAAGGTAGATAAGAGCGAGATCTTGAAAAATCCAGCGAAGGTGGATAAAATTGATACTAAAGAAGATAAGGAATAAAAGATAGCAGACTTAGATCTTTTAGAAATTAATTTAAGTTAAAATAATGTCACGAGACTCACTAAAGGTAACAACCATGCTAATTCTATTCTCTGAACAGCAGTATGCTCGATACTGTATTTGTGAGACCCTTAATTATTGGGATTGTGCGAATTATAATTATCTTGGTAGCATAATTCTTAATTAAGGAGCAGTGTAATGTCATAATAAAGATCATACTAGAAGCATAATCATAACAAGTAACAATCCAACAATTAGGTTCCGGATATATGTCATGCAATAGTTCGGGATTAGCGACTATTGCATATATCCTTAAAACAACATTGCATCATACACATACACAAGGCATACATTACTCACATAATTATACATCAAATATTACATTGTATTTCGGTTGCTACAGTACCAGGTCTGCTACGATAACAGATGACCTTGGGTCATCATAAAAAACAAAAGCGGAAGCAAAGATAAACACCATCAATGGCCCCATTATCCATGAGCTATTGCGTGGAGACTAGAATTAGCATTACTCGTTAGCGTCACCCGGATCGGCGCTAACGGGCATCTCATAAAAAAACCATAAGTCTGCAACAAGGGGTCATAAAACCACGATCGAAAGGTACTCGACAAGTCTTACAAACTAATAAAAGAAAGTGGTTGTTAGAACCTATACAATGGAATAGAAAGTATATATGCATAAGGTTGACAGCGAGAAGGTTTAAATGGTTCGGTTTGCATAAGCGATACATATTAACCTACAATTGCTAAATTTTGACAAAGCGGTTTTAATAATTCAATTTGGACTAAAAGCAGTAAGTAATTGAACATAAGCAAAAAATTATCAATAATAGTCACGAGATCATTACCAAGCCAAGGCATGACACTCCTCATGCGAAATTAATAATTCCCAAAACCCAATTTAGAGCAAATTCTATCTGAGATGACATCAATCCAGCGTTGTCGTAGCAGTGGACACGGACTATTGAATAGTTTTAACCTGCGAGGTGTACATCTTACCCACACGATTTAGTTGGCAGTAAGCCATCTAGAACAATAGCACACTTCCTTTGGTATCTTGGTAGGGTAAACTAAAATTTGGTATTTTCAACAAGTTAACACTATTGAGTTGAATGACCCATGTGAAACTAATCCCGCTTAAACAACATTGATAGCATATATTCAGCAGAGGCTCACATATTTATGCAGGGAATCCGAGCCAGTCAATTAAATGCAAACTCGTGTTAGCCACACATATTACACATGATCGGGGCCTGAAGAATGCGTACATGCGATGTAACACATCTCATATACCCTTCTAAGAACATCGATATCGATATAAGCTCCACATGGCATACAACACGGCGAAGACTTAAGCATCTATGCCATATGAAATCAATACACATGTCCTTACTCTCTGTATCCAACTCAATAATATTAACCCTTTACTTAACCAAGCAGCGCCCATACATTGCGTGTGGAAATGCGTTGGGGCTTGAATTAGTACGTCGAGTTCGGTCCTTAATCAACCAGACAAGACATCCACGGTTCCCATTCTCGTGCACTAGGCACCATCACTAGCATCCACTTGTCCGATTTGAAATAAATTTAACAACAAGATTTAGATTCATTTCATATTTAAATAAATGAACAAAGAATCATGAAATAAAATGTATTTGTTGTTCCCCGGGTTTGACAAGATAAGCTTGCCAAACACTACCGTTCTATAATTTGCATGGCTAAGCAAAATTGAAACTAAGTATTACATCACCACAAACTACCTTAGGTTGAGTGTATGATCAATTCAAGGTAAGCCATAAGTTGGTCATAGCTAACTAGGAGCGAGCATAAATAGTTTTTAGAAAATTGCATACTTGAGTATCCTTGTATTTTATAAATCTCGGTTCAAAAGATTAGGATCAACATAGTGCGAGAGAGAAGCTTGCCTTGGTAATAATAGATAACCTCTTGTTAGGGTTCTTGTGGCTCGATAAAAGTTTCAACCACTTGAGAAGAACGAATCTAGAACACAAAAGCCCAATGAATAGCAAGAAAATGGCGAGAGAGCAAAATCACGAGAAAAAAGTGCATGATCAATAGCTCAATGCATATTTAACAACATGCTTAAGTTATATCTTACTTAAGGACAATACCTCATATTTAATAGGCTCTTGATACAAGTTATCAAAATTTAGTGGTTTAGTAGCACTCTGAGTTTGAAATTTGGGAAAACCAAAAGCAGAGACGGAGTTAGATAATTTGTTAATTCACTTATACTACAAACAAGATATCTTTGTTCAAACTTGCTCTCCTTTTAGTAATCCTGAAATTTGGAATGTATTGATCTGAGGTTCAAGTGATCTGTTCTTTTAAATCTGCCCAAGATATCTATTTTTCTTCAACAGACAAGGGTAGAAGCCTTAACTCATTACTTATACATTTTACTATAAGAAATAGAAGCTACAACTTGTTGCATCTTTGTCGGCATGACCAGCTATAGCAGCCAAGACAAGTTTGAGCTTGAGGTTAAGCTCTGATGTCGGTTTTTAGCAAAAGCGCAATTTGGACAGATTGCGGAATGATTTCTGCATCATTATACTATAACAAAAAGTATTTTTGATTAAGCTACAGACTAGACAGGTAAGACTAAAAGTTTAACTCATCACTTAGCATCAATTAACACTAACTATCAATTTTTGGTTGAAAGCAGAATTTCTTTTTTTTCGAGGTTGAGGCTTGAGGACGAGAATCACGAAATTGAAGTTTGGTGATCTAAACACACACTAGTAAAGTGCTATGATGAAGTTTAGAGTATTCCTATCTAATGTAGCAGGTTAGCTTATCATTTGCTAGCAGTAATTGACAAGAGATAATGAAGATCTTGTGTAATGTCGAGTTAGCGAAAATAATAAGGAAACCACAATCGGTATTTGTTTGGACAGATTGCGAGAAAATTGAATTTTCTTTGTTTTATGAAGTATGAACAAAGTAATATTTTGGTTAAAGTTGTTACTAAACAAGTAAGCTAAAGTCTAATATCATTCCTTAGCACTAATTGATAAGAATTGGAGATCAAGAAACTTCTTTGTGCATCTTTGTCGGTGATTGCCCACAAAATAGCAAAACAAAGATTGCGGTTTAGGCTGATTTGAAAATATACAAAACAAAAGATTCTTAATTGGAGCTAAAGCTAATCTTTAGAATAGATAATACACCAGACCACCTTGCTAACACCAACCAATAAAGATTGACGGAGGATGACCTTTTCTGACTCTAGTTGGTTCACGAACAAAAGCGACAACGAGGAGAAGAGTCTTTGCCAACTAAGCGATTTGGAAGCATCAAGAATAAAAGAATGGTTGCTAGAGATACTAGGATTTAGTAGGAGGCTATCCGGACTTGAAGATTTAATAGCAAAGCTCAAAATCTTGAAAATGATATGAAAGACGAAAAGTTCAAAAAAAAAACCATTCGGTAATATCAAGATTTGAGCATCTGAGCATAAATGGGTGATTCGGTGAGCTATTGAGGTTCCTAAGAAGCTCAAGATGGGAAAAATTAAGGATATAACTCACGAGTTAGAGTTGGAGAAGAGATTGCAATTTTGGCGAACAAAGCAAGATTTGAAAATCTGCTCACTGTTTTGACCAAGAGCGAAAATATGAAGGAAGGCTTGAGCTAATGGATCACAATACATGATCTTGACTTGAAGGATTGAAGAATCACCTCACGGACAAGAAACCACCAAAAGATGCTCGATCGGCGATGGTCCTTGAGAGCCACTCCTTGCTCAACCTACCATGGTTGCCACAATCCACATGATAAGATGAATTGAGCATGCAAGCATGTAGGGATAACGAGGAGTGAAGGCAAGAATTCTTCCTTTGGACAAGAAAAGAGATGAGGAAGCTTCACGGTCAACAATGTCGAGCCCAAAGCTAGGGTTTAATGGAGGTTGAACCTCCGGGGCACATGGAAAGTGCGGAGATGGATCACGGTGGCAAGTTGGGGCCAGTGGCGGAGGTTCATCCACAAGCTCGGGTGATCTCCCCATTTTCCGGCTTTGGTGGGCTGCGCCTGACTGAGAGAAGGAAGAGAGAGAGAGAAAGGCTGCGCCTGTGCTTCCTTTGCTAGCAATGACAAAATATCCACAGTAGCTCCTTGCTCGGCTGACAAAGCACTTGGTGCTCAAAGGGAAAAAGAAAAGATCGGTATCAAAAAAGAAATTGATGGTTGGGATCAGATCTTGGCGAAAATAAAAATAAAATGGAGATTTTAGATTATATAACATATCCAAGTTTCAAAATAAGCGGTGATGCTCGAAAAACATCTTATTCTTGTTTATTAAAAGCGGGGGCTATTCTGATTACATCTACCACACCTAGACCCCTCTTCGTCACATGGCGGCTTACACGATGACATGACTCGTGTCTAGCGTCATAAAACCGGTGACACGACTCGTGGGTCACTCTAATGGTGCAACTTCGCCTTTGGTGGATACAAATTATTTGCTTGATTGACACCATTATAGTCTTGTGGTTGCACTTTTTTACATTGGGAGGTCATCACGAGTTATGTCCTTAAAATTATCTGGTGGTGCATATCACATACCACTATTTCTCGTGCTACATCGGCACCAACCATCATACCATCGCCCGAGATGTAGTAACGACAAGTTGTTAGGGTTTTGAGAAGCATAAAACTAAGTTATCTCAAATATTCGGTCATTTCCTCCGATATTGCCCAAAACAAGTTTTATAATTAAAAGATGATCATTAGGGCAATTAATGCCACGATACTTAACAAGACTAGCATGACACTTAAGTGCGACCTATAGCTAGTAAAGTCACCAATAAGTTATCTAGGGTGACAAGGATCATGTGATTCAAATGTCAAGGATGGTATAATAATACTAAATTATCAAGTCGGCATGTATCTACCTTGAAATTTGACATACATATGCATAAGGAATTTAGCATGCAACTTGATAATTTAAATGAATATAAATTTGCACAAGTGTAGGTTCAATATGATCAAATGTTGACTCGCTTGACTCAAAAGCAGGTGGGTCTTGGAATTCTCGCACTTGCTCGAACTAGGGCTCTTTCGTGTCCTTGCACTCTACTCGGACGATCGCATTGGAAAACGAACAAACAAACGAGCAAAGAAAATAAATATGAAATAAAATTCAAATGAACTCCAAATTGAACAAAACAACTTCCAGAGATAGATCTTGAATTTAAATTTGGATTAAATCCAAAAAAAAAAGCGAGAGAGAGATAAGTTCTTTCTCTACAAGGTGGGGCTCATTGAATAGTAATTTAATTTTTGAATTAATTTTCTATTGAAAAAGGCCATAGAGACTAACATTTGGGTCCCACAGAATTATAATTAAATTGATTTATTTTCTAAAAGAAGCTTGTGAGGGTTGCGGGTGGGACCTAATTCTGTACACACGATGGCGGGCCCTTGTCGATCGCTCTCTTGACTTAACCGAGGTTTAAAAGGATTTTAAAAGCCAGCCAGGGCCCCTACGTCGGTGAGACAAGGACTTAAATTAAGCGAGGAGGGCCACTGGTCGTGACTAATTAATAGAGGCTAAGCAAGATAATTATGCCCTAATTACACTCGGTTAACAATGACTTTGCTCTGGTGTCATCTTCTCTGCCAGAAGAGGCGAAGATCCTCACCGGCGAAGAGGATGGCGACCTAAGGCAAGGGCAAAAATAGGTTCCTGACATGCACGAACCTCCGAGCAAGGTAGTCTTGGTGGATTTGGAGCCTAGAGGCGGTTAGCGATGAGCTCGTCTTGAGTGGCGGAAGGACCAAACATGGCGCCATGACAATCTGAGACACGGAGTCTAATTCCTTGCTATAGGAGCAACTAGGGGTGATGAAAGTCACCTAAAGTGATGGCGGTGCTTGGGGATGCTTGAGGTGGTCTGACGGAGGAGGTGGCGGTGAGGTGGTCGTCATGGAGGGCTTGTCAAAGGGAATAGGCGTGTACGGCTTGGGTTGTCTTGGAGGTCCATGAAGCTTTAGGTGCGAACAATTGGACCAAGGCACCGTGATGCTCAAAAAGCTGCTGGGAGGTGATTTATTGGAGGAGAGGAAGAAAGGCTCGGGTCGCTTTCGAGGCGAAAGAATGTGAGGGAGGCACGATTGGGGGTAGGGTGGAAGCGATTAAGGCTTTTATAGCCCCGAGAGGAAGGAGACAATAGCTAGGCTTAGCACTAGGGAGGGATGGCGGGCCAGGCGAGCATAGCGGACACACGAGGAAGGGGTTAAGGCGGGTGGCGAGCTCAATGGTTGGCAGTGGGATTCTCGAGGCACAGACACGGCACATCGTGGAGGCGATGGAGAAAGGGGCTAGGCGCTAGCTCGGGCGGCGGCGACCTTGGTGAACAATAGGGGTGCCTGGCGGGCACTAAGCGAGAGCGGGGTGAGGTGGCACAGTGGAGGCGGCGGGTGTGGGTGGGGGCGGCCTTGCAGCTGCTGGCGTGCACAACATGGGCAAGGTGGCGTGGGCCGTTCGAGTGGGCGAGGGCAGTGGGCCAAGCTAAACCAGAAAGGTGAGGAAGGCGAGGGGGGGTGGTAGAGGCAGAAGGGGTTTGAAAAACTTGAAAACTTGAAATTTGAGAGAATTTTGAGTTGCACACTTTGAATTCAAATTCACTCGAGCAAACCCCAAAAATGGGATGTTACATATCTTACCCCTTAAGCGAGAATCTCGGCCCAGAGATTAGGCTACTCGAAGAACAAGTAAGGGTAGTCTAACCCGGTGATCCTCGCACTCCTAGGTGGCTTCTCTCTCAGAGTGGTTGCTCCACTAGACTTTGTGAGAGCGGATGGTCTAGCGTCTTGTCTGCTTCTCCATAACATCAAGGATCTTGATCAGACGTTCTGGATACGTTAGGTCTTGCTGAAGCTTGATGGCCTTTACCGGGGTCTGCTCTTTAGATATTCTGAGACACTTCTTGAGTTGAGAGACGTGGAACATATTGTGGACGTCTGCTAAACTTGCAGGTAATTCTAGTTGGTAGGCTACTTCTCCACACTTGGTGATGATTAGGAATGGGCCTATGTATCTTGGCGCAAGCTTGCCTTTCACTTTAAATCTCCAAATTCCTTGAAGAGGTGATACCTTGAGGTAAACATGGTCTCCAACTTCAAAGGTTAAGTCCCCGTGACGATTGTCACAATAGCTCTTTTGTCTAGATTGGGCAGCTTGTAGGCGGTCTCTGATTAGTCAAACCTTCTCTTATGCCTGCTTAAGGGTATATAGCCCAAAGATATAATCTTCTCCTGCATCTGACCAATGCAGAGGGGTTCTGCACTTCCTTCCATAGAGTGCTTGAATGGGGACATTTTAGACTAGGTAGTAGCTGTTGTAGGAGAATTCCACATAAGGTAGGCATCTCTCGGTCAAGTGGTAAATTCAAAGCGCAAGCCCCGAAGCATGTCTTCCAAAATCTGGTTTACTCTTTCTATTTGTCCATTAATCTGGGGGTGATATGCTGTGCTAAAGGTTAGGTGGGTTCCAAGTGCATCATATAGACTAGCCCAGAAATACGAGATGAACTAGAAACCTCGATCCAAGACTATTCTCTTAGGTACTCCAAGCGGACACACAATGTGAACCATATGCAACTCGGCCAATCTATCTCCCTTGTAGGTGGTTTTCACGAGGGAAAAAATGGGCGACTTTTGTCAATCTATCAACTATGACCCATATGGCATCATATCAGAACTTGGTTAAGTGGTAGGCGATAATGAAATCCACCCAACTTCTTCCCCTCCCTTTGAGGATCCGTAGCGATTGAAGTAGTCTGCGGGTCTCTAGTGCTCGGCTTTGATTCGTTGGCACACTATCGATAATCAAGTTGTCGATCTTCTGAAATAAGCAGATGAAAAATGGCAAAGAGTTCTTGAGAGAATGAAATTTGCTCTTTATTGCAATAAATGGATCCTTTATAGGGGTGCCTTGGACAAAGGCGATGGACTAGCTCTAATCACACTATCGTGTTGCTTGAATCAAGCTGTCTTGATCACGAGATGCCTTGGGCTTGATCGAATCGGTTGTGGTGTGATGTGATCGCAGCTTGTGTTCCTCGGTTGTCTTCTCCTTTAAATAGCGCGAAGTAGTAGTGTGATTATCACTAGGAGAGGCACCCTCTGGAAGTGTTGCGTCCGGTCGGAGAAAAGGTGGTAGTTAGTAAGATATCAAGCGACGGCGATTGATGTCGATAGTGACAATAACCATATGGTGGTTATTATCGAGAACAAACGAAGCGTCCGTGGTATGGAACAAATATGGCATGTATTCAATTTGTCACACAGCAGGGAATATACTTGGAATCGAATCCAAGTGCCAGTTCACTGCTTCTTCGAGCAGTTATCTGGTTGGGGATAACGTACATGACCTCGTCCGACCAGGGTATCACAATGTAACCTCTGGAATCCTCATGACCATGGGGGATGTTAGTCTTAGGGGTTACGACCACAAAGGATGTGTGGTCTTTAATTAAATAAAGTAATATTTAGAGATTTTAATCCTCGTTAGCTAGCCCCCGAACTTTAAATGAATGTGTAGTGTAAACCCTTTCTCTGATGAAATTGTATTGGGCAGGCCCTTATTTAATGACGTAACAAACGAGTGGTATGTATTCACTTTAAAGTTGAGGAACCGTTTGGGAAACCGAACAGGTCTTTTGTCTATTGGACTTTGAGTAGCTCTCGGTTGTAGTTAATACTAGTGTGGCTATAAAATCCCCGTAGGGCTTTTACGCTCTCGGATTTTCCTTGAATCCTCTTTCACCTTCTTGCGCAAAAACTTCCTCTGACCTCCTTCCATCTTCTCCGCTCAAAAACTTAGCAATGTCGGTTTGATTTCCAATGGTGGTCTTAGATTTGGCGAGAAAAACAAAAACTTCTGGAAGATCGGGATGCTCCTGACAAGGATTTGATTTCTTGGAGATCGTGATCGGAGAGCATTCTCCAGTAGCGAAGATGGAGAGATCCATGTTTTCCTCGCATACATTGAATCTGATTCGGGCTTCTAGTGCACCCATTCCTCCCCAAGATCTTGGAGCACTCTGATCGAACACTCTGATCGAATTGGTGAACCTTGCTCCTAAGTCCATTGACAATCTCAACATCTTCGTCTATCTCTGTGAAACGTACTTAGGGATTGCGCCAGATCTGGAGGTCTTCAAGTACTTCTACAGGATGGCAAAGTTAGGGAAATCGAGGGGTCGCTTTGGTGAGTGCACCTTACGCCTCCATGACGGAAAAGCAAATGAGTACATCCATATGTACTCAAAGTCTTCATGGTCATCATGGAAGAAAAGCTGGTTCTACATGACGGTCACCAAGAAAGACAACCTTTACTACGTCGGCAAGAAGGCTATCGAGAATCCAGAGTAGTGCTTCTCTATGAAGAAGGAGGGAAAGGTGGGGAGATGGGTTGAAGCCATCCAACACCTTAGTGTCAGGAGTTTAACTTCTGTCACATGGTGAGGATTTCTCCATCTTGTTGAATTAGTCCCTAAAGTCCCAAGCACATTCCATGCTCTAGTACATTGGTCAAGATGATGCGACCAAGGACTCTTCGGAAAGTAAGTCCTAAAAAAACCCCAACCAGTTTGTTTATTTTGGCTGATTACTTTTGTAACCTTAAAGTCCCTCATTTATTCCTCTGATCCTTTCCCTGAAGAGGTTAGGGATCGACTCAAAATGATCTAAGTAGGGGCTGGCGACAAAGTATTTGATTTTCCTCGGATTTTAGCGATTGTCTCTACAGAAGAGAGAGCCAAGAGGCTTAAGGTAAAAATAACAACCTCCTTTCATCGTTTATGTATTTTCTAATCGGTTTACCATAATTCCCCTTTGACGTGCAGTCGGTCGGATTGAGGATCAACGAGCTCACCGAGAGCTGTGAGCCAATTGATTCTCTGACTACTTTTGCCCTTGCGACCACTTAGGATGGTGGTCCTCCGGAGGTGGGGAGCCAAACTTAAATGTACATTCTAGATGAAGGATTTTCATCACTTAACTAACTTTGATTATTAATCTGGCGGTGGTCGTGGACGACCAGGCTGTTGCTACCAAAGCAATTGTTTTGAAGGCTGACAAGGCCACAGTCTTCGACCAGATGGTCAAGGAACTTATCCTCGACCAACTGGTCGAGGACATTTATCCCGACCTCTAGTTGGAGAATATGAGGGGTCTAACCAGCCCTACCGGTTCGGAACTGATAAAATTGATTGAAAAGAAAAGGAAGGCAAATGCTCTTGATTTTGCTCCAGGGTGCTTCAAGATCAAGACCAAGAAGACGACCAGGTATTTATACATGAAAAAAAACTTATGTAAATACACACCTTTAATGTTTTTGGTATTCTAAAATCTTGAAATTTCCTTTCTTCTGTCTTCATAGATCCTCACGGTGTTAAATTCGTCTCCGTCGAGCACCCTCGGAGAAAACTCCTAAGGAAAGGGTGGTTGAGCCAGCCCCCGAGCAGGTGGCAGCACTAGCGCCTACTCAGGAACCTATGGCGGCTCCGACCGTGCCTTTGGAGGCAGGGGTCCAAGAAGAGTCACAACAGGTTTCGACCTCTTTTGAGACCATTCAAGAAAGGATTTCTTCATTGTTGAAGAAGTCCCCCAATTGCCCTCGAATCTTCAATGACGAGAAGCTTGATGGGGTGTGGAGTAGGATTTCAGATCATCAGTTAGAGACGGGTCCGAGTGCTATCTACTCTGAGTATGTAGACATGGTGATCTAGGTAAGCACCTACAACCACTCTTATAGTCCTTTCTTCAAAGTTCATTGAAAACCTTAAAGAAGTTTGCTATTTTTGTAGCATATCGTGGAAAATTTCGCTGTGGTTGGAGAACTAACACAGCAAATAACAGATCTTGAGAAGAAAAACTCCAAACTAAAAAGTAAGAATCTTTTGACTTCTTCCCTTGCTATTTTATTCTTTTCTAAATTCCCCACTTTGTCGTACTTGACAAATCTGGAAAATTTTGAGAAAGAAACTAAGGCTAAAAAGCCATTATAACCTCACTTGAGGAGAGATGCGACCTAAAATGGTCGATCGAAGGCCAGTCGACCAAGTTCAATGAAGCCTCCCTCAAGCATAAGGAATCCATCGAGGCTTTTCGAGAAGAAAATTTGAAGGTAACCGTCGTAAAACTTGACCGGTTCATTCACTACTACAAAACAAGCTATAGAAAGCGCCTCATCACGAGGCAGTTCAACGAGAATCATACGTATTTGGAGTGCATCGAGGGCTAAATACCGACCTATCACGAGCGGTTTTAAATAGAACCGTCTATGATCATTCCTGAGCAGTTCTATTAAAAAGCAAATGCATGATAATCACCGTTATCACTGAGCGGTTCTTGAGAACAACCGTCTATGAATTAACACGAGCGGTTCTAGTTACAAACCGTGCAGTGATAATTCAAATATCATAGGCGGTTCTTAACAAGAACCGTCTCTCGATTGACAGGCGAGAAGCGAAAGTTTGGACATAATGGGTGGGCTGTCGAAACTCTCTTTATATAACCTTGCACCTCTGCTGTCTCAGACCTCCATCTCCTCCTCTGCCGTCTCTCCTCCTCACATCTTGCGCCCCGGCCTCCCCCGAGCTTGTCGCGCGCGGCCTCCTCCAACTCGCCCCGGCCTCATCGTCACCGGCCTCCTCCGAACTGTCACCCCCGGCCTCCTCCACCTCGCCCCAGCCTCGTCATCACTAGCCTCCCATGACCTCGTCGCCCTCGGCCTCCTCCACTTCGTCGCCTCGGCCTCCGACGACCTCACTCTCTCTACTCCCCCCTTTGCTCTGTGATGTGGATTACTGAGAGCTAATGTTAGTGCTCTGTAAATGGATTGAGTTGATGCTATTGTGATGTGGGTGATCTTTGTGGTTTATTGTTGGAGGTATGCGTGCATGTGTAGTTCATGTTGAGTTATTTGGTTTGGGCAAAAATATAGATGGTAGATCGCACACTGTCCGGTAAAACCGCCATAACTTTTGCATACGAACTCAGATTACGACGTTCCTTGGCTCGTTGGAAAGCTAACAAAAAGTTCAATTCGAAAATCCATAAGTATTAGATTCATTCGCGAGGCTCAGGAGACTCCAGACAAAGTGAAAACTCCCAAAAAAGGTCGTTTAGGGCCTCAAAACAGCCTCCGAAGTTTTAGCAACCGTTTTCGGTTTTTTTTTTGCAACAGAAAAGGCTATCACAAATTATCACGAGCGGTTCTTGTTGAGCAAATGCGTGATAATTCCTGAGCGATTCAAAAACCTTCTGTGATGACCTCATATCATCATAGATGAACAAATTCAGACGGTTCAAAAACCGTCTGTGATGACGATTCTGAACCGTTTGTGATAAGGTTTTCCCTAGTAGTGATTATATATTTCATTAACTTTTGATTTACTCGTGCAGAGAAAATTTAGAAATTAAATAAAGCTCTTGAGTTCGAGCATGACAAGGAGGCAGAGCTTAGTCAAAGTCTTGAAGAGAAGGTCAAGGCTCTCAACAAAATGCTCTTAGACATGGGATCGGGATCATGTCTACCCACTTTGAGAGATCTGGTGGAGAAGATAAACTTCCTTGGCCAACAACTCGAAGATCTCCAAAGTTTGCTCAAGATAACTCAGAAGAACCATGCACAGATTATGAAGGACACGTTGCTAGCAGTCGACCTTGCTTTAGTAAAAGTGAAAGCTTGACCCTCCATTCACCTCCAAGCTATTGAGCGGACTTCAACTATTTGGAGGATGAAGCGACAAGTTATTAGAGAGTAATGCCTCTCAAAAACAAGGTAGCGAGAGGAAATAGAGGTCGGATCTTAGTCTCGTAGCTACTGTCTAATGGTCCTAAAGAGTAGATGGTTGTAATAATTGAATTGTAAATATTAAAACTTACCTTTTATCATCGATAAAGTCTTTGTTTATCTCTTAAACTTTCTGAATACTCATATATTCCTAGCCCATTTGCTTGTGTTAGTAGAAGAACTTACTAAAAAGCGGTAGACCAACAAAATGAGCAAAAGCTATGACTATAGTACAAAGTATGTCTTGATTATGTGGTAAAAGCGATCGTATTAATACTAGGAAATCAATTTGGTCGGAACCAGTGCATGAATTCGACTAGTTGTAGATCTACTTCCATAATCGAAATACAATATAGTACATTGTCTGGTCAGAAGATATGTATAAGACTTGTATTGATGAAAAGAAAACGTGCAAAGATGTATGCAAAAGCGATAAGTGGTCTTATTTATACACATTAGCCAAACTAGTCGTTAAGGTTGCTAAGAACCGAAGACATGATAGACACTTTGGGAAACGTGTTCGTTCTCAAGTTTCAACTGGCAGCGAAGATCGTAAGAAAATGGTTGTCGCTAGGAAACTCCTTCTAGTGGGTAGGACCACATGCAGAGAGGAGAGATTTTGACTAGGAAGCTTTCCGTGTCTCGATCAGTAGCCAAACAAGAGTAGAACAGAATGTTAAAATGAAGAAAGTTAGTCTTTGAATTCGTAAGCGTGTAAGTAACTATGTCAAGTTATTTGTGTTATGCTCCTTTACTTGTTTGCTTCTTTAAGAAAAGAGTGTATGGTCGCGTGTGAGAACCATCGCTATGATGGTCACGACTAGGACCCTTATGGCTTGTGGCGATTATGTCAAGGCCAAAAAAAAAAGTAAAAGAGACCCTTTGTAAGGATATCAAAGAGAAATGGTTCTTCCCCGATCAGTTAAAAAACAATAGTATGTGACCAGATAATGAATAACAGACATATAAAAAATATCACTCATCAGAAAGTAAAGAAAGAATGAATCTTTATTGAAATTGAAATGATGTAAAAATTATACAAAGAACTTACACAATTGATCAATGTTCCAAGAATTTGACAAAACACACCCATCCGACATGGCTAGTCGTATCGAACCAGGTCTGGTGACTTTGACCACAGTGTATGGACCTTCCTATTTTGGCAATAGTTTGTTGCGATTTGCGTGGCTCTGAATTTTTCTGAGAACCAGGTCACCTACAGCTAGGCTGCGAGGTTTTGCCTTACAACTGTGGTACCTTCTCATGGCTTGTTGGTAAATTGCCAATCGTAGGCTTGGTTTCATATTTCTTCAAGGAAATTAATGTCGTCTAGTCGTCGTTCAATTTGATCGTTCTCATGGAAACAATAGATTGACGAGCCAATTTTTAATCTTGGAGGAAGGATGGCTTGACCTAGTAAACTAGAAAAAAATGATGTTTCACGGTCGGATGGTAGTGGAGTATTCGAACGGCCCATAATATAGAGGGAAGTTTTTGAACCCGTTTTGTTAACTGGTCGAACACTCGGCGTTTCACTCCTTGCATTATTATACCATTAGCTCACTCGACTGCTCTGTTGCTCCGTGGATGAGCGATAGAAGCGAAATGTATCTTGATACCTAGATCTTGAGAAATTCATGAAAATTTTAAACTCGAGAACTAGGTACTATTATCTGTGATTATCGTCAGGTATGCCAAATCGTGCGATCATATTTTTGTGAGGAACCTCTTGGCGGCCTTAGTTGTTATTTTAACAAGTGACTAAACTTCTATCCATTTTGTGAATGTATCAATCATTACAAGAGAATTCAAAGCCCCGGGTGCCTTTGGAAATGGTCTTAGAATGTCTAATCCCGGTTGCAAAAGGCCAAGAAAGGCGTATTGTTTGCAAAGCTTGTGTCGGTGATGTACTTATCGACTATGAAATTGACATTATCGCACTTCATCACAAGCTATTTTGCATCATGAAGGGTAGTTGGCGATAGTATCCTTGCTTAAAAGGCTTTCTGAGCTAGAGTTCTCTAGGAATGATGTGCTCCATAGACTCCTCCATGTATATGGGATAATAACTTAATACCATCCGCTTGAGATGTGCATCTCATCAACCCTCTGTGAGATCCCCATTTGTAAAAGGTACTTTTCGATCGAGTATATGATTTGGCCTTCGAACTATCGATCGGTCTCTACATCATCTTTAGGAATAATACCATGCTAAACATAATTATAGATTGACATCATCCAATCGCAACTAGGATCGGTTTGTATGACCTCTAGTGGAGCATCTATGTCCTCGGAATGCTCGACCATCGAGGTGAATCAAGTTCTTTGGAGAAAACTTGAGTGGGACGGTGACCTTGTTGAGGCCATCCTTGCCAAGCTGGTTTGCCAAAAGTTTTCCTTTCTAGGAACATATTGAATCGAAAACCAAAGAAGTGCTTTTGAGTTTTGTACTTCCATCAAATAAGATGACATATTGGTACTTGAGCATTGATACTCTTTCTTGACTTGATTAAGCTATTAGTTGAAAATCGTCTTTCACTAGTAATCTACAAATCTGGCGCTCTGGTGCTTTCGAGTCCGACTAGTAAACCTTCATATTACATCACATTGTTTGTAGCGGAAAGTTTAATTGAATAGCGTATTCGGCCCCGAGCCTTTTAACATCAAGGAACCATCAAAGTACATGTCCACTCTTAAGTGGTGTTTGTACTCGGGCCCTTAGGTGGGTTCGGGGTTTGTCCATTCGATAATGAATTCTACTAAAGCACGAGACTTGATTCTTTGTTAAGTGAGATGAAATGGAGTCGAGCGCCAAGCTCGACCACCCATTTTGCTATTCATCTGATGATTTCTGTTTACGAGAACTTAACCAAGGGGATACCCAATAGTGCGACCACTATGTGGGCTGAAAATAGCATGTAGTTTCCTTGAAGCCATAAGGAGACCATATAGAAACTTTATACTGTGAGTTTCCTTGAAGCCATAAGGAGACCATATAGCAACTTTATGCACTGTGGGCATAGTTCCTTTGGTCAATGTAAGACTTAAACTACGTAATATCTTTGGTTGTTGGATGTTGTCACGCTCAACGACCAGTATATGTCGGGACCCAAAAATACAATTCTAGACCCTCTGTGTATAATGCACTAGTCTAGGATCACGCTAGTGCATCTGTGTCAACATAGACAAATGTCGATCCACAAGGCGATTAATAGCATAGCGAGTAATTTGATTAACAAATAATGGTTTTAACCTTATAATTCGAGTTTACATTTATTAAGCCACTTGAGGAAACTAGCAATAGGGAAATAAGCGGCGGAACAAATAACCCGTGAGAATCCCATCAATTTGCCATAGGCAGCAGACTAGGATCAAGACCTAACGATCGGCACCTTCATAGAACTCTTCCTCGGCGGGAAAAAGACTCATCCATACATTGATTGATTATAGCAAGTATGAGTACCTGGCCGTACTACTCATAAGTCATACCACGAATGCAATTTATACATAACGACTTATTCCAAAGGAATGGCCACGTAGTTCTTTTGCGAAATGCAACATTTGCAATTTGAATCTGAATAATAGTGAAAGTGTAAATGTAAAACAAATAACAATATTAATTTTAATAGTTTGGTTTCACAAAGAACACAAAGCCTAAACAAGTTATTCACCTGACCATATGACTTAGATCATCTGACTCCTTCCCAAGGTTTTATGAAAACTACCTCTCGTGTGAAATCCCGAGCATGTTCATGACCATGAGCCAGCGACAATTGAATTGATTGATTTAACACTGCGAGTTTGTATACTTTTCCTACGATACAACTGTTGTAGAATAATTCATCCATCGCACTAATGGGGCCCGCCTTGCAGAAGACCATATCTTGGTCAATTGATCTGACTATACTCCTGTTGTAATACCCCTCACTTGTACTCATAAGCATGACCATCCCTAAGAGGTATTTTGGTCTTTTATGCAGTAGAAGAGCCTATAAATACCCGTGTACCTCTCATTTGAGGGGCTCTAGGGAGCATTAGATGAAGAGAAGTCATCGGGTGAGCCTCGGGAGGAACCCTCGAACCCCGTAGGCCACCGGCAGGAGTAGGCGGTCCTCTCGGACCCGAACTGTATAAACCCGTGTCACACTCGCTCTCGTGGGCGGCGGCCGTGCTGCAATGGCGTCCGCCCTCTCACTCACGTTTGGTTTTACACCATCAACATTGGCGGCCGGCCGTGGGGCGTAGCTAATCGGACGAAGGCTATGGCTCCTACCAAGAAGTACTCCAAGTCCGCGAGGCCTCCTCCTACTCGAGCATAAAGGCCCACAGACGATCGGTCGTTCCCAAAAAAGCAAAGGCGTGGGTTATCTTCGGAGATCGAGGCTGTTCATCACGGAGACGGAACAACGTCTGCGCATTCGGGCTGCCAAGCATCCCCACCTCCATTGCACCAACTAGCGGGTATGCGGCGAGGCAAGAGGCCGAAATGTCGTTGAAGCTCGGGGCCATCCATAGCTCACAGGGGCCTCGGCGCCGCTAATTACAAAGCAATGGTGGAAAGCAACCGCAAAGGCGGTGGTGGACTACATGATGGCCACATATCGTACTCGGCGGACCCTCGGCCGTCTCCGCTCCAGCCGCCGGTTCAAGTGGCCTTGGCTTCGGCCCGCAGAGAAATTTTCCTCGGAGGAGGGCGAGGACATCCTACAACCTCCCTCCACTCGCCCACCTTGGCGGTGATGAGCAGGGCTCCTTCTTGGCGATGCACCGTCAAACTCTGGATGGGAAGGAGCTCGGCCCATTCCATTGCAATTCATCCGTCGCTTTAGCCTCCGAGGCCGTGTTCATACCCCTGGAGCAGTGCTCCGACCTCCCTCCAAGCTCCTCCACAGGCAAATCTTTGCACGGAGATGGTGAACCAACTCCCACCGATTAGTCTTGGGCTCTATCCCCAGGTGCTACATGGCGAGGCGACTAGAGAGCCCGTAGGACCAAAAGATGTCCCATCTCCTGTGCCACCTCCAGCACCTTCAGGCGGACAGGCCATTCCACCCGTCATGGCCCAAGTGCACTCACCAAGCTGGAAAGATTCACATCAGGGAGGCTATGGCCAAGGCGGTCAAAAGAGCATGTACTCTATAGGCACTAGGCGTGTCCCGTGCATGTAATTGGATCTATTTGGGGCGTGGTGCGCCACCTGCCGTGCCGAAATGGATGTTGAGTCCACGATCTCGTGGGATGAAGGCTGAGGCGGCAGGGTGCTCAACTTCCATGTCGCTTGCACCATCGCCGCCACCGATCGTCATCTGGCTCTTCCAGCTCGGGAGAGCCTCGCCACCGCCGTCGTCGCAACGCGCGATCACCATCACCTCGTGTGCGAAGGGATAGGTGCATCCCGGAGACTAGGAACCCTCTTGCTCGAGACATCTTCAAAGCTCGTTTCAGCCAAGGTCGCGGCCCAATCTCGGGCGTCTGATGGGGACTCGACCCCATGCATTTCTTGAAGTATACTCCATGGCTATTGGTGGGGAGGTGGAGAGGTGGAAATGTGCAGCTGCCTCCCCTTGTTCCTCTCCGGAACAGTAGCGTTCTTAGTTCTTCAACGGAAGAAGGGCTCCATCTACTCGTGGGACGGTGAGGAAGAGTTATTGCAATTTCCAAGGAAGCTATAAATGCCCCATGCTCCCCAACCAACTTTTTCTTGTCAGCGGCGAAGGTGAATCCACAAGAGAATTTCTTAAGCGCTTTTCTAAAGTCTGAAGCCAAGTGGCGATTGCCCAGACTCCACGGTTATCAATGCATGCAAGGAAGAAATTTGCTCGAGAGAACTCAATCGCATGCTTGGAGAGATCCCGAGGGCGACCATGAGCTCTTGAGGTTGTGGAAAAAATCTGATCGGGGAGAAGAAACTGACTGGCTAGAAGGGACTTCTCCATGAGGGAAAACATCTCCTCGGGAAGAAGTCAAAAAGCTCCCCGGGAGGAAGGGCAATGTGGGAGGGATCACTCTGGCGGGAGCGTGACTCAAGATTCTTGTAAATGTAAGCACTCCTTGTGAGAACAGGAGCAACTCCACGGAAGGACCCAAGAAGGAATCGAGACCAAAAGCCCACTAGAAGGAGCGTCTTGTGAAGGCCACAATGAAAGGAGGAGCAATCCAAATCAAGGGAGGCATTTGGTGTGCCTACCACAAGATGAGCGGGCATGATCTGAGCAGTCTGCGTCGATCTGTTCTTTGAAATGGAAGCTCCTCGAAACACTGACCCGAACGCGTCGGCGTCACCACCACATCCGCATTGCCGGCGATGCCCTTCAAGCAATTCCACCACCCGAGCCACGGGCCCTGGTGATCTAAGCGATGCTTGCAAGATCTTGAGCATGAACTCCCTCCAAGCACCGCAAAGACAAGTAAATGTCATAATAGGGGCTCGACCTCGGGCATGCATCAAAAGCGACAACGAAGAATGCGCTGAGAAATCAGCGTCGTGGGGTGGCTCCTCAAGCGTCCCTCCCAAATGGGCAAGCATTTCTCTTAGCTTCACGGTGATGATGCACAAGGCTTAAGGTTCCCTCATGATGGCGCCCTCGTAATGCGCCACAATATCCAATTGCGAGGTCTCGCATCCTTGTCGACGGAGGAAGCTCGTAGATATACTCTACCTAAGTGCGCTCAAGGAACTATAGGAGTCACGCGGGGCTATCATCACGGCATCCTGCGCCATCCGATCGCCCTCTCAGAACGGCCGTGCGGGAAAATCCATTCAACCCCTTGGGAGGATCGAACTCCTCATGATGTTGGGATCACGGAGAATCACCGCCTGCGGAAGCCGTCGAGTTCGATGTCGTTGACATCGAGTTCCCATTCAATGCTATCATGGGAAGGGCAACTCTCAGCAGCTTACGTGCGGCGGTACATCAAAACTACTGTGCTTAAAGATACGGGCCCTGTGGTCATCTCCGTGAGGGTGATCAAGAACAACTCGCCGTCTGTACCTGGCGGCTGACCAACTCGGCGACATCAACTTTCTCGAACCCAAGGAGTCAAAGGAGGAAATGCCCTTGCCGCCTCTCTCATCAAGGCACACCAAGGATGTACCCCCCCGTGAGGTGCTCCCTAAGCCTCATTCGGAGGATCATGAAATCGACTCTTCAACGGGGTGACTCGCGATCTCTTAGAATCGGGGTTGTTATCCCAGGAAAGATGGAGAAGGAGCTAATGGATTTCTTAAAGTCCAACAGGCATATTAGGTGTGGCTGCAGTCGGACATGACACTTCTTTTGGATGTTCATGAGGGCCTCTGCACTTATCACATCACGCGCAAGGGCAAACACAGCAAAACATTTTGCCAAAGGCTTCTGTCGGCTCACAATGGTGCAGAATGCCTCGGCCTTTCGGGAAGTGCGAGGATGCCAAAGATGGCGACCAATCTAGCGATCTGCTAATCCCTGCGCACCATACCAATCACACGGCCTTTTGCTAGATGGGAATGGACTTGCTCGAGCCATTCCCCGGGCAAGAAACTAGCGTGTGGTAGAATCGGTGAATTACATTACCGAATGGGTAGGCGGAGCCCTAGCCTCCATCACACCTTGCTCCATGATGGTGTTCCTTTGGAAGAATATCTTACTGTTGCTTTAGTGTTCCTAAGGAACTCACGGTGGATAACGACACCCAATTCAATGCTCGGCCTTTAGAGATTCTGTAACTCCGCCGGGACCACCCTTCGCTTTGAAATGGTGGATTGTCCAAAAACTAATGTCGAGTGCGTGGGAAGAACCAATGGGCTAGTCTGCAAGAATATGTTGCCTTGAAACAAGTGCACTCAAGAGAACACGGCGGAGGAGCTCCTGGCATCTATGGGGCTGCTCCGACCCCAGTTGCTCCACCAAAATGACCCCATTCTCACTCATGTACATGGTGGGTTGTCCTCCCTCTGAGATCCGTCACCACCCTCTCAGATTGGAAACACTCTTAGCACCACTACACCCCTTTGCTCCAAAGCGAGGACAATCGTTTTTGATTGAGGTGGACTTTCGAAGAAATCCACAAGTTTTATGCTTAAGACTCTCTTGTATGCCTGTGGCACCTATCAAGATGTAAACACTATCTTACTTAATGCAATGAAGGCGTGAAGTTCCTACATGATGTAACATTTATGCAATTATGGCTGGATCGAGGTAGTCCTTAACAGCTCTTTGTTAAGGGATTGACTGTTTTGTGAATGTCTTCTCAATTTTGTGCGGAGTTGGCGATTGAGAGGTCTCATACGATACTGCTGCGATTAGAAATTTGCTCCTAACTTTATTTCTTTGTTAGGAAGCGGACTGTCCTAAGTCTCGCTTGTCTCACACAAGCTCGCTAACCCTTCCCTACAAAGGATGTCACCTCAAGTGGTGCCTAGGCGCCACGACCCCGTGGTCTCCCTAATAAAAGACCAAAGCGGCAGTGGGTCGTCGACTCTGCCATGGCGGCTTCGTCTCTTTGGACCCGAGGCGCAAGTGATGGCTCGGGCCTAGTGCCCAAGCCTATGGATGTGCTAAGTTAGTCCCCTTGACCTCCGGGCTATCGCGAAACGACCTCCGGGTCACTCATTGCCTTGTTCTATCTGAGGCAAAGGCCAGCGATGCCTAACATTCGCATCCCCGGGAGCGTCCATATGTCGAGGCACCGTCCAAGGTGCCCATGACTTAACCTCATGGGCACCTCCAAACCCATTGAGGGCTATAACCCCTAGTGGCCATTTGGTGCCCACGACTTAGTCTCATAGGCGCCCTCACGGTGCCCTTACGGCTTAACCTTGTGGGCACCCTCCGATATGTCCATGACTTCGATCTCATAGCTCGAATCATCTACCATCAACTTTGGCTCGAATATTGATCAGGACTATCATGCTCGCATAAGACCTCGCTTGTGTCATTTTCGCCGACGTCTTTGTCGCCTCGAAGGCTATGCCTTAGCTCGCGGCCCTGCGTCCAAGACACCGCCTACATAGGCTTCACTCCAATCGCCGCCCGCCTCGAAGGCTATGCCTCGACTTAGCGACTCCGTGTCCCAGACTTCGCCTACATAAACCCGCTCGACGCGTCACTCACCTCGGATGATGTGCCTCGGTGGGGCGGCCTTGCATTGATACTTCACCTTGGGGTGGGAAAATGAAAACCACCACGACACGAAGAGCCAGCGAAGCGACAATTTGGTACCGCCGTCGCGTGAAGCACTCTACGATATGAAGCACAAAATAAGCATAAGTCTTTGGGCGCATACGTGCCCTAAGCCAAAATTGGCTAAGTCGTGGGTTCCTTTGCGTGTATTTCTCAGCCCTCGTGCCTCATGTTTGCAGAGTCGAGTTTGGCTAAATCTCGAACGTCTGCATTCCCGTCAAGCTGGAATTTGGCCAAGCATATTCATCAACAGGATACAAGACCTCAGCACTCTTCTTTGCCTCTCGGGCGTCCTTACAGGTACCCAAGGGGCAGGGGGGCTAGTGTTGAGTAATCCTACCATCTCGCCTCACTTGAGCCCGGCCTCGGGGCACCTTGTGATAGCCGTGTAATCGCCGAGGGGGCATTGCGCTATTCATCGACGCCAGACGCCCGCGTGTCACCTCATGCCCGAAGCCCTCGTGCACCCTCACGTGCCCTCATGCCGGAAGCCCTCGCATGCCTTCGCGCGTGTCATCACGCCCGAAGCCCTCGAGTGCCTTCGCGCGTGCCCTCACGCCCGAAGGCCTCGCGCATCCTCGCGTGCCTTCATGCGTGATGACACGCCTGAAGCCCTCACGCACCCTCACGTGCCCTCGTGTGCCTTCGTGCGTGCCATCACGCCCGAGGCCCTCCCATGCCTTCGCGCGTGACCTCACGCCCGAAGCCCTCGCTGTGCCCTCGGGGCCTCTCGCACCTTCGTGCCCTCAGAGCCTCGGGACCCTCGAAGCCTCGTGCCCTCGGAGCCTTGCGCCCTCGGGGCCTCGGGACCCTCGAAGCCTCGCGTGCCCTCGAGGCCTCGCACCCTCTCGTGCCCACGGGGCCTCACACCCTCGCATGCCCTCGTGCCCTTACGTGCCTTCGTGGTGCCCTCGTACCCTCGTACATCTTTGTGGTGCCCCGAAACTTAGAGCTAGCTAACTGTGCCACTATTAGACCTGAATAACTTCTAGAATTAGTACATCAGCAACCTTTGGCTCTTTGCGCTCCCATTCAATTTTGCGACTAAGGTTCACAGAGCAGTCCTAGTGTTCTCTAAAACTGACATACAAGCCGGAGCTCGGGCTCGATTCGATCCAGATCTACATGCCCAAGATCCAAGAAATGGAAAGTAGGAGATCGTCGGGAGGCGGATCGAAGGCTCTCATTCTTGATTAAACCGCCTCTCCTGGCCGCCCAACCAGCTCGATGACTCAAAGCGATAGCCTCTGCCGCCGTCGTCCGTCCCCGCCTCCGGCACATGGCGAAAGTAATGCAACAAGCGGCGGCAGGCGGGCGTCGGTGGAAGCGGAGCACTTGTCAGCTTGAGCCTGCGGCATGTGGTCATGGCGCGGACGAGGCGGAGAAGGTCGGTGTCGATAGCGGTCATCGGCGGCGGTGGGCGCCTTGAGAACTTCGGCGGCGCGGCAATTTCGGCAACCAGAAGCGGCGTAAGCGCCCGATCCTCGAGAGATGAAGCATTACATGGGTAGGCGGCCTCCCCTTAAGCGTCGCGACTCAACATGAGAAGCGTAGAAATCTTGGCGGTCGTGGCGTAGCGGCCGGCGGCGATGTGCTGGTGGCGTCGATCGCGGTGCGGCCGGCGGCACCGGCAGCAGCGGCCTCCGTCGCGGTCGTCGGCATATGATGCCTCGTTTAGAGCGCCGTGGCCGTGGCGGCGTGCGGTGAGCGCTTTGATTCGAGCACCTCGCCGCCCATCGGATTGGCGCATTGGGGCAGCGGCCTCCCGTCGTCGCGGATCGTCGCGTGTGATGCCTCGTTAGAGGCGCCCGCCGTAATGCTTGCTGGTGGCCGAGCCGCCAGCGGCTCGGCACCTCGCCGCCCATCGGATCGACTCTGCGTGGGGCGGCTCATGGAGTCGACCAAATGCGGCGGGGAGGCGTGAAGGACCACGGAGGAGAGCCCACGCCTGACTCAAGGCCCATTCGGCCAAAAGAAATCCTTGGAGCAAAAGAGAGATGGCAATTAAAGAAGAAGAGCAAAGGAAGAAGATAAGGAGGAGAGAGCAGCATGTGCGGCTGATATTTCGGCTGAGAAGATAAGGAAGAGAGAGGCAGCACGTTGCGGCCAAGCAAATGAAAAGAAGAGGCAAAATGCCTCTTGCATGTCTTGGATTCCCACGAATTAGCATGTTAGCCTGAAGACACCCAGACCCCGGAGGCTCACATGGAAAAAGCAAAACTCCCCCATGCAGCTCAAAAGGACAGCACTTGCATTATTTCAAAAAAAAGAAGCTGCTGCATGGCCAACCTCCTCACATGAAGACAAAGCTTGTCCAAGTCGCGTCAAGAGACAGCGCACCCACAAAGAAGCTTCTAGTTTGCATCCGTCCGGCCAGCGCCTTGCACGCGCACACCTGAAGTTCCTGCCGTGGAGCACCCTGCAGACGGCCCTACGCCCTACAACCTTGGCGTCCCCGCATGGCGTCGCGCTCTTGTGGCCTCGCCGCAGCCTCGCCGTGGCCTCGCGCTATCACGGCATCGCGCCCCTGCACCCTTGTGGCGCCCCCTGCACCTCCGGAGCATCCGCCACCTCGTGCGGCATCCCTCGGTGCCTCCTCCACTTCGCGCGGCTTCCATGTGGCCCCTCGCCGGCCATCTCGCACCTCCGGGGTTCTCCCCGCACCTCCGGAGCATCATCCGCCTCGCGCGGCACCCCTCGGCGTCAACACCACTTCACACAGCCCTACGTGGCCCCTCGTCGTCCACCTCGCGCCTCTGGAGCTCCCCGTGCCTCCGGAGCGTTCACCGTGCACCTTGCGACGCCCACAAGACCGGAGGAGCCTCGCCTGTCGGAATGCAACTACCATTTTTGAACCACCATAACTTTTTTGGAATATCAACCTCAGCATAAAAGGCATAATTCAAGACTACCCTTTCGGCGTTTCCCTAAGCGCCAAGGCGGGGCTAGTGTTGTAGAATAATTCATCCATCGCACTAATGGGGCCCATATTGCGAGAGAACACGCATCTTGGTCCAATTGATGCGGCTATACTCATAGAAGACTGTAATACCCCTCACTTGTACTCATAGCGCAGCCATCCCCTAAGGGGTATTTTGGTCTTTTGTACAGGCTGAGGAGCCTATAAATACCCCGTGTACCTCTCATTTGAGGGGGGCTCTAGGGAGCATTAGATGAAGAGAAGTCATCAGGTGAGCCTCCGGGAGGAACCCTCGAACCCCCGTAGGCCACCGACAGGAGTAGGGCGGTCCTCTCGGACCCCCGAACCTGTATAAACCCCCGTGTCACACTCGCTCTCATGGACGACGGCCCGTAGCACGGCCAACGTCCGCCCTCTCACTCACGTTTGGTTTTTACACCATCAACACAACCAGTGTAGCTTGCACTAATCATAACAAAACGTTTCGGAAACTTCATCTCAAGCATTGATACTCGATGTGCTTTAGCATGGACCAACCCCACGAGGAAGCGGTCAGAGCACACATCGTTGAGCGAGGCGGCGAACCGTTTCGCGATATGATCTACCTGGTAGTACACACCTCCACCCGTGCACACAGCCTAGCCTACTACCTGAGTAATCAATGTCAAGAATCCATAACTTACTAAGTTAGGCCCGTCCCATCAAGCATGTGGTTGGATGAAAGGCCCAGTTCAATGGCGCACAAAGTTAAGTCTTTAATTGACTAAGGTAAGACTTCCAATTCTAGCTATCTCACACATATTATTATTCCCACGCACACAGCTCCACCATATTACTTAATGTCCACTAGTTGCCTCAGTCTAAATCCTTTACCACCTAGTTAGTTAAGTGCAACACATGCCATCAACGAGTAATAGCACATAGTACACACATTTTTATCACAAAGTTCCATAATCACTTAGTCAGGTTAATATTTGTAACTCACATAAGATAATGACTCATGGCATGGCTAAGCAATCTAATCGTATCTAACCAACCCATGTTGGTGCTATGATAATAATAACTAAATAATGAACCAATCTAGGGTGACAAAATATTATGACATAACAATAGACATGGTGGATATAACAAATTGGATTAATAACTACACCCAAAAGCATTTAAATAAACACTTAAAGTAAATGCAATAATTTGAATCAAAGTATTTTGAAGACTAGGTTAAATATGATCAAAGGTATAACTTGCCTTGGAATAGGTCTAAGAACTGATCTTGCTCTTGAAGCACTCCTTCTTCAAAGTTCCCCGAAGTATCAACGTCTACTCACAAACGAAGCAAATAAACAAAACAAATAAATAATAGAGGCAAAACAAACTCCAAAAATAAAAATAAAAATCTCAGATAAATAGATCTCGAATTTAGATGAATTTAGAAAATTGAATGGGCTCAATTGGAGTTTGTATGCAAAAGATATGGGCTTTGGAAGTTTGAAATCACATGAAATAATGAAAATCAGAATTTCATGAATTTACTGAATTATTTCTCCGAAGGAAAATATAATTATGACATCATCTGATGTCATCAAGGGAATTTTGGCTGAAAATAAATAAAAGAAATTGGATTTAATTTGTGGGGCCCACTGGCATAGGGATGGTTCATGTGGACCGGGTTCATGCATGTATGGCTCGGGTGTGGGTTTGGGTGTGTCACATGGCTGCTGACCCGAAGGTGATTAGGACGCCACGCAAGCAAAGCAATTGAGGTGGACACTATGTTGGCGATGAGGTGGCAAGGAGAGAGCAATTGAGGGCAAGCGAGAAGATGGCGGCGGCAAGAATCCGCGGCGTCGACGGTGAACCACAGCGATGGACCTCCGGGGAGATAGCAAAACGAGACACCGAGGGTATGGCAAAGGTCTGAGTGGCGGTGGCTTGATGAGTTCGGTGATGACACGACAACGACGACGACCTTGGCGGTGAAGAGCCTCACGGTCGTGGTGGAATTGGCGAAGGAGTGGCGCCCAAGAGAAAAAGGGAAGCACCGCGTAGCTCACGTTGATCACGATCTGGATGGCGAAGATGATCGTGGGAGATGGGTGACAGTGAAGATCTCGAGGAAGAAGCTTGTAGTGGGCGTACGTGGCCGGTGAAATCGGCCTTAGAAGAAGAAGGAACCGTATCAACACCTTAGGGTTTCGGTGGAGGATGGCGGTACGGAGGCTTTGACGCGGTTGTGACTCTTTATATAGCATGGAGGGAAGGAATCCACAAGGGAGCCGGTGCTGCCATCGCGATGAACTCGGACATGACTTGGTGGAGTCCTGGAGGAAGACGAGATAGCGTGTGTGGCGGGTCCTGTGTAGTGACACAAAAAAAAGGAAAGAAGGAATTAATTTGGGCTAAGTGGGCTTAATTTGGGGAAGAAGCAGACCTGAAGAGAGCGCGCAAGAGATAGGAGATTGAAATTTGAAGGATTTGGCCGGTTGATTTTCTGAGATTTTAAATAGTTTTTCTATTTTATAAATACTAGAAAATCCAAATTGCAATTAGAAAATAGCAAATGAACTTGGAGAAATTCTAGAAAAATCTAGAAAATATATCCAAGCACATAGAACCCAAATAAAATAGTTTTGACCATTGTTGATGTTGGGATTATTCAAGTTAAATTGTTTTGATACTAAAAGTCCAAGGTAAGCTTTTGAATTAAATTCAAATAAATCCAAATGATGAATTTTCAACTACTAACTAATAAAAGGATTTTTAAAGCTCAGAAAATTGGGATGTTACAGTACAGCACTAACCGCTTGCAGCGTTTCAGCCACGTATATCAGCAATATTTCTCCTGATCTTGGAGACACTAAGATCGGGGTATTCATAAGGTACTTCTTAAGCTCTTCAAAGGCATTGCTTGCCTCTTTAGTCCATTCAAAACTTCCATATTTCTGAAGAAGATTAAAGAAAGGTAATCCTTTTTCTCCTAACCGTGCTATAAAACGACTTAGCGCTACCGTACAACCGATTAGTTTTTGGACTTCTTTCTTTGTGGTTGGAGGGCGTATCTGCTCGATGACCGATATTTTTGCTGGGTTTGCTTCAATTTCTTTAGCCAAAATTAGGAATCTAAGAAGCTTTCCAGAGGAAACTCCGCACACACACTTTTCCGTATTTAACTTAAGGTTATGCCTTCTTAAGTTATTGAAAGTCTCTTATAGGTTAGAAATATGACCACCAGCGTTGATGCTTTTCACAACCAAGTCATCAATGTAGACTTCTAGATTTTGACCTATCTAGGGACTAAAGGTCTTTTGCATCAATCTCCGAAAAGTTGCACCAGCATTTTTGAGACCAAATGACATCTTGATATAACAGTAAGTGCCATATGGTGTGATGAAGGAAGTTTTATCTTCATCATCTTTACTCATATTAATCTGGTGGTAGTCTGAATATGCATACAAAAACTTAACAACTAACACCTAGAAGTAGAGTCTACAAGTTGATCAATCCGTGGACGGGGAAGTCATCATTTGGACAAGTTTTATTGAGATCTGTGAAGTCAATACATATTCACCATTTCCCGTTGCTTTTCCTAACCATTACAGGATTGACGAGCCACTCTGGGTGGTCGACCTCACGAATAAATCTAGCCTTAAGAAGCTTGTCGATCTCCAACTGGATTGCCTCCTTCCGATCTGGTGCAAAGCGCCTTAGCCTCTGCTTGACCGGTTTCTTGTCAGGATGGACAGTTAGCCTATGCTCGATCACCTCCCTAGGGACTCCAGGCATATCGGATGCCTACCAAGCGAATACATCCAAGTTTGCTCGGAGGAAGGAGACGAGCGACTCTTCCTATTTAGGGTCGAGTCCTGCCCGACCAGTACCTTTTGGGTAGACGCGTTAGTATTTCCTGACCCAGATGACATTTTAACACTTTTCGGAGAAGCGCCTTTGTCGAGTGAGACTTCCTTGGTCTAGTCAAAAGGTTTTGGGGCCATCTTTGGTCTCGAGTGTTTGACCTGCATGGAAGGTGGATTAGTTTCCCTAATCGAAAGTTCATCGACTAGTTCTAGGGATTTTCGATCGGATGCGTATGCCATATTTCTATCCCCTCAAACCGTGATGATCCCTTTTGGCCTTGGCATCTTTAAACTTTGATAGCCATAATGCGTAGCTATCAGAAATTTTGCTAATGCCGGATTCCATTGTATGCGGTTTCAAAATCCACCGCATCAAATAGAATCTTTTCTGTTTAGAAGTTATCTGACCTTCCAAATGTAACTAGTAGGGAAAGTTGCCTTATCGGTTTGGCAGTAGATCCTGGAACTATGCCACAGAAGTCATATTTCACAGGCTTTATTTTTGTCCTGGGAATTTGCATTTCTTCCAATACTCCCGTAAATAAAATGTTTAAAGAGTTTGCATTTCTTCCAATACTCCCGTAGATAAAATGTTTAAAGAGCTACCTCCATCTATCAAGACTCGATTAACTTTGCAATTATTAATAGTAGGTTCAAAAACAATAGGGAACCTACCTGATCGAGTCGAAGGGATGGGGCAGTCTTCTTTGTTAAAGGAGATAACTGTCTCCGACCAGCTGGATGACTTGACAGTGATCGGAGACTCGACAAGGTTCACTTCCCGCTCCACGGCCCTCAGATGACGTCTTGATTCATATGAGAAGGATCCACCAAAGATCATATTGACTAGGTGCTACAGCTTTTGGTACTCCATTTCTTCATCGCCATCCTTGTCCTTCTTGAAGCTTGGTTCTCCAAGCTCTTGGACGGAAGGGAAGGGACCTTTACCTGAGTAGTAGTCCTCCAGCTTCTTTTGCCAGGCTTGGTAGGTGCGCAGATCATGCCCTGGCGGCTGTTGAAGTGGACACCACTTCTTGTTCTTTTTGTATTCGTCGGTCGGGGCTTTCGCCTTGTTCCGACCGGAAAAATCTTTCTTGCTCTTGGTAAACTTTTCTGGAATCACAAGAACTTCTTTGTTGTCGGTCTTGCGATTCTTCTTGCCCTTGAGAGCCTTCTTGTGCTTCTTCTCTACTCTATTTTCTCCAGGCCAGGTTGAGGGATTTTCTCCTTTCGATCAATTGCTCCATTCCATTCGACTGCTTTGCTTGCGGCCGCGTATCTATCGGCCATGTCAAAAAGTTCAATGGTAGTTCGTGGAGGATTCATTGCGATATCCTTCGTAAACCGTTGATTTCTCAATCCTACTTTAAAAGCCTAGATAATAGAGGAATCTGCGACCTCAGGAATAGAATTTTGAACTTGGCTAAACCTCTTGTTGTATTGTCGAAGAGTTTCATTGGTTTTTTGCCATATCCGATGTAGATCGTCTTCTTTTCCAGGGCGGTCGTACGTCCCCTGGAAATTTGCGATCAATAAATTGCATAGCTTCTCCCAAGTGTAGATAGATCCGACTGGTAGGTTGAGCAACCACGGCCAAGGCGAGATCCTTCAGGGCCGTGGGCAAGTAGTTTGCCATCACGTTGTCATTGTCACCAGCAGCTTTGATGTCAGTAGTATAGATCTGAAGAAATTCTAATGGGTTCTAAGTCCCATTGAACTTCTCTATGTTGGCTGGTCGGAACCTATTTGGCCAACGAACAACTTGGAGCCTTGCCGAGATTGCTCGACACTCTGTAATAGAGTCATGGCGCCTTCTTTGAAAAGGAGCCAGATTGTAGTCGGTTGGGGATTGATTTCTCAGATTAACATTTCGAGTTTCTAGTGTTCCAATCCAGTCGTGGACGTTAGTATAACGCCTCTGACCACTGGTCTGATTTAGATGATGCCAAAGGTCATCGGAACCAAGCGGTCGTTCCTCTTCATGAGGGGGAGGAGTGGTTGCTTGAAAGAGCCGTCCTCCCTCGTAACTCCCTGGTCAAAATCTTCGAGGAGGTCTTGGTATTGGCTGGTCCACCGTTCGACCATGTTGCCCTCTATTGAAGGAGGAACGCTGGGAAGAAGTCATAGTGTGACTTTGCAAGTTCCTTTGCTCCCGGTACATTGCATGGTCTGTTGGAGGATCTCGATACACCCTCTGAGTTGAACATAACGAGAGTCTCTACGGCGAGGATATGGGTTATTCAGAATGTCGCGAACTCGTTGCAGGTTTTGAATTGTTACCGAAGGTCATGGAGGATTCCTGCTAGTAGTGGGTGTTTGACGAGTCGATTCCCCTCCGACCTTCGATCATGTCTATCAGGCCCTCATGTGTCGTGGGGTAGAAATAGGTGAATTAACTGATCGACGTCCATCAGTTCGCTCGCCTCCGCCAATTGGTGCTTGAGCGCCCGCACCATTTCCACCAATAGGTGGTGGCGGGATAAGCTGTGGAGGATTATGCATGGTATCTTGATTGGTATCTCCGATTGCGTTAACTTCGTGCCTCCAACAGCAATCTTCCGACGAGCTCTCGTCGTAGCTAAGGAAGCCTTCGAGCTTGACAAGAGCTTCCTGACGAGGAAGCGATCGAGATTACCGCCTCTGGTGGGCTTTGTGGTGGACTCAGCCTGATCCGGCGGATTGCCGACCGTATGCTGAGTTTTATCATTCCCACTTGGCCTTCGACAGGTGGTAACTTCATCGACACCCTCACCAGATGTCGATTGGCCCCTGGAATACGTAGGAGCCGTTGGCGAATCTTGATGCGCCTATGACCGTGTCGAGTACATTGACCCTCGATCGTAGTGTTGGGCTTTTGTCGCCATTCTTGCGGTCGAAGAGACCGGGCTTGTAGAGGTGTTAGAATTTGAACTAGTCGAAACGCCGATTCCTCTAGGGCGCCACGGATGGTGGATCCTCCTCCATCCGATCGGCAGATTACGGTCTTAGCGAGTAGGGAGCCAGCGGTGGAAGAGGATGATGATGACATTCCATTTTCTTCCATGGAGTGGATGCATCGTCCATATCGAGGTTGGAGTAGTCCGCCAAGTCGAACTAGTTTTCTCATCCCATGTCCTTCCATGATCGCATGGCGGCGATGGAAGCGACGAAAGTGAATGAGGATTGCTTGAGCGAAGTAATCTTCAAGAATTCAACGCCTTCTTCCCCACGGAATGGCGCCCATTTGTCGACGATCAATCGCCGATCTTACGAAATAAATAGAGGAAAATTGCAAAGAGTTCTTGGGAGAGAATGAGGTTGCTCTTTATTGCAATAAATGGATCCTTCTGAGGGTGCCTTAGCAAAGGTAGTGAACAAGCTCTAATCACACTATGCATGTTGCTTGAATCCAACTGTCTTAATGCAGATGCCTTGGGCTTGATCGAATCGGTTGTGGTGTGATGTGATCGCTTGGCTTGTGTTCCTCCAGTTGTCTTCTCCTTTAAATAACTAACGAAGTGCCAGCAGTTATCACTGGAAGAGGCGCCCTCTAGAAGTGTTGCGTCCGTTCGGAGAAAAGGTGGCAGTTAGTAAGATATCAACTAATGAGCAGTTGATGTTAGTTGTAACATCCCAACTGTATAATTAGGGCTTGTTCAAATATAATTAAGGTGTAGAAGTTAAAACTTTTTCTCACACCTTGAAAACCCCTAAACCTTCATGTAATTCTTGTCCAAGAGTTGTGTAATCCAAAAACACAAAGCTCTTGTTGACCAAAAGTCAAATTCATTTTCCAATTGTCTAAATCTTGTGCCAAACATTTGGAAATATTTTTCCTTGGTCCTAAAGTTGTTGTGGGACCCCTCTGAAAAATATCATGAGTTATAACACTTGTTTGATAAATTCTGGAGGTAAAACAAATCCTTGAACAACCTTCATGAATTTCCTGAGAAAAATGCATGGCATAATAACCTCGGGAAATTTTATGCAAGGTTAATCTCATGTCGACAAGCTCCAGTTAAAATTTCATCAAATTTGGAGTTCATTTGCTGTCTCAAATAATTACGCTAAGTTTCATTTGTTAAAAACTAAATTTAAAAGCCTACCTTTTCCTTGGGCTAGCCATTGTGCAAAGTGGTTGGTCCATTAAAATGTCTGCACCCAATGAGACCTCCTCTCCACCTTGATCAGTCGCATGTACCGTTGGATTTACATCCAACCGCCACGACCTCCTCATGATCAACACCGCAAAGACCTCCTCACCTCATCGGTCATAACCGTTGGATCAAAGATCACGGTCATGACCTCCCTATGTGTTAAATCCCAAAAACCTCCACGATTTGTTAAACCACTTGACATCCCACCTTGTTGAGTCGTAGCCCTTGGATCCAAGATCCATGGCCATGACCTCCCTCACTGATTAAACTAAGCAAACCTCCCACCTAAGCGAGGTCGTGGCCGTTGGATCGAGATCCAACGACCCACGACCTCCCTGAATATCAAGCGCACAAGACCTCCCCTATCTCGTGTTGTGCACCGTTGGATTAAAAATCCACGGTCACGACCTCCTCCTTTCCTCGTGCGCATCAGATCTCCCCGCGCACGTGAGGTCGTTGCCCTTAGATCTAAATCTAAAGGCCATGACCTCCCTTGTGTGTTGTGCAAGCTCAAGACCTCCCTCGCGCTTCACGCAAAGCCTCAGACCTCCCTTTGGTTGTGTGCCCTTGGATTTAAATCCTAAGGCCATGACCTCCCCCTCATGCTCTTAAGTTCATGTGCGGTTAAGACCTCACGGGAGGTCGCTTGCCGTTGGATGGAGATCCAACGCCTTGGACCTCCTAATCCCATTTTCCCACGTGCGCTTACACATTAAGGAAATCGGAGGGCCACGACCTCCCCATCCTTGATCGTGTGGCTGGGACCTCCTCCCAGTCATTTGGGCGTAACGGTTCAAAAACCACATCGGAGGGCCAGGACCTCCCCGTGGGCTTATCCAGCGGTCAAAATGACCTCCCCTGTTCTTCTCCTTCCTTGGTCACGCATGCGTGGCCACGAACAAATGAATTAATGCCCGGCTGTCCCTTTGTGTACCTTATAACAACTCTTTCTTGACCCGCATTAAATGCAGTCGACCTCCGCTCCTCTGTCCCACAGACACTGTCACCATGTCGGCCTCGTGTCTTGTCCAAACCCTAGGCCGAGCCATGGGCTAAGCTCACCATGAGCTTAACTTGACTCGTGTGCTGCTTCTCCCAAGTATAAAACCCCATTGGGTTCCTCCCTTAGCTTCTTTGGCACACTTCTAAGCTCTAAGCTTGCACCGTGTCATTCGAGCTTTCCTCTCCTCCCTCTTGGCAGCCATTGTTGAGAAGCTTGAAGCTCCTCGGTGGACAAGGGTCCTGGAGTTTTCCTCCTTTTCTCCTTGCTTCCATTTGTGCCCTACCCTCTGGGACCAAGGCCTAACTTGATATTGTTGGGCATTTGCGAGAGGGACAAAGTGGAGCTTGAAGTTGAAGCTTTGGCCGTGGAGCACCCTTCCTCCCGGCACCGGTCCTCCTTCCTCGACCTCCTCGGCACCTTAGGACCTCCGGTACTCCCGATAGTCCTTTAGCTGGGCACCCGCATGTATGAGGTCGCGGAGCTTTAAATTGGGCACTGCAGCTTGATTGGATGTCGCGGAGCTTCCTTTTGCATTTTGGATTTTCTTGTGTGCTTGTCTTCGTTGTCCTCTCCGGCTCGCCCGGCGTTCAAAACGTCGCCGCCGTTGAGAGGAGGTCCATTGAGTGCGCATGGTTATTGCGGACCGCGGTACCATTGGATGTCGCCGGCGAGTGCATATCGCGGCGAGGACCATTCTTCAAACCGGGTCTTTGTCGGACAAAAGCGGCGGCGCCGTTATCGTTTTAGGACAAGATTCACCGCGTTAATGCACTAATCATGTGCTCAAATCATTGAAATCATTGGCATGTCTTAGCGCATTTAATCCTCACCTTGCGCATTTAAGACCTCCCGCGCGGACCTCCTCGTTGTCATGGCGCATTTAACCTCTTGTCCAAGCTGCGTGCGTGCGTCGCGAGCTCTGGGGCGTCCATGACCTCCTCAGGAGATGCTGGAGCGTCCAAGACCTCCCTTCTTGAAATCGTGGCCGTCCGGACCTCCTGGAGTGCTGTGGCGTTAGGACCTCCCTTAGGACCTCCCGAAGTCATCTCGGCCGTTCATGACCTCCCCGGGTAGATCTTGACCGTCACGGTTCTCCCTCGGACGATCTGAACCATCGAGGACCTCCCTTAGAACATCTGGACCGTCCAGGACCTCCCTTGTGAGGTCTTGACGATGTAGATCTTCCTCGGGGAGATCTTGATAGTTTAGATCTTCCTTTGGATGATCTCAACCGTTGAGGACCTCCCCCGTGTGATCTGAGCCGTTAGATCTAAGATCTGTGGCTCACGTCCTCCCTTGTATTTCTGATTTTAGAAATTCCAGTGAACTCTTAAGTGTAAACTGAAATAAGGTATAACTTTAGAATTTCATACCTTTGTTGTTTTAAATCCAAATGAGGTCATTCAAGTTGTGTTAGCTCTGTCTTGAACTTGACTTTAATCCAAAATGATTGTAAGTTGAGTTCAGCTTGAGCCTGATTTTGCCATTAGATTTTAAAACTCACTTTAAATATACACTCAAATTAATGCTTAACTTGTAAAATACATAACTAATGCTCTGTAGATTATTTTTGGGTGAAACCGACTTTGTGGGTTTCCTCTATTAGTGAACTCACTGTGAAAATTGGTTTTGAGCATGTTGCTATTAGGAAAATGAGGACTTGTGCATTATAATTTTGTTCAAGTTCTTGTTTTTGAAAATTTGTAGAGAGTGCATAATAGCTCCAAATGAGGTGAACTCAATTGTGTTATTCATCTCATGAGGTGCTGGTTTCACAGTAAAAATCTCAGTGTCACCACTTTCCTAGAAAATGTTGCCTCATAATTAAATTAGTGAATAGTGCGGTTTGGTATTAATAGGTGAGCAGAATTGATTTCATCATATCTTTTGCATTAAGGATCCAAATCAATTGGTTCTTGTTGCTAAATTCATGATAAATCATTGTCTTGCTGCTGTGAAATTTTCATAGCATTCGGAGAAGTTTCTCTGTTGCGTCTTTTGGTTTTAAATCGTTCTTATCGGTTCTTTCTCGCCTTTCCGTTAGGTTTCGACATTTGTGGTGGTCGAGAGTGACCCTCTGCCACAACAGCCCAGCAACATCAAGGCAAGCAGTTTGATCATTTCCATCATTGTCCCATTACTTTAAAGCTTAATATATTGTTTTACTTCTATGTATGCATGCTACTTTGTGTTAAACGTCGCTAGTAATCCTATAGTTGCATAATCTGTAGGAATTGTTTATTCCCTACTACCATGAGCCTAGGTTATTTGCTGTGGTTTGAGCTCGTTGGATGAGCTCTTATCACTTAGTAGTTTCGATTTAAATTGCTTAGACATGCTTAGTTATCGGTAGAAATGGGCGATCATCGACTTAGTCGATGGTCTTGATCACTCAAAACTGATTATTACCCCTATATGTCCAGCACTTGTGCTTTGATTAATTTGTAAAATCAAAAACTGAAAATAAAAGATTGATTTAGACTTGGGCATATTGGATGGATGGTGCGGTTTTGGAATGTGGTGGTATGCTGGGTCCCTAAGGACCGAGTACTTGGGTCACTAAGCCAAGCGCTTTGCGTGCTAACCACACGAGAGGGATATGGGACCTCTCTTGACTAAGTACCTTGGAAGGTGTTAATTATGAGCTGGTCGGTGGGTATGTTTTAATAATGTGTGTGTGTGGTGTTGGGAGGAGCATTAGCGGACCGGTTAGGGTACATCTAATGTGTCCTTGTCCCGTGGGAAGCGGCTCGTAATTAGCGTCGTCCATTGGAAATGTCTCGTAGGACTTAGCCGTGCTTGGCATACCAAAGGTAGTGTGCTTTAAGGAAAAGCGATGCGGCGTGTGGGTACATTGGTACACCCCTGCAGGGTTAAAACTATTCGAATAGCCTCGTCCTAGGTTATGGACATGCTTGGTAAGGTCGTTCAAGAACTAGACTACAACCTTTAATTAAAACTTGACATGGTTGGTATGAACGGGGAGTTCATGCTATTGTTGTGGTGACTTGGGTTAGTCACTTCCAGGTTGTTATTGTTGTTGTTACTATGTTACTACCTCGTTGTTATTTCAACAATTAAAATGCTTTGCCAAATTGCCTTCAATCTATTATGTTATTGCAAATGAAACTTGCTTTATGCTAAAATGAGTCCAAAGCCTCATCCACTTAAATAAAGCTTGCATGTAGCTATTTATAGTTCTGTTATCTCACACGTAAGTCTTGCGGAGTACTTTATGTACTCATCGCGCGTGGTTGTGGCATTTTGTGGCTTTTGTTGCGAGAGGAAGAAGGGGAGCTCCTAGAGCCTCTCTTTTGTGCTACGTGTTGCGACTTCTTGACGACTAGCTTGGCGGTCGGTCGGATGCCTAGGGGTTAAGACACCTTGATTGGCTTTGTGTTATAGCCATCTTTATGGCACTTTTGCTTCATTGTTATCTTGTAGTTCTTGTTGTTATTTGGCGAAGGCCCTCTTTTGTAATAACCTATTCCTTATTAATATTAACTTCGGTTTGTTGCTTATGTACTATGTGTTGTATGGAATTGATACATTCTTTTGTTGTGAGGTATGTATCTTGCATTAGGGAGTATACATCTCTCGAGGCTGGGTTTATTTGGTTGATAATACTAGGGTCAATTGGATGACTAAGTATTATGAGCTTAATAAATCCGGTGCTCACAAAAGTTGGTATCGAGCTATCTTGACCGTGTGCTTGTAAGCAATTAGCCTTTAGGATATTTTGAAAACCTAATTTCAAAGTGTCAAATGAGTTTTGAAAGCTTAAGGAAATTCTCAGATTTTACTCCTCATCTATCTTAGCTTTCTCTTCTCATCTCCCTCTAATTTAAGTTTTAAAAGTTGTTTTCCTCTCTTCCCTTCTACAAAATAGTTGTTATCGATTAATAGGGTTTTGGGGAATCAATGAGTTTGGCAAATTGAAGTGTTAGCTGCCCATCTACAAGGTTTTGAAGCTTCTGGAATGGCCAATTTCGACTGGAAGCTTGGATGCAAAATCTGGACAGCAAGCGTCAATTTCCGGACAGCAAGCTCAAAGGTTCTAAATAGGGTAGAAAATGAGAGGTTAAATCAATTAAAACTTGTGGGAATAAAAGGGTAAGATGTGATACTAGTTAGCTAAGTATCTAACACGTATTTCGCTGCATTAGCCTTGCTTTCTAGTAGTTTTAGATCTCATCTCACAATCTGATTTTAATCTTCTCGATCAATTATTCGTTCATTCAATACGGGTTAGTTGAGTTGAGAAGTTGAGCTTTGCTTTTGGTGTTTCTTGGCTGTTTTTAGAGTCTTTTAGAAGCTTCTAAAGTTGATTTACTCGCTGTTTTGGCTTTCGTTTAGGGTGATATTTCATTCCCCTAGTCGATCGCTTTTGCTTCTTTTAAAGGCTTTGTTTTTCGGGTCTAGTTGCTAACTAAAATTTCTTGTAACAGGATGGCGGGCCTTTTCGTAGCGGCCAAGGCGATCGGTGGTCGGACGAGCTTCCTCCTCCTCCGACCATGGCGAGGTTCTTCTTGGATCGGCGCAACCGCGCGGATGTGAGAGAAGTTCTCTTGGGCGTCATCGCGCAACACCACTTGCACTTACGGAGCTTGGGATGCGGGCAAGGGGCCCATCGGCCAGCGTGGAGGACTCGCGGAGTTTCTTCGTACTCAGCCTCCTACCTTTTCCGGTCGAGGACCCGTTGGATGCAGACGATTGGCCGTCTGGTGGGCGAAGCTCCGCATTCTGCTGATGCGAGGAACACGAGAAGCGCTATTCGCATCGCACCGGTATGAGGGTGCGGCTTTGTCATGGTGGGAGAGCTTTCTCGCCATGCAGCCCGCAGAACCACACCGTCTCTTGGGAGGAGTTTCGTCTTGCCTTCCGTCGGGCTCACATCCTGCCGGCTTGATGGAGATCAAGCGGAGAGTTTCTTTGCGCTCAAGCAAGGCGTAGCTTCGATCATGGAGTATGTCTCGAGTTCAACCATCTAGCTCGTTATGCTCACGAGGATGTGGCCACCGATATGGCTAAGCGGCCAAGTTGAGCGTGGCTTGTGCGAGGAGCTGAAGGACAAGCTATCCATTGTCGACTTCACGATTTCCGGACCTTGGTCGACAAGGCCATCGTCGGTGAGCATGCGGCTCGAGCTTATGGACTCCATAGCGCAAGTGGGAGGCCCATAAGTCATCGAGGCGATTCCTCCGTCCCGCTTGAGGCGGTCTCGAAGTACCGGTCCACTCTTGGCGCCCGAGGTTACTGCCCTGTTCCTCGTTCATCATGAGCCGTGTCTCGATCCGTGCACTGCGAGTCGTGACGGCCCCCAACCCAGTTCTTTGGGGTCACATGCTTCTCTTGCAACGAAGGGCATTATGCGAACCAATGCCCTAAGAAGGCGAGGCGACCCCTCGTCCTAATGGAGGGCGGGCGAGAGGTGGTGCATCTCGGGACCGAAGATCGTCTCGGCTACCCAAGGCGTGGGTAGTGGTCGCGTCAACGCCGTCCACTGCGAGAGGAGGCTCGGGAGGCACCCGGCGTCGTGCTAGGTACACTTTCGTTAACTCTCACCTGCTCTCTTGTCTTGTTTGATTGAGAGCATCTCATTCCTTTGTTTCGAGTGTTTTTTCTTTGTTGGAAGCTTCTTTTCTCTCCATTGTCGGTCCCTTACTCATTCGCTCTCTGGTTCGGAGTTGAGAGTGAATCTGAGTGTAGGGATGTTCCTATCGAGATCGAAGGCGTAGGGTTCTTAGCAAACCTTATCCTTCTCCATTCAGCGAGTCTTGATGTGATTCTTGGCATGGATTGGTTGTCCCAGCACATGGGGCAAATCGATTGCGCTAGGAAGCTCATCTCTCTATCTAGTCCTCCGTGGCGGGTTAAGCTTTTACACCGAAGCTGCTAGATCCGCATCTCTTCGCGCTTGAAGCGAAGCCTGCTCTAGATATTAGCAAAGTCCCAACAGTTTGTGACTTCGTTGATGTCTTTCCCACAGATCTTCCAGGGATGCCACCCGTTCGAGACCTCGAGTTTGTCATTGAGTTGGCTCCCGATGCCGCCCCTATCTCAAAGAGGCCTTATCGGATGCCACCGAATGAGTTGGTGGAATTGAAGAAGCAGTTAAGTGAGCTGCAAGAGAAGGGTTTCATCCGCCCTAGCTCATCTCCTTGGGGTTGTCCAGCAATCTTCGTAAAGAAGAAGGGCGGTACTTTCTTGCATGTGTGTTGATTACCGCCCACTTAATGAAGTGATGATAAGAACAAGTATCCATTGCCCGCATCGGCGATCTCTTCGATCAATTAAGCTGGAGCTCGAGTTTTCTCCAAGATTGATTTGAGAGTGGGATATCATCGAGTTCGGATTCGACACGAGGATATTCCAAAGACAACGTTCTCTACTCGCTTCGGCTTGTGCGAGTACACCGTCATGTCATTGACAACCAATGCTCTGCCTTGTTCATGAACCTCATGAATTCGGTATTCATGGAGTATTTGGATAAGTTTGTCGTGGTCTTCATCGATGATATTCTTATCTACTCCAAGAACGATGAGGAACACGCCGAGCATCTGAAGCTTGTGTTAGGCAAGGCTGCGTGAGCACCATTTGTCTGTGAAGTTGACAAGTGTGCATTCGGTTGAAGGAAGTGTCTTTCTTAGGCCACGTTCTTTCGGCGGGGCGAGCCGTTGACCCTAACAAGGTCAGCGATGTTCTTTCATGGAGTCGGCTGCCGGTCACCGATGTACGGAGTTTTCTCGGTTTAGCGGGATATTATCGTCGCTTTATCGAGAACTTCTCCAAATCATGGCCGATGATGGAGTTGCTCAAGAAGGACAAGAAGTTCGTGTGGTCCGCTGAGTATGAGAAAGTTTCCAAATACTCAAAAGCGTTTGACCACGCTCCGTTCTTGTTCTTCCGATATCCATCGAAGCTTCGATATCCTTTGCGATGCTTCTCGTCGAGGCCTCGGTTGTGTCCTTATGCAAGAAGGCAAGGTAGTGGCCTATGCATCAAGGCAATTGAGACCTCATGAGCTCAACTATCCTACCCATGATTTGGAGTTGGTGCTGTGATTCATGCACTTAAGATTTGGCGACATTACCTAATCGTGTCGTTGCGAAGTGTATTCGGATCACAAAAGCTTAAAGTACTTGTTCACACTGACTGAACCTCGGGCAAAGGAGATGGTTGGAGTTGATCAAGGACTATGATATGGGTATTCACTACCATCGGGCAAGGCTAATGTAGATTTGCCGATGCGCTTAATCATAAGCGCATTGCAATGCCTTGTTGTCCAAGGAGCTTGACCCGCTCTTGGAAGAATTTCAGCGTCTCAACTTGAGTTTAGTTGAGCATGGTTCTCTCATTGCCTTGGTTGTGCAACCAACCTTGGTGGATCGGATCAAGTCCGCTCGGCGATCGGATGTTGGAGTGAGCCACATTAAGGCAAATGTCAAAACGGAACAACCAAGTGCTTTTACGAGGATGAGCATGGTGTTGTGAGGTTGAACAACGCCTTGTGGTTCCAAAGGACATGGAGTTGTGGAATTTGATCCTCCATGAAGCCCATGATTCGCCTTTATCCATTCATCCGGGGCCACAAAGATGTATCAAGATCTCCGCGAGAGATTTTGGTGGACCCGAATGAAGAGGGAGATCGCGAGTTCGTTCTTCGAGTGCGGCGTGTGTCGTCGTGTCAAGGCCGAGCATCGGCGTCAGCGAGGCTGCTTGACCTCTGCCGGTTCTGAGTGGAAGTGGGATTCGATCGGAATGGATTTCATCACGGTCTACCCGTCCCGAAGAAGAATGATGCCATTTGGGTCGTCATTGATCGATTGACTAAGGTGGCACATTTCCTTCCCGTCAAGACCGACCTTGGGTAGGTCTTTTGGCGAACTCTATATCGCCCGCATCGTGAGTTTGCACGGTGTGCGAAAACGATTGTGTCGGATCGTGGATCCTTTTCACGTCTCGTTTTGGCATAGCTTGCAAGAGGCTATGGGCACCCGTCTTACCTTTAGCACGGCATTTCACCTCAAAGCGATGGTCGGACCGAGAGGTCAACCAAGTTTTGGAAGACATGCTTCGTGCTTGTGTCCTTTCATATGGGAAGCATTGGGAGAAATGCTTGCCACTGTTGAGTTTTCTTATAACAACAGACTTTCGGGCCGATCTCGGCATGACACCTTTTGAGGCCTTATGCGGGAGAAAGTGTAGAACCCGTTGAAGCGGTGAGAGACGGTGAAAGACCTCTCTTTGGCCGGACTCAATCAATGAGGCGAGCGCCAAGTCCGGCTTATTCGTGAGCATTTGCGCCTGGCTCAATCGAGCAAAAGAGCTATGCGGATCGCCGTCGGCGTGAGTTGCGTTTTGAGCCTAATGACTTTGTTTATCTCAAAGTCTCTCCTTTGAAGGGCCATCAGCGTTTGGCGTTAAGGGCAAGTTGGCTCCTCGATATGTCGGTCCCTACCGTGTTATCGAGAAGAAGGAGCTGTTGCCTATAAGTTGGAGTTGCCGGCTGCACTTGAGGGTACATGATGTTTTCCATGTGTCGGCTTAAGAAGTGCCTCCGTGTTCCAAGCGAGGAAGCTCCGTTGGAAACTCTCGATGTTCGGGAAGATTTGACCTATCACGAGCACCTGTTGGCGTACTCGATGAGTCGAGCGAAGGACAAGGAATAAGACCATCAAGTTCCTTAAAGTTCGTTGGTGAACCATTACGAAGATGAGGCTACTTGGGAAAGAGAAGATCGTCTGCGTGCGGACTATCCATCTTTCTTTCTCGAGTGAGCCAAATCTCGGGACGAAATTTTGTAAGGGGAGATTTTGTAACATCCCAACTGTATAATTAGGGCTTGTTCAAATATAATTAAGGTGTAGAAGTTAAAACTTTTTCTCACACCTTGAAAACCCCTAAACCTTCATGTAATTCTTGTCCAAGAGTTGTGTAATCCAAAAACACAAAGCTCTTGTTGACCAAAAGTCAAATTCATTTTCCAATTGTCTAAATCTTGTGCCAAACATTTGGAAATATTTTTCCTTGGTCCTAAAGTTGTTGTGGGACCCCTCTGAAAAATATCATGAGTTATAACACTTGTTTGATAAATTCGGAGGTAAAACAAATCCTTGAACAACCTTCATGAATTTCCTGAGAAAAATGCATGGCATAATAACCTCGGAAATTTTATGCAAGGTTAATCTCGTGTCGACAAGCTCAGTTAAAATTTCATCAAATTTGGAGTTCATTGCTGTCTCAAATAATTACTGCTAAGTTTCATTTGTTAAAAACTAAATTTAAAAGCCTACATTGTTCCTTGGGCTAGCATTTGTGCAAAGTGGTCGGCCCAAAATGTCTGCACCCAGACCTCCTCTCCACCTTGATCAGTCATGGCCGTTGGATTTACATCCAACCGCCACGACCTCCTCCATGATCAACACCGCAAAGACCTCCTCGCCTCATCGAGGTCATAACCGTTGGATCAAAGATCACGGTCATGACCTCCCTATGTTAAATCCCAAAAACCTCCACGGGTGTTAAACCACTTGACATCCCACCTTGTTGAGGTCGTAGCCCTTGGATCCAAGATCCATGGCCATGACCTCCCCTCACTGTTAAACTAAGCAAACCTCCCACCTAAACGAGGTCGTAGCCGTTGGATCAGATCCAACAGCCCACGACCTCCCTGCGTTATCAAGCGCACAAGACCTCCCCTATCTCGTGTTGTGCCGTTGGATTAAAATCACGGTCACGACCTCCTCCTTTCCTCGTGCGCATCAGATCTCCCCGCGCACGTGAGGTCGTTGCCCTTAGATCTAAATCTAAAGGCCATGACCTCCCTTGTGTGTTGTGCAAGCTCAAGACCTCCCTCGCGCTTCACGCAAAGCCTCAGACCTCCCTTTGGTTGTGTGCCCTTGGATTTAAATCCTAAGGCCATGACCTCCCCCTCATGCTCTTAAGTTCATGTGCGGTTAAGACCTCACAGGAGGTCCGCACCGTTGGATGGAGATCCAACGCCTTGGACCTCCTAATCCCATTTTCCCACGTGCGCTTACACATTAAGGAAATCGGAGGGCCACGACCTCCCCATCCTTGATCGTGTGGCTGGGACCTCCTCCCGATCATTTGGGTATAACGGTTCAAAAACCACATCGGAGGCAGGACCTCCCGTGGGCTTATCCGGTGGTCAAAATGACCTCCTGTTCTTCTCCTTCCTTGGTCACGCATGCGTGGCCTGAAAGCAAGTGAATTAATGCCCACACATCCCTTTGTGTACCTTATAACAACTCTTTCTTGACCCTTTTAAATGCAGTCGACCTTCCTATCTGTCCACAGACACTGTCACCATGTCGGCATACCAAAGGTAGTGTGCTTTAAGGAAAGGCGATGCAGCGTGTGGGTACATTGGTACACCCTGCGAGGTTAAAACTATTGAATAGCCTCGTCCTAGGTTATGGACATGCTTGGTAAGGTCGTTCAAGAACTAGACTACAACCTTTAATTAAAACTTGACATGGTTGGTATGAACGGGGAGTTCATGCTATTGTTATCTTGTAGTTCTTGTTGTTATTTGGCTAGAAGGCCCCTCTTTTGTAATAACCTATTCCTTATTAATATTAACTTCTGGTTTGTTGCTTATGTACTATGTGTTGTATGGAATTGATACATTCTTTTGTTGTGAGGTATGTATACTGCATTCTGGGGAGTATACATCTCTCGAGACTGGGTTTATTTGGTTGATAATACTAGGGTTAATTGGATGACTAAGTATTATGAGCTTAATAAATCCGGGTGCTCACATTAGTAGGGACAATAACCATATGGTGGTTATTGTCAAGGACTTAGAGCCAGAAACGTCGCGTGGTATGGAACAAATAGGGCCTGTGTTCCATTCGTCACACGGTAGGGAATATACTTGGAATTGAATCCAAGTGCCAGTTCGCTACTTCTCTGGCGATTATCACAGTGGGGATAAAATACATGACCTCGTCAGGCCAGGTATCACAATGTAACCTCTGGAATCCTCATGACCATGGGGGTCGTTTGTCTTAGGGGTTACGACAACGAAGGACGTGTGGTCTTTAATTAAATAAAGTAATATTTAGATATTTTAATCATCATCACACACGTCACAAAAAGTTACAAACTCGGCGATGTCTCTCTTCATTCGCGGCCACCAATATAGGATCTTCATGTCTTGATACATCTTTGTGCTTCCTGGGTGTAGGGTGTATGCTGAGCTATGGGCTTCCTTAAGTATCAAATCCTCGAGCTCCTTCTAGTGGGGAAAAAAAGAGACGTTTCCCATACAATAGGATTTCTTGTTGGTCATCGATCATCTTAGGGGCTTTTCCCTTGGCCATGAGGCGTTTGAATCTCTGGACTCCAGGATGTCCATCTTGATGGCCTTGATTTGCTCTTCTAAGGTTGGATGTACCTCCATAGCAGCTGTTGGGACTCGGATTTCTGAATCCAAGCCCTATGTGTATTTTGAACTAATCCCATGATCAGTAGCTAGTTCACACAGTGTTAACATTGATGAAACCATATCCAAACAATGAAATAGCTAAGAATAAGCCAAATATTAGTAAGTAGTAACAACAGACCTTATGGTCAAGGTTTTATAGTTATTGCCACGCAGGGCTAACGATAGAATAATAAACTTGCAGTGAAAAAACTCTTGTGGTAGCCATTCGACATGCCCACATACAATCGAGTGGGGAGCGCACCCTATTTCACATGGTCTTCGAAGTATTACTCCTCGTAGAACTCTGTTGTCGGGACCCAAAAATGCAATTCTGGACCCTCTGTTTATAATGCACTAGTCCATGATCACGCTAGTGCACACAGTGTCAACATAGGTGAATATTGATCCACACAAGACGAAATAATAGAGTAAACGAGTAATTTGAATAACAAATAACCGTTTTGACCTTATGGTCGAGTTTACACTTATTAAGCCTCATAGGGCTAGCAATAATTAAATAAGCAGCTAAACAAATAAAATTTAGCGGACACCCATCGATTCACCACAGGCAATCGACTGGGATCAAGGCCTAGCGATCAGCACCTTCGTAGAACTCCCCCTGAAAGGCGGGCGAAGACTCCACTTCTATTGATTGATTATAGCAAGTATGAGTACACAACTGTACTCGCAAGTTATACCATAGAATGCAATGTATACATGATGGTTTATTCCAAAGGAATGACTTCTATTGATCTTTTGCGGAAATGCAAGATTTGTAATTGAATATGAATAATAGATTAAAACATAATTTAAAACAAATAAACAATATTAATTTAACAGTTGTTTTCACAAAGGACACAAAGCTTGAACAAATTATTCACACAGCCATATGATTTAGATCACACAGCTCCCTTCCCAAATGTTTTATGAAAATCTAACCCTCGTGTGAAATCCCCGAGCATGTCCATGATCGCGGACGCGGCTATTTGAATAGATTTGTTTAACACTCTGCAGAGTTTGTACACTTTACCCACACTATATAACCAGTGTAGCTAGAACTAATCATAACAAAACTTTTCGGAAACTTCATCTCAAGCATTGTAACAGCCCAAAGTTCTGTTACCAAATTAAAATTAATAAATTTTTTATTTTATTAGATTTTCTGAAATTGGAAAGAGTTTGATTGCTTTATTTGAATTTTTTGAAATATTAAAAGTTAAAAAATAAAATTTAATTGAAGTTATTGAAGTCTTATTTGAGTTAAACTGAAAAATAAACATTTAATTAATTTATAGAATTTTCTAGAAGATTTTAAAAGCTTTTTCCTAAATATTTTAAAGCCAAAACAATTTATTTGCAAAATTAAAAGCTAACTATAAGTTGAAACTATTTTATTTAAGTCCAAAATACCTTTAGCAATTTAAGTGAATTTTCCATAATTTTTTTTGATTTGTTTTGCTATTTTCTAAAACCTAAATGAATTATCTGAATTAAATAAATTGGTAAAGCAATTTAAAAACCCCTAAAACCCTTTGGGCCTAAACCTCCTACCCTTCTCTATTCCTCTCCTTCGCCCACCCACCTGCGCCTCCCTCTCTCTCCCAAACTCCCATCTTTTCTCCACCGTCGAATGGAGATCCGACGGCCCACGCATGCCCACGCCGCACGGCCCTTTTTCCCCCACACGATCAAGATCCAACCGTCCCGCGCCATCTTCTCCACCTCCTTCTTCTTCGCGTGGGATAGCCCAAGCCGCCGCCATTGCCACATCATGGAGCTCGTCAACGCCGCTCTTCCCGCCCCCTCTCCTCACGTGGCCACGCGCACCCACTCCCGCGCATCACGCCGCGTCCACTCCCGGCCTTATCCCCCTCCCTCGCACACGATTTCGCCGGTTAGCCCACGCGCCCAACCGCCGCAACCGCCGCTCTCGCGCACGATCTCCCGCTCCGCTCCTCCCCCGACCCCTATAAAGAGCGCCCCACGAGCGCCTCTTCCTCCTCATCCCGCTCCCACCACCCTCTCTCTCCCTCTCGCCCTCGTTTTGCCGGAATTTGCGAAGCACCGCCGCCGGCCACCGTAGGTCTTCGCCGCTCTAGCGCCGCCGTCACCGCCTCCGCGTCCTCGCCGCCGCCACCATCGGCATCGCCATCTTCGCGCGCACCCGGTGCTCGCCTCCGTTCCGCCAGAGCTCCACCGGAACGCGTCGCCACCGTTGAACCGATCTGCGCCGCCGCTCATCACCTCGCCGCCGGCCATCGCTCGTCTTGGTGACCAAAACGCGCCCTCGACTCCTGCGTTCCCTCCCTCTGGTACACTCGCCGAGTCTAACTTCGCCGTAAACGCCGTGAGCTTCGCGCCGGCTGGCCGGGTCCGGTCGGCGTGGCACCTCCACGTGGCTGCCACGGTGCGCCACCTCACTGCCCCGTAGGCACCACCTCAGCGCCAAAGGCCCGCGTGGCTGCCTGGTCAGCGCCCGCGTGGCAAGGTCCACCCCTCCCTCAGACCCAATGACCCGTAGACCCAGTCCACCAAGAGCCAAGCCACTGACATGTGGGCCCCACATGTCAGGAATTAGTTTAAATCATTTAAATTCCGAATTCAGTAGGGCTGACATCATCCATGCGCAATAATTAGAATTTTCTATAGAAAAATAATTCGGGAAATTGGTTAAATAACAGATTTAGGTTTAAATTTGTAAAATTCACAACTTTTACATCTTAGCTCCAAATTAGATGATTCAAATTGCTAAAATCTTAGAAAATTATTGTCTAACTAAATAAAATATGAGTATTCATTTTGGAGTTCAGTTTGGTCTTGTTTTAGAATTTAAAATTCATTTAAATTCCAAATTTAGATCAATATTTGTAAAATTCATATCTTTTGATTCCTAACTCCAAATTAAGTGTTTCAAATTTCTAAATTCATATAAATTGAAGATATAGCTAACTAAACCAAAATTATTTAATTTGTACTTCATTTGAATCTTGTTTGTATTTAGAAATTCATTTAAATTTGATTTAGGATTAAAACTTGTAAATTCATATCTTTTAAATCCCAACTCCAATTTGAGTGTTTCAAATTTCTAAAATTTTATAAAACTATTATCTAACTAATTAAAATAGAATTATTTAGTTTTGAGTTAATTTGAACTGCCTTTTTGGTTTGTTATTTGAATTTCGTTTGAATTTGGATCGCTTTTCGTATAGACTTGACGATTAGGAGAGTTAGATCCTTGGAGAATTTAGAGAGTCAAGACTTCAATGAAGGCAAGTTACATTCTTGACCATATTGGCACCCATTATTTTAAATTATTTAAATTCTGTTTTAAATTATTATTGCATGCGTATTTATATTCATGTAATTTAAATCCTGTTTTAAGCTTTATAGTTATTCCTATTCCATTGTATAGCCATTATTATCGGTATAGACCATATAGAGAACCATTCGAATGTGATATATATATATTGGAAGTAGAAAGTTAAAATATTGGATTATAAGATAACGTGATCGTTGGATATTAGATTAAAGAATTTGATTTGTTGTTGAGATTAAATTATAGAAATATATTATTGAGCATCGAGAATATTGGAGATGGAAGTATAGGATTACACAATTGATGGACATGGGATTGTAGATACACATTGTGGATGGATATTGAATTATAGAACAACGTGATCATTGGATATCAGTTATATGAATACATGATTCTTAGATATTGATTACACATCTATACAATTGTTGAATATTGGATTATAAGATAGAATAATGGTTGGAGATTCGATCATAGGAATGCATTAATGACGGTTGTAGAAATAAGTGATCAATGGATATTGAATTGTCGAGATAGTTAATTATTGATATTGGACTACTAAGATTGAATTATAGAAGTAGTCATTACAGAATATTGATGGGCTTGGGTGTTGGATTGTGGGATTAACCCTTGGTGGAATTTTAGGAATAAAACTTGATTAGATATTAGAAGTAGATAATTGTTGATAATGGATTGACGAAGAATGGATTATAGAAATAGATAATCATTGGATATCGAATTATCAAAAATTGGATTATAGGATTACATAATCATCGGATTGATGGGTGTTGAATTATTAGAAATAATTCATTAGGGATTAATGGATTGATGGACATCAGATTATAGAATTAGAGCATTACTGAATGTTGGATCGATGGAGGTCAGATCATAGAAATAGACTGATATGGTGGATATTGGACTAAGTAATGTTGTAGTATAGAATCACTTAATTACTGGAGTTTGGATTATCGGATTATGAACACGAGACGGATGGTTCACATCTGGGTCTCGTGCACGACAATACCTTGACATTGAATCCTCACCCTTGTCACCTTAGATAAAACCTAGTTGATACAATAGTATGAACTAGGATCATTTGAAAAAGTTGCAAAGACATGCTTAGACCAAAAATGTTTGATTTGGGGAGTTTCAGCCAAAATTCAAATATTGTTTAAATTGCATCCATGGCATTGGTGTGTTATGGAAGTTTATAAATGACTTTGAAAAATAAAACAAAGTGATGGTTTGGACTTGGGCGAAATGGTTGAAAGGTTGGTGCGAGTTTATGCAGGCTTAATCTGGTTAGGATTAAGGCCGGGGTTAATTGGAAGTCGCCCAAGTCAATTAAGGACCGCCTTGAGCGTTCCTTTGCTATGCCTATAATGGGCTATGCCTCACGTGCAACCACATGTCCTCGGTATGGGGAGTAGGACTGGCTTACTAATTAGTGATACCTCATTGTTATTTGTGCCATTTGTTTGTGTGGGTGTTGGTTAGACAGTTTTCCCACCTGGCGCAAGAGGGGGCTTCCGGAGGATGGGTAGTCCAATGGAAGTGAAACCTTAGCGGGCATGAATACTTTTGGGTAGAGCTTTGTAAAAGCCTTGTCACGTGCTCTAGACCGCTTACCTAAGGTAGTGGCGGTGGCATAGATATATCTTGGGACAAACTAGAGAATTCGTGTCATGTGGGTAAAGCTGTACAAACTCTGCAGAGTGTAAAACTATTCGAATAGCCGCGTCCGCGGTCATGGACATGCTAGCAAAGCCACTCAAAGTTATACTTTGGTTTTTGGTTTCAAAATGATTTGACATAAATGATTTTGGATTTCTATCAAATGGGATTTAGGCGGAAGCCATGTGATAGGAGGTATCCTTCACCATTCATTATGGAGGTTATCCACACTATAAAACTGTCATTTAAAATCTGATTTTAAATATGGTATAAAAATGGCCTTGAAAATTTATACAGTATTTAAACTGAAAATCTTTGCTTTATGCAAATTCAACCATATTAAGCCTTCCTTTGAGATATCCATGTATGCATGTCATTACATTATTTGTGGGTGTAACTTGCGAGCACAGTAGTTGTGCTCATTCTTGCTTAATGCAAATAATTTCAGAGGAGAAGGACTTTGCTACGGTGTGGATCTCGGCGACTAGGCCGCTTCCCAGTTGATTGCACGTGGCGATTAACAGACCCTACTACTTCTTCGTCTTCTTTGTGTTTATTTTATTGTTGGCATGTAAGCCTCCTTTGTAATCAACTCGTTGTTATTTATTAATAAAGTGGTGATATGATTTTGTTACCATATTTGTTTACTGTGTGAACTAGCTACTGATCATGGGACTAGTTCAGAAATGCACAGAGGATTCGGGAGTGTTAATCCCGGGTCTTACAAAAGTGGTATCAGAGCCATATCGACTGTAGGTCGTGACCTAGTTAGAATGGCCGTTAGTTGAATACTTCAAAATTTATTTTTATAACAAGAAAAAGAATAATTTGTTCTCTCCTCATCTTGGTCATCTATCTATAGCTTTTCTATAGCAATTCTTTCTTACCTAATTCTCTATTCACCATTTTATAATGTTAAATGGACCCTCTCTCCCTTATAAATTTCTATAGATGGTCAACACGTTTTAACCCCTACGTTCAAGATTACAAGACATGGAGCCATCGAGAAAGTATCATCGTCTCCACCATCCAAGGACAAAGGACAAGATATACTAAAGATCGTTTTGTCAGCTAAGCCATGTAGTTTAAGCCTGCCAAGACTCATTCTGTGCATCGAGTCGTTCCACCAGATTAAAAGTATCGATTGAGTAGAACGTTGTATTGTTCCTTTATTTGTATCGTATTTTTTTTTTGGGTACGTCGTACATAGATCATTTGATCTTGTGCACAACGTTTTCTTTAAAATGGGTACACTTCTTTCCTTATAGCATTCTCTCTCACCCTTTGCTATTTTGCTTCTTCTCTAACAATCCATTGGACTTCCAACCTGTCGAAGCACCAGGAACTTGAAGGGCGAATTGGTACTTCAAAACTTCGAATAACTCAAGACCTTAGATAAGAAGCCTCTCTCTATCTCTCAATTCATTTGTCCTTTGACCGTCTTCTTTCTTTCTAGCCACTCCGAATCTCGGGGACGAGATTCCTTTTAAGGGGGGTAGTTTTGTAACAGCCCAAAGTTCTGTTACCAAATTAAAATTAATAAATTTTTTATTTTATTAGATTTTCTGAAATTGGAAAGAGTTTGATTGCTTTATTTGAATTTTTGAAATATTAAAAGTTAAAAAAATAAAATTTAATTGAAGTTATTGAAGTCTTATTTGAGTTAAACTGAAAAATAAACATTTAATTAATTTATAGAATTTTCTAGAAGATTTTAAAAGCTTTTTCCTAAATATTTTAAAGCCAAAACAATTTATTTGCAAAATTAAAAGCTAACTATAAGTTGAAACTATTTTATTTAAGTCCAAAATACCTTTAGCAATTTAAGTGAATTTTCCATAATTTTTTTGATTTGTTTTGCTATTTTCTAAAACCTAAATGAATTATCTGAATTAAATAAATTGGTAAAGCAATTTAAAAACCCCTAAAACCCTTTGGGCCTAAACCTCCCGGCCCACTTCTCTATTCCCCTCCCCTTCGGCCCAGCCCACCCGCGCCTCCCCTCTCTCTCCCAAACCCCCATCTTTTCTCCACCGTCGGATGGAGATCCGACAACCACGCATGCCCACGCCCGACGGCCCTTTTTCCCCCACACGATCAAGATCCAACCGTCCCGCGCCATCTTCTCCACCTCCTTCTTCTTCGCGTGGGATAGCCCAAGCCGCCGCCATTGCCGCATCATGGAGCTCGTCAACGCCGCTCTTCCCGCCCCCTCTCCTCACGTGGCCACGCGCACCCACTCCCGCGCATCACGCCGCGTCCACTCCCGGCCTTATCCCCCTCCCTCGCACACGATTTCGCCGGTTAGCCCACGCGCCCAACCGCCGCAACCGCCGCTCTCGCGCACGATCTCCCGCTCCGCTCCTCCCCCGACCCCTATAAAGAGCGCCCCACGAGCGCCTCTTCCTCCTCATCCCGCTCCCACCACCCTCTCTCTCCCTCTCGCCCTCGTTTTGCCGGAATTTGCGAAGCACCGCCGCCGGCCACCGTAGGTCTTCGCCGCTCTAGCGCCGCCGTCACCACCTCCGCGTCCTCGCCGCCGCCACCATCGGCATCGCCATCTTCGCGCGCACCCGGTGCTCGCCTCCGTTCCGCCAGAGCTCCACCGGAACGCGTCGCCACCGTTGAACCGATCTGCGCCGCCGCTCATCACCTCGCCGCCGGCCATCGCTACGTCTTCAGGTGACCAAAACATGCGCCCTCGACTCCCTGCGTTCCCCTCTCCCCTCTGGTACACTCGCCGGAGTCTAACTCGCCGCCAAACGCCGGCGAGCTCGCGCCCGAGCCGCCGCCGGCTCTGGTCCGGCGTGGCACCTCCACGTGGCTGCCACGGTGCGCCACCTCACTGCCCGTGAGGCACCACCTCGGCGCCAAAGGCCAGCGTGGCTGCTGGTCGGCGCCGCGTGGCAAGGTCCACCTCCTCGAGACCCAATGACGTGAGACCCATCCACCAAGAGCCAAGCCAGCGACATGTGGGCCCACATGTCGAATTAGTTTAAATCATTTAAATTCCGAATTCATGGGGTGACATCATCCATGCGCAATAATTAGAATTTTCTATAGAAAAATAATTAGGAAATTGGTTAAATAACATATTTAGGTTTAAATTTGTAAAATTCACAACTTTTACATCTTAGCTCCAAATTAGATGATTCAAAATGCTAAAATCTTAGAAAATTATTGTCTAACTAAATAAAATATGAGTATTCATTTTGGAGTTCAGTTTGGTCTTGTTTTAGAATTTAAAATTCATTTAAATTCCAAATTTAGATCAATATTTGTAAAATTCATATCTTTTGATTCCTAACTCCAAATTAAGTGTTTCAAATTTCTAAATTCATATAAATTGAAGATATAGCTAACTAAACCAAAATTATTTAATTTGTACTTCATTTGAATCTTGTTTGTATTTAGAAATGCATTTAAATTTCAGATTTAGGATTAAAACTTGTAAATTCATATCTTTTAAATCCCAACTCCAATTTGAGTGTTTCAAATTTCTAAAATTTTATAAAACTATTATCTAACTAATTAAACTAGAATTATTTAGTTTTGAGTTAATTTGAACTACCTTTTTGGTTTGTTATTTGAATTTCGTTTGAATTTGGATCGCTTTCGCGTATAGACTTCGACGATTCCGGAGAGTTAGATCCTTCGGAGAATTTAGAGAGTCAAGACTTCAATGAAGGCAAGTTACATTCTTGACCATATTGGCACCCATTATTTTAAATTATTTAAATTCTGTTTTAAATTATTATTGCATGCGTATTTATATTCATGTAATTTAAATCCCTGTTTTAAGCTTTATAGTTATTCCCTATTCCATTGTATAGCCATTATTATCGGTATAGACCATATAGAGAACCATTCTGAATGTGATATATATATATTGGAAGTAGAAAGTTAAAATATTGGATTATAAGATAACGTGATCGTTGGATATTAGATTAAAGAATTTGATTTGTTGTTGAGATTAAATTATAGAAATATATTATTGAGCATCAGAATATTGGAGATGGAAGTATAGGATTACACAATTGATGGACATGGGATTGTAGATACACATTGTGGATGGATATTGAATTACGAGAACAACGTGATCATTGGATATCAGATTATATGAATACATGATTCTTAGATATTGATTACACATCTATACAATTGTTGAATATTGGATTATAAGATAGAATAATGGTTGGAGATTCGATCATAGGAATGCATTAATGACGGTTGTAGAAATAAGTGATCAATGGATATTGAATTGTCGAGATAGTTAATTATTGATATTGGACTACTAAGATTGAATTATAGAAGTAGTCATTACAGAATATTGATGGGCTTGGGTGTTGGATTGTGGGATTAACCCTTGGTGGAATTTTAGGAATAAAACTTGATTAGATATTAGAAGTAGATAATTGTTGATAATGGATTGACGAAGAATGGATTATAGAAATAGATAATCATTGGATATCGAATTATCAAAAATTGGATTATAGGATTACATAATCATCGGATTGATGGGTGTTGAATTATTAGAAATAATTCATTAGGGATTAATGGATTGATGGACATCAGTTATAGAATTAGAGCATTCTTGAATGTTGGATCGATGGAGGTCGGATCATAGAAATAGGCGATATGGTGGATATTGGACTAAGTAATGTTGTAGTATAGAATCACTTAATTCTTGGAGTTTGGATTATCGGATTATGAACACAAGATGCGGATGGTTCACATCTGGTCTCGTACGACAATACCTTGACATTGAATCCTCACCCTTGTCACCTTAGATAAAACCTAGTTGATACAATAGTATGAACTAGGATCATTTGAAAAAGTTGCAAAGACATGCTTAGACCAAAAATGTTTGATTTGGGGAGTTTACCAAAATTCAAATATTGTTTAAATTGCATCCATGGCATTGGTGTGTTATGGAAGTTTATAAATGACTTTGAAAAATAAAACAAAGTGATGGTTTGGACTTGGGCTAAATGGTTGAAAGGTTGGTGCGAGTTTATGCGGGCTTAATCTGGTTAGGATTAAGGCCGTGGTTAATTGGAAGTCGCCCAAGTCAATTAAAGACCGGCCTTGAGCGTTCCTTTGCTATGCCTATAATGGGCTATGCCTCACGTGCAACCACATGTCCTCGGTATGGGGAGTAGGACTGGCTTACTAATTAGTGATACCTCATTGTTATTTGTGCCATTTGTTTGTGTGGGTGTTGGTTAGGCAGTTTTCCCACTGGCGCAAGAGGGGCTTCAGGAGGATGGGTAGTCAATGGAAGTGAAACCTTAGCGGGCATGAATACTTTTGGGTAGAGCTTTGTAAAAGCCTTGTCACGTGCTCTAGGCGCTTACCTAAGGTAGTGGCGGTGGCATAGATATATCTTGGGACAAACTAGAGAATTCGTGTCATGTGGGTAAAATTGTACAAACTCTGCAGAGTGTAAAACTATTGAATAGCAGCGTCATGATCATGGACATGCTAGCAAAGCCACTCAAAGTTATACTTTGGTTTTGGTTTCAAAATGATTTGACATAAATGATTTTGGATTTCTATCCAAATGGGATTTAGGCGGGAAGCCATGTGATAGGAGGTATCCTTCACCATTCATTATGGAGGTTATCCACACTATAAAACTGTCATTTAAAATCTGATTTTAAATATGGTATAAAATGGCCTTGAAAATTTATACGAGTATTTAAAGCTGAAAATCTTTGCTTTATGCAAATTCAACCATATTAAGCCTTCCTTTGAGATATCCATGTATGCATGTCATTACATTATTTGTGGGTGTAACTTGCGAGCACGGTAGTTGTGCTCATTCTTGCTTAATGCAAATAATTTCAGAGGAGAAGGACTTTGCTACGGTGTGGATCTCGGCGACTAGGCCGCTTCCCAGTTGATTGCTGTGGCGATGCTTGAGACCCTACTACTTCTTCGTCTTCTGTTGTGTTTATTTTATTGTTGGCATGTAAGCCTCCTTTGTAATCAACTCTGTTGTTATTTATTAATAAAGTGGTGATATGATTTTGTTACCATATTTGTTTACTGTGTGAACTAGCTACTGATCATGGGACTAGTTCAGAAATGCACAGAGGATTCGGGAGTGTTAATCCCGGGTCTTACAAGCATTTACACTCCCGATGTGTTTTACTGACGAAACTAACACCCACACAAAAAATTAGTCCATCGCACACCGTTGGACAGGGAAGCGGTGAACCATCCTGCGATGTGAGTCGCCACGGAGACAGATACACACCTCCACCCTGGCACAGAGCCAAACCTACTACCTGAGTAGTCAATATCGAGACTCCATAACCTACTAAGTTAGGCATGTCCCATATCAAGCATGTGGTCGTACAGCTGTGACTCAGTTCAATGGCGCACAAAGTTAAGTCCTTAATTGACCAAGGCAAGACTTCCAATTTCTAACTAAACAATCATTCTTTTTAATTCCCAAGCACTGAGCTCCCCCATATCACAGAGTTTCCACCACTTACCTTAGTTTAAATCCTTTCCCACCCTATTGGTTAAGTGCAACACATGCCATCAATGAGTAATAGCACATAACACACACAGTTTTATCACAAAGTTTCATAATCACTTAGTCAGATTCATATTTGCAACTCACATAGAATGATGACCCGTGGTATGGCTAAGCAATGTAGTCGTATTTAACAACCCACGTTGGTGCTACAATAATACCAACTAAATAATGAACCAATCTAGGGTGACAAGGATCATGACATAACAATAGACAAGGTGGATATAAACAAATTGGATAATTAACTAATCCCAAAGCATTTGATTACATACTTAAAATAAATGCAATAATTGAATCAAAATAATTTTGAAAACTGGGTTCAATATGAACAAAGGTACAACTTGCCTTGGAATACATATTGGTACTGATCTTGATCTTGGTGAATTCCTTCTTCTTCAAAATTCCCCGAAGAATCAACGTCCACTCGCAAACGAAGTAAATAAACAAAATAAATAAATAACAGAGACAAAACAAACTCTAAAAATTAAATAAAAATCTCAATAAAATATAGCTCGAATTTAGAAATTTGAATGGGCTCAATCGGAGTTTGGATGAAGAAGATATGGCTTTTGGAAGATATAATCTAAAGAAAATACTCAAAAAAGAATTTCTGTAATTAACCCGAATTATTTTTCTATTGAAAAAACTCAGATTATGACGCATGCTGACGTCAGCCCTGATATTTTTAGAATTAAAATAAATCCAGAGAAAAGGCTCTGAGGTTGACATGTGGGCCCCACGTGTCATAGACACGACTCACCGCGAACTAGGTGTACACTAGATCGGATCTGGGTTAGGGTTTGGACTACCACGCATATGTGCACGTGGCGTTGACGTGGCGATAGGTGGGATGACACGCAGGCTAAAGCGATGATGTGGGCACTTAGGTGGCTATACACGAGGACTGCCACATCGACAAACGACGGCGAGGCTCGGGTCCCCATGGTTGACGGCGAACGGCGGAGCTTCGCTGGCGATAAGTGGTACCAACGGATAGCTGACGCTATTGTGAATCTAATGAGGTGCTTACTGCTGGTCGAAGTGGACCGTGGTGGCCAGCGGCGTGGCTTGAGCGATGAAGAGATACAGGTGTTGTTAGAAAAATGCTCCAGCGACGCTTCGACGACGTGGAGAGGTTCTGGAGGTAGCCTGGGCGACACTAAAAACGATGGCGTGGTCAACGATGATGAGGCGGCAACATTGGTGGCGCAATTCAAAAAACAAGAAGCTCGGCCAAAACCCTAAAACCTTGGATTGTGGCGGCGCTAGAGCTCTAGGGTTGAGGTGGCTAGAGGGTTTGGGATGAGGGTGTTGAGGCAATCCTCGGGGACCTATTTATAGGGTGTGGGCGAGCCGGATTAGGTAGAACCCTAAAAGAGTCTGAAACGATCACAATGCAATCTCGGTGATAGGAAAGGATAAGTGATAAGATTCTACCGAATTCGGGTATAGGAAGGAAAGATATAAGATGTGAAGCGAAAATCCAGAGTAGCTTAGTTGGGGATTGCATTTTGTCGGACGAAGCTTGAGCTTCAGCAATGGTGGTCGAAGGCGAAGCTTCGCGCGAGGATGACGACACGAGCAGGACGATGAAGTGTGAGGGCCCACGGTCGGAGGAACAAAAGCGCTGGACGCTGCCTTGGTATTTGACTGAAAGGACAAGGCCACGTGAAATTTGGGCCACGAGGCAGAGAAAATGGGTTGACGAGATTGGATTTTGGCCCAAAGAGGTTTTATGAGATTTGAATACATTTTCTATTTTAGAAATACTAGTAAATGCAAATGACAATTGGAAAATATCAAATGAACTCAAAAAAGTTCTAGAAAATTCTAGAAAATACATCCAAGCACATAGAACCCAAATAAAATTGTTTTGATAATTGTTGATGTTGATATTAATCATATTAAATGGTTTTGATACAAAAGGTCGAAATTAAGCTTGAATTAAAATTCAAATAAAACTCAAGGGTGAATTTTTCAACTACTAACTAATCAAAATATTTTTAAAGCTTAGAAAATTAGGATGTTACATATGTGTTCCCTGGGTCTTCCTCAACGACTGATCAACAATGGCGTAAAGTCGTGAGTACATAAAGTACTCGGCAAGTCGTAGGGAAATGTATGCAAATAGTATTCATGCAAGGCTTGGACAAGGAATAGCTGTATGATTATGTAGGACCGGAAAGGCGACTAGAGGGGGGGGGTGAATAGACGCTTTCTCTATTTTTCACCTCGATCGAACTCAACACTACTTTCACTCCAATAGCTATAAAAGCTATGAAGATATGTATACAGGCACAGCGGATGGCCTGTGTTGAATCCGATCAAACCCCGAAGCAAAAGAACCAGAAAATCAACCCGACGCGTGCAACCGGCTACTGCTGCCAAGATCAATCCACAAGAATCTGAGCCAACAGTGGAACTACAGCAAAGCAAATAAACTAATCCAAAAACCGAACTGCAGGTTCTTGGTTCTCTTGACTACACATAGGCTACACGACGCTGCCGCCAGGCTTCTATTACTCAGGAGAGTAGAGCGCCGCCGAACGGACACCCACGCAGCCACGGATCCAAACAGCAAAACCCACTAGCAGATTAAAAAACTAACCTTCAGTCCCATCAAGAAGGCAGCCACAGCAAGAGAATAACCAGCAGGAAATTAAAACACACTTAACACTCGCATCAAAGGAGACAACCGAATGATACGAATCTTAAAACAAGAAACAATGTGATCAACAACACGCCGCCGCCGTACCCTCTGCTTTTCTACAAGGCGCACCTAATTTCTGCGGGGCGCTCAGGCCGCCGCTAGGCTCCTATTTTCTGCAGCGCTACACACACAGCACAAGCAGCAAGCTATTTCTCTTGTGTCTGCCGATCTCCCAACCATCCACCGCGGGCTCTGCTTTTCCTGCGTGAGGACAAGCTGCCGCCTGGGCTTCTCATTTTTGGGGACTCACAGACGCGCCGCCCAAGCAATGGTTTTGTCGGAGCTCACCTACAGCCGCATAGAAAGAAACATCTTGACACAGCAAACAAGCAAACCGCCAGATCTACTCATTTTCCACCCAGGAACCGGCCGTCGCCTACAGCAATTTGTCCGATCGGCCAGCACAGGAAGAAACAAATCTAATCATATTGATCCAAGCCGACAAGGAGCCGAACAGCCACAACAAATAACCAAGGCTTAAAACTGCAACCCGAGCTAATAAACAAATCCAAACAGTTTCGGGATGGACAAAACGATGTGACAATCACACAGCAACATCCGCATCATTGATTTGCAGCAAAACACAAATCTTAAAAAGATTAACACCCAGAAGGCAAAAACCGGAAGCACTCAAAACTGAACCCTTGGTCGGGTCATTGATGGCATCCAAGCCCACGCGAGATCCGGATTTGACCAGCGTCGGCACCAAATCAACGATAGAATAAAGACGCACAGGAACAACGACCAAAGCAAGGCAATAAACAATGATGCGGTCTCGGGAACACAAAACCACCGATTTTTACGGGCTCCAATAGCGCCTGCGATTTTTCTTTCCAAGCCGCCACCTTGTTCCTTTTTTTTGACTAAGCGGGTTCATTTTTCTAGCAGCGACAGGCGCCGCCCTAGAACTTCTCTTGGCAACCCTATTTTCCAGCGGCAGCCCTAAATGACCCATCTACAGTTCCTTTTATAGGGCAGCCCTAACCCTAAAAACCTTAATGGGCTTCCGTTAAGGCCCAACATCAACGGAACACACACGCACACATATTAAAGCGCCGTCTTCAATTCTCTTGACTTGAACCACTTCCTTTGCACCGTCTCGCGTCGTGATTTAGCCAAAAGGTCACTAAGATGGTATTTGGTAAAATTACCAAAATACCCCTTCTCGATCTTTTCCAAAAGACCGAGTCCATCTGCTGAGCACTACTTTCGCATACGTGTAGGTTGATCAACGGCTCCATGTCGTCAAGTCTCTCCGTCCGGATCCCACCGGCTGCGAGCACTTGCAGCGACTCTGCGCCGCTTGATCCAACGATCGCCGCCGCCTGTTTGGTCATCCTTGTACATTCTGCGCCACGCTTGAGTCACTTGACCTCACCCGGCATCCATGATCGTTCTGGACCTCAGCTCTCCAAGCTTAGTCCCGATCCTCCTCGCCGTTGACCGTCATTGACCTACAAGCCACCTGCACAGCAATATACAAGCAAACACGAATCTGGGAACAAGTTCTTCACAACTTGACCCACGTTAGCCAAAACATGCAACACGCAACACATATGCACTATAGCCTATGAACTCAATCTATCCCAAAGCCAATTCACCACTTATATCAACAATCAGCACAAAAGCCGGTTAGACCGCCGCTGACCTGACAGATTTGAAACTTTGTCGAAAACACTTGAAACTTCAAACCAAAAGCACCATTGCCAATTGTTTCATCATCCTAAGATCATGGGCATATCCCCATGATATCCACAGATTATTTTGCAGAAAGTAGTATTGACAGTAAATATATTGAAAAGCACAATTTAAAAGATTAAATACATAAGTAAACAATTTCTTTGAAACATCTAGAGAACTACTTGTTCAATTCCCAACCAATAACCAGTGAATTACCTGTCCACTTCCCAACCATACCACCGACCATAGTTTTACTAAATCTCTACCCCACGTGTGAAATCACCAGGAATTGTACATAATCGGGGACACAGCTGTTCGAACAGTTTTTAACACTCTGTAGAGGTTGTACAACTTTACCCATAAGAGATAATCAACTTATAATGTCGGCCAAGACATGCTTCCGAAGGCATGCGACTAAGTGATTATCACAAGGCTTTTACAAAGTTCTATCTTAACCTAGTTCTGCTTGCTAAGGTTTCACTTCCTTCGGACCAAACCATCCATCGGAAGCCCCCTCTTGCGTCATGTGAATCCATCCGTAACCCCAGAAACCACACTACCACGACAGAACCAAACTAATACATTACTAATTAATCAGCTAGGTCCACCCCATCCTGCATGTGTGGATGTACGGTAAGGCCCAGATCAATGGTGCACAAAGTTAAGTCCTTAGTGATTACTCAGGTGAAGCAACCTCACCCAAAATGTGCTACCCACACCCCCTTTACTACACGATCATTCGCCCGAGTATAAAACCATTTTTGTTCAACCCGGCCAAATAACACCCCTTGCCATGACACATCAAAATTTAATAACAGTGACCTCGCCATAATTCCATATATCATTAAGTCAAATTTTCATGATTATCTTTATGAATCTGAACCCAACGTACAACTAAAGCATGACTAAGCATATCTATGTCTCCCATGTTGGTATTAAAATATGTCCAACTAAAATTATCCATTTCTAGGGTTTCAAAAGAAACATGGCATGCACAATTTATCAAGGTGTCATACTGTCGAATAGGTGTTTAGCTATTCCTGAAAATAGTTGATTTAAAATTAGCAATGCATGTTGATATAAAGCAATATAGTTATGTAAAAGTGGGTACAACATGATCAAAGGTCTACGACTTGCCTTTGTCGAAGTTTGCAGATGCTCCAGCGGATTGATTATGGAAGGTTTCGAAAATGTCAGATTCTATACGTGTAAAACGAGACAAATAAATGCAATAAATCCAAAAAATTAACAAATTAGTATTGAAATAAAGATTATGAATTTAGATGAATTTAGGTACAAGAATCGATGGAATCAGAGTTTGTAGAAAGGATAATGAACATCCAGAAGTTTATCAAACAAAGAATTCCATGAAATTGAAAGGGAGGGGAATATTCCCTGGAATCGTCTTTTTCATAATTAAGGATTAAAAGGAAATGGCTGACATATGGGGTCCACTTGGAAGAGAGACAAAGCATAGAATGAAGAAGGCACTACTACAAGAAGGCTATACTGGGCGCCTCATCACAGACGGTTCCCCAGAATATGTCAGTGTTGTAATTATTACAGACGGTTTTACAAGCGTGACCGTCTATGTTACTAACGATGGCTAGAATCGTCTGTGATACATAATTATCACAGATATTTTTTTAATAATAATCATCTGTGATAATGCACAGACGGTTCTTGTTAAGAACCGTCTGTGATAATTGCAGACGTCACAGACGGTTTTTAATTTTAACCGTATGTGATAATTCACAGACAGTTCTTAACAAGCACCGTTTGTGATAATTGCAGACATCACGATGGTTTTTAATCCGAACAGTCTGTGATAATTCACACACGCTTCTTAACAAGAACCGTTTGTGATATATACTCTGTTATTAAATACCCAACCCATCCCCACCCTCCTCTCTCCTCCCGCACCTCCTGCCTTTAAGCAACGTGCCCATATCCCCCACCTACTTCTTTCTCTCCTCTCTCTCTGTGAGCTAGGTGAGGTTGTGTAGTTTCATGGACACAAAGGGCACACCCCTACCTCCGCCTCCACCTGCTTCCCAACAGATCTATCTGCAGTGAGCGATACCACAGATTTGGGCCATTTGGTGAAAGCATACTGCAGATTTGCAAGTGTGCTTATAGATCTATTTGTTCTTGGTGATCTAAGGTTAGTATTTGGTTCTAATTATCTGCCTTATGATCAAGAGAGATGACAGCTAGGTTTAGATCTAGATGTAGATCTAGCTTGGTAGTTTGCTCCAATTTAAGAATGGGTCTCACTACTCCTAGTCTACTTCAATATATTCTTGCTTCATATATATTGCTTCATGAATAGTACGTAGCTAGCTACTTTAGATGGACAATTTAAAGTGAATGATATGTGTAAGTGTAATGGCTAGCTAGCTATAGGAGCATTAATATAATTTAACACTAGTTTGTTATATGCGTAGCGTAGATGGACCGAAGCTGGATGTATGTTGAGAACCATGTGTGAAGAGTACATTGATGGCGTTTCTGCTTTTAGAAGAGCTGCCGAGTAGGATATGTTGAAGAATGAGATAAAATTTATGTACTGTCCATGCATTAATTGAGATAATCTGAAGATGTTTACTAACTCAGCGCAGATCGAAGCACACTTGATTCGAAGGGGTTTCAAAAAGGGGTATCCATATTGGACTAGTCACAGTGAAAAGCAGATTATACAGGAAGGTAGTAACATCGTAGAGGGAGCCAACGATATGCTGGATGTGGACTGTACTTTCGATGAGGATAGGTCACAGATGACAATCTGGATCAGATGCTACGTGATGCAGAAGGGAACTATAGTGAGAGAGAGTTTGGTAAATTCGAGTGTTTGATGGAGGACTCGGAGAAACCTTTATTCCCAGGTTGCGAGCCGAGATACACAAGATTGTCATCCGTGCTTGAATTGCTGAAATTGAAGGCAAGCAATGGTTGATCCGACAAGAGTTTCACAGTGTTGTTAGGTCTCCTAGCGGACATCCTTCCAGAGGGAAATGTGTTGCCCAGAACCACCTACCAAGCCAAGAAGGTTCTTTGTCCATTGGGAATGAAAGTAGAAATAATACATGCATATCCAAATGATTGTATCCTCTACCGTAAAGAGTATGCAAACATACATGTATATCTGGTGTGCAAACAAGATTGTTGCGTTGGCACTCGGAGGAGCGTAAGAAAGATGGAAAGCTAAGACACCATGCTAATTCTACCCAGTGAAGAAACTTCGATTGGAGCTTCGAAGACTTCGGTGCGGAACCAAGAAATATAAGGTTTGGGTTGAGTATAGATGGAATGAATCCTTTCGGTAACATGAGCAGCAGACATAGCACATGGCCCGTGAATCTATGTATGTACAACCTTCCTCCTTGGTTGTGTATGAAGCGGAAGTATATTTTGATGTCACTACTTACCCAAGGGCCGAATCAATCTGGGAATGATATTGATGTGTACCTAGCATTATTGCTGAAAGATCTTGTGACACTATGGAATGAAGGGGTACAGGTATGGGATGCATACAAACGAGAGAACTTTACTTTATACGCCATATTGTTCTGCACCATCAATGATTTTCCTGCCCTTGGTAACCTGTCGGGGTTGAGTACAAAAGGAGCCAAAGTCTGTCCTCATTGTTTAGATGATACCGAGGGTGTGTGGCTGAACAACTCGCGTAAAACTGTGTACATGTGTCACCGTAGGTTCCTTCCCAAGTATCACCTATACCGCAATATGAAGAAACAAATCGACGGAAACTAAGAGGATGGTTCAACTCCAAGGGATTTTAGAGGGAAAGATGTCTATGATATGGTTAGGGATATCGATGTTGTGCTTGGAAGGAGACGCAAGTTGAGGATCCGTCAGAAGAACATCTAGAAGGAGCAATCAATTCTTGGGACTTACCTTATTAGGAGCACTTAGAAGTTCACTACTGCATCGACGTCATGCATGTGGAGAAGAATGTATGTGATAGCTTGATTGGTCTCTTACTAAATATTCGTGACAAAACAAAGGATGGTGTCAACGCATGGCGTGACTTGGTTGATATGAATATAAGGACCGAGTTAGCACCGAAAGAGACCGATAAAAGCCAAACGTACCTTCCCCCAGCTTGCTACACTTTGTCCAAGGCCGAGAGAAATAAACTGTGCCAGAGCTTGCATGGTGTGAAAGTTCCATCTGGTTACTCCGTCGGCATGAAGAAACTTGTTTCTATTGAAGATTTGAAATTAATTGGTATGAAGTGTCATGATTGTAATGTGCTGATGATACAAATGCTTCCTGTTGCAATTAGAAGTATTTTGCTGAACAAGGTCCGAGTGGCAATCATGAAGCTGTGTTATTTCTTTAACTCAATTGCTCAAAAGGTCATCGATCCCGATGGACTAGATGCTCTACAGGCCGAGGTGGAAATAATTGTGGGGGGAATAAATGACAAATTTTGCAGGTAATACATTTAGCAAATCTTGTTTGCAGGGTTTTTTTTTGTGGAAAAAAGGGTAGTGACATGGTTGGTTGGTCTGTTTGTGAGTTTTGTAGATTCTCAAGGGTACGAAATCTGTTAGACTCGCAATAACATTTTGTGATCGTCGTATGTTGTTGCTGTGCGGTAAATTTCTGAAGAATTTTGTGAGGACGTTTGAGGTAGCAATGATTCGTAAGTAGGAAGGTAAGTAATATTACGATGCACAAGGGAATTCATACATTGTGGAGAACTTTGAAGAAATGACGTAATGATAACAACATGATAGTTGATCCGACTAGGAGGTTACATGGCACACAGGCTAACGAAACAAGGACGATACACGCATGCCTTTAGGGAATTAGAAATACATGGGACATACAGACGAAGAGGGTCGAACTACTACATGGAACGTGTCCATTTGCCCCAGCTCGGTGTTGTACTACTCGCGTTGCACCTTAGCTTTCACCACGATGGCCCTCTTTCGCACCGTCTCGGCCCCGCGTCACTTGGCATGCTCGCGCTCTTGCTCCTCGTGCAGTCTCTCCCGCCTCTTCTTCTCCTCCATCTCAACCTACAGCTCTTCGAGGCGCCTCTCATGGCCCTCGCAGTCCTCCCTGGCCAAGCTCTTCCATGTCAGCAGCATCCACATGTCGTAGGGGTGGATCCCGTCGTCGATCCATTGGCTGAAGTCGCATAGGCGCGGCGGAGACTGCGGGTGGGAAGAGAGACGTGGTTACGGCGTAACGGGAAGCAAAAAAGTGGTGTGCACTTGAATGCAATTTCATTACCAGCTGCCTGTGGCTTGGCATGTCAAACCTGTAGTCAGGGTAGTCCATGCAGTAGTTTGGGCAGCACCAATATCGCTGCCCAATGGTCCACTCGTTGGTTGATTTGACACACTTACAGGCGTCCCGGCACCAGCAAAGGGCTAGCTCCACCCCCGTCGGGGGCCCTTTTGGAGGGCGTTCAGCGGGCATAGGAGGGCGGGTGCGACTTGACTCAGAATCATTGGGCATACTACGAGGCAGCCTCCTTAGATTGATGAGCTCTGGATGGTGTGTGTAAGGCCGCTGACTAAACGCCCGTGGCGAGCGACGGTTTCCTGGGGAGCCTCCCAGTCCTTCAAAAGCTCACAGATGCACCCCTATTCCTTCTCCTTGTCCATGTTATCTAGGTAGTGTTGTTGGTGTGGAGTTCCTAGTTGAGTATCACTGTATTTATAGTGGGAGCGGACGCAGCTGTAGCGGCTCCATTGCGATGAGGCATGAATGTGTTTCGCATCTGTGCGTCGCGCCCTTTGAGGAGGAAGCTTGTGGCAGTCTGGTCTCTTCGTGCTTTGCAGAGCGAGGTCACGTCCTGCTTTGCAGAGAGTGGTCACGTCTTGCTGCTTTGCAGAGAGTAGTCATGTCCTGCTTTGCAGAGAGTGGTCACATCCTGCTTTGTAGAGAGTGGTCACGTCCTGCTTTGTAGAGCAAGGTCATGTCGTGCTTTGTAGAGATAGGTCACGATGACAGATTGACACTTCAAATGAAGTTAAAATTTGCACTTACAATACAATTAGTTCCGTAGTGCGTACAACAAGCAAAGTACTAACTGAAGTACAAGTTACAACATGCTAGCATTTCTAATCTTACTACCACTACACACACAAGAAGAAGCAGTGCTGCACTTCACGCCGGTGTTCCTACGTGTCGGCATGTGCCTTGCAACATCTCGTAGTGTGGCCTTCCTGGCGGCAGCGGTCGCAACGTCTATCCACCGTTCCAGCTTCATCTTCGGTCATATCATTCCTAATGCGACGACTCTACCGACGGCCCTTCCCACCCTTCAACAAGTCAAGATCCAGAATCCAAGTCCTCTGTGCAATATCCAATGTGGCGAAGTTGCCCACAACCCTGAAGCCTCTTAGCTTGCTGCACCACACTTGCAGCACCCTCTCCTTTATGAAGTACTCCGACATGAAGTTCGATGGGTCCATGTTGATAGTCCCGCACGCGGCGAGCACATGAGAGCATGGCTTATGAAGGAGCTTTGACTAGTTGCATGTGCAGCTAGGTCATTCACACGATCTTCGAGGCACACCTCGTGGGTAACAAGAGAGCGAACCGTCCCAAATCCGGCTCTGTCCCGAAGGAGCACGTTGAAACGTGTAACATCCCAAAGTTCTGTTACCAAAAATAAAATTAATAAAGTTATTATTTTATTGGAATTTCTGAGCGTAAAAGAGTTTTCTTGATTTTCTGTAATTGAAAAGAGTTATCTTATATATATATATATATATATATATATATATATATATATATATATGAATTTAAAGTGTAAAAAAAAGAAAATTTTAATTAATTTCTTGAATTTTCGGTATTTTAAAAAGGCTTTTCCTATTTTCCATAATATCAAAATAATTACTGTACAAAAATAAAATCTAACTTTAAGTTGAATTAATTTTATGAAGTCCAAAATAATTCAAGGAATTTTGTGAATTTTTCTAGAATTTTTGGACTCTATTTGCTATTTTCTAAAAGTCTATTTGATTTATTGCTTATTCTGAAATTCAAAATTCAAAATTCCGAATCTCAAATTTACCCCAAATAAAAATCCAAATTCGTAGTCTCAATTCAAATCCTTGTTCCAAAATTAAATATCTTTGCGGCTAACTCTGGATTCAAAATTTTGTTTTGAATTCATCTCAAATTCAAATTTCAGCCGAATTTGAAAATTCAAATTTATATTTGAATTTTCTCTGAAATAAAACTTTTAGAATCTCATTTCAAATTCTGGCCAAAATATTTTCTTTCCTTTTCTTCTTTTCTTTCTTTCCCCTTTTTCTTTTTCCTCTTTCCCTTTTCTTTCTTTCCTTTTCTTTCCCTCTTTTCTCTCTCCTACTTTTTCCTTTTTTTTCCCATGGACACCATTGTCCAGTACAGGCCAACACCATGAAAGCCATCACAAGCTCCTCAAATCCCATGATTCCCTCCAAGATTCTTCGCGCAATCACCGGCATTAAACTCCCCTCATCATGACTCCTCCATTACCGGCCTCAATCCCCATTTTCACGCTCCCAAACTCCGGGAACGCACCATGTCCAGCCGTGACATACGCGCATTGATCTCCCTCCACGGTACACCTCCACCACTATATAAGAGAGCACCGTGTGCCCCTCGTCTCCCTCATCCATCCCACAGAGTTTCCCCTCCTCCCTCCCTCCCTACCGGCCGCAATCACCTTTTTCCTTTCGCCGACTGAAAGCTCTTTCGCCGCCTCTAGCGCTGCCTACGGTGGAGCCCCGCCTCCATTGACCCCACTCATGGCTTTGTCTCGTGACGTTCTACGCCATGCTCCTCGCCATTTGGAGCATCTTTCGAGTGATTGTGCACACCGCTCACCAACGCGTCGCCTCTCTCCTCGCCTTCACCGAACCACGCACATCCCTCCGTCATTAAGGTGAGCACCACATTCACCTCGTTCTCCTCTTTCCAACGATGCCCTCGTCGGCCGCTGATTCGCCGACGCCAATTTTCGTGCACCGGCCGCCACACCATGCCATGTGGTGCCACAGCATCACCACCTCAGAGCCACCTCATCGTTTTGCCTACGCGTCCACCCACTCAACACCTATGTAGCTGCCCAGTCAAATGCTCATGTGACATTTTTCTTTTCCTTTAGAAAAATAAATCTATAATTCCAAAAATTTGGAATTTCATCATTTCATGTGATTTTCAACCTTCCGGATGTTCGTTCTCCCTCATACGAACTCTGCTTCCGTCGATTCAAATTCCTAAATTCATATAAAGTCAATATATTCCTTGCAGTATTTATTTTATAATTTTTGTATTTTATTTAAATTTTGTTTGAATTTGGCTCGTTTTCGCGTATAGATTTCGACGACTTCGGACAACTGGATTTCGACGCCATTTGAGAACAACGGTTAATCAAGCAAGGCAAGTTACATCCTTTGATCATATTTGAATCCCTGTATTTCAAAGTATTTAAATTCTATTTAAATTATTACTGCATGCTTATTTAAATTCCTGTTTTAAATTTATAGTTATGCCTAAATCCTTTGTAAGGCCAATGTTGATAGTATGAACTAGGATCATTTGGAAAAATTATGCTTAGTCATGCTTAGACTCAAAAGTATTTGATTTGGGGAGTTTTCAACCAAAAATCAATATGGTTTAAAATGTGTTTATAGCATTGGTGTGCCATAGAAATTTCCAAATGGTTTGAAAAATAAAATGAAAATTGGTTTGGACTTGGGCGAAATGGATAGTTGGTGGGTGCGAGTTTATGTACAGACTCAATTCGGGAATGGTTGAGGCCCAAGGGTTATTTTAGAAGTCGCCCAAGTCAGTTAAGGACCAGTCTTCGAGCATATTTTGCTATGCCCCACCGTACTACCACAAATCGGGAAATGGGCATGACTTGGCTAACTAATTTACAACATTCCACCGTGGTTGTGTCATCCGGTTGTGTGGGTGTCTTTATGACCTACGTTTATGTATTCCCATATGGCGCAAGAGGGGGCTTAAATCTGGCGGATGGTTCAATCTAAAGGAAGCAAAACCTTAGCGAGGCATAACTACGTTGGGATATTGTAAAGACCTTGTGATAATCTCTTAGTCGCACACCTTCGGAAGTGTGTGAGTGGACATTACAAGTTGATTATCTCTTGTGGGTAAAGTTGTACAACCTCTGCAGAGTGTAAAACTATTCGAGTAGCTGTGTCTACGGTCATGGACATGCTGAGCAAAGCCACTCAAAGTTAGCCTTTGGTTTTGATTTCAAAAGATTTTGGATAGTTTATCCAATTGGGAAATTAGGCGGTTAGCCATGTGATAGGAGGTTATCCATCACCATATTTCGTATGTAGGTTATCCTACTATAAAACCTGAGAGTTTATAAAATAAATTTTAGTTATAGAATAACTGCTTTGGAACTTAGTGCAAATATTTAAAGAAAACATTGCTTTATGCAAATTCAACCAATAAGCCTTCCTTTGATATATCCCTACATGCTTTATAATATGTTATTGGGTGTAAATTGTGGAGCACGATTGTTTGTGCTCACCCTTGCTTAATGCAAATAAATTTCAGAGGAGAAAGACTTTGCTACCGGTTGTTGGAAACTAATCTAGACTTGCCAAGTAATAGGGCGTTAATATCCTGATGCAATCAGCATCGGATCAAATTAGTTTGTTTTCTTTGTTAGGCTTTTCATGTTTAGTTTTTGGCTTGGTTAGCAAGTTGATTAGGTATCTTTAAAAGGACGTGTGATTAGATGTGTTTGATTGAGAAGCAATAAAGAAAAAAAATAGAAAACGCTGCGCGGTGCAGCACCAAAAAATCTCTATTGCTTCTTCCGTTTGTGAGCTCTACCTCATGTGTGTCCCTTCCAGAGTGTACGTGTGTTGTGCTTTGCATTCTTGTGTACGTGCATGTGTTTCATCTTCTAGTGTCTTCTTCAGTCGAGCGTTGAAGAGGGAGCGCGTGCGTGAGTTTAGGTGCTGCGGAAGCGAGCTTCATTTTTTTGGTTTTGGGCCAACAATTGGTATCAGAGCTTTGGTGATTTCCGTGTGTCGGAGAGGATGACAAGGGAAGGAAGGAGTATGTCTCTGTTCAGTGAGCGACGCCTGCTGGGTGATTCGTCCGCCTCGTAGGTGGTGAAGAGGGAGAGCATGGTGACGATGTCGTACCTACAACTCACCCGCACGAACTACACGATTTGGGCAATGAAGATGCGTGTAGCTCTTCAAGCGCAGAACGTGTGGGAAGCATTAGAGCCTGGTGCCGCAGAGTACTAGAAGGATTGGATGGCATTGTATGCCATCTACCAAGTCGTGCTGGAGCAAGTCATGTCTTCCCTCGCCGGGAAAGACACGTCGAAGTCAGCATGGGAGGCAATCAAGACGGTGCACATGGGGCACGAGCGCGTGCGCGAGGCCAACCTACAAACCCTCAAGAAGGACTTCGAGGGGCTGAAGATGGAGGAAGGGGAGACCGTTGAAGATTTCACCGATCGGATGACGTCGGTCGTCACTGGGATCCATGCGTTGGGAGACACGATAGATGAGATTGCCGTTGTTCGCAGGTTTCTTCATGCGGCCCGGCGCGCTACATGCAGCTCGTCACCTCCAACGAGTAGTCTGTGGACTTGAAGATCCTCACCGTCGAAGACCTTGTTGGGCAGTACAAAGCCTACGACGAGCATGTCCGAATAAGTTTCGACGACTCTGTTGCTCACACGCACGCAATGGGAGACCCTCACCAAAGAGAAGAAGAATGGGGAAGGGCCAGGCAGTGGCACAAAGAAGAACCATAACCGTAGCGGTGGCCACGGCAAAGCTGGTGACCGTGGCGGTGGCCATGGCGATGAGGAGAACAGCAACGACTCCAATACCAGTGAACGCAGGTTCAATAAGAAAAATATCAAATGCTACAACTGTGGCATCCGAGGGCATTTTGCTAACGAGTGCCACAAGCTGAAGAAGGAAGTGGTGCATTTCGCTGCAGCGGATGACGAACCGGCGCTACTCGACGAGAAGGTGCTCGAATAGTCAACTAGATTAGGGGGTGGTTGTCTTAGTATTTATTTTTGCATGTTAGTCGAGTCTAAAGTCATCAACTAGGAGAAGGCAAGTCTTGATTAGGGGGGAGATTGTTGGAAACTAATCTAGACTTGCCAAGCAATAGTGCGTTAGGATCCTGATGCAATTAGCATCAGATCAAATTAGTTTGTTTTCTTTATTAGGCTTTCCATATTTAGTTTTTGGCTTGGTTAGCAAGTTGATTAGGTAGTCTTTAAAAGTACGTGTGATCAGATGCGTTTGATTGAGAACCAATAGAGAAAAAAATAGAAAACACTACGCGGTGCAGCACCAAAAAATCTCGATTGCTTCTTCCGTTCGTGAGCTCCACCTCGTGCGTGTCCCTTCCAGAGTGTATGTGTGTTGTGCTTCGCGTTCCCGTGTATGTGCATGTGTTTTTATCTTCCAGCGTCTTCTTCAGCCGAGCATTGAAGAGGGAGCGTATGCATGAGTCTAGGTGTTGCGGAAGCGAGCTTCGTTTTTTTTTTGTTTTGGGCCAACACCAGTGTGAATCTCGACGATTAGGCTACTACCCTAGTCAATTGCCTGTGGCAGATTAGCTGGGCTCTACTACATCTTCTTTGTCTTCTGCTATGTTTGTTTATTGTTGGCTCGTGAGCCTCTTTTGTAATAAACTCTGGTATGTATTAATAAAGTTATGCAAATTATGGATGTTACCATATTTGTTTACTTTGTGAACTAGCTACTGATCATGGGACTAGTTCAGATATACACAGAGGATTTGGGGGTGTTACTCCCGGGTCCAACAAAACGATGCTCCGTATTGCCTATCACGAAGACTGTGTGCGACTGACCCTTCTCAGTCTTGGCCTGCATGTACATCGAGTAGTACGGTATATGTGGATTGGCTGCATTAAGTGGCACATTTGTATGTCTTTCCCTGAAATATCTAATTGTACTATGCAGAACACCTTCCACGACGGCGACGAGGGGCTAAGAACAGAGGCCCCTAAGAACCCAGTTGTACACCTCAGCAAGGTTAGTGGTCATTATGCCGTACCTTGCACCGTTCGTGTCGTGCAGCAAGGGCCATTTCTTTAATGGCTCAGCCTCAATCCAATGGGAGAAGCACTTGATGTTCAACGAGGTCCTCCGCGTCACACAGGGAGGGTAAATCTTTGATGCGATCGGGTTGCACCGCCCCAGGAATGGGCGGACGCTTGTTCCTCTCGACGATGTACTTCGTGGTGTACTACTCCTGGTTGGGTTTGAGGACCCAAAACGTCCGCTGCATGGACAAGGCCCACAGCTTAATGGCATCATGCAGTGATCCCTTGTCAAAAAACATTGCATGAAGCTGAATGTCTGTACTGTGGTACTCCATAACATCGGCCACCGCATCCTCTTCATTAAGCATGCGCTACGGTGTGTGATATTCCTCTTCTGCCTCCGCAGGGCCTCCTACGACTCCCTTCAGATATGGTTGCATGAGTAGTGCACACACATATCCACGGTGCCGGTAGCCTTCCACAAAACCCTTCCATGCAACCGTGCGCATCAGCCTGCTCAACCCCCACTGAATGTGCGTCGCAAACCAACTCCAAAGCTCATGTAGGACGACACTGCACACCTCGGGGTCCAATGAGAAGCTGTAGGTGAGCCAGCGCATGCATCTCTGATTCGAGCATTCTCCGCGTCCGGGTGTACCACACTGACTTGCAGGAAACCACTCAGGTCAACACCATATTGACCTATAACGTCCCGATTTTTCTAAGTTTTTTTGAAATTTTCAAAAATAAAAATAACCATTTGGTTTTGTTGAATTTCTAAAGCTTAACTTGAAATTTTAGAATTCAAAAGCAATTTAATTTGAATTAATCAAACTTCAATTAATTCGAGTTTGGTTTGTTTTGAGTGCTGGAGTTCCCTGGTGTTTGAAAATCCCCCTTCTCTGCTCGTTCCTTTTTCCCGTTGGTCACCTCCTCAGGACCTCTCGTTTGGACCTCCTCCTCTGGACTTCTCATTTGGACCTCCCCCTCAGTCCAGACCTCCCTCTCGTTTGGACCTCCCCCTCAGTTCAGACCTCCCTCTCGTTTGGACCTCCCCCTCCGTCCAAACCTCCGGGTGGTCCTAGAAGACCTCCCGGGTGGTCCTAGAAGACCTCCGGGTGTTCCTAGAAGACTTCCCGGGTGGTCCTAGAGATCGGTCACGATCTCCTCTTTGGTCATGTCCTCCTATTTGGTCACGACCTCCTCGTTGGTCATGACCTCTTCTTTGGTCACGACCTCCTTGTTAGTCACGACCTCCTTGTTAGTCACAACCTCCTCTTTGGTCACGACCTCCTCGTTGGTCACGGCCACCTCTTTGGTCACGACCACCCCATTGTTTGGACCACCCTCCCGAGTTTTGACTAGCCCCACCTGTCAGCCCTGCTCACCTTCTTCCTCCCGCTGCGTCGCTGCTGACGCAAAAGTCTTCGCACATTAAATACCGTTGTGTCGCATTAAATGATGTCGCTTCTGCAGTACCCGTTCCCCCTCTTGTCTCCTTCCCTACCTGCTTCCATCCCGTTGCTCTGCGCTGGCCAGAGTTCCGCTCGTGTGCTCCCCCTCCCCGTTGAGCCGCCTCTCTCTTCCTCCTCCTCGACTGCTACAAATAGAAGCCCCGGAGCCTCTCGTCCTCCTCTTCCTTTTTCTCCATTTCTCCTTCCTTGTCCTTGCGACCACATTGAGTAGTCCTATCCTTCTTGGACCTCCTTTCGACCAGTCGAGCCTCCTTCCGTGAGCCCGTTCTCCTTCATTCGAGCTCCGATTTGAGTGAATCAAATCTCTTAATTCTGTATCTTTCTTTTGGCTCTAGTTTGGTGCTTTCGTTGGAGTTTTGTGGATTTGTTTTATTTATTTGGCTCCTTTCGCACGTGTAGAATCCAGCTGCTCTGAAGAATTCGTGGACCCGACGACCTCGATTGAAGCATTCCAACTCTGCAACGAAGGCAAGTCGTAGACATTTGATCATGTCATATCCAGTTTGCAAAAATTACATTGTTTTATACCAACATGCATGGCTAATTGTATAAAAATGGTTTGGAAAATAGCTAAATACCTACTCGACAGTATGACTCCTTGAATACTTGTGATTGACATGTTGACATGTACCCTTGGACACAATAGGTTGGGTAATCTTAGTTGGACATCTTTGAGATACCAACATGGGTGTGTATACTGCTTAGACATGCTTTAGTTACGCGATGTCTCTCGATCACCTGATTCAGTGATGATGAATTTGACTTAATGATATATAGAATTGTGGCGCGGCCACTGTTATTAAAAGATGTTGTGCCATGGCTAGGGTGGTCATTTGGCCGGGATGAACCAAAAATGATTTATACTCGGGCGAGTGATCGTGTAGTAAAGGGGGTGCAGGAAGCACATTGGGATGTGGATGTCTCGTCTGAGTAGTCACTAACGACTTAACCTTGTAAGCCATTGATCTGGACCATACCGTACAACCACATGTCCAGGATGGGATGGACCTAGCCAACTAATTAGCAATGCTTTGAGTCGGTTCTGTTTTGGTTGAGAATGGCGCAAGAGGGGGCCAGGAAGGCGAAACCTTAGCGAGCAGAACCGAGTCAAAGCAGAACTTTGTAAAGACCTTGTGATAATCTCTTAGTTGCACACCTCGAAAGTGTGTGAGCGGACAGTATAAGATGATTATCTCTTATGGATTTATGGGTAAAGTTGTACAACCTCTGCAGATTGTAAAACTATTCGAATAGCCGTGTTCCTGATTATGGACAATGCCTGGTGATTTCACGTAAGGGGTAGACTTTCTCAAAAATATGGTCATGGTTGGATCCGAGTGGTCTGGGGAGTGAACAGGGCGTTCACGAGTGGTCTGGGAAGTGGACAGGGTGTTCACGTGTTGTTTCAAAGAAACTTGATTACTTATGTATTAATCTTTCAACTTGTGCTTTGCAATCTACTTACTGTAATTCCAGTCAATTCTGCTTTCTGCAAAGTAACCATAAAGCTATCCTTGTCAAGCCTGGCATGAATACTATTTGTATACATTTTCCTACGACTTGCTGAATACATTCAAAGTACTCACGGCTTTATGCCCTCTGGTTGATCAGTCGCTGAAGAGGACCCAGGGAGCTCCGAACTCTATGAAGAGGAGTTCTTCGAAGACCTTGTGGGCTAGGAGACGTCCTCCACTCGATTGCTTGTGGGCATGTCGAATGGCTTCCACGAGTGTTTTATTTTCCACTGCGAGCTCTCTTTTGTTGTAAGCCCTGCGTGGCAACCCTGTAAAAACCTTGACCATAAGGTCTTTTGCTTCTATTCATATTAATTTGTCTGCTTCTTCTATAGTTTGTTGTATGGTTTTGATTACATCGATGTTGAACTGTGTGAGCTAGCTGCTGATCTTGGGACTAGCTCAGAATGCACAGACGGTCTCGGGGTTGCTTACTCGGGGACCCGATAGGACCTTCATGAATTTTACCAACACCGTAATGCACTTTTAATCTTGTGGGCTCCGACATGACTGATTTATCACTGCAAATATTTCAAACAATGCAACTACCCATTTATCAACATACATTCATGGAATACATGCTAAACCAACAAATAGCGACAGTTGCCTACATTCGGATTAGAACAAGAGCAGATAAGACTATTATCTTCACGCGAATACCTTCTCTCCTAATCAACGAGCTTCCTTCTTCTTTCTCTCTTCTCTCCCTATCTCGAGCTCCTCTGCTCTCCTTCTCTCCCTATCCTGAGCTCCACTGCTCTCCTTCTCTCCCCTTCCCGAGCTCCTCTCCTCTCCTTCTCTCCCTCTCCTGAGCTCTTTTGCTTCCCCCCGTCGTTCTCTCTTCTCCTTCTACCCCCTCTCCCGACCTTCTCCCCCTCTTCACTTCCTATCTCCTTCTCTCTCCTTTTCTCCTCTCCCGAACTCTTCTCGTTCTCTCCCAGAGAAATGGCAAAAGAGACCGTGAGGGGGCCGGGTGCGCTTTCTATACAACCATCTAGTTGCCCAACCGTTGGACGACTTGGCAAGTCCAACGTTGCAGCGACACGATGGTCTGAGCTTGCTGCCAAGTTATCCAACGGTTGGGCGACTAGGTCTAAGTCGCTCAACCATTGAGCAACAAGAACTACTCGCTATACTGTTGAGCGACTACTCCACTTGTCGAGCAGATGTTGGGTCACTTGGATAAAGTCGCTCAACCATTAGGCGACTTTATACAAGTCGCCCAACAGTAGAGCGACAGAGGATTATGTCTGCAAAATAAAAAAGGGGGTATATTACTGTGTTTCAGATTAAAAAAAGGATTATTAAAAAAAATTTGTGTTTCTAAGCTAAAGGTGTTCACCTGACTCTTGTTACAAGATCGGCTTAATACCAAAAGTATGCTACGAAGGTGACATCAATATTGTCACACCCCAAATTTCAATTTTGGAATTTTCTGTGTTCACAGCACTAGTCCCTAGATCAGTAGCTAGTGCCCACAGTTACATCATTGAATATCTATCACATATCACGAATATGTAAAGCAATTGCATAATAATAAACAATAAATATACCTTACGGCTTTTGACTTGCAGAATGGCTGAACATGTCAAATAACTTTCAAAGAACAGCGGCGGAAGCAGAATAAAAATATACCATGTGGAACTGTAAGGACCCGACCCGAGAGGACTCGGAGGGATCTCCTAGGACCACCCAAGAGGTCCAACCGAACCACCTGGAGGTCTGGAAGGTCCTCCAAGACCTCCCAAGAGGTCCCCCAGGACCTCCTAGAGAGCCTCTAGGACCACCCAAGAGGACTCGAAGGTCCACACGGAGGTCCACCAAGACCACCCGGAGGTCCCAGTCTCTGTGCACAATGAGCTAGTCCCAAGATCAGATTGCTAGCTCGCACAGACCCAACATCGGTGTCATCACATCCATACAACAAACTTAAGATGAAGCAGACAAATTAATATTTATAGACAAAAGGCCTTACGATTAAGCTTGTTTACAGGGGTGCCATGCAGGGCTAACAGCAAAAAGAACACTTGCAGTGGAACAAAATACAACGTGGAGCCACTCGGCGAGCCACAGGCTATCGAGTGGAGGACGTCCCCTAGTCCACGAGGTCTTCAACGAACTCCTCCTCGTAGTGCTCAGAGCACCTGGGGAGGTCTTAGGCTGCTGATTAACTAGCGGGCACAAGCCATGAGTACTTTGAATGTACTCAGTAAGCCATAGGGAAAGTGAATGCAATAACATTTATGCAAGGCTTGACAAAGAAAGATGTATGGTTAGTTTGCATAAAGCAGCATTTAAAAAGAAATACATTAAGTAGATTGCAAAGCACAAGTTGAAAAGATAATACATAAGTAAACCAAGTTCTTTGAAAACATCCCACGACCACCCTGATCATGAGCCAAACTACTACTCGGATCCAAACCACAATTTTTAGAAAGATCTACCCCTTGCGTGAAAGAACCAGGCATGTCCATAACCAAGGATGCAGCTATTCGAATAGATTTTACATTCCGCAGAGGTTACGCACTTTACCCACAAGACACGAAGTCCTCTAGTTGGTTGGGCACCCATCGATGCCCCTGCTCACTTCCTTTGGTAAGCAGTCTAGAGCTCGTGACAAGGCCTTTACAAAGGTCAGTCCTGACTTGGTTCTGTCCGCTAAGGTTTCGCCATGCTTAGGCCCCCTCTTGCGCCATTTTGACCACCACGACAAAACCGCATCAGTACCTCACTAATTAGTTGGCCAGGACCACACCATTATGGACTTGTGGTGGCACGGGAGTGACCCAGATCGATGACGTACAAGGTTAAGTCCTTAGTTGGCTGCTCAGGCGAGTCTGACCACAAACCCAGTGTGCTCAAGGCACCCACTACTCACTCCCTGACTACTCGCTCGAGCATAAAACATTTCCTGGTTCAACCCGACCAAACGACCACCCTGGTCATAGCACACAAATTTTAACAATAGTGGCATTGCCACGGTTCCATAGCACATTAGTCAAGTTCAATCATTCTTTGAGTCATGAGATTGCGAGACCAAACGTCCACTAGAGCACGGCTAAGCAATAAATTACGCCCATGTTGGTATTCAAAGACAACCAACTAAGATAACCCATCCTACGGATTTCCAAGGGTACATGTCAAATATGTTGTTTTCAAATATCCAAAGAGTCATAAGACTAGTGGGTGTTGTAACTACTCCCAAAACCATTTTTTATAAAACTAGCCATGCGAGTTGGTATAAAACAAAGAACTTTTGCAAACTGGGATCAACATGATCAAGGGTCTATGATTTGCCTACGCAGAAGAACTGAGGGTCTTCTGCTGAGAGAGCCGGGTCCAGGAGGTCTTCAAAACAACCGGATCCTACACGCGCGAACAAGAACCAAGTAAATAAAACAAACCCACAAAACTCCAACAAAAGAACAAAATCAAATCCAAAGAAAAACACAGGATCAGGGTGAAAATAGAAACTTGATTCACTGAAGCGGAGCTCCTATCGAAGAAGAAAAAGCTCTACCGAGGGTGGTTCAAGGTTCTGGGAAACAAAGGGAAGCAGGAGGCCTCTCTGGTGCTTTATATAGGCACGAAGAAGCCTAGAGAGGGGGGAACAGTGCATTTAATGCACCTGACGGGAGCAGGTAAAGGAATGAAAGGAGCGGGTAAAAGGGGAAAAGACAAGGTATGGTGGAAATGATAGCATTTAATGCAGCATTAAATGCACGAAGACTTGTCTCCCCCCCATGAGCGAAGGACCTAGGAGGCGGTCCCCACCGAGAGGTGGTCTTTGCAAAAGACCGAGGAGGGGTGGTCTCAACGGTCAAGATGGAACCAAAGGAGATCTCGACGGTCAAGACCAATTCATGGGAGGTCTCAACGGTCAAGATGGAACCAAAGGAGATCTCGACGGTCAAGACCAACGCAGGGGAGGTCTCAACGGTCAATATGGAACCAAATGACATCTCGACGGTGAAGACCAACGCAGGGGAGGTCTCAACGGTCAAGATGGAACCAAAGGAGATCTCGAAAGGAGGAATTCAGCCCGAGCAATGGATTTCAGAAATCAAGGATGTTTAAAACACAAACCCGAGCTGGGAGCACCTCGGGGGTGGTCGTGACCCAAGGGGAGGTCAAAACCGAAGGAAGGTTCAAACAAAAGGTGGTCTAAACCACGAGGAGGTCTAGACCAAGAGGAGATCTAGACAGAGAAGGAGGTCAAAACGGGGAAAAGGTCTGAAGAGGTTAAGAGGAGGTCCAGAGAGGTCTGAGCGAACAGCGAGAGAGGAGAGCAAGACCAGAACTCGAACAACTCCAAATAAACCAAACTTCCGCATTAGTTGGAGTTTGATTAAGTCATGTTAAATCTCCAAATTTTCCAAAATCTTCAAGTTAAGATTTGAACTCTCATCAAAACCAAATGGTTCTTTTTTACTTTGAAAACTTTTAAGAACTCCAGAAAATTGGGATGTTACAGACCTACACCCCTTAAAGGGAATCTCGACCCCGAGATTCGGGCTGGCTAAGGAATAGGTGTGGGAATTCAGCCTTCAAGTCCTCTTCACGCTCCCAAGTGGCTTCTTCTTCAGAGTGGTTGCTCCACTGGACCTTGTAGAGCCAGATGACCTTGCTTCTTGTGACGCTCTCGAATACTTCTAAGATCTTGACAGGTTGCTGCTTGTAAGAGAGGTCTTCTTGGAGGTCGACTGCTTCCAGGGGCATTTGCTCTTCTAGCACACGCAAGCACTTCCTCAACTGAGACACATGGAAGACATTGTGCACTCCAGACAACTGCGGTGGGAGCTCCAGCTTGTATGCCACTTCTCCTTTCCGGGCAAGAACTGGAAACGGGCCAATGAACCTTGGTGTGAGCTTCCCACTGATCCTGAAATGGTGCATCCCCTTGAGAGGTGACACCTTAAGGTACACATAGTCTCCAGGGGCAAAAGCTAAATCTCGACGTCGATTATCTGCATAGCTCTTCTGCCTGTTCTGAGCGGTCTTCAGCTTCTCTCTTATTGATCTCACTTGATCCTCGGCTTCCTTCAAGAGGTCTGATCCGAGCACTTGGCCTTCTCCTGACTCTGTCCAATACAGTGGGGTCCTACACTTCCTTCCGTAGAGGGCTTCGAATGGGGACATCTGCAAGCTTGACTGATAGCTGTTATTGTAGGAAAACTCTGCATAAGGTAACATTCGGTCCCAACTGTTCTAGTTCTCTAGAGCATAGGCTCTCAACATATCTTCTAAAATCTAGTTTATCCTTTCGGTTTGTCCATCAGTCTTGAGGATGGTAGGCTGTGCTGAAGTTTAGATTGGTGCCCAAAGCTTCATGTAGCTTCTGCCAAAATCTTGAAGTGAACTGGGATCCTCGATCCGACACAATCTTCTTAGGCACTCCATACTGACAAACAATCCTTGCCATGTATAATTCTGCTAGTCTGTCTCCTGAGTAAGTGGTCTTGACTGGAATGAAGTGGGCAACTTTGGTAAGTCGATCCACCACTACCCAAACAGAGTCATAACCAGCTTGGGTCCTTGGTAGACTAATGATGAAGTCCATACCAATCTCTTCCCACTTCCATCCTAGTATGCTCAAAGGTTGCAAGAGTCTAGGAGGTCTTTGATGGTCAGCTTTAACTCGCTGGCAGACATCACATCGTGCCACATACTTAGTGATCTCATGCTTCATGCTAGGCCACCAATAGAATTCCTTGAGGTCTTGATACATCTTCGTGCTTCTGGGGTGTATGGAGTACAAGGCTTCATGAGCTTCCTGGAGTATCAACTGCTTGAGCTCTTCCTGATCTAGCACACACATGCGCTTGCCGAACCAAACAGTCCCTTGCTCATCTTATGAAAACTCCAAGCACTTGCCCTTCTTCATGTTGCTTTTGATCTCCTGGATGTCCACATCTTCAACTTGATCCTTCTTGACCTAGTCTAGAAGGGTGGGTTGGACTTCTAGAACAGTTAGGAAGCCTTCTTCCACTAACTCAAGCTCGAGCTTCTGGAACTCTTCATGAAATGTCGGCTGACTTTCCTTGATCATCAAAGTGCTGTAGTAGACCTTTCTACTTAATGCATCGGCCACCACATTGGTCTTGCCTAGGTGATAGTGGATTCCAACATTGTAATTCTTGATCAATTCCAACCATCTTCTTTGACTCATATTGAGATCTGTTTGGGTGAAGATGTACTTCAAGCTCTTGTGGTCGGTGTACACTTCACAGCGATTACCAATAAGGTAATGACGCCATATCTTCAAGGCATGCACTACGACAGCCAACTCTATAACATGCGTGGGGTAGTTGACTTCATGAGGTCTTAGCTGCCGGGAAGCATAAGCCACTACCCTCCTTTCTTGCATCAAAACACACCCAAGACTTTGACGAGATGCATCACAGTAGATCTCAAAGTCCTTTCGGACATCTGGTAAGATCAGCACTGGGGTAGTGGTCAAGCGCCTCTTCAATTCTTGGAAGCTCTGTTCACAGTCGGGTGTCCAAGCAAACTTCTTCTCCTTTTTTAACAGCTGGGTGAGAGGTCTTGCTATCTTGGAGAAGTCTTCAATGAACTGACGGTAGTAACTTGCCATCCGAGAAAACTCCGATTTGAAGTCTTGACTTGGGTGGTTTCGATTGAGGACATCTTGGACCTTCTTGGGGTTGATAATGACTTTTTTGAGACACAACATGGCCCGGAAGGTAACTTCTTTCATCCAAAACTCACACTTTTTGAACTTCGCATAGAGTTGATGATCTCGGAGCTTGCTCAAAACCAAACGGAGATGCTCTTCATGCTCTTCTTTGCTCTTAGAGTACACTAGGATGTCATCAATGAAGACAATGACAAACTTGTCTAGATACTCCATGAACACCTTATTCATCAAGTTCATAAAGTAGGCAGGGGCATTGGTTAAACCAAAAAACATGACTGTGCACTCAAACAGACCATATCAGGTTGAGAAGGTTGTCTTGGGGATGTCTTCTTGGCGAATCTTCAACTGGTGATATCATGATCTCAAGTCTATCTTGGAGAACACTCTAGCTCCTTTTAGCTGGTCGAAAAGGTCATCTATCCTGGGTAGATGGTACTTGTTCTTGATGGTGACCTCATTGAGTGCTCTATAGCCCACACACTTCCGCTGAGTACCATCCTTCTTGGGGGCAAAGATCATAGGAGCTCCCCAGGGTGAGGACCTCGGTCTGATAAAACCTTTCTCAAGCATTTCCTCAATCTGCTTCTTCAACTCCACCAGGTCATCAACAGGTAGACGGCAGGGCCTCTTGGCTATTGGAGCAGTCCCTGGGACTAGGTTGATGACAAACTCTAGATCTTTGTTTGGCGGCATTCCGGGAAGCCCTTCTGGGAAGACGTCTGGGAATTCACAGACCACTGGGACATCCTCTAAAGACATGGTTTGAGCACTGCAGACCAAAACTCTCTCTAGATTCTCAGAGGTGGCTTCAAATTTCACTTTAACTCCCACTGGACTGACCAAAGAGATGTTTCTACCACCACAATCCAAAACTGCTTGATGTCTAACTAGCCAGTCCATGCCCAAAATCACATCTAGAGACTGGGTGTCGATGAGGATTAGGTCGGCTAGAAACTCTACCCCTTCTATGATCACCTTAACTTGTGGACAACCCTGGTTCGATGTGCGATCAAGTCCACAGTGGTCTGATTCTGCTGGGCTATCATTTGATTCATGTTCTGCATCAAAGCACTCATCATCTGCGCTTGGGCTGCCATGAGCTGACTCATACTTTGATCTCACGGGCTCTTGGAGGAGGCGGGGGTGGTGGCAATGAGGATCCACCGATTCATCTTGACTTCTTTGAGCGTGGGTGCGATCCATCTGCAAGACACCTTCTCGGGCTTAATAGATGAGAGGAAAAAGCACAATAGGTAAGAGGAAAAGCACAAGGGACGAGAGGGAGAGCAAGAGGAGAGACAGAGCACCTTAATCGGGAAAAGGGTCAAACCCAAAAAAGTAGCCAGGAAAGCTACTAAGAGGCACAAAACTCCAACGAGAAGGCCAAAGACACGAACTAAGCGGCACCAAGCTAAGGAGGACCACTCTAGGCACTTCTACTTTAACTTACGAGGGTGGGCAACTTAAAACAAAGCTCGATCCTCTGAGATTCACGAGGTAAGAAGGTCAATTTAAGTTCGAAACAAAGTTCCAGAAAGGATAAGATACAAGGATCTAAGAATAAGACGAGAAAAGATTAGAATGAGGTGAGAACAGAATAGAGTAAGATGAGAGAAGAATATCTTCTCAAGTTAATCGGTTGGTTTGATTTAGAAAATAAATTTTTAGATTCTAGACTAAATCGACTATGCTAACTAAGGTTACGTCCTACAGTCGATATGGCTCTGATACCACCTTGTAAGGACCCGACCCGAGAGAACTCGGAGGGATCTCCTAGGACCACCCAGGAGATCCAACCGAACCACCCGGAGGTCTGGAACGTCCTCCAAGACCTCCCAAGAGATCCCCCAAAACCTCCCAGAGAGCCTCTAGGACCACCCAGGAGGACTCGAAGGTCCACCCGGAGGTCCACCAAGACCACCCAGAGGTCCCAGTCTCTGTGCACAATGAGCTAGTCCCAAGATCAGATTGCTAGCTCGCACAGACCCAACATCGGTGTCATCACATCCATACAACAAACTTAAGATGAAGCAGACAAATTAATATTTATAGACAAAAGATCTTACGGTCAAGCTTGTTTACAGGGGTGCCACGCAGGGCTAATAGCAAAAAGAACACTTGCAGCAGAACAAAATACAACGCGGAGCCACTCGGTGAGCCACAGGCTATCGAGTGGAGGACATCCCCTAGTCCACAAGGTCTTCAACGAACTCCTCCTCGTAGTGCTCGGAGCACCCAGGGAGGTCTTCGGCTGCTGATTAACCAGAGGGCACAAGCCATGAGTACTTTGAATGTACTCAGCAAGCCATAGGGAAAGTGAATGCAATAACATTTATGCAAGGCTTGACAAAGAAAGCTGTATGGTTAGTTTGCATAAAGCAGCATTTAAAAGGAAATACATTAAGTAGATTGCAAAGCACAAGTTGAAAAGATAATACATAAGTAAACCAAGTTCTTTGAAAACATCCCACGACCACCCTGGTCATGAGCCAAACTACTACTCGGATCCAAACCATAATTTTTAGAAAGATCTACCCCTTGCGTGAAAGAACCGAGCATGTCCATAACCGAGGATGCGGCTATTCAAATAGATTTTACACTCTGCAGAGGTTATGCACTTTACCCACAAGACACGAAGTCCTCTAGTTGGTTGGGCACCCGTCGATGCCCCTGCTCACTTCCTTTGGTAAGTAGTCTAGAGCTCGTGACAAGGCCTTTATAAAGGTCAGTCCTGACTTGGTTTTACCCGCTAAGGTTTCGCCATGCTTAGGCCCCTCTTGCGCCATTTCGACCACCACGACAAAACCGCATCAGGACCTTGCTAATTAGTTGGCCAGGACCACCCCATTATGGACTTGTGGTTGCACGGGAGTGACCCAGATCGATGGCGTACAAGGTTAAGTCCTTAGTTGGTACTTTCGGTAGTCGACCACAAACCCAATGTGCTCAAGGCACTCACTACTCACTCCCTGACTACTCGCCCGAGCGTAAAACATTTCCTGGTTCAACCCGGCCAAATGACCACCCTGATCATAGCACACAAATTTTAACAATAGTGGCATTGCCACAGTTCCATAGCACATTAGTCAAGTTCAATCATTCTTTGAGTCATGAGATTGCGAGACCAAACGTCTACTAGAGCATGGCTAAGCAATAAATCGTGCCCATGTTGGTATTCAAAGACATAACCAACTAAGATAACCCATCCTCACGGTTCCAAGGGTACATGTCAAACATGTTGTTTTCAATTATCCAAGGAGTCATAAGACAAGTGGGTGTTGTAACTACTCCAGAAACCATTTTTTATAAAACTAGCCATGCGAGTTGGTATAAAACAAAGTACTTTTAAACCGGGATCAACATGATCAAGGGTCTATGACTTGCCTCTGTTGAAGAACCGAGGGTCTTCTTTGAGAGCCGGGTCGGGAGGTCTTGAGAACAAGCTGGATCCTACACGTGAACAAGAACCAAGTAAATAAAACGAACCCACAAAACTCCAACGAAAGAACCAAATCAAAGCCAAAGAAAAACACAGGATCAGGGCGAAAATAGAAACTTGATTCACTGAATCGGAGCTCCTATCGAAGAAGAAAAAGCTCTACCGAGGGTGGTTCAAGGTTCTGGGAGACAAAAGGAAGCAGGAGGCCTCTCCGGTGATTTATATAGGCATGGGGAGGCCTAGAGAGGGGGGAAACAGTGCATTTAATGCACCCAACGGGAGCAGGTAAAGGAATGAAAGGAGCGGGTAAAAGAGGAAAAGACAAGGTATGGTGGAAATGATAGCATTTAATACTGCATTAAATGCACGAAGACTCCCCCCCCCCCGCGGGCAGAGGACCTAGGAGGGCGGTCCCACTGGAGAGGTGGTCTTTGCAAAAAACCAAGGAGGGGTGGTCTTAACGGTCAAGATGGAACCAAAGGAGATCTCGACGGTCAAGACCAACGCAGGGGAGGTCTCAACGGTCAAGATGGAACCAAAGGAGATCTCGACGGTCAAGACCAAGGCAGGGGAGGTCTCAACGGTCAAGATTTTACCAAAGGAGATCTCGACGGTCAAGACCAACGCAGGAGAGGTCTCAACGGTCAAGATGGAACCAAAGGAGATCTCGACGGTCAAGACCAACGCAGGAGAGGTCTCAACGGTCAAGATGAAACCAAAGGAGATCTTGAAAGGAGGTATTCAACCCAAGCGACGGATTTCGAAAATCAAGCATGTTTGAAACACAAACCCGAGCTGGGAGCACCTCGGGGGTGGTCGTGACCCAAGGGGAGGTCAAAACCGAAGGAAGGTTCAAACAAAAGGAGGTCTGAACCACGAGGAGGTCTAGACCAAGAGGAGGCACTACGACCGAAAAGGTATTCACATACAGTTCAAAAACGTCATCACAGACGGTTTCGTGAGCCGTTTGAATTTATGGGTCAGTGATGACATGAGGTCATCACAGACGGTTTGTGGCTCAAACCATCTGTGATAAGTAATATCACAGACGGTTTCAGCCACAAGCGATGCGTGATAAAGTACTATCACCAGAGCGGTTTGTGGCAACCGTCTGTGATATTTCTCTATAAAGCCCAGCGGTGGTGCTTGTGCCATTAAATTGGCATCATATATATATATATATATATATTACGTAGTCTCTCAGCCACTTTGGGGGGATCGTCCACGCAACATGAGAAGGATGAGACAGTAGCCACAGGCAACCTCATTGAGCCCCTGCAAGTTTAAAAAGTATGGATGCAAGGAGAGCGTCAGGACATCCAATTACCTAGATTGGACGTCGCTATGTTCAGAAAGTGTCGTTGATGCGCAGGTACTCCGACTGGGAAGTGGCATCATGTATTAGCAACTAACCATTCTTGAGCATGTAATCGTCTTTAAATCCAACAAGAACACCAAGCAACCATTCTCATATTTCAAAAGAATTCTCAACTTGTTGCTTGGTGTTCTTGTTGGCTTCATTAAATGATATATATATATATATATATATATATATATATATATATATATATATATATATATATATATATATATATATATATATATATATATATATATATATATAATATAGAGAAGAGATTATGAATGGAATGGTAGGGCGTGCACAGTGCATAAGAGGTAGGAGAACTTGGCCGGCATGAACAAGGAGACTATTAATATGAATTAATTATCAATTCAATTTCAGCATAAGATTGTTGACATCATTACATCATAGAGCAAGGGACTATTAATATGAACTAATTATCAATTCAATTTGACATAAGACTATTGACATCATTACATCACGAGCAAGGGGACTATTAATATGAACAAATTATCAATTCAATTTCAGCATAAGACTATTAACATCATTGAGCGGTTCATCGGCAAGAGAACAAGACCAAGGGTGTCCAAACCCACCACACAGTAGTAGCCCTCGGCATCCATCATGAGCACTAGCCATTTTCATCCTGAGCATGGGGGTAGAGAGCAGAGAGGGAGTAAGGGGGTGATACCTTAGTCTGGCGTAACCACGGTGGCGACCCCCACCACCGGCACAACCTTCATCCATCTCCTTCACCTTGCATAAATCACACAAACATCGAGGACACAACTTAAGGCTCAAGCATAAAAATCAAACTCAACAAAAGACATTAAGGTAACAGATCTAGAGGAGAATAGAGGAGAATGGGAAAGCAAAGCAGGCTAGGGCCTAGTGGGGCATAGCAGAATTCGGGCGGCGGCAGCGGCAATGACGGGGTCGAGTGGCGTCGAGGTGGGGAGGCGGAATAAATCTGTTGGGGAGTGTGAGTTAGGCGGGCGCAAACCCTAGCGGGTGAGGAGTGAGCGAGAGTTAGAGGCGTCCGTGGTTGTGGCTACTTGATGACCTTGCAAAAGACACTCTTATCGTGCGAGTGTCTTTTGCGGTGTCACCGTGTGTCTGGCCGTCGGCAACGAGGGAAGAATGGCGGCGTCGGCGGCAGGTCACTTTCGGGTGGGGAGAGCAGACGAGGCGAGTAAGGCGGCTGAGGGAGTGGCGAGTTAGGCGCAAACCCTAGCGGCGGCGGGCTCCTACTTATAAAGAGACTTATCACGAGCGGTTCTATTATGGGCCGTCGGTGATAATATCCTGAGCAGTTCCATAATGGAACCGTGCGCGAATAATTTTTCTCAAGTATATTTATCTTGTATATACACTTACATGACATGAAGAAATTACATGTTTATATTAAAAAGTAGAAACCTATAATTAAACAAAAGTTTTTCTAGTGGCGGAGGTAGTGCTATCTCCATCTTCAATACTTCATAGGCGGCAGTGTCGGCATCGAGCAGTTCTGATCATCGTGACAGCTTTGAAATCGTCCACCGTGATCGCTCGTTCAAGTGTCTCAAGACCCTCGGGCTGTTGAACCAAGAATAATTGAGCCCATAGGCTCTCTTCCCTGCTTGAGGGTCTCGGCACAGTCGACTCGATTACGCTTGCCGCCTCGATTCTGTTGATCCAAGTGAGCAAGCCTCCACGAAACAGCATAGCGTCGTTTTGGAGAACCCGTAAACTCGTCGAAAGTGGGAGATCACCGGAAGACACGGCGGAGGAGGATGTCAAGATGGCGGAAGGTGGCCGTCATCTGCTGCAGCAAATTCTCGGACGGCGTAGGAGTGAAGACACTATTGAAGCAGTGTTCTTCTGCGGCCGCAGTTCAACGTCTGCGAGAGAGGTGCTGCGTGCAGTGCGGCGAGTAGACCATCAATGCGGCGACAAGGAAGAGGCAGACCATTTCTATTTTTTTATAAGTATGTAGTGGGGATGATCATCTTGATGGTAGATGATCCTTTTATAAAACAAGGTATAAATTCGGGCGTGAGGCGAAGAGGCGCATCGAGGAGCGAAGCGGATCGTCTGACGAAAAGACACATCGAGGCCGAAGCGGATGGCGGCGAAGAAAGCGTATTGAAGTACGTGGCGATATTATCACGAGCGGTTATAACAAAAACCGTGCGTGATATGTAATAATATCGCGAGACGGTTCATGTTTAAAACCGTCGTGAAGTATCCTGAGCGGTTTTGACAAAAAGCGTGCGTGATATGTAATAATATCATAGGCGGTTTTTGGTCGACCGCAAATGCGTGATACTTCATAAACGATTTTAAACATAAACCGTGCGTGATATGACCTCTTCACGAGCGGTTTTTAGCGCGGAAGATAACATAGGCGATCGGTAAACAAAAAGCTATGCGAGATTGTTTTTAACACGAGCGGTTTCGATGAACCGTTTGTGATCGAAGGCGTCGATATTAGCATTTTTGTAGTAGTGAGGTCTGGAGCAGAGAAGGAGGTCAAAAGCAGGAAAAGTTACGAAGAGGTTAAGGGAGGTCGAGAGAGTGCGAGCGAACGGCGAGAGAGGAGAGCAAGACCAGAACTCAAACAACTCCAAATGAACCAAACTTCCGCATTAGTTGGAGTTTGATTAAGTCATGTTAAATCTCCAAATTTTCCAAAATCTTAAAGTTAAGCTTTGAACTCTCATCAAAACCAAATGGTTCTTTTTTACTATGAAAACTTTTAAGAACTCTAGAAAATTGGGATGTTACAGGAACCCTCACGATATACCCACAGGTAATCGATTGTGGCCCGCGGCCTATTTCTTGGCCTTCTTAATCTCCAGTCTTAACAAATGCTCATAAGTGCCCACATAGCCTTCTTCTCTTACACTTATTGAATAATAATATTGAGCAAGTATAAGTACACATCCGTAGTCAAGACCCAACACACAGAATGTAGTTATATAACATGCAAGGTTGTTCAAAGGAATGGCTTGTGGTTCTTTTGTTAAAGCCACTTATTGTAATAGATTATGTAGTAGCAAATCCTGAGACCTAGCATTTTTTAACTAACACAGGTTTTAACAAAGTTGAGTTTTGTTGTAAAATACTAATGGAGGCTCCAACCTTCTATACCATTGAGTGGCTCCATCCACCCATTGGAGTTCTCTGCGCTCGGGCTCCTTGGGCTTGGTGGTGAGGGTCAAAGGAAAGGGAAAGTAGGGAAGAGGCTAGGTGAGCGTGGTGCCGAACTTAAATAGGCGAGAGAGGGAGGGAGAGCACATGGCTAGTGCCGGACTGGGTGCGACGTGCGACTTGACGGCGGTGGTTGAAGAAGTGACGATAGAGGGGTAGCAGTAGCCGGGACGCGACGCTAGCATGGCTGAGCGACGGGTTTGGCACCAACTCCCTTGTACGCGTGCTATGACGGTGATGTGTGGCGCCAATGGCGGCCTTGCCACTTGCGGCATGGCGCCAGTGCGGGACACGGCGTGTCAAGGGAAGGAGGAAGAGAGCAGGTGGTGGTGCTCTGGTGTTGTGGGATGCTAGGCTAGTGGCATCTGGGGGCGAGGTGGGCTAAAAATGGGCCAAGCCGAGGAGAAAGGAAGCAGCTGGCCCGGTTGGAAAAAGGAAAGAAGAGAAAACAAAAACATGGTGGCGGGTTTGTTTAGTTCTAACCTAATCCCAAGTCTTTAGAGACTCTTAGGAGATCTCATGTATGTGAAATTCAAATTTGAACTTGTCTTTCTACTTTAGGGTTTTTGGCTTTCAATTGTTCTTTTGAATGTGACACTCTTAGTTTAACTTTTAGTTGACTATTTGCCTTTGGAGAACCTCCCGAGTAAAACCGCAACTAAAATAACCTTGAAAAAGCTCAACAACTAGTCAATGACTGACAACACACAAAGATTCTTTAAAAATCCCATATTTTAACCTTGGGATTTTCGGCTAAAATTTTTGGGCTGTTACAAATATTCAGGGACAAACAAAGCATGTGTTTTATGTCAATTTGTTTCAGATGAAACTATCATACACCTCTTTTTTACTTGTCTCTTCAGTATTCAATGTTGGCTGAAATTGGGAATTCATTGGCACAATTCGCTAAGCACTATTGATCTAATTTCTCATGCTAGGCTGCACTTTGGGCATGATTTTTCATGGAAATCTTCATCATAGCAGCTCGGCACATTTGGAAACAACGAAATGGGAAAATCTTTGATCACAACATTCCCTCAATCTTCATGTGTTTCGAGCTAATGTCAGCTTTCAAACAACAAGCTCACAATGGCAAGGATCTTTATAAAGACCTTGAAACCTTGTATCTTTTGTCCCTATAAATATTTGTGTTTTTTCTTAATATATACCGTAGGAGCCTCTCCTACTGTTTAAATAAAAAAACCATCAGTGCTAATGATGACACTACAGTGCTCCTTCCTTTTCTCTCATTCAGAACATAGGAGGTAGCCAAAGCCAGCCTAACCAAGCTTGGTGCTAGTGAGTGGAGCCTCTGCGGGTGTCAACGATCTCCAAAATAGGACCTCGCCAACACATCAATCCTATTGGCTATAACGGTGCTGGGCGGAGGTGGCTCACGGCGGCGATGCACTTACACAGAGCGGCAATGACGGCAAGGCAATGGCTTTCTATGAAAACTAGTGTGCGCTTGAGCACCTACATGTTGAGGGGAACTCACCGGTGTGATCGGCGAGGGTGTAGACAAGCTGGCGATGGCCAGCGATGACGACCCAAGCTGGCATGGTGAAGATCATGGGGCGGCGGCAACCAGGGGAATAGTGGCCAGAATTAAGGACAAAGAAGGACTAGGGATAATCCGAGGATGCTCTGGTCAGAGGGATTTGAAGAGGGAGTTGTAACATCCTAATTTTTCGATTTTGAAAACCTTTTAAAGTATTTTAGCTCCTTGGAAAAATTCACCAAATTTTATTTGAAATTAATCAAGCTTAAATGGGTCTTTTAAAGTCAAAACAATTTAATGTGATTAATTTGAACATCAATTAATTCCAAAATTATTTTATTTGAGTTCTTTGTGCTTGCAAATATATTCCAGATTTTTATGGAATTTTTCCAAGTTTATTTGCTATTTTTAAATTGCCATTTGGATTTTCTCTATTTTCTAAAATAAAAAACTATTAAAAATCTGGGAAATTCCTTTGGCCAGATTCCTGTTTCACCAACCCATTTTTTCTCTTTCCAGCCCAATTTCGTGTGTGGCCCGTTTTTCTCTCTTCCGCCTGCATCCGCGTCCCCGATCCCACCTACCAGCGACACGGAGTCGTTTTTGACTCCAACTCACCCGAGCCACTGTCACTAACATGTGGGTCCCACATGTGCACTATTCATCATCTCAGTCTCAAAAACTAGCTGAACTCCACCGCCGTCCTGCACATGGACGCTCTCGTTGCCCTGCTGCCACAGGCTATAAAAGCCCTCGACGTTCATGTCCAATAGATAGCCTCAGACCCCGCCGCCAATCCCCTGAAGCCTCAAGCCCTAGTTCTTCGTCGTTTCGTCAGATTTGGAGATCCAACTCTAGCATCGCCACCTCAGGATTTCTTCGATTCTGCCACCAACATTAAGCCCCTGTCGTCATCATCTACACCGTCGGAACCACCATGTCGTGTTCTACCCCATGCGCACAACATCTTAGCCAGAGGAAGTTCGTAGCGCCGTAGCAACGCCGAGCCTACGCCATAGGCCCACAGTCATTGCTGCATTCCCATCGCTGTCACTGACCATTGGGTCCCATGCGCAACCCATTCGCATCGCCTGTGTCTCAGCAACCTAGTGCGCATGTCAATGCCCACACCGGAGACCTTCGTCGTCGACCCGAGCCTTCGTTGTCGTTGTCACCGCCGTTGAGCCCTTCGCCGACCTTCATAAATGCAGCATCTCTGAGTAGGATGGCTTCACTTAGAAGCATAAGTGTAACATCCCAAATGTATAATTAGGGTTTGTTCAAGTATAATTATATGTGTAGAAATTAAAACTTTTCTCACATCTTGAAAACCCTAATCTCTCATGTAATTCTTGTCCAAGAGTTGTGTAATCCAAAACACAAAGCTCTTGTTGACCCAAAAGTCAAATTCATTTTTCCAATTGTCTAAATCTGGTGTCAAACATTGGGATATATTTTTCCTTGGTCCTAAAACTGATGTGGGGCCCCTCTGAAAATTATCACAAGTTGTAAAACTTGTTTGATAAATTTTGGAGGTAAAACAAATCCTTGAACAACCTTCATGAATTTCCTGAGAAAAATGCATTGCATAATAACCTCTGGAAATTTTATGTGAGGTTAATCTCATTGTCAGCAAGCTCCAGTTAAAATTTCATAAATTTTGGAGCTCAATTGCTATTCAAACAACCTGCAAAATCTCATTTGTTGAAATTAAATTTAAAAGCTTGGTCTTTGTTCCTTGGGCTAGCCACTTTCCCAAAATGGTCGGCCCAACCTTTTCTCCTGGCGTCGAGACCTCCTCTCCACCTTGATCAGGTCGTGGCCGTTGGATTAACATCCAACCGCCACGACCTCCTCCTCGCCTAACGCACCATGTCCTCCCGCTCACATGAGGTCGTGGCCGTTGGATTCAAATCCTCTGACCACGACCTCCTCCTAAACCATCACCGCTTGGGACCTCCCCACCTCATCGAGGTCTTTGGCGCTGGATCAAAATCCATGGCCTCGACCTCCCATGAGCTCAAACTACTCAGATCTCCCCTTTTGCACTCACTTGAGGTCGTGGCCGTTGGATCCAATCCAAAGGCCACGACCTCCTCTCTGCAAACCATCGTTACGTGGATCTTCCACCTCGTTGAGGTCGTAGCCCTTGGATCCAAGATCCATGGCCATGATCTCCACAGTGCGTTGCAAGCTCAGACCTCCCCTCTTTTGATCGAACCGTTGGATCAAAAATCCAAAGGTCTGACCTCCCTTGTCTTCTGCATAGCGTCTCGGACCTCCTCGCCTTCTCATCACCATTAGATCTGAATCGATGGCCATAACCTCTTGTGCGCTCTGGCGTAGTGCTAAGACCTCCCCCTTGGTTGTGCGCCCTTGGATTTAAATCCAAAGGCCATGACCTCCCCTCTTGTTCTTAAGTTAGGTAATGCGGTTAAGACCTCACGGAGGTCCGCACCGTTGGATTGAAATCCAACGCCTTGGACCTCTGTCCCTTTTTCCACGTCTTGATTGCATTATGGAAATCGGAGGGTCACGACCTCCCCGGCCAGATCAATGGCTGTGATCTCCTCCTTCTCCTTTTAAAACTTACTGTTTGATTTAGATCGAGGCCACGACCTCCCCTCATTTCTAATCGGACGGTGGTGGGCAACTCTGTTCTTCTCCTAGCTCTGGCGCGCATCACGCCATGGCGATGGAGGAGGCAAGTGATCTGTCTTGTCCAGCGGCTCTTTGCTCGCAGCATTTAATGCTGGTCGAGCTTTTAGCCCCAAAGTCATTGTCAGAGGCTCGCTCTGTCACCTCCACGTCTGTCCAAGCCATGGACCGAGCCATGGGCTAAACTCACCATGAGCTTAACCCTAGCTCATGACCCTTTCTCCTCGGGCTATAATACCTCCCCATTGTTTTCCTTGGCTTCTTTTCCACCATTCACCATTTGCTCTCGATTCTGTGGAGCTCAAACCACCAGACCTCCTTGGCGCCATTGATGCCCTTGGAGCTCCTCGGTGGCTCGGTGCTCCGTGGCTTTTCCTCTCCGTCTCTTTGCTTCAATCTAAGCCACTACCCTCTGTGACCAAAAGCCCTAACTTAATTGGTTGGGACATTTTCAGAGAGGCCTAACTTGGAGCTTGGAGCTTGGGGTTGGCCGTGGAGCAACCCTTCTTCCCCAACTCCGGTCCTCAACGTCCCCAACCTCCTCAGCACCTCCGTGACCTCCGGGTAACCCTCTGGTAGTCCCGTGAGATCTTGGCACCCGATGTATGTTGTTGCGGAGCTTAGCTGCACGCTTGAATGTTCATTGCGGAGCTCATTATCGCTGTTTGTGTTTTGGCCGTGTGTTTTGTGCCACCAATCTTGGCTCGTCGCCGTTCGAGGCCACCCCCGCAAGGGAATGGTCTGGCGTGTCGTAACACTATTGCGCGCTGCGTTGGTGCCCTGGATGGCGCGGCGAGGTCCTCATCGCGGCGACAAGCCTTGGGAGCCTCTCGGGGTTTTGTCGGACGACAATGGCACCGTGCCATTGTCGTTAGGACAAAGATCTCCCTTAAATCGATCATCATTGCTTATCATTAGTAAACTCGGGTCACCTTTAATGCCTTGTCTTACGTCCCTTGTTGCGCAATTAAGGCGGCGCTTAGCCTCCCCAGCGTGCATCTCTGGGACCTCTTTGCCAAAGGATCACCCGTGGACTTTTGGCAAAGACCTCCCAAAGACCTCCTCGGGGTCCTCTTTGCAAAGACCACCCCGGTCTTTTGTAGGACAACCCCAGGACCTCCTCCTTGCGATCTTGACCGCTAGGACCTCCTTGTGGGAGATCTTAGCCGTTGAGGTCCTCCTGTGTTGATCTCCACCGTGTAGGACCTCCCGAGGTCCTCTTAACCTTGTGGACCTCCTCGGGTAAATCTTAGCCGCCTGGACCTCCCGGTGGAAATCTGAGCCGCTTAGGACCTCCCTTTGTTAGATCTTGGCCGTTCGGGACCACCCCAAGTGGATCTGAACCGCCCAGGACCTCTTTGTTGTTGTCTTGACCGTTAAGGTCCTCCCTGGGACAATCTAGGCCATTAAGGTCCTCCTTGGAAAATCTGGACCGTCCGGGACCTCCCTCGAGAGGTCTTGGCGATGTAGATCTTCCTTGGGGAGATCTTGATAGTTTAGATCTTCCTTTGGAAGATCTCGGCCGTCGAGACCTCCTCGTTTGATCTGGACCGTCCGGTCCTCCCTCTTGTGTTGTGGTTCGTTGGATGCGGCATCAACGGCCACGACCTCCCCTCTGTTGCGCGCAGCGTGGCAGGGAGGACATGGACCGTTGGATCCAAGATCAACGGCCCGTGTTCTCTGGACTCTTGCAGCGTCTTGGCGTTTCCTCTGGAGGTCTTGGACCGTTTGATTTAGATCAACGGTTCACGTCCTCCCCTCTCTTTGGTTTTAGAAATTCGGTGAACTCTTATTTATAAACTGAAAAAGGTATGAACTTCAAAATATCATAACTAATTCATTCTAAATCCAAATGAGGTCATTCAAATTGTGTTAGCCCTGTCTTGAACTTGACTTTAATCCAAAAATGATTATAAGTTGAGTTCAGCTCCAGAGCACAGTTTTGCCATTAGATTTTAAAACTCACTTTAAATATACACTCAAAATAATGTCTAACTTGTAAAATACATAACTAATGCCCTGTAGATTATTTTTGAGTGAATCCAACTTTGTTGGTTTCCTCTATTAATGAGCTTGCTATGAAAATTAGTTTTGAGCTTGTTGCTGTTATAAAAATGAGGACTTGCGCATTATAATTTTGTTCAAGTTCTTGTTTTTGAGAAATTGTAGAAAGTGCAACATGGCTCCAAATGGGATGAACTCAATTGTGTTATTCATCTCATGAGGTGCTGGTTTTACAGTAAAAAGTTTAGCTTCACTTCTTTTCTAGAAAATGTTGCCCCATAATTAAATTAGTGAATAGTGCAGTTTGGTATTTTTAGGGCTGAGCAGAATTGTTTTGCTCATAACTTTTGCATTGAGAATCCAAATCAATTGGTTCTTGTTGCTAAATTCCCTAAAAATCACCCTCTTGCTGCTGTAGAAAATTCAGAGTGTTTGGAGTTCGTTTGCTGTGCTGTCTTTGTCGTTTTCGTTGTTCTTATCGATTGTTTTCGTCTTTCCGATTAGGTGTCGACGAGTGTATTGATTCCGTGAGCGATCCTCAGCAACAATTTGTCCAGCAACAGTAAAGGCAAGCAGTTTGATCATTTCCATCATTGTTCCATTACTTTAAAGTCTAATATTTTGTTTAACTTGTATGTATGCATGCTTTTGTGTCAAAGTATTTTATCGTTTAGAGGTAGCTATTCCTATTGCATAGTTGCCCCTAAATTGTTACCCCCTGTCACAAACCATAGGTTACTAATATCGCTGGTGAATTAGAGCCCGGTGATTTAAGTATGCTCTTTTTGCTTTTACGGTGTCATGCTTAGCAATGCTTAGATAACGGTAGAAATGGGCGGTTGTCGACATTATATCGATAACCTTGATCACACAAAAACTATCATTCCATTATGTCCCCTTGTATGATTTGTAAACAAATAAAAATGAAAACTATTTGGACTTGGGCATATTGGATGGATGGTGTGGTTTTTGGAATGTGGTAGTATGCCTGAGTCATTAAGGACCGAGTTACTTGCGCCACCGTTCTGAGCAATTTTGCGTGCTAACCACACGAGGGGGATATGGGACCCCTCTTGACTAAGTACTTTGGGCGGTGTTAATTGGGGTCGCTCGGTTGGTGTGTTTTTAAAGATAAAATGTGTGTGTGGTGTGGGAGGGGAGCATTAGCTTCCGGGAAGGTTGTGTGATGTCTCTTTCTCCCCGTGGGTTGTGCGACTCAGAATTAGCATTGTCCATTGGAAATGTCTCGTAGGACTTAGCCGTGCCAGCACACCTAAGGTAGTGTGCTTAAAGGAAAGGCGATCTCGACGTGTGGGTACATTGGTACACCCTGCGCAGGTTAAAACTATTCGAATAGCCTCGTCCTAGGTTATGGACACGCTCGGAAACGCCCCGTGAGAACTAGACTACAACCTTTAATTAAAACTTGACATGGTTGGCATGAACGGGGAGTTCATGCTATTGTTGTGGTGACTTGGGTTAGTCACTTCTAGGTTGTTCTTGTTGTTGTTACTATGTTACTACCTCGTTGAATTTCAACAATTAAAATGCTTTGTCAAATTGCCTTCAATCTATTATATTATTGCAAATGAAACTTGCTTTATGCTAAAATGAGTCCAAAGCCTCATCCACTTAAATAAAGCTTGCATGTAGCTATTTATAGTTCTGTTATCTCACACGTAAGTCTTGCGGAGTACTTTATGTACTCATCGCGTGGTTGTGGCATTTTGTGGCTTTTGTTGCAGAGGAAGAAGGTGAGCCCCAAGGGCTTCACTCTTCTTGAGATATGCTTCGGGTTTGACGACTAGCTTGGCGGTCCGGTTAGTTGCCTTGTGGGTAAAGGCACACTAATTGGCTTTTGTTTTAGCCATCTTTATGGCACTTTTGCTTCATTGTTATCTTTTTGTAATTATTGTTATTTGGCCTAAGGGCCTCTCTTTTGTAATACCTATTCCTTTATTAGTGTTAACTTCGGTTTGTTGCTTATGTACTATGTGTTGTATGGAATTGGTACATTCTTTTGTTGTGAGGTATGTATCTTGCATTCAGGAAGTATACATCTCTCGAGACCGGGTTTATTTGGTTGATAATACTAGGGTCAATTGGATGACTAAGTATTATGAGCTTAATAAACGTCGGGGTCTCACATAAGCATGCCGGCGATGACCTTTTTTCGTTGTCAGTCGCCGTCGTTCGCTGTCACCATCGTCGAGTGGTGGCAGCCGTCGATTTTAGTCAGCGTGGCTGCCCACGTGTAAGCCACCGTGCTGCCACATCAGTGCCAGCGTCTACTGCGTTAGCCTCGTCTTACGTTGTAGCCACGTCGGCATCTCTATGCTACGTGTCGCCCCGTCATGCCTACTTGTTTGACACGTGTGAAAACCAACAGCCACCTCAGTGCCACTTCACGTAAACCCTAACCCTAGATAAACCTAGCCTGCCGTGGACCTAGCCTATAACATGTGGACCCCACATGTCAGTGCACTATGCTATAGACCCGTGAGCCATAGACCCGTGGCCCAGAATCCATGGACTTGGCCCATAGACCGTGGGGCCCACCTGTCAATCACTATTTTCTATTTTTGGGATTTTCTTTTAATTCCAAAATTCATTACGCCAAATTTGTAACTCGGGATCCACTACATACAATTGTGTCATTCCCTGGATCAATAGATAGCACACAGAGATACATCATTGGTTCATTCACATACATGGCATTCATATTACAATAACAGTACTTTATTACATAAAAGGGGTTGTACGACCAACAATCATACAAAAGGGGCCAAATAGGCCAACACAGAGCACACCGTGCTTTAATACATAAGGAGGGATACGAGCGGAAGCAAAAGAAAGAAAGGGGTGGATCCATTCACTTTGCCCACAGACAAGCGACTGGGGGTCCCGGCCTAAGCTTCTCCATTGTCTTCACCATCCTGCCCTGATGCCATGAAGTAGGCATAGGGGTCTTGATCCAACAGCTCTGAATATTATGTATAAGCGAGCATGAGTACACAATTGTACCCGCGAGCCAACACACAGAATGCAATTATTATATATGCAAGGCTAATCAAAGGGAGGTTCATTGTTCTTTTATTTACACAAAGCTAACTGTGAATTAGAATAGTTAGTAACCAGTCCGAGGACCTAGCATTTTAACTTAACACGAGATTTGATAAACTGAGTTTTGGTGTAAAATACTAGTGGAGGCTTCAACCTCCTATATCATTGAGTGGCTCCATCCACCCAATGCTCGGGTCACATCCCGTACTTACCACTGGTTCTCAACCAGACCATCTCAACTCTTTGGGCTCCAACCCAATATTTCCAATCATTGGGCTCCAACCCATCCTCTTATCCTGTAACATCCCAAAGTTCTGTTACCAAAAATAAAATTAATATAGTTATTATTTTATTAGATTTTCTGAATTTAAAAGAGTTTTATTGATTTTCTTGAATTTCCAAGTTTTTAAAAGTAAAAAAGAAAATTAATTGAGTTTTATGGGTTTTTATTGGATTTAAAGTTAAAAAAATTAATTAATTTCTTGAATTTGCTGGATTTTTAAAAGCTTTTTTGTATTTATTACAAAGCCAAAATAAACCATTTGCAAAATTAATTACCAATTATGAATGGGAAATTTCCTAATATGCCACTGCTTAGTTCACCACTCCAAATCTACCACTTGAAAGTTTTTTCTTCTAAAAATGCCACTCCGTAGTGTAAAACTTTACACTAGGGAGTAACATTTTTAGAAGAAAAAACTTTTCAGTGGCACATTTGTGAAACATCATCTTTGCAGTGGCATATATCAATTAAATCCATTATGAATTGGAAATATTTTATTTAGGTCCAAAATGACTCATGAAATTTCTGTGAGTTTTCTCAAAATTTTTGGACTTTATTTGCTATTTTCTCAAGCCAATTTGAATTAACAAGAATTATTAAAATCACTAAATCAATTTAAATCAGAAAAATCACTTTCGGACAGTCCAAAAACTTGCTCGGCCCGTTTCTTGATGCGAACCTGCCATGACTCTCCTCTCTCTCGCCAAATGGGCCTCTTGTCATCCCTCCCACCTTCCTTCTTCTCTGTGAGAATCCTGCGCGCTACGCCATTAACGCCGCTTCGGAGACCTTCCAAACCCAGTGAAATCTCCGTTGCATTCCCATGATTCCGTGCGCACTCAAGAGCCCTTTCAATTCTGTGCCCGTCTCAGTGATTCCCCTTTCCTTTTTCGCCGCCAATCCCTCAATCTCCGCAAGTGAACTCTCTTGGCTCCCTTGCACCGCACAAAGCCCCGTCGCCACCCAAGCCCTATAAATAGGAGCCCCAGCAGTGCCTCATCCTCCTCAACTCATCCCCTCAACTCTCATCGCCTCTCCTTCTCTATAGCGCTCGAATTTTAGAATTTTTCGCCGCCGCCCGAAGCGTGTTTCTTCTCTGATTCCGATGCCGACAAGAGCTCGCCGTCAACTCCAACATCTTCTTCAGCTTCGCCGCATCACCACCAACCCGTGTGCGCATCATCTCGAGCCAAGGACCATAAGAGCACCACTTCATCGAAGCCCTAGTTCATGTCGTCACCAAAACCTCATCATCGATAGCCAAAACCTCACGCCCACTAGCTTCTAAGGTGAGCCAAAACCTCGCACTCATCATGTTGGTACCAATCGCGTGCCTCGCCATGGCGCATAGCGCCGGCGAGGCCATCACCGTAGTTCCATCGGCCATGGGCTGACGTGGCTCAACCACATCGCAGCCACGTCACTGCCACCTAGGCGTCACATAAGCCCTAAAGCCTAGTCAGCATACGTGTGTACGCTTGCGTGGCAATGTGCCAGCCTGTGTAACCCTTCGGACTTGCACGTTCGGACTTTGCACGTATCCGTTCGGACTTTCCACGTGTCCCTTCGGACTTTTCCATGCACCGAGTCTACCGTAGACCTTTGACCAACCGTGGACCTGGTCTTTGACCATGGGCCCATATGTCATAGATTGAAAGAGTTTTCTTTAGAGAAATAATCTCAATCGAAATCAATTTCTCAGCCGCTGATGTCAGCATGCGCAATAAAGAGAAGTTCCTTTAGAAAATTTAATCGGTAAAACCTAGAAAATATGTTTTTATTATTTCTTTAGGATTTAATATTCCAAGGACTCGTTCTCCTTCATACGAGCTTCGATTCCAGTGATTCAAATTTATAAATTCATATAAATTCAAGATCTAGCTAACTAAACCAAAATTTCTTAATTTGGAGTTCATTCGAATTTTATTTGAATTTGGCTTATTTTCGCGTATAGATTTTGACAACTTCGGAGAGTCAGATTTCGACGCCGTTTCAGAACAACGATTAATCAAGCAAGGCAAGTTGCATCTTTGATCATATTTGAATCCCAATAATTTAAATTATTTAAATTCCATTTTAAATTATTGCATGTGTATTTATATTCAAATAATTTAAATTCCTGTTTGAAAGTTATAGCTATTCCCAATCCCATTGTATAGCCAATCTTGCTATTGAATTAGTCACCCCTTGACACCATAAATGAAAATCTAGTTTATGCAATGGTATAAACTAGAACATTTTGGAAAAATTATGCTTAGTCATGCTTAGACCCAAAAGTATTTGATTTGGGTAGTTTTCAGCCAAAATCAAATATGGTTTAAAAATGTGTTTATGGCATTGGTGTGCCATAGAAATTTACGAATGGTTTGAAAAGCAAAAATAAAAATTGGTTTAGACTTAGGCGAAATGGATAGTTGGTGGGTGCAGGTTTATGCACGGGCTCAATTCAGGAAGGGTTGAGGCCGAGGGGTTATTTTGGAAGTCGCCCAAGTCTGTTTAGGACCGGTCTTCGAGCCGCATCTTGCTAAGCCCCATCGTACCAGCACAAGTCCAGAGTGGGGAGGACTAGGCTAAATAATTTGTAACATTTCACCATGGTTGTGCTTGGTTGCGTGGGTGTCAGAATGACCTACTTTTATGTATTCCCACATGGCGCAAGACGGGGCTTAAATCCGGCGGGTGGTTAACCCAATGGAAGCGAAACCTTAGCGAGGCATAACTACGTTGGGATGGCGCATTGTAAAGGCCTTGTGATAATCTCTTAGTCGCACACCTTCGGAAGTGTGTGAGCGGACAATATAAGTTGATTATCTCTTGTGGCTAAAGGTGTACAGCCTCTGCAGAGTATAAAACTATTCGAATAGCCGTGTCCACGGTCATGGATATGCTGAGCAAAGCCACTCAAAGTTAGACTTTGGTTTTGATTTTAAAATATTTTGACAAATGATTTTGGATAGTTTATCCAATTGGAAAAATTGGGTGGTTAGCCATGTGATAGGAGGGTATCCATCACCATATTTTATATGGAGGTTATTCTACTATAAAACTTGAGAATTTATAAAATGAATTTTAGTTATAGAATAACCACTTTGGAACTTAGTACAAATATTTAAAGAAAAGATTGTTGTATGCAAATTCAACCAATAAGCATTCCTTTGATATATCCTTGCATGCATTATAATCTGTTATTGGGTGTAACTTGCGAGCACGGAAGTTGTGCTCACCCTTGCTTAATGCAAATAAATTTCAGAGGGGAAGGACTTCGCTATCGGTGTGGATTGTGATGACTAGGCTGCTACCCCAGTCGATTGCCTATGGCAGATCAACTGGACTCTACTACATCTTCTTCATCTTCCGCTGTGTTTGTTTATTGTTGGCTTGTAAGCCTTTCTTGTAATAAACTCTGTTCATTGTTAATAAAGTTATGTGAATTATGGATGTTACTATATTTGTTTACTGTGTGAACTAGCTACTAATCATAGGACTAGTTCAAAAATACACAGAGGATTTGGGGGTGTTACTCCCGAGTCCGACAGAGATGGTATCAGAGCCATATCGACTGTAGGTCGTGACCAAGTTGGAATGGCCGTTAGTTAAAAACTTCAAAACTTATTTCATAACAAGAAAAATAATTTGTTCTCTCCTCATCTTTGGTCATCTATCTATCTTTAGCTTCTCCATAGAAATTATTTCTTACCTAATTCTCTGTTCACCATTTTATAATGTTAAATGGATTCTCTTTCCCTTGAAAATTTCTATAGATGGTTAAAACGTTTCTTACCATTACATTCAAGACCATAAGACATCAAGAGAGCATCATAAAGTTGTCAAGTCATCTTTGCCATCAAAGGACAACGAACAAGATATACTAAAGATCATTTTTGTCAGCCAAGCCATATGGCTTAAGGTTGTCAAAGACTCATTCTGTGTATTGAGTCATTTCACCAGATTAAGAGTCTCTATCAAGTAGAGCATTGTTTAAAGCTATTAAAGTTTCACTGGAAAGCTTTTGAGTTGGATCTTTCGTTTGGGAGTGTTGTTTTGCTATATCCCCTTAGTTATTCTTCTTTGTCTCTCCCCTAGCTTTTGTCTCCTTCCCTAAACCTCTGGAATAACCGGAAGATGGTGAACACTCGTCGCTCTGGAAGTGGAACCAACCAAGACAACAATGATGTCCCTGGAAATAAAATTGCACCAATTCCACCACCACCAGCAACCAATGGATTAGAATGGCAACAAATGATGGCCAACCAGAACCATTTGATCGAACTACTCGCTTAGTCCATCAACAACAATCAAACTTAGCAAGCTGCATCTTTTCAAGCTCCACCTCCTCCTCCATAGTCCAGATTATCAGAGTTTATGAGAACACGACCTCCTACCTTCTCCAGCAGTATAGAACCTATGGACGCCGATGATTGGCTGAGTACTATCGAGAAGAAACTAGACATCTCACAGTGCAGTGATCATGAGAGAGTTTTATTTGCTTCTCACCAACTGAATGGACCTGCTTCTGAATGGTGGAACAACTCCAGCGTCTCACATGCCAATGCTCAGGCAATTACTTGGAACGAGTTTGTGCAAGCTTTTTCGCCGATCTCATATCCCATCAGGCATGATCACCTTGAAGAAGGAATTTTGTAAGTTACACCAAGGAAGTTGCATAGTGACTGAATATCTGCACAAGTTCAATCAACTGGCACGCTACGCACCGGAAGACGTTGCAACAGATGAAGCCAAGCAAGAAAGATTCCTTGAAGGGCTCAATGATGATTTGTCCGTACAAATGATCGCCTAGGACTACGCTGATTTTCAGCAGCTAGTCAACAAGGCAATTCGTCAAGAAGGCAAGCACCAGGAGATAGAGAACCACAAAAGAAGAATTGTTGCATAGAAATTCAACCCTGGAACTTTACCTAGAGCTAGAGGAACTCCATCACATCAAGTCAGATTCTAGTCAGCAACTTCAACCGAAGCGCCAACAAAGAACAATCTAGTCAACCTTGGATCCTCCAACCCATCTGAGGGTGACCAGTCATAGAAGGACTCGTCCTATGTTGCAGGCATCACGTGCTTCAACTGCCATGAGGTTGGACATTTTGCTAGTAAATATCGAAAGAAGCAGCAAGCAGCGAATCCAGCCAACTCTGAAGTTCCAAAAGTCAACACCATACAAGCAAACAAGAAGCCACAGAATTCTCAAAAAGGACGTCTCTACAACATCACAGCTTAGGCCCCACCCAATGAGGAGCAGGGTATGGACAACAATAATTCCAATTGAAGGCCTTGTATTCGCAACTTTCTTTCTAGTCTCTCCGAATCTCAGGGACAAGATTCCTTTTAAGGGGGGTAGTTTGTAACATCCCAAAGTTCTGTTACCAAAAATAAAATTTATAAAGTTATTATTTTATTAGATTTTCTGAATTTAAAAGAGTTTTATTGCTTTTCTTGAATTTCCAAGTTTTTAAAAGTCAAAAAGAAAATTAATTGAGCTTTCTGGATTTTTATTGGATTTAAAGTTAAAAGGAAAATTTAATTAATTTCTTGAATTTGTTGGATTTTTAAAAGTTTTTCCTATTTATTTCAAAGCCAAAATAAACCATTTGCAAAATTAATTACCAATTATGAATTGGAAATATTTTATTTAAGTCCAAAATGGCTTAGGAAATTGCTGTGAATTTTCTCATAATTTTTGGACTTTATTTGCTATTTTCTAAAGCAAATTTGAATTAACAAGAATTATTAAAATCACTAAATCAATTTAAATCAAAAAAATCACTTTCGAACGGTCTGACAACTTGCTTGGCCCGTTTCTCCAGTCTGAACCGCCCGCGCGACTCTCCCTCTCTCTGCTAGTGGGCCCTCTTGTCATCCCTCCCACCTTCCTTCTTCTCCGCGAGAATCCCGTGTGCTACGCCATTAACGCCACTTCGGAGACCTTCCAAACCCAACGAAATCTCCGTCGCATTCACATGATTCCGCGCGCATTCAAGAGCCCATTCAATTCTGCGCCCGTCTCAGTGATTCTCTTTTCCTTTCTCGTCGTCAATCCCTCAATCTCCGCCGGTGATCTCTCTCGGCTCCCTTGCACCGCACGAAGCCCCGTCGCCGCCCGAGCCCTATAAATAGGAGCCCTTGGAGAGCCTCATCCTCCTCAACTTGTCCCCTCAACACTCACCGCCTCTCCATCTATCTAGCGCCTGAATTTTAGAATTTTTCGCCGCCGCCCGAAGCACGTGTCTTCTCCGATTCCGGTGCCGACAAGAGCTCACCGTCAACTCCGACATCCTCTTCAGCTTCGTCGCATCACCACCAACCCTGTGTGCGCATCATCTCGAGCCAAGGCCACTAGAGCGCCACTTCATCAGAGCCCCAGTTCACGTTGCCGCCAAACCTCATCGCCGACGGCCAAAACATCACGCCCGCTAGCTTCTAAGGTGAGCACTATACGTAGTGAGTCGCGCTCATCACATTGGTACCACTCGTGTGCCTCGCCATGGCATGTAGCGCTGGTGAGGCCATTGATGTAGTTCCGCCGGCCACGGGCTGACATGGCTCAGCCATGTCACTACCACCTAGGCGTCACATAAGCCCAAAAGCCGAGTCAGCATACGCGTGTACGCTTGCGTGGCAATGCGCCAGCCTGCGTATCCCTTCGGACTTGCACGTTCGGACTTTGCACGTATCCGTTCGGACTTTCCACGTGTCCCTTCGGACTTTTCCAAGCACCAAGTCTACCGTAGACCTTTGACCAACTGTGGACCTGGTCTTGAAACATGGGCCCACATGTCATAGATTCAAAGAGTTTTCTTTAGAGAAATAATCCCAGCCGAAAATCAATTTCTCAGCTGCTAACGTCAGCATGCGCAACAAAGAGAATTTCCTTTAGAAAAATTAATGGGTAAAACCTAGAAAATCTGTTTTTAGTATTTCTTTAGGATTTAATCTTCCAGGGACTCGTTCTCCTTCATACGAGCTTCAATTCCAGTGATTCAAATTTATAAATTCAAGATCTAGCTAACTAAACCAAAATTTCTCAATTTGGAGTTCATTTGAATTTGGCTTATTTTCACGTATAGATTTCGACGATTTCGAAGAGTTAGATTTCGACGCAATTTCAGAACAATAATTAATCAAGCAAGGCAAGTTACATCTTCGGTCATATTTGAATCCCAGTAATTTAAATTATTGCATGCGTATTTATATTCAAATAATTTAAATTCCTGTTTTAAAGTTATAACTATTTCCAATCCCATTGTATAGCCAATCTTGTTATTGAATTAGTCACTCCTTGACACCATAATTGAAAATCTAGTTTATGCAATGGTATGAACTATAACATTTTGGAAAAATTATGATTAGTCATGCTTAGACCCAAAAGTATTTGATTTGGGGAGCTTTCAGCCAAAAATCAAATATGGTTTAAAAATGTGTTTATGGCATTGGTATGCCATAGAAATTTACAAATGGTTTGAAAAGAAAAAATGAAAATTGGTTTGCACTTGGGCGAAATGGATAGTTGGTGGGTGCAGGTTTATGCACGGGCTCAATTCAAGAAGGGTTGAGGCCCAGGGGTTATTTTGGAAGTCGCCCAAGTCAGTTAAGGACCGGTCTTCGAGTCGCATCTTACTAAGCCCCATCGTACCAGCACAAGTCTAGAGTTGGGAGGACTAGGCTAAATAATTTGTAACATTTCACCATAGTTGTGCCTGGTTGCGTGGGTGTCAGAATGACCTACTTTTATGTATTCCTACATGGCACAAGAGGGGGCTTAAATCTGGCGGGTGGTTAACCCAATGAAAGCAAAACCTTAGCGAGGCATAACTACGTTGGTATGGCGTATTGTAAAGGCCTTGTGATAATCTTTTAGTTGCACACCTACCGAAGTGTGTGAGCGGACAGTATAAGTTGATTATCTCTTGTAGGTAAAGTTGTACAACCTCTGCAGAGTATAAAAATATTTGAATAGCCGTGTCCACAGTCATATACATGCTGAGCAAAGCCACTCAAAGTTAGATTTTGGTTTTGATTTCAAAATATTTTGAAAAATAATTTTAGATAGTTTATCCAATTAGAAAAATTGGGCGGTTAGCCATGTGATAGGAGGGTATCCATCCCCATATTTCATATGGAGGTTATCCTACTATAAAACTTGAGAATTTATAAAATGAGTTTTAGTTATAGAATAAACGCTTTGGAACTTAGTACAAATATTTAAAGAAAACATTGATTTATGCAAATTCAACCAATAAGCATTCTATTGATATATCCTTGCACGCATTATAATCTGTTATTGAGTGTAACTTGCGAGCACAGAAGTTGTGCTCACCCTTGCTTAATGCAAATAAATTTCAAAGGGGAAGGACTTCACTATCGATGTGGATTGCGACGACTAGACCACTACCCCAGTCGATTGCCTGTGGCAGATCAACTGGACTCTACTACGTTTTCTTCATCTTCCGCTGTGTTTGTTTATTGTTGGCTTGTAAACATTTCTTCTAATAAACCATGTTGATTATTAATAAAGTTTTACGAATTATGGATGTTACCATATTTGTTTACTGTGTGAACTAGCTACTGATCATGGGACTAGTTCAGAAATACACAGAGGATTTGGGAGTGTTACTCCCGAGTCCGACACATCCCAACCACAAATTATTTTATAAAAATGAAAGCTACTTCAAGCAAGTTCTCGGCATCGTCCATGACCGTGGGCATGGCTATCCAGATAGTTTTTTTCACTCTGTAGAGTTCTTACACTTTACCCTTAAGAGACAATCAACTTATAATGTCCGACTTGACACACTTCCATTTGTGTTCGACTAAGATGATTGCCACAAGGCCTTTACAATACCCCACCTCAACGCAACCCCACGCCGCTAGGTATCACCTCCTTGGGCCAGACCCCCGGGAGGTCTCCCACTTGTGCCGTATAGTTCGGTGGCTCCCTTACCCTTAATCCACACCACACACCCACCAATGATGAAGTTGCGAAGAGGCGAACAAATTATTTAGCCAGGTCGTACTTATTATAGACTTGTGGTTGCACTGTTTTTAAACACGAGATGTCATCACAAGATCTGGGTCCTTAATTGACTCGGGCAGTACTTTCACATACCCACTCTGTTGCGCCCCCCGGCACCAGCCACTCTTTTCAGTCACCCGTGTCTAAATCTTTTTTTGGATTTTCACTTTTGTTTAAAAAATACTTTTCTAGTTCAACATATCAGCCAAGCTCCAACCTCGACTGCCCAATCTCATTTTCAAATGTTTTAATGATGTCGGGCAATTCATTGCCCACATGTCAATGTATCTAAGCAACGCTAAGTATGACACTTAGATATGGACTTATTAACTAGTATGTATACCATTAGTTTTAGGATGACAAAGGATAGTGTCCAAGTTTAAGGATGGAAAGGCCATATTCAATTATCATTAAGGTATTAACTATGAGTTAGACCAACATAATTGTATAAATCATAGCAATACAATTTCATAATTTAAAACAATATAATTGCATTTCAAAAGTAGGAGCAACATGATCAAAGTGTTGACTCGCCTTGCTCTAGGTCTTACAGGTCTTGGTCATGCTTGACTTGATTTTCTTCAGGAGCTTCGGCGTCAATATACGTGAAAATAATCAAAGTTCAAATAAGCACAAAAAGATTCAAATTGCATTCAAAAATTCAAATGAACTCCAAAATGAGTGTTTTCGGTTTGGTTGGGTAGGGTTTGAATTTAGATGAATTTAGGAACAAAAATCATTCAATTTGGAGTGAACATGAGTGAGAACGGGCTCTCCGAAGTTTAAACCCTAATTAATCCCTGGAAAAAGGAAGGGGAGAGAGAGTCCTCTCTCTGACAGATGGGGCCCGCTAGATTTCTTTTTCCCTTGTTTCATTTCCTATCTGAAAAATGGTCTAGTGGATGACAAGTGGGCCTGCATACTTTTATTTTCTTTTTCAATTACTTTCCTAAAGGAAATCTATTCTCTAACAAATGGGGCCCATCTGTCAGTGGCTTGGTCCACATGGACAGCGCATGGACCGGAGGTCTACAACCACCGTGTCGATCCATGGACTGGGTCTACATTGTGCACTTTAAGTCCCTAGACCCACTTGTCATAGACTCAATGCCAGTTCTTACTTCCTAATTAACCTTAACTAACTAACAAGGTACGCATGTCACACTAACGTAATCCTACTTACTAACCCCTAACTGTTTAATATGTCCTTACGACTTTATTATGGTCATAATGACCTTACTTACTACAGTAATGGTCCTAAGCAACCAGAGTAGAGGAGCTCTAGGCAGCTTCTTGCTGCGCTCGATGCCGGCGAGCTAGGCCATGGGGCGATCGAAAAAGCTAAAAATGGAACCCCCACCGATAGACGGTCCTATTGGCGCCGACAGCGAGGGCTGGGACGGTCTACAGTGGTAGCGCGACAGAGTTCAGCGGTGATGACACCCGCGCTCCGGCGGCCATCGCGTTACGAAGACGCTTTAAGCTAACCACCGCGCGCATAAGCATCTAGAGGGTGCAGGGAACCTACCGGAGCGGAGGAAGACGACGGGGGTGAACAGAGGATGGACGTCGATGTTACCCCGAGGTGGCGCGATGGTTTTCACGAGGGTGGCGGCGACCTGAGAGGAGGGAGGCGCATTTAACCACCAGAAAAGCTAAAGGGAGGTGAGGGGGTGCTTGAGGCGAAAGCAATCAGAGAGGGGCTCACCGACGAGGTGTAGTGGCGGGAATGGTGGAGTTGGCCGGGATCGAGGAAGACAAAGGTGTCGGCTATTTCTTGTGGACAAAAGGGGAAATCAATCGGGGGAAAAGACTGCTCGGGCTCCGGAACACCTGGTGACGTGGGCAGTGGGGAGGGGAGCTCACCGAAGCAGAGAAAACAGTGACAACAGCGCGGCGGCCGAACGGGGCTCGTGCTCTCCTTTGGCTGTGCTTGGTGGAAGAGAGGGAGAGGTGTAGAATGGCGAGAGGGCGAAGGGGAGCTCAGGTTGTCTATTTATAAGCGGAATGGGTTGGAGCGGGGAGCCAGTGGAGAAACGTGGGGCGACGGGATGGCCGAGCGCCAATACGGTGTGGGAGCAGAGTCCGAGATGCAACCCAGGTTGGTGGCCGAGCGACGGCGCGGTGACGGGAGCTACGCCGCACAGAAGGGGAGGACAGAAGCGTCAACTCCAGTCGTGCGGCTCCAGTGAACGCGAGCAACGTGGCAAAGCAACGATGGTATGGCGCTAGTGCTACGACACGATGCAAGTGACGTGTGGAAGAAACAGGGAGGAGGGAGAAGGGTGGGCTACGTGGGCTGTGTGGGGAAGAAAGTGATGGGCCGATGCTGGGCCGACCGAAGGGAATGACCAGAGTGGGGCTTTGATGGGCCAAGATGAGTGGCTCAAGGCCGGTTTTGGTCGGGAAAACAGGGAAAGGAAAAAGAAAAGGGGAAAAAATAGGGAACAAAACTAATGGCCAACATTTTAGGTTTTAGTTATATTCTGGCTATATTTATACTTGCAAAAATACCCTTAGATGATAATTGCATCTAAAATACCACACAGAAATCCGACAAACGACTGATAACACACAAAAAAGTTTTTTTTAAAAAAAGTCCCACATTTTTGCCTCTGGGATTTCTTACAAAAATTTTGGGCTGTTACATGACGTCATGCTGATACAATAATTCGGAATTTCCTTTAGAAAGAAAATTCTAAAAATCCAAAATAGTGTATTCTCTCTCTTTTTTTTTTCTTAGATTTAAATCTTTCAATAGCCCGTTCTTACTTTTAAACTTCCAGCTATCTTTGTGGCACAACCTGCTACTCATGTTCCTTATAAACTAATACCATGTTTTGCCTTAATCACTAATGAATAGACTAATGCTATATACAACTTACCTCATTAGCATTAGCATCCATAGATACAATATGATCATCGACTCTTATGTTTGCTCCCGCACGCCAAGGCGCGTGCAACCCACTAGTATACATAAACCGTACAACGCATTGCAACAGCAACAACCCACTGACTAGACGAACTAACCCCGCCTGACCGGGTCGAAGTTCGCGACGGCGATAACCGCGCCGACAAGAACCACGAGCACGACCCCGCCCGCGACAATGCTGACAAGGAAGTTATTGAGCGACGGTGTGAATCCAGGAGCAGCATCGACAACGTCAGGCAGAGCTAGCATCGCCGCCATCGCTACAGCGGTGCCCCCTGCGACCGCACTCTCCCTCGTGGAAGCTGAGGCCCGGACAAAGAGCCTAGCGTCGGTCCTCTCGAGGCTAGGTCGGAAAGGAGCGGCAGTTGACGCCCTAGGCCCAACACGACGGCAGGGGTGAGAACGACGGTCGAGGTGGGGGCGAACGCCATTGTTTGAATCGGGAAGGCAAGCCTGGTCTGAGGGGAACTGGGGTACGAGTATGACAGTGAGAAGTTGCTAGTTGAGAATGGGAACTATGTATGTACTGGAGTCCAGCTAGGACAGTGGACAGGGACTTGCTGGAGTTGGAGATCCCAGGTCAGCAAACGAGTCCGACGTGGAGGGCTGTGGTTTGTCGCCGGAGTGGATAGGGTTATCGCAATTCGGGGAAGTGACGCCTCCACCAACCACCGGTGAACTCGGATTCATCGGATGCTGCACGAGATAAGTTGCAAGATTGCACCCATCACGTCTGTTTCCTGGTGAAACAGGTGTCCTGGAAGGTTTCACTTTCAGGGGCGTCAGTCTTGGAAGAACTACGCGCTCTGCTGCACAAACAGACAAACGCGCGTGTAATCACATCCGGTACACACGCTAAAGAATTTTATTGGAGGAACTCACCGTGCTGACACGCCGGACTCATAGAGTTTTGACGCATCAATTCCAGATGCAGGCATATTCTTCGTAACCCAGGCAAATTTACGCAGAACAGACGAGAAAACTAGGCGCAAATGAAACTAGGCAAGAAAGCTCCATATTCAGGAGTGCAAAACAAAAGAATCCAAAGAGTTCTCGTTTCAGGTTACATCAGAGGAAAATGGGTTCTAGGTTGCACGCAATGCAAACGAGTTTTATTTTACATGAGAGGAAAACGATTGTTCGGTAAAACAAATTGTCAAGCTTAACCCAACAAACGCACAGCTTAAAAGCGTGAAGCCGATACACACGATCCTGCAGAACACCACTTATCGATAACAACACGTAAGCATAACCACTATCCAGACAACACCTTAGCATGTCCATGTCAACATAGAGTAGCATTGCTCATACGCACCTCTATGATAAACAAGAACAAATTTACATTTGCACAGTAAGTATAGTAGCCATAGCAATAATACTAGGAGGTAGCAAATTTCTAATTTATGATAAATCAAAGAAAAATGCATTAACGAGAGCATTAAAGGATTCAATATTTTATCGCAAAGATTGTAAAGAACTAAAGACAGATCCACCGAACAATCTCTTAATAAGGGTAGAAAACGAAGCAAGGAATCTAACGTGTAAAAGGATAAAAGCCAATGCAAATATTGCCGCCAACCAGTTGAACTTTCTAAGGCTAATGCCAAAGCCTCCTAGAATAACCTGATTGGCACATCTAATGATTAATCTAGTCATCTTCCGACACAAATTTGGTACCAAGTAACCTGTTTGCTTTATAGATGACTTACCCAACAAGCACCCCAAAGAACTAAACTAACAAAAAACTAATTCCATTGCAACAGATGCTACAGTACCGCACCTCAGATCCATCACTCTGCTAGTAATATGAATCACCTAGCACATGCCCCTACAAGGCAACAACCAATGTAGTAACAGTAACAAATCCACTCATCGCCCACAGTATGTGGAAGAGCTGCACAAAAAGCAATGTGTATAGTCACCGTTGAACCAGGAGCCAGCCATAGGGGAGCCAGGCCTGCTGTGAAGATGACAACCTAGTAGTAATATGGACCACATCAAAACAAATGAAATATGTCTTGCAAACAAAATATAAGGTCAACCTTCCACATTCAATTCATAATGCTTAAAAAAACATTAGTCAAGGTACAACAGGAACACCGATCGCATATACATAAGTTTTCACAGTACCAGCTCTATAACTACTGAATCAGAAAGATGCCTGGGAATTCACTGCGATTTGGCAACCGGCTCCAATGCCTCGATCATGACAACACTGTTTCCCCTGACAACCTGCAGATGATTTTAGGTTGTCAGAATATTATACATATTGAATAATAAGTTAATAACTGCTTCATGGTAAAAAAAACTAAATAAACCAACGATGGTAGAATACTTACCACCATTCCAATATCAGTCTTCTCATTTCCATTGACCTCCACGGTGTTGTCCACCACCAAGTTCATGAATTGATCAAATCCTCGGAGGGTGCCAATAACAACACGGTTTGCATTCAGCTTGACTGAAAAAAGTTGACATATTCAAACATCAGAGGACAACACTTACATAATACTGCCTTAATCTAGTAGAAACAAGTTTCAGAAACTGTAGGAACCACCAAGCCAGTGCACAAGATATTAATGCCTATCAATCAATAACAGAGTTCAAACAACTTGATTTGGTTAGTAATAATAAACACAAAGCGGGCTGTGGCCTGCGGGGACACGTCACTTTATTATCTAACAAGTGATTATCACAATGGTTACTACGCAAAACTTCCAAAATACTAATTAAAAAAGTGTTTTAAAAAACATAAGTATTGTTTTGGTCTTGAGCCTTCAAGTGGGGGAAATTTGACGCTCAATTTTATAAAGCCAAAATAAATTTAAAATTTCTCCATAATTGATTCAAACAAGTTACATTTTTTCTAGCCAGGAAACCAAGCTAGAGAAGACAACAATATTCGTACAACACAGTGTGATGTCCGAGCAAAGTTTCCATCCAAAAAACAACAGGGTAGCTGATTTTGGACTCCTCGGTGTAAGTGAGAAGCTATTCTGCTCCCTTGAAAAGATGGGCAAATTTGCAAGCCAAAAAAGTTCAAATTTTTTGTTTAGGTCGAAAGTTCAAATTGTTTGCTGAGGTCAAAAGTCCAAAAAGGGTGATGTGGCAGCCTATCAGAGTAACTATGACAGAAAGCCTCACTTGGAAATTAATCCATAGCTTTTTTATATCATCATCACATAGAGCAACCCATCATGACTAACAAAATTGCCGATTAAATAGAACACAAAAAAATCACTATGACAGTAAATGCCCTATCAGAGTAACTATGACTAAAAAAGCTTCATTTGGAGATAAATCCATAGCTTTAAAGTTGTGTTCATCATGTAGGGCATTCGGAATACGAATATCAAAAATAAAAAAGTGCATATATATATATATATATATATATATATATATATATATATATATATATATATATATATATATATATATATATATATATATATATATATATATAACTTGAAGAGGTCAGAGCCAGCAGGAACAACTAAGATAGGCACATGGAAATCAAATGCCTAACAAAACAGCAGAACAGTTCAACGGATCTAAAAAATCTGAGGTTTAACTTCAACTCACAAATGTCTGCCCAATTGGTTGATGCATCAACTTAATGATTATAGTCCAAATTTCTCAAATAATACTACGATTGGATGCACCTTCTAAACAAAACCTGAGCTATCGCTCTGAGATGAACCAAAGCGTAGTTGACAAATGAACATAATACGCAGATACTTGGATGCCACCCTAATTATCGCTTTTATCATATTACATATTTTGGGATTGAAGATGCATACATACAAGGAGGTTACCAGTAGTACAACTAAAGGAACTAAACTAGGTAGATATGGGGTGAAGAGATCTTCACTTACTCTGGAGCTTCTTGTCCATATACCTGCGATCCGCCAAAGAAAGATAAAACTCAAATTAGTACCCATCAAACCTGAGCGATCGAAAAGAGGAAAGAAAGAAGTCGAGATCCATCGCGGAGGGAAAGGGAGACGGATGATGCTCACTTCTTGAGATCCGGAGGCTGCCCCGATCGGCTCATGGCGGCGACCTGAAGGGGAGAGACGCGGGCAGAAGAAGAGATCTCGAACCCTAACGGCGATGTAAACCCGAGCCGACGCGTCCGGTTTTAAAGAGACGGGGAGGCCGCCGCCGCCTCAAAACCCTAAAACGCCCGAGGAGTGGGGACCACTTGTCATGAACGGTAGATGCGTTGCTTCAGTGGGACAACGGCCCATGACCAAACTGGCCCGCAGGTGCTGGGCCGCACGAGGCCAGGGTGCCGACGACCGTCGGCTGGCGGCAAGCAGTGACCAGGATGCGGGCAAAGGTGGAGCCTGCCTTATCGTCGTCTCCTGGTCGCCGCGAGAGAGCATGCAAAATCCGCCGACGACGCGTCTCCAAATGCCCGCGCCTCCACTGTTCCGGTGCCCCGCCACCGCGCCCTCCACGCCACAGCCTCCTCCTCCTCCTCGTCCGCTTCGCCCATCCGCATCAACACGCACGAAGCCTAATCGCCACTTCCTCTTGCCAAGAAGAAGGTCGGCGCTTCTCGCCGTCGTCCGCTCCAAGAACAAGGACGAGGCTAGCTTCACCGACCGCATCCTCGACTACATCGAGGGTATGTACAAACCTCTCCCGTTCCTGCGCATTCGGCATCTTCTTGTGTTGATGCCAGCTACTAAGATTGGGCCGTTTCTGTTAGAAATTGTGCTGTATATACATTCAAGGACCAATTTTCAGTGCTGGGTTGGACGACCTTCTCTGAATTAACATATATAGTGAGCTTCATAGACATTGATGGCTGAGCAGTGAGCACTAGGAAAATCAACTTTTTATAGTTGATATGTAGTCGCTGAATGCTCATTACATTCGTTGTCTTCGCCTTGGCCCCACGAAGTCCATAAAATTAACCTAACCTTATTAGATAGGGTCTACTAGAGCTGACCAAATGGCCGGCCGGCTCGGACACGAGTCGGCCCGGCCCATCTAGGCATGGCTTATTCTGGTCCGGTTATTAGATGGGTCGTATCGTCTTTGGCTCACGTCTTGAAAGCGAGCAACCCAACACGATCGTTAAATGTCGGTCCAAGAAACACGATCCTATTTTGCCTGTTGGGCCAAGGCCGGTCTATTTAGCCCGTTAGGCTTGAAAAAAATCGACAAAATCCAAAAAAAAAATCCAAAAAAAATGTGTATAATTCAGAAATAGATATGAAAATTGGAAAAAATGAGACAATCATATTGAAAATGTAATAAAGAGTTTTATTAATGTTTAACTGGCTGCCTCGTTAAAACCTTCGTCAAGTAAAAGCTCAAAATGAGAAAACCTTCGCAAAGGAAAAGGAGTATAACCTATAGCTCTACATACATCTTTGTTCTACGTGTCATTGTCTAAGTACAAATTTTCGAATACCTTCGATAACTCTGGATTTTCCACATAGTGTTGTATTCGTGAATCAGCTTGTTCACAGTCCTTCATAGTTAGAAGTATCTCCACCATCTCATTTGTGAGATTTGTTCTTCTCTTCTCTAATATTCTTCCAGAAAGACTGAAAGCAGACTCGGAGGAAACCATTGAGACAGGAACAATTAACACGTCACGTGTAAGTATGGATAGCACGGGATATGTTAACTTATGGGATTGCCACCATTGCAAAATTTTGAATCCTTCTGAGTTGAAATCCACCGTATCGCTATTCAAATAGATGGATAGTTCCCTACTCCTTGTGGGTCTTGGCTAGGGGTGGCAATCGGGTGTAGCGGGTACGGGTATTACTTGCCCGTACCCATGCCCGCGACCCCGTTTTCCCCCCACGAGCATGCCCGCGAAGGACGACGGGCGAAAAACCTCGACCATACCCGTCACCCGTGGGTACCCGTCGCCCGCGGGCATGCTCATTTACCCGCGAATAGGATGGACCAAAATTCTTGTAAACGTTGGCACAATTCTTCAATTTTGAAGTTGATTATCACAATTTCACTTCTCTTGTCGGTTTCACCATCACATCCTCACACACTCATACCAAGTCCACTCCAAACTGTATGAAATTACCAATTTTACGGACCAATTGAGAAAATGCGATTGCGGTGAGCTATACCTATCAAGCAATCGACATGACGTAGAGGAAGTGCAACATATGCCGAAGCGGCGAATGCCACGCCGGAAGAAGTGCTTACGAAGCAAAGCATCTTGACCACCGAGAGGTCTGTTGTGAGGTTTGCGGCACTACCAGATGAGCACCCCCTGCCCCTCTTCCCGCCGTCGCAAACCAAGCCCACGCGAACCTTGCTTCCTGACCCTGCTGGCAGAATCTGACCGGTATGTCTCTGTCGGCAGACGCGGCGTGACCTCCTCGGCCACCTCGACCACGGCGGCAAGGCTGGACTCCGATGAAGTCAAGGCGTGGTGAGGTTGGTGAAGTGGTTGATGTTGAAGCGGTCAGTCTGGCCAAAGCATTTGAGGCCGGACAACGCGAGCGCCCCGCCGAAGACGAGCAGGTGGAGAAGGAAGACCAACAGCTAGAACACGTCTTGGCATCACTAAGAAGATCAAGTACACTACCAAATGCATCAACTTTAGCTCTAGGATCTAAAAGAAATGCAAATGCATATAGGTAAGGGATCTCTCTCTAATATTTAAGGTATTTAGATTCATGGAAACAATAGCATCGTATAATACTAAGTCATTTTTATACATTTTCAATTGAGTAGCAATCTGTAAAATACTATGGACAATGATAGGAGATGTTGGATAGTACACAGCGAACAAAGCAATAGTGGCCTCATAAAAAATTTCTAAAAACAACAGTATCTTCTCAACAACGAATCAATGTTGCTTAGTCAATAGTATACTACCGTGTGCTTTGATAGTGCGTTTGAATAAAAACAAAAAAATGCTCTTGTATGGTAAGACTCTTAAGCATCAGGTAAGTAGAGTTCTACCTTATCGGCATGTCCAAACCGAACTTTTTTGGACGTACACCCATCGCCCTGCAAAAGTTCTTATATTGTGCTATTCTTACGTTAGAATTATTCAAGAAAGAAATCGCATCGCAAAAAGCTTTAATATATGAACTCAACCTCTTCAAACCACATTTGAATATAAGATCGATAATATGACAAGCGCATCGTTGATGTAGCAAGAAGGAATCGACGTATGTACTCAACACTGGAGTAAGAATATTCATGGCCCTAGAGTTCAAAGCGGCATTGTCTACAGTAATTGAGAATATTTTGTCTATAAGACCAAAGTTTTCCACGACTTTGATAATACAGTCTGCAATATTCTCATCCGTGTATGCTACATCAATTAATTTCAAACCTATAATCATTTTCTCTATTACCTCATCGTTATTAACATAATGGACAACTACACTAAGATAATCCTCCCTAGCCTGACCACTCCATATGTCCGAGGTTAGGGCCACTGAAAATATGCACGTACTAAATAGTTCATTTATTTTATTACGGCGTTCATTGTAGTATTTTACTAGATCCCTAGTTGTTGTCTGTCTAGAAACGGAAGAAAATCTAGGATTATGCGCAGTCCTAATATAATTTTGGAAAGCAACAGACTCCTCAAAGCCCAACGGTAAATCCTTAGAAGCAATTTAACAACAGAGAGATTGACGGGTTACCTCAGGATCGTAATCTCAGCTACGTACCATAGGGGTTGTACTGCAGCTGCATCTGTCTTATTACCGATCCTTACTTGGCTCAACATCTTGTAGCATGTCTAAGTAAGTGCTCCGTTCCACCCGTAAACTTTGCAGACAATTCATTGCAACAAATTTTACAAAAAGCATATGGTACCTCATTTCCCTGGGCGTCTTGTTTGGTTGTCCTGTTGAAATTCTCCCACACTCCCGATGTAAACGGTCTCGACCTCTTTGCTCCGGTTGGTATGGAGCCCGATCTTCGTCAGAGAGCGATGGCGGAACCCGCCTTGCCCTTCCGGTTGGCTTGATGCAGCCGCAGCTACCTCCGTGGACTCAATTTTCTCCGGTGAAAGTTCGTAATCACCGAGAGCAAAGCTATCGTAAGGATTGTCCATAATGAAAGCTGCAAAATCAAAACTAATACTATTATTACTTTTATCTTAGAATAACAAGCACTAACAATAAAAGTATGCAAAAAAATAATATTGTACCTCTTATGTTGACTTGCTGCTGAAAATTGAATTTCCTAAAATTTGGCATAAATTTTTTGAATTTTGCCAAATTAGCTCAACACAAATTTGAATTTGCACAACAGAATTTCAAAGAGAATGAGGAATGGAGGCGTGCTGAATGAGAAGGGTATGATGGCTATTTATAGAAAAAAAATAGGAATTTTTAAATTGTTTTGCTATTTTTTAAAAACGAAACGGACAAAAACGGTCATATTTTAGTCGGGCTGTGTGTCTCGCCAGGAACGGCCCCCGCGCCCGTTGCCCGGCGCCTCTTTTCCTCGCAGCGCCTGCCCCTCTCCCTGCCGCGTGCAGCACTTGCGCACTGCCGCTAGCGGCCTGGCGCTGGCGCGGGCGCACGACACAGTAGCGGCGGCGCGGCGCCCTCCACCCCTCTGGCTCCGCCCTCCACGCCGCGTCCTCTACCTCTCCCTTCGACCCTTCCCGAGCCGGCCCACGGCCCCCGCCGCCATCTCCTTCCTCCACACCGGCGACGCCCCTCGCCTCCTCTCTTCCCGAGCCGGCCGCGCCACCCTCCTCCTGGCTCCTCCACCCTTCCCGGCTCCGCACTGCCTCCTCTCCTCCCGGCCCCCTCCTCTTCCTCCCTCTCCTCCTCCTTCTTCCTCCGACCCGGCGCTGCACGCACCGCCTCCTCTCCGGCTCCGGCTACGGCTCGCGCTCGCTCAGCCTCTGGATGCGGGCCACTCGGGTCGTGCTGGGCTCGTGCTGTGCCTGGCACGGCCCGACACTGTTCGTGTCTCGTCGGGCTGGCCATCGTGCCAAAGTAGCAGCTAAGCATGACACAGGCCGTCGGACCAGCCTGGCATGGCTCATGAACCGTACCAGCTCTTGGCCGGGCCTACAATACCATGCTTCGGGCCGGCCTGACAGGCATGGTCCGTTTGGCCAGCTCTAGGGTCTATTCACGTAACTGGCTTCAAGAATTATTTGATTAATAAGTTGTATATTCTTGAAATCTCTGTGTAGGAGGTCCAAAGCTGAGGAGGTGGTACGGAGCACCTGATTTGCTTCCCAAGGATGAGGGTGCTGAAGATGAGGAGGATGATTCTTCAGGTGCATAGGCAAGACATTGCATATATGTAAACTCTCTCATCGTCATTGTTTCTTATTTATTGTCAAATTTGGGATGAGAAATAGATATCGAGGAGCCTCGAGATGCCGTGCTAGTCACCAACGGCGATAGCGAGATTGGGCAGGTTGCCTTTATTCTTAGAGTTCCTGTTTTCTTCTTCTTCTAAATTTCTATTGCGTCCAATGTTCAGTATATCATTATTCACTATACCTCAATTTTTTTATTCTGTCTGCATTTTAGCTCCCCTGTGACATGAGATGAACATTATATTCTAGTCTCACTGACATGTGGGTCCGGAGCCACACGGTCAATATCGCAAGATAATATTTTGACACTTACGAGTGGCATATGCACTTATTTCTTATGTAAAATGCTATTTCGACTAAACAGAATATTGTTTCTATGAATAATCCTCATTGGAGAGACCACTTTAGGATTCAGATCATTTCAGCAAAACTAAACTAATGTTAGTATATCCTCAAAGTTTTCTTTTTAATTTACTCATCATTAAATTGCAGAGTTCACTTTTTGTTTCTGCGGTTTTTTCAGTGAATATTGCATCGTTTAATCGTTTATTGCATTATCTTAGTTGCCTGGTTCAGTTTTTATGCATGCCTCTTAATTTTCTCAGCTGCTTCGATGTTTTTGAAAACAGAGGGAAAGAGCCCCTCAGCTACTTCAAATTAATCTGCTCATATTTTCAGATGGTGATATTGTCACTAATCCTGAAAAGGGCCAGAATAAAAGCATTAGTGAAGGACAAACGATCCACTGAAGAAGCTTTTGGAACTTATGTGGAGGTGACACTTTGTAATTCTCACATATACCTTCAACATTCTGGATGTTTCTTGTATATTCTAACATGCTGATAGGCCACCTTTTATTAGAGGTTCCATACCACCTCTTTGGTGTGATTGTCTATCAGAAAAACGCAATAAATGTATTGGAATGATTTTTCTCATCACATTTTACCTAATAAGTATAATGAAAATCATCTCAATATTCCTCTTTTCTGTTTCCTTGTAGTGCATGGTTGGTAACGTGGAAGGTAAGTCCTTCACGGAGAAAGCACTAAGGGGTGTTCGTGCTGTAGTTTGTCCAGCCGATGTATGTTTCTAAGTTAATGTTCTTCATCTATTCATTTATCTATTTCTCGAAAGCATAAGGTCTACTATTTCCATTCTTTGGATAATTATTGATTGTTTGGCACATTCATGAGTTGCTCCAGCTGATGATTTGATGATTAGGGCTTTACTAGATTTTTTTAGACACCCATTACTGGATTTTGTGACTTTCCGCCTTTTGGCATTGATGAGATCATGAGACATGCTCTTTATGTTTGGATATTTGAGTATGGCATGAGGTCCATTTAGAGGCATTTGTACCCAAAGCTGTACGATGTATTCTGTACTACTTATGGATCAATTTCTTGCATTATAGCTAACCACATTCTAATCAAAATGCTGACTTGTGCAATTTAGTTCTGTCCTCCGTAGTCCCTACTACCTACATGAGAACATAATATCTTCTTCGAGAGTTCCCTTTCCTTCCGAATTCTAAGCTTTGCTTGCTTCAAACTTGGTATTTCAATAGGATGGTTTCTTCTCTGACTTAATTGACCTCAAGGGTGTTCAACACATTGTTCTGCTATCCCAGGTTGGCAATGCTCTTGTAACTTTGTATTATCCGGTTCAGCTTAGTTTCAGTCATTATCCATATAAGATCTTGATAAGAGTGCAGCTATCTGTCTACAGCAATAGCGGTGGGCTCCAAGCTATTATGAACAGCAAACTGAGGAAGCTAGCGGAGAGGGATGAAGAAGTGGTTCTTGCATCTGGCATCCCATCTACGATAATCAGGACTGGCTCCATGCAAAGCACTCCTGGTGGTGAAAGAGGTTTTGATTTTACAGAGGTATCAGCACGAAGAGCTACCTTACTTCTGATGAACGTTCCGTACTTATGCAGCACTGCTAGAGCCCTATAGTTGGAGAACTTTCATATATATAAAGGTGGTATTATGAAACGAGCCAGGCAAATACATTTGGGCAGCATTGTGTTCGTTATGCGAGACTAATCCATTAGGTCCCTTCATTTGAAGTATGATGTCATTTGCACCCAACAAGTTGAATATGAATATACACATGCATTTCTTTTCTTGGCAAACTGATAGGAATATCTTCTTTGTGGAATATCAAGTTTGGTCATCCATCTGATGTTTCACTTTGGGTAGGCTCTCATATGATGCTTGAAATATGCAGGGTGTAGCAGCCAAGGGAAGAATAAGCAAAGAGGATGCTGCTACAATCTGTGTGGAGGCCCTGGATACCATTCCCCAGACGACGCTCATTTTTGAGGTAATTAGCTCAAGCTAGCTTCAGGGTCCTTGTTTTATGATTGATTAATTTCCGATATGTTGTTATAATGATAATAGAGAAAACGAAAGAAACAGTTCTATGGACCTTGTATATCTCTTTTATGGGGCGCGAAAAAAAATTAAGTTTAGGCCCGGCTTCTTATCTCCCGTGTTACTTCAGGTGGCAAATGGTGACGAAAAGGTTACAGACTGGAAAGCATGGTTTGATGAGCAGATGCAAAGGCCAAAGAGTTAAAGTAAACACACGTTATTGAAACACACGACTTTTTAAATTGCAGTATTGAAAAGGAATATAGGACAAGAATTCCAAAGAAAGAAAGATATTCAACACTTCTACATTGGAGAATCTAATCATATATGTGAACAAAAAAAGATGCATGATCTCCTAGAATGTCTTGCTCTTGCATCAGTGCAGTTGAGCTGAAGCTGAAGCTGATCTCGTTGCTGTGATCAAGTCAGTTACAGGTTGACGGCCCCAAGCAACAGCAAGATGTCTTACTTTTTTTGTTGTACTTTGAATTTACAATCTACACGGCGCTATAATTCTTAAACTCATTCATTTGTTATGATACCTCCCAATTAACTGTGAATATTATCGTGAACACACACATCAGGTATATATTTCTACTTATCCAGCTTGTACTGAATGATCTAAACTTCTGTTGAATTGAAATTGTCAAGCGTGTACATTTCTGAGGATAATTATCTATTCTACAATGCAACCTCTTTGTTTTCATCCAATGGAAGTGTTCCACATTTGCTATTTTCTTTGTACCAAAAGAAGTGCTTTGTTTGGCCATTGAAAGTCTGAAACTACAGTTGCATTGACTTTAAGCTGCATGTTAGTCAACTTGAAGCTTGGGGATCCTGAGTAAGATAAGCAATAATCAAAACATGTCACTTGACTTTTCGCAGATCATGAAGCAAACAAGAGCTTCTGTACTCTTATCTACACTTCTTTTTCTGCGTTCGTTCTTTGTTTTTAGGGAAAATTTTGTTCCTCTCACTCAAAATATGTGTAAATTCGGTTCTATCATCGAAAATTTGATCATTATGTTTTTGCCATTGTTCCATCAGTGTACATTTCATTTTTGTCCCTCTATCCACTTGTTCGTAAGTCAATAGGGTTTGACCGTCAAGAAATATGTGGAAAAACATTAAAAAATAATAGAAAATCGTAGAAAAACAAAAAAAAAACACAAGAAAAATAGAGAGAAAATATAGGAAAATTCAAGGATAAATTTTGAGCAATTTTGTTCTTTTAATACACTAATAAAATTTCTCAAAAAAATTACACTAAGAAAAATGTTTTAGTCTTCCTCAACTTTTATGGAGCATTGTTAAAATTTTCCTAGTGTAAAATTTTTGTGCACTTTTAAATTTTTGTTCAGAAGTGGTCCCTTAATTGTTTTGTATTTGTTGGTATTTTTCAATTTTTATTTTCAAATTGTATATTTTTTCCATATATTTTTGCATATTTCTTAACGGTGAAACCTTGTTAACTTGACAGAAAATTGAACGGAGTGGAAAAAATAAAATGCGTACTACTGGAAGAATGAAAAAAATGAAATGATCAAATTTCCGATGGCAGAACTGAATTTGCACAGATTTTAAGTGGCATGACCAAATTTTTCCCTTGTTTTTTATGGCACCCATATTTACTTTCAATACAACTTGTCTTTTTCACAAACAATTTTTGTACAACCATAGTTTGGGCGTCCATCGATTGTTTTTAATCGTCCAAGTTTAGATGACTCTTGCATGGTTTGTTTTTAATCGTCCAAGTTTAGATGACTCTTGCATGGTTTTATGCCAGAAACCAAACCATGCAAACCAGTGTCATATTTTATCACAAGCTAAAAGATCAGCAGTTTGTTCAGCTCAATGGCAACAGACCAAAGCAAGCACTATTTTTGGTGTTGGTGTTTCTTGTAGCCAAAGCATTTCTGCTCCTTGATTTGGTTGCAGCCCTAGGCAGGAGAGAGAAAGAGATATCATCGGCCTAGCTGGCCTACCTGCTAAGGACCATTTCCACTTATTCCCTAAAAGACTTGACCTAACAAAGGACATTTATTTAGCAAGCGTTTTGGCGTTTATTGACCTACCATGAAGAAAATGACAGATCCAACTATAATAAAGGCTTACGAATGACGACGGTACTACATATCAGTGTCATTGCCTGCTTATATCTGTTTCATGGTTGGAAGATTTATTCGTGCCATTGGTGGTGATTACACATTCCCATGTAACTAACTTCCAGTTTGCTTCTAAGGGTATCTAAACTAGTGATTGGTGGTGATTACATATAGCCAAATGTAGGATAGCCTAGCGGTGAGGTACCTTGTTGAAAGGATCCGGCAGACTATAATAACATATAATTTAAAATTCTATCACGTGAATCAGGAAGCCATGTGAGTAGTGGATCATAGATCGTTGCAACTAGACATGCAAAGCAACGGAAGAAGAGTCGGAGTAGCCAAGTCCAACATCAAGCACATCGATGTAGTGGTCGTAATCGATCGTCTAACGTCCTCGGTCGTCGATCATCCCCTCCAGTAGGTGACCCGGAAACTCCTTTCCGACCACAAGTCGGTAGCAATTCCTAGCAGGACATAGCGACTCCCGAATACACATAAAGACTATTCAGACGAACCTTATGCAATATGTTTTGTGACCAAGTCCTTATTACTCATGACCAGTTCGTATCTCCATACGACCAATTCGCATCTGGTCATGACCTGTTCGTAACATCTTACGTACAGTTCACCGACCAGTTAGTGATCGTTTATGACCAGCTCACGACTAGTCTGTATCCCTATACGACTAGTTCATATCTGGTCGGACTAAACGACATGCTTGCATATTCTCATTTTTGTCTCACGATATGTGGTCGAACTCCATGTGAGATATTTGTCATCTATGAACTGTTCAATATTTTCTCGATCTAGTACGGATAACTTCGTGTGGTCGACTCTTCGACCACTTGTGGCATGATCATGCACTTCCGTTATCCGACTACAACGAAGGGCCTAGAGATATCCCTTCTTGTTATATTAGAAGGGGCAAATCTCATATCCGACCAGTCATATCCCTCCGCATGTTTCACAGTATACCCGAAAGTTACCTTTATAACTATCCAGTTACGAAGTAGCGTTTGGTAACCCCTAAGTGTATTGTTTCACATGTAGGAAACCATGTTGATCTCATTGTTGATATCTTTTCTTTTGTGTCTAGGAGTTTAGATCTGAGAGAGAGAGAGAGAGGAAGAGGTAGGGTACCGACCGTCCGATCATGGGAGAAGGAGCCGCCATTGCGGGTTCGGCGGTGAAGTCTGCGCACGGGCAGCGACGGTTGGAGAAGAGGACGGTGGCGGCGGCAGCGTTCCGGTGATGGTGCTTCCCGTCGCTGACTGCGCGTCCCTCTAGATCGGTTAGGGTTTTGTCGGGTGGGGATTGCGGCTTAGGCGAACCTCGAACTCGAGCCCGCCCCCACCTCTATTTATTGCTTAGTGTGACAGGCCCACCACCTTGAGATGAAATTTGGCGCCCCGATCGTATGCGGATCAAGGCCCGATTAGCCGTTGGACTAATCGGCTGAGATCAATCTAACATTCTCCCCCTTGATCTCAATCTATGCTTTATCTTTTAATTACAATTGTTTACACATTCCATCACAGATTAGTGCATAGAACATGTCTCATCGTCACGGTCAATCGCCGATAGATTCAACAGCTACAATACACCTCTCTGTTCTGAAATAGTTACTTTAATCTTTTGGGCCAACTTTTAGTCCAGGAATCATAGGCTTTCCCTTAAACCCATGCCGCTACATGTTCTCTTAACACGTTGGGTGGTAAGCCTTTAGTAAGCGGATCCGCTAACATCTTTTTGTACCTATATGCTCAAGACTTATAATTTGATCCCGAACTTTATCTTTCACAACATAGTACTTTATGTCAATGTGTTTGGCGGCACCACTTGACTTATTGTTGTGGGCATACGTTATCGGGTTCATTATCGCATTACAACTTAAGTGGTCTATTGATGTCGTCAACCACTTTTAAACCGGTATGAACTTCTTTAGCCGCTTCACCGCCCGTAGCCTCATAACATGCTACAAACTCGGCATACATTGTGGACGATGTAGTGACGGTTTGCTTTGAGCTTTTCCACGATATAGCTCCTCTGCGAGAGTGAACACATATCCGGATGTAGACTTTCTATCATCTCCGCAAAATCGAATCAGATACCCCACTATATGGAGTAATCGATCTTCAGATGTCATCATGAGGCCTTTTGTTCCTTGCAAATAACGCAAGACTTTCTTTATCAATTTCAATGTTCTACTCGAGATTGCTCGAATCGCCAAGTAACCCGGTAACAAATGCTAAGTCGTATGTGCACACTTGAGCATCTTGTAAGCTTCCGACAATGAAGCATATGGAACCGCTTTCATTTGATCGATCTCATACTGGTTCCTGGGGCATTGAAAATCCCCATATCTGTCGCCCTTGACTATAGGTGCAGGTGAAGGACTACATTTATGCATCCCAAATTTCTTTAAGACTTTCTCTATGTATGTCTTTTGTGATAGTCCCAATATCCCTTTGTTTCTATCCCGGTGAATTTCGATCCCTAGAACGAACGAAGCTTCACCAAGATCTTTCATATCAAAGTTTGAGGACAAAAACTTCTTTGTCTCCAGTAGCGGTGACATCACTACTAGCCAGTAGGATATCATCCACATACAGGATTAGGAAGATAAACTTCCCATCTTTAAACTTTGCATAAACACAGTTGTCCTCTACATTCTCTTTAAACCCAAATTTTCTTATTGTACTGTCAAACTTCAAGTACCACTGTCTTGAAGCTTGCTTTAACCCATAAATCGATTTCTTTAGGCGGCATCCCATTCTTTCATTTCCTTCCATGACAAAACCTTTCGGTTGTGCCATGTAAACATTTTCCTCCAAATCCCCATTAAGAAATGCCGTCTTTACATCCATCTGATGTAACTCTAAATCATAATGTGCTACTAATGCCATTATGATTCTGAAGGAATCTTTACATGAGACTGGAGAAAAGGTCTCATTGTAATCAATCCCTTCTCTTTCGTAAATCCTTTTGCCACAAGTCGCGCTTTGTATCTTTCTACATTCCTTGGGAGTCAAGCTTTGTCTTGTAGACCCATTTACTGACCCTCTTGTTTTGGCTCCTTTAGGAATAATTTCCAAGTCCTGGACTTTATTAGTCTTCATGGACCTCATTTCCTCTTCCATGGCTTCAAGCCATTTTGAGGAATTTTCGCTTCTCATGGCTTCTTCAAATGAGGTGGGATCATCCTCCATTTGAAATTCCTCTGTATGATAAATCTGATAATCATCAGAAATAGCTGATCTTCTTACTCTTTGAGACCTCCTCGGGGCCTCCTCATTTGGTATATCTTCTGTTTGAGGCTGCTGTTGCTCCCCCTCATCTGTGGCAATAGGTTCTATAGGATCCTGAAGAACAGGTTCCTCATTATCATTCATTGTTGCCACAGGAGGAACAATAACAGGTGCTGGCACCACAGTTGTCTTGCTTTGTCGGTGCAATGACAAAGAGTAGTGTGAAGAATGGCTCTTGAATCATCGGAGTGGGCGATACACCGCTTCTCTTCAAGATCAATCTCACGAGCTACCATACTTCCTCTCATCATTTCATCCTCTAAGAAGACAGCGTGTCTCGTTTCTACAAACTTTGTATATCTGTCGACAAGAGAAACGAAAACCTTTTGACTTTTCAGGTAGCCAATGAAATGGCAACTTCGCTTTTGGGATCAAGCTTCCCAAGGTTTGGGTTAAATACTTTAGCCTCAAAGAGACTCCCCACACACGTAAATGGTTTAATGAGGAACTCTTCCGTCCACAACAAATCACGGTGTTTTGGGCACCGACTTACTAGGCACTCTGTTGAGAATATGAATGGCGGTTTTCAACGCTCCATCCATAAACTCAATGGCGGTGTAGAATAGCTCATCATGCTTCGCACCATATCCATCGAGTGCGGTTGCGTCTTTCGGCTACTCCATTTTCTTTGAGGTTCGGGTGTAGAATCTTGGGCTACTATGCCATTTTCTGTAAAAACCTTGCAAAAGGTCCAGAACTTGTCCATATGGGGTATGTCGATCGTAGTACTCCCCCACGATCGATCGGACTATCTTAATCTTTAAATCATGTTGGTTTTCAACTTGATTTTAAATATCTTGAATTTATCCAAGGCTTCATTTCTTTCTTTGATTGGATAAATATATCCAAAACGGAGTAATCATCGTGAATGTTATGAACGAGTCATAACCATTCACACTTTTCACAGAAAAGGACCACAAATGTCTATGTGAATAATTTGTAGAATTCACATGCTTCTTTTGGCGTCTTTCTTAATTTTCTTTACATATTTTCCTTTAATGCATTCTCTGCATTGTTCTAAGTCCGAGAACTCTAATGGAGGAAGAATATCATTCTTAACTAGTCTTTCTATTCTCCCCTCAAATATGGCCTAAACAGCAAATGCCATAATTTCGACGACGCATCTAGAGTTCTCTTCGCTTTCTGTTTACATTAGTGAGACGAGATTCAATCACTTTCGCACGCGACGTTCCCATTATCGCATACGACATTCACATTATCACATAATGATAACAAATAAAGCTCATTTTGTAAGATGGCAAGACCAACACATTCTTTATTAAACATTATTTCACACTTGCCATTTCCAAAATTACAATCATAACCATCTTTGTCCAAATTTGAAACACTAATCAAATTCCTCTCAGAAGAGGAACAAAAGGACATCTCTAAGTAAAGATTGGAGCCATTAGCTAACTCTAATGAAAGATCGCCAACGGCTTCAACTTCACTTGGACTCCATTTGCAACTTTAATGCATCTTTCGTTTCTTTGCGTAGTCCTCGTCGAGCGGAATCCTCAGAAGGAGATAGCAACATGAGCAGTTGCTCTGAGTCAATCCACCAAGTGGATTTGAATATTGCACATCTACAGCATTCATTTATAAAGGTAATAATGTTCTCACCTTTCTTTGCCATTATCATCTTTAAGTAATCGGGGATGTTCTTCTTGTAGTGTCCCGTCTTCTTGCAGATGAAGACAACGATCTTTGTCTCAAACAAATTTATTCATTGAGGCCGATGGATGAGGCTTTTCCTTGTTCTTTGAGAAGGAGGTCTTGTTGAAGTTCTTTTCTTGTTATCCTTCACATAGTTGATAGATCCACCATGTGAGGATTTAATTCTTTCCTCCTCTTGCACACACATAGCTATGCACTTTTCTAAGTCCCATTTATCTAAGTGCATGTTGTAGTTGACAACAAAAGTGTCAAACTTTTAAAACAAGGAAGCAAAAATCAAGTGAATAAGGAACTCATCCTTGAGAGCCAAATCCATTGGTTTAAGCTTGGATGCCAAGTTGCTCATCCTTAGTATGTGTTCTCTTATGCCACCGCCACCACCAGAGTACCTTTACATCACAAGTCGCTTAATTAGCTGTGTAGCATAAGTCTTTGAAGAGCCAGTAAACTGACTCTTTATTTTCTCAAGGTACTCTGTGACAGTATCACAGTCTGCGATTGAGCCCAGTGCAGGCTCAATCGTGTTCTTTATCACGACCATACATTTCTTGTTGGTCGTGGTCCATTTCTTATGCTCAAGGTCATAAGACATACATAAGGAGCATGGTCCCTCTGTCTTTTCTGCCAAGCAGTGTCATCCTCATTTTCTTTTCTCACCAGCGCCTCAGGGCCAGTGGGGCGTGCTGTGGTGAGGACCCAGTCCACCTCAGCCAAGATAAACGCTAAGTCTATCTTTTTCTTCCACTCTCCATAGTTATCTCCTTTGAGAGTGGGGATCTCTCTGATACAACCCATCAAGTTGTATCCGCCTGAAAATTTAGTTCAAATAAAGTGAGAACGTAACAGGAAAATTATATGCCTTATTTCCAACGTTGGTCAAAAATACGACATACAATTAAATCAATTTTATCTATACATTAAATCTACATCACCGTTGGGCAGAAATAGAAATAATGCATAAAAACATCAATTAGAAATTATAATCTTGTTATTATCAACGTTGGTCGAAAATAACAATATCATAATTCACAACAATTCTCAAAAATTAAATTCTCTGTTGGTTCAATTTAATTGAAAGAGTAATCAAACATTAACTTTTGCGTGAAGCTGTAATTATTCTAAAAATAATTCATTATTGAAGCATTATATCAGACACATTTAATCTCTGAAAAATTAACACGTTGGTGCAAAAATTACGAGATTTGAATCAAATTCTATTCATCAATTAGGCTACCGACGGGCGAGGCGTAGAGAGTCTGTCATGGGAGGCTTAGGCCCATCGCGGTATGGATCCGTGTCGGCGCCCGCGGCAGCTCAATTAAATTCAATTACCAAGAGTTACTGTGCAATTTCCCATTTTGGCCCATATTCACTTTTGGCCCATTAGCGCATCTGTGACCCAAAACATACCGGCCGTCGGATCCCATCCGATCGCATCAGATCTCGGCCAAAACATAAGGGCAAAACCCTAACCCTAGGGCATTTGCCCTTGCCCCACCCGAAAAACGGGTCATAGCTGCTCGGCGGACTCCGACGGCCCAATGAGCACGGGCGGGGGCGGCGGCGGCGGAGGCGGCCGAGGCGGCTCAACAATGGGCGGCGGCTCCCGACGTTAAGGCGGCGAGGCGGCAGCTGCTCCATCGCGACGGCCGGACCGGAAGCCCCGATCCCTTTGTCGTGCCGCTCGATACCATTGTTGATATCTTTTCTTTTGTGTCTAGGAGTTTTCGAGAGAGAGAGAGAGAGAGAGAGAGAGAGAGGAAGAGGTAGGGTACCGACCGTCCGATGCGAGGAGAGAAGGAGCCGCCATTGCGGGTTCGGCGGTGAAGTCTCGCCGCGGCAATGACGGTTGGAGAAGAGGACGGTGGCGGCGGCAGCGTTCCGGTGATGGTGCTTCCCGTCGCTGACTGCGCGTCCCTCTAGATTGGTTAGGGTTTTGTCGGGTGGGGATTGCGGCTTAGGCGAACCTCGAACTCGAGAGCCGCCCCACCTCTATTTATTGCAACATGACAGGCCCTGACCTTGAGATGGGTTTGGCGCCCGATCGGTAGCGGATCAAGGCCCGATTAGCCGTTGGACTAATCGGCTGAGATCAATCTAACACTCATGTCTAAGGATTTATACATCATCATTGCTTGTGACCAACTGATGACACATAGAATCACAACAACCTCAATAGTGTCTCAAGGTGGGTCAATCCAGCACCATATTATCTAACATATGCTCACACATTTGATTCGATATTCTCATATCTATGACTAGAGAAGCATGGTCATCAATCAATACATGTGTCGTTCGATAAGTCATTAGTATCCCAACCAAGGTTACTTTTAGAATGACATCATACAACTATTAAAGAGCTTAGACAACAAGTCACATACTTGCTAATCTTTATAAATGATAATTCATCTAAGGAACATAATAACATTTATTCTATAACTCATAAACATAGATATGATACAATCATGTCGGGACCCGGATTTACACATCTGAAACCCTTTGTGTATTCTGAACTAATCCCAGATCGGTAGCTAGTCCACATAGGGAAACATCGATGAAATATCATCCATTTATTGATTTAACTAAAATATAACAAAATTTGTCAAAACAACAAATAGTAATACTAAATGGATCTTATGATCAACGTTTACTTAACTTGACACGTAGGGCTAAAGAAACAACAAAACTCTTGCAGTGGAACGGAAACTTGGAAAGGCCAATCAGTATGCCCACAAGCAATTGAATGGAGAACACATCCTAATTCAAAAAACCTTCAAAAACTCCTCTTCATAGAACTCTTGACCAACCTGACCTTCTTCAACTAAGCAACAAAGTTTAAAGTTGTGAGTACATAAAGTACTCAGCAAGTCGTAGGGAACAGTATGCGATTAATATTCATGCAAGGCTTCATTAAAGGAATAGTTGTATGGTTCTTTTGCAGAAAGTGGTATTGATAGTAAATACAGTAAATAGATTGCAATGCGTAATTTAAAACACAATAAGTAAATAGAGTAAACAATTTCTTTGAAACAACCAGTGAACTTCCCATTTACTTCCCAACCAAACCACCAAGTGAACATCTCATCCGCCAAGCTAACATCATATTCACCAAGTGAACCCCCCCCCCCCACATTCACCTTCTGACACATTTTTATAAAACTCTTACCTCTCGTGTGAAATCATCGAGCAATGTCCATAACCGGGGACACAATTGTTTAAACAATTTTAACTCTATAGAGGTTCTATAGCTATACCTACAAGAGATAAATCAACTTATAATGTTTGACCACACTTATATAGGTGTGCGACTAAGTGATCATCACAAGACCTTTACAAAGCTTCTTCTTAACCCAATCATGTTCGCTAAGGTTTCAACATTGAATGTCTTTTCAACCAGACAGGCCCCCTCTTGCGCCATTGTGAGTATACTTCCATCCCGTAACTCATGCTTTCAAGACAGAACTGAAATTGAGCTATTGCTAATTAGTTAGCCAGGTACATCCCATACTGGACAAGTGGTTGTACGATATGGCCCAATTCAATGGTGCGCAATATTAAGTCCTTGACAATTACTCAAGCGAGTCCACCACAACCCAACAATGTGTTACCGACACCCCTTTACTGCACGATCGCTCGCCTAAGCGGAAATCATTTTCTTTAACCAAGACTAATGACATACCCTATCATGGCATAAAAATTTTTAACAACAATGACTACCTGCCACAATTCCATATCTCATTAAGTAAAATTTAACATTATTAAATATGTCACATGAGTCCATCGTACAACTAAGTATGACTAAGCATCTCTACGATACCCATGTTGGTGATACAAATATGTTCAACTAGTAATAAGCATCCCATGATGACAGATTGTTCATGGCATCCAAGTTGTCAATGGAGGAATAATAACAAAGAGGTGATTAACTATTCCCAAAAGCAGTTTATATAAAAGTATCATGCAATTTAATATAAAACAAGATACTTTTGAAAACATAGGTTCAATATGATCAATGGATTACGACTTTCCCTGGCTTTTCTCAGTTATCACACTTGGATCTTCAAAACTTGCTTATGCTCCTGCTCCTTGAAACAGATCGTCTAAACGAGAGAGAAAACAACAGCGAAGCACAAATAAATCTAAAAGAAAAAAAAATCCAAAAACATAAAAACCAACTCTAAAAGAAAGAGCTCAATTTTAGAGGAATTTAGGAACTTGAACGGACAAAATCGGAGTTTGGACGAAGGAGAACGTACTCTCGGAAGATTTGCGAGAAAAAGAAAAAGAGAGAGAAAAAAAGAATATTCTCGAGAATATTCCTTTGGCTAAAAAAGAAAAGGAAAAGGAAAAGGAAAAAAAATACACTGATAAGTGGGGCTCACTCGTAAGTGAAAGAGAGAGAACAAGGGTTGGCCGACAAATGGGACCGAGCTAGAAGAGAGAGAAAGAGACATAGAGAGAGAGGCTGACACGCGGGACCCACATGGCACACAGAGAGAGAAAGAACGAGGCAGAACAGAGGAGCGGCTCCGGTGGCTTGGCCCATGGTGGCAACGGCAAATGGCGGCGGGAGGATGGTCGGCGACGGGCAAAACGGAACCCCGGCGAGGAGATGAAGCGTTGGGTGGCAACAGCGTAGCAAGAGCGGCAGTGAGGCGGTGGCGGCGGCGATGCAGCAAAAGAGGAGGCATGGGTGCGCGATGAAGATGATGGCTCGATGGTTCCCGAAGGGAACGAAGGGAAGCACGAAGACTACGACGGCAAGAGGAACATGATGGGCAGCTCGAGGCGACCGGAGAGCGACGGGAGCAGCGACGCGATGGCGACTGGCGGCGTGGAAGAAGGATGGCGGCGGCAGAGCACCTTGGTGACGGAGAGACAGCAAGAAGAGTGCGGGTCAGAAGAGGAGGACGGGGAACATGGGATGACGCAGATGGGACAACGAAGGAACTCACTGGCGACTAGATCGAAAATGGAGGCAGCGGCTGGAAACGAGGAAGACAAAGGTGACGGTAGTCCAGCGAGGCTTCGGCGATGAAGACGTGCGCACCACGTAGAACGTGACAAGGCGAACCTAGGGGTGAGGTCAATGGTGGCGGACGCTCACAGGTGATGGTGGAATCTGGCGAGAAAGAGCTCTGGTGGCAGTAACTTCTTTGGCAGGATTTGGCGCAACGAAGAAGGGATCGAGGTCGGTGGCTTCAGGCTTCGAGAGAGGAGGTCGATGCGAAGAAAAGGACATGAGCGACACGCTTGAAAAGGTCGGGGACGAGAGGATTCGGGTTAGAGACGGCGGCGGTAGCGTGTCTGACTCAGACACGCGCAGGAAACGGGAGCGGGAAGGATGAAGCTTATGGTGGGACCCACGGGCACAAAGGAGATAGAGGAAGGAGGGAGGTGGTCATGGGGTCAAGCGAGAGGAAAGAAAAGTGGGCTAGTGGTGGTGGGCAGAAAGAAAGAAAATGGATTGGCGGGAAAGGAAAACCAGACTAGGCCAAAAGGAAAAGAAATGGCCCACAAGAAAAGGATTTCATGCCAAATGAAAATTCGGAAAAGAAAAGGAATTTCAAAAGAAAAAAATGATTAAAGTAAACTGAGCTCAAAAAATAGCAAATAAACTCCAAAAATGCCTAGAAAATCCCAGAAAATACTCTAGAACTCAAGGAACCCAAATAAAATGAATTTGAATTTAATTAAGTTTAGATTAATCACATTAAATAATTTTGATTTCTAAAAATTCAAATTAAGTTTTGACTTAACCAAGAAAATTTAAATGGTTATTTTTATTTTTAAAGGCTTCAAAAAAACTCCAAGTTTGGGATGTTACAAATAATCCCCATGATTGCCTCTTAGGGCATATCACTAACACTTGTATGACTGACTAATGGCTAGAGTTCGATTCCCACCAACCACAGGTTGAGTGGGATATATGTGTGGATTTTTCACTATTATTATCCGGGATTTGAACCCGCGACCTATGGGTTGTGAGCCTTTAGTTGATTGTACTAGTCAGTTGTTCTCACCATCTAAAAAATCAATAATACATATACTTCTGCCATTTATGATTTTTTGTCACATCTTAATTTCAACCCTAAGGCTTCGTTTAAAACGTGGGAGTCTTACAAATATGCAAATCCAGACCCTTTCTGTATTTCTGTACCAATCCCATATCAAGCTAGTGCACATAGTTAAAATAGTGATGATACAAAACCAAATCACTATTCGATATAAGGAAATAACAAATATTATTAAACAAATGAGTAATGGCCTTATGGTCGAAGCTTACAATTGCCGCCCTTTCAGACTAAACAACTCGAATAAACTACAACGGAAGAAGATAACTCCAAGTGATTCATATGCTCACAGGCAATCGACTAGGGCTCGCAACCTAGTACTCTGGGTGTCCATCATAGCCACACACGTAGAAGTCGTAATCCTCTTCGACATCTTAGTAGACTTATGAGATTTGTTTGAGTGTAGCATGTGAGTACATAGAGTACACCTCAAGTCTTGGGAATACAATTACATAGATGCCAGGCTTAACAATGAAGGCTTTATATGGTTCTTTGCACAAAGCAACATTTTAAGTTTCAATAGTTTTCATAGAGCATTCATTTGACAAAAGTTGTTTCAATAATTAAACTAATTATTTCACTAGTGAATGTTCTAGCTACCAACCACTAGTATCAAGGTTCTATCTGCCAAGATTCAAAGGATATGGCTCTAAATGCCCAACTGGCTATAGCTGCCAAAAATACTACCCAAGAGTCTCAACTGCTTTCGGATTCCCAAAGTTTATTTCTTTGAAAGAAAAACCAAAATCTATCATGTGAAAACACACCATGCTCGCCCTTGACCGTAGGCACGGCTGTTCAAACAATTTTATACTCTGCAAAGGTTGTACAACTTTACACACAAGAGATAATCAGCTTATAAATATCCGTCTGACACTTCCATAGGTGTGCTACTAAGTGATTATCACAAGGCATTTACAATACCTCACCCTTACATCAGCCCGCCCTATGAGCCAACTCCTCAAGATATGGATGTCCTTTACCATCATCAAGAGGGCTCACAGTTGTGTTGGTAACACTTCCAAGGCATGGATGTCCTATACCATTGTCTAATGCAAGTGCCCTACAGACATGGATGTATCATCCCAAATTTGGAGTTCTTCTGAAGCATTTAAAAATAAAAATAACCATTTGAATTTTCTTATTTAAGTCAAAGCTTAATTTAAATTTTCAGAAATTAAAACCATTTAATGTGAATAATCTAAACTTCAATTAAATTCAAAACCATTTTTCTCCCTGGGTTCTAGAGTATTTTCTGGAATTTTCTATGAATTTTTTGAGCTTATTTGCTATTTCTTTGAGCTCAGTTTTATTTAATCTCTTTTCTGAAATTCAAAAGACCTTTTGAATTTTGGAAAATCCTTTGGGCCAAATTATTTTTTCTCTTGGGCCATTTCTCTTTTTCCCCAACCCAGCTTCTTTTCCGCCGGCCCATTTTCCTTGGCACGTTCCCGCTTCGCCTCGGCCTAGTCCAACCCAAGCAGCAGCCCAGCCTGCCTCGCCTCGCCTCTCTCTTGATCCATTGATCATATTGAACCTATCTTTTTAAAAGTATCCCGATTTATATCAAATTGCATGCTACTTTTATATCAACTACTTTTGGAAGTAGTTAATCACCTATTTATCATTATGCCGCCATTGAATATTTGAATACCATGGATCATTTGTCACCATAGGATGGTCATTACTAGTTGAACATACTTGTATCACCAACATGGATTATCGTAGAGATGCTTAGTTACGATGGGCTCATGTCACATGGTCAATAATGGTAATTTGACTTAATGCTATATGGAATTATGGTGCGATGCCACTAATATGCAATTATGGTGCAATGCTACTTTTGTACAAACTGTGGTGCAATGCTATTGTTATAAATTTTTGTGCCATGATAGAGATTGCCATTGGTTTGGTTAAACAAAATGGTTTTACCCTTAGGCAAGACTTGCTTGGGTGGATTGTCAAGAACTTAATCTTGTGCACCATTGAACTGGGTCATATTGTACAACCATATGTCCAGTATGAGATGGACTTGGCTAATTAATTATAAATGTTTCAGTTTTAGTTTTGTTTTTGGAAGCATGAATTTTGGAATGGATATCCACAATGGCGTAAGAGGGGGACCCTATCTAGTCGTGATGACATGTAGTGTTGAAACCTTAGCGGGTATAACTGGGTTGAGAAGGAGCTTTGTAAAGATCTTGTGATAATCACTTAGTTGTACACCTACAGAAGTGTGTGACATACATTTTGATTTATCTCTTGTAGGTAAAGCTATACAACCTCTACAAAGCTAAAACTGTTTAAACAATTGTGTCCCCAGTAATGGACATCGTCCGGGGGTTTCACATGAGGGGTAGAGTTTTTATAAAATTGGTTAGAAGGTGAATGGGATGTTCACTTGGTGAATGTGATGTTCACTTGATGGATGAGATATTCACTTAGTGGTTTAGTTTGGAAGTGAATGGGAGATTCACTAGTTGTTTCAAAAAAATGTTTACTCTATTTATTTATAGTCTTTTAAATTACGTTTTACAATATACTTACTGTATTTACTATCAATACTTGCTTTCTGCAAAACAACCATATGGTTATTCCTTTGATCAAGCCTTGCATAAATAATAATTGCATGTTGTTCCCTACGACTTGCTGAGTACTTTATGTACTCACGGTTTTAAACTTTGCTGCTTAGTTAAAGAATAGTTAAAGAATATCAAGTTGCTCAAGAGTTCCACGAGGAGTTCTTTGAAGGCTTTGTAAATTATGATGCGTTCTCTACTCGATTGCTTGTGGGCATGTCAAATGGCTACCCCAAGTTTCTTTTCCGCTGCAAGAGTTTTATTTGTTTCTTAAGCCCTGCGTGGTAAGTTAAGTAAATATTGGCCATAAGGTCCAGTTATTATTACTATTTGTTATTTTGCTACCTTTTTAGTTAAATCGTTAAATGAATGGTATTTCATCGATGTTTCACTATGTGAGCTAGCTACTGATCATGAGACTAGTTCAGAAAACATACAGGGTTTTGGATGTGTAAATCTGGGTCCCGACAATGGACATCATTTACCATCATCTGAACATCCATATAAAAGTTACCGATTATAGCCTACGGGCTTAATGCTTGGATTCGGTAAATTACATGGCCAGGTCTGCCTCGTTCCGGACATGTGGTTGTACGATAGTGCTTAGTTTGAATAGACATAAGCGTTAGTCCTTAATATGACTAGGACGAAACTTAACACATTACAAGTTCTCGTGCTCAAGCTGCACCCGCCTAAACTTACCATCCACCCAAGTCTAAACATATTTTCACCATTTTATTTTATAAACCAGCGACAATACCTATTGCCATACATTTCTCAAACTGATTTGCATAAAGTCTTATAATAGTTCTTATCCATAGGATGACAATGATCGATATAGCTTGTCTAAGCAATTCTACCGTTCCAGACTAATCCATCAATAATGTAACCATTACCATGGATTTACTACATCAAGGAGGTAAATTTCAATTAGGAATAGCTACCAACTCCTAACAGGTAAAATCATCATTTTATGTAATTAGCCATGCATACTAGTTTTGAACGAGATAAAAATAATATTTTGAAAACAGTAGGAACAACATAATCAAGGAAGACTTGCCTTCGTAGTAGGTGGGTATCACTCCCTCCCGTTGCTCCAAGTTTGCTTCGACAACGTCGGATTCTATATGCGCGAAATGAAACAAATAAATAACTATAAAATAAATGAAATGGAAAAAAAATTATAAATTTAGTACTGATAGATAAATTATGAATTTATATGAATTTAGGAAGAAGAACGGGATCAGTCGGAGCTCGTATGAAGGAGAATGGGCTTCCAGAAGTTTGGACAGAAGTGAAAATGATGTAAATTGAGAGAGAAGTATTCTCTCAGGATTTATTTAATTGAAATGATAGGGACTGACGAGTGGGCCCTTGATCCATGGACCAAATTCACAGATAGGCTATGGTCCATAATGGACTGAGTTTAGGGAACAACGGTGCTATCATGCAGGACCCGCATGTCAGTGAGGTGGTTTGGATCTAGCGCGAGTAATGGAAGACAATGACATGAGTGACATGGACGTCAGTGAGAGGATTTTGCATCTGGTTCGGTTGACAGCTGAGCGCACGTATGCGCTACCGGAGTAGACACATGGGCCTCGCGTGGTGGTTGAGGCAGCGGGATGACATGGTAGTGCTGATGTAGACTAGGGTTTCATGGAATAGATATGTGCTATGGGGCCCAACGCTCAGAGATAGGATAGAAAGGGGATGGCCTACATGGCAATGGCTTGCAATGCGCACACGAGGGAGATGACTTCGACGACGGTACGGGCAACTGTATCATGGTCTATGTCAATACGAGTCAACAGGATGAAAAAGATGACACTCAGGTTAGAGGACGGGGATGAAACGACATTAGTGAGATCGTTGGGGATGACGTGTAACATCCCGTTTTTCAGTGCCTTTTTGAAGATTTTCAAAATAAAAAGAACTATTTGGTTTTGATGAGAGTTCTAAAGATTAACTTGAGATTTTGGAATTAAGGTGTTTTAAAATGACTAAATCAAACTTCAACTAAATCAAAAGTTTGGTTTGTTTTGGGTTCGTTAGAGTTCTCTGGTGTTGTCTTCCCTTTTCTCTGTTCGCTCTGTGTTCCCCTCCCTTTTCGTTTGGGCCTCTCCCTCGGTCCAGACCACCCCTTTGGCCGTGACCCCCCCCTTTGACCGCGACCTCCCCTTGGTCACGTGACATCCCTTGGGTCACGACCTCCCCTTTGGTCACGACCTCCCCTTGGTCACATGACATCCCTTGGGTCATGACCTCCCCTTGGTCACATGACATCCCCTTTGGCCGTGACCTCCCCTTTGACCGCGACCTCCCTTTGGTCACGTGACATCCATTGGGTCACGACCTCCCCTTTGGTCATGACATCCCCTTGCTCACGTGACATCCCTTTTGGCCACGACCTCCCCTTAGTCACGTGACATCCCCTTTGGTCACGACCTCCCCTTAGTCACGTGACATCCCTTGGCACACGACCTCCTCTTTGGTCATGACCTCCCTTTGGTCACGTGATACCCCTTTGGTCACAACCTCCCCTTTGGTTTGACCACCCTCCCGAGTTTTGACTAGCCCTACCTGTCAGCCCTGTTTACCTTCTCCTTCCCTCGTTGCGTCACTACAGACGCAATAATCTTCGTGCATTAAATGTAGTTGTGTCGCATTAAATGCTGTCGCTTCTGCCGCAACCTGCTCCCCCTCTTGTCTCTTCCCCTACCTGCCCCCATCTCCTCCTTCACCTACCTTTGATCTTGTGTGTACCTCCAAGTCTTTCAGTGACTCTCTCTAGCTTCCCTGGCTATATAAACCTGAGCAGCCCTCTCTCATCACCGCTTTCGCACCCAATTTCCTTACTCTCGCCCAGCTCCTCCGTGCTTGAAGTTTCGCCTCCTCGTTGCCGAAGAAGTTCACTGGAGCGCTCGCGTCGTCCTCGACCACCGCCCGCTGTCCTCTCCCTCCTCCTTCAGTCTCTCTCCCTCGGCCTTGGTGAGCTTCTCTGTGCCCTTTTCCGTTCCCTTGTTCCTGCGACTACGTCGCGTAGTCGTGTCCTCCTTACGACTACGTTGCATAGTCGTATCTTTCTGTATCCTTCTTACGACCATGTTGAGTAGTCGTATCCTCCTTTGGACCTCCTCCTCCTCAGGACCTCCTCCTTTGGGCGTCCTCCTTAGGACTTCCTCCTTAGGATCTCCTCAGGACCTCCTCCTTGGGACTTCCTTAGGACCTCCTCCTCAGAATCTCCTCAGGACCTCCCTTGCTATTGGTTTCAGTTTGGTTTGTTTTGGAGTTCATTTGGATTTCTTATTTGTTCTTTATTTGATTTTACTTCATTCTCACATGTAGATTTCGACGTCTCAGGAGAGCCCGAGTACTTCGAAGAAGAAGACCCTCAAGCTTTCGAGCAAAGCAAGTTACACCCATGATCATGTTGATCTCAGTATCTCAAATTATTTAAGTTCTATTTCAAATTATTATTGCATGCTTATTTGAATTTGAGTAATTTAAATCCTTGTTTTAACTTTATAGTTATTCCTAATGCCTTTGTACATCAGAACTTGATTATTGATTTGACCACCCCTTGTCACCATAGTAAAGCGCTAGTTGGTACATTAGTATGAACTGGCATGTTTCAAAACTCTATGCTCAGTCGAATCTTAGACCTAAAACTCTTGATTTGAGAAGTTTTACTGCCAAAAGACTAATGTTGTCAAAATATTTTAACCATGGCATTGGGTCGTCGTGGAAGTTTGCAAATGTTTTTGAAAAGCAAAGAAAAAGAAAAATTGGTTTGGACTTGGGTGAACTGGTTGTTTGGATGGGTGCATATTCATGCACGGGATCGAGTCATTTCTATGATCGAGGCTCAGGGTTCTGTGGAAGTCGCCCAAGTCAGTTAAGGACCGGTCTTCGAGTGTATTTTGCTATGCCTCACCGTGCAACCACATGTCCTGAATGGGCAGGACCTGGCTGACTAATTTGCAATATTCCACCGTGGTCGTTCCACCCGGTTGTGTGGGTGTCTTGACGACCTACTTTTATTCATTCCCAACTGGTGCAAGAGGGGGCTAGGAACCCTATGAGTCTCTATACAAATGGAGTGAAACCTTAGCGAGGGGGACTGCGGTGGAATGGCGCATTGTAAAGGCCTTATCACGAGCTCTAGACCGCTTACCTTCTGTAGTGAACGGTGGTATCGATGGGTGCCAAACAAACTAGAGAAATCGTGTCTTGTGGGTAAAGTTGTACATCTCTGCAGAGTGTAAAACTATTCGAATAGCCATGTCCACGGTCATGGACAAGCTAGCAAAGCTGCTCCAAGTTAGATCTTGGTTTTGTTTTCAAAAGACCTCTTTGAAATGGTTTTGGATGTCCATCCAATGAGAATTCGGGCTGGGAGCCTTGTGATAGGAGGGTATCCTTCACCACTTGTTGATGAATGTTATCCAACTATAAAACTGAGATTTGAAAAATGAATTTTAGTTATTGTATACCTGCTTTGGAACTTAGTACGTGTATTTGGAAAGAAACATGGCTTTATGCAAAGACAACCCTATAAGACTTCCTTGAGATATCCTTGTATGCATTACATTCTGTTACTTGACGGGTGTGACTTGCGAGCACGGTTGTTGTGCTCACTCTTGCTTGATTATGTTGAGCAGGAGAGGACGTCTACGAGGAGGACGAGGACCAGAACGTCTAGGCTGCGACCTCTAGTCGATTGCCTGTGGCGAATCGAGTGGTCTATTGCTTTTGGTCTTCCGCTGTATTTGTTTTTAGTCGGCCCTTAAGCCGCTTTTGTAATCAACTCTGTTGTTAATTGATAAAGTTGCGTTGTTGGATGTTACCACCTTTGTTACTGTGTGGGCTAGCCGCTGATCCTTGGGACTAGCTCAGTTGTGCACAGGGGACTTTGGGACCTCCTGGTTCCAGTTTCTAGGACCACCCGGTGGTCCTGGGAGACCTCTCGGGGAGGTCCGGTCCATTGCACAAGTGGTATCAGAGCCATCTTGACTGCAGGTTGTAACCTAGTAGAATGGATTTCAAAATTATTTTGTATAACAAAAAAAAATTGTTCTCTCCTTATCTTGGTCGTCTTTCTATCCTTACCTCCTTCTTGGTATTCTTCCTTACCTTATTCCTCCTCGCCATTTTACAATGTCAAATGGATCCTCTTTCCCTTGAAATTTCTATAGGTGGTCTCTCGATTAGCTTCCTGGTATTCAAGACCTCAAGACTTGAAGCTGTCCAAGGAGCGTCGTCATGCAAGACCTCCCCGAAGACCATGAGTACCGAGTAGAACGTTGTATAGCTATTATAGTTTTTGGCAAGCTTTTTGTTTTGGTAGTTTTGCTTGGGTGGGTTGCTTCGCCCTGTCCCCCTGTAAGACCCGGGAGTAACACCCCCGAATCCTCTATGCATTTCTGAACTAGTCCCATGATCAGTAGCTAGTTCACACAGTAAACAAATGTGGTAACATCCATAAAACGTATAACTTTATTAATAATCAACAGAGTTTATTACAAAAGAGGCTTACAAGCCAACAGTAAATAACACAGCGGAAGACGAAGAAGTAGTGGAGTCCAAATTGACCGCCACGAGCAATCGATCAGTAGCGGCCTAGTCGTCGAGATCCACACCGATGGTGAAGTCCTTCTCCTCTGAAATTTGTTTGCATAAAGCAAGTATGAGCACAACTACCGTGCTCGCAAGTTACACCCAATATGGAATTGTAATGCATGCATAAAGTGAACAAAGGACATTGGTAGGGTTATTTTGCGTAAAGCAGCAGTTTTGATTTAAATAATCATTTTAGATTGCAAGGCCATTTTCATACAATATTTAAAATCATAATTTAAATGACAAAAGTATAATGTGGATAATCTCCAAGAAAGGTGATGGATATCCTCCAATCACAATGGCTAACCGCCCAATTTTCCCACAGGACTAACCATTCTGAAAACATCTGTTGAAATCATTTTAAAACCAAAAACAAGTCTAACTCAAAGTGGCTTTGCTAGCATATCCATGATCATGACGCTGCTATTCAATAGTTTTCACTCAGAGAGTTTGTACATTTTACCCACAAGACACTAATTCTCTAGTTTATCCAAGATATATCTATGCCACCGCCCACTACCTTAGGTGAGCGGCCTAGAGCACGTGACAAGGCCTTTACAATGATCTACCTCAAAGTACTCATGCCCGCTAAGGTTTCCCCTTTGACTAACCATCCGCAGGTTCAGGCCCCTCTTGTGCCAAAGTGGGACTATAGTCTAACCGACACCAACTCATACAAAATGGCACGAATATCTACGAGGCATCCCAAATTATTAAGTCAGGTCTTGCCCAAACAACACGTGTGGTGGTACGGTAAGGCATAGCAAGATGCGGCTCCAAGACCGGTCCTTAATCGACTTGGGCGTCTTTCAAAATCAAACCACGGGTTTTAATCCTAACCAGATTAAACCTGCATAAACCTCTGCACTCACCATTCATCCGCTTTACCAAGTCCAAACCATTTTAATTTTATTTTAGTGAAAACCACCTTTACAAACTCTCTATGGTAAAACAATACCATAGATTTAATTTTAAACAAGTTGTAATGGTTTGGCTAAATCCTTCCAAAATCAAAATCATGGTCTAAGCATTTGCTAAGCATTTCCAAACAATTTTACCTATGGTGACAAGGGATGGCATTTCAATATACAAAATTGGCCATACAATAACAATTGGAATAACTAAGCATTTAAACAGGGTATTAAAATAATTGACTAAAAATATGCATGCAATAATAAATTTAAAAATTGAATTAAATAACTTTAAAATAGTAGGTGCAACATGGTCAAAGTGTAACTTGCCTTGCTTGATTAAATGATGTTATCAAATGGCGTCGAAATCCGATCGTCCGAAGTCGTCGAAATCTATACGCGTAAACGATCCGAATTCAAATAATATTCAAATAAAATCCAAATAAAATCTAAAAATTATGAAATAAATACTAAAAATAGTAGATGCATTTAGATGCATTTAGGAGAAAGAATCAACGGATTTGGAGTTCGTATGACAACGAACGGAATTATAGAAGTTTAAATCTCAAAAATGAGATGCATTTAGATGCGTATGCATGATGGATTAGCTTGCGTGGCACTGTAGCTTGCCATGCAATGTGAATAGTAACCAAGCTCACACAGTGCATGGAGAAATGGCGATGTCGGGCGAGAGGAAAGGAGTGGCGACCGGCGAAGCACAAAAATGGAATCCCGGGAACTAGACGGACCCAATGGTGGTGGTCGCGTCATCGGCGGAGGTCCCGTGTCTTTGCGGCGCCGCAAAAATAGTGTCGATGAATAGTAGCACCGATGAGCCGGGGTGTTTTGTGAAAAGGAAGGAGCATCACGAGAACGCTATGAGGCGGTTAATGGCGTGGACGATGTCGTCAGAAATAAAAAACGATAATCGAAAATAGCTTATGTATGTAGTTGGACCGCTTATGGAAAATTTTTGCTTGTGGCGTAGATTGAGGCCAATTCCGTGGATATGAAGAGGAAGCCGAGGGGCACGCGGCGACATAGTCGGCTCGGGAAATGAGTGACCGAGGAGAGAGAACGGAGGAGAGATGTGTTGAAGTGCACTGCTCATCGCCTTCAACTACTTAACAGAAGCATAGCATGCTATTTTGCGCTTGAATAAAATGTATAAATAAATGGCTATACATCAAGACAAGAATAGCAAGATCCGAACTAGATCAAGAAGCAACGGTGATCATGTACAAAGGTATGAAGCAAAACCTAGATAAAAGAGTATCAGAGATTGTCTTCTTCCACCGAACACAAGATAACCGAGCTCTCAAGCATGGAGAAAAATGGTGGCACTAGTGAAGTAAAAGAGAGGGATGGTGGGGATAGGAAGAATGAGTGGATTACCCCGAGGCGGTCAGAGGAGGCGGCGTGGTGAGAGGGTCGATGGTGGCGGCGGTCTCAAAGGCACGGGCGGCAGCACAGGCGGCTTGACGGCGGCGACGAAGTCTAGCGGCTACTGGTGAAGCGGAGGTGAGCACCGGTAGGCGGCGATGTGGCGGTTGGGTAGTCGGGTCGCCGGGAGGCTTGATTACTGTGGAGATGATGAACGGAAGGAAGCTCGATGGCGCGGAGAAAACTTCGATTCCGTCGATTGAGCGGGAGAAAGGGGAGAACCTTGAGGGGTTTTGATGTGGGTGAGAAGGGCTCACCGTGCTCCCTTCCTTTATAGGCCATGGGGAGGCCGGACGTGGAGATCGGGTCGTGCGGCCATCACAAATGTTATGGTGAAATCCGCTAACGTGTGCGTGATGGAGAGGAAACGTCTTAAATGAGGGAGGCGGAGATCGGGATTGAATGCCACAAATTTGGGAGGAATGGTTGAGCAATTCATGGGTTTTGAAAAGCTCCAACTACCTCTAATGGCGTCGGCTTGTTCGCCGCATGTGAAGCAACAAGGAGAGGGGAGGAGAGGTGGCGGGTGGTGGAGGTGATCGGCGAGGGACGGCGGCGGCGGAGGTGGTGAGGGTGGCGGCGGGTCGGCTATGGTGGTTGGTCATGGCTGCACGGTTCGGTTGGACCAAGTAATGTATGAACGTTTCGTGGGGAAGATGAATAGGAGGGAGAAACGAGGGAATAAAGAAATAAAAGGTTTACTTTTTTTAATAGGTTGCACAAGGGAATGGTGGCAGCTCATGCATGTGGCAAGCACGTTAAGCATGCTCATGGGATGGCAAAATTAAGATGGGTGACGCCGAAAGTTATATATATATATATATATATATATATATATATATATATATATATATATATATATATATATATATATATTTTTATATAGGTATATTATAGTGAGGTTCTGGACGGTCCGAACAATTATAGCATATGTTCTGATTTGGTCCTAACTTTTTATTTTTTTAATTCAAAAATAATGCCTAAGCAATAGTCCAATTAGATTTTTAAAGCAAAGCAAATAGAGTCCAAAACTTCTAACAAAATTCCATAAATTCCTAGAATTATTTTGAACTTAATAAAAATAATTCCAACTTAAAGTTGGCTTTTATTTTTGCACATAATTTATTTTGACTTTAAAATAATTAGGAAAGCTTTTAAAAATCCAGAAAATAATAACAATTTAGTTTTGCCTTTTAAATCTCAGAAATTCGAGAGAAGCAATAAAACTCTTTCAAATTTCAGAAAATCCAACAAAATAATAACTTTAATTAAATTAAATTGGTAATAGAACTTTAGGTCGTTACACCCCTTAGTTTCCCTTTCCTTTCCTCACCAGGAGTCCGAGCAAGATGGTGACAACTCGCAAGCGTTAGCAAGGGCGATCAAAGAACCCGAACAGAGAGAATGTGCAAGAGAACCCGGTTCTTCCGCCACCACCCCCTCCAGCTGAAGGACCCGACTGGAACCAGATGATGGCCAACCAAGCACAGTTGATCAACCTGCTTGCTCAGTCAATCAACAACACCCAGACCTTGCAAGCAGCAGCAGCTCAACCTCAAGCTTATGCTCCACCTCCTCCAAGGGCCAACATAACAGAGTTCATGAGGTTGTGTCCACCGACCTTCTCCAGTAGCACTGAGCCAATGGAGGCTGATGATTGTCTTAGGGCAGTTGGCAGGAAACTGGACATGATCCAGTGCACTGATCATGAGAGGGTTTTGTTTGCCTCTCACCAGTTGAATGGACAGGCGTCAGAGTGGTGGGACAACTTCACCCAGTCCCACGCTGATGCTCAGACCATCACTTGGGATGAGTTTGTGCAGGGTTTCCACTGTGCCCACATTCCTCCGGGCATGATGTCTCTAAAGAAGAAAGAGTTCCGCACCTTGCGCCAAGGCAACTGCTCAGTTAATGAGTACTTGCATAAGTTCAATCAGCTAGCCCGCTATGCACCCGAAGACGTGGCAACAGATGAAGCCAAGCAAGAGCATTTCTTGGAAGGACTTAATGATGATCTCGCAGTCGTCCTCATTGCCCAAGATTACTCAGACTTTCAGCAGCTTGTAAGCAAGGCTATCCGACAAGAGGGCAAGCACATGGAAATGGAGAACCATAAGAGAAAGAAGGCAGCCCAGAAGTTCAACCCTGGGGGTTTTCCCAAGCCCCGGACCTCTCAGCGCAGGACCTTCTAGACCTCCCAGACCTCTTCGTCCAAGGCACCGGCACTAGTTCAGCGCCCAGTCAGCCCAAGTTTCCGCAAGACCTCCCCTAGAGGCTAGTTCCAGAAGAGGGCACCTACGACCTCCACCTCAGGAGTCACGTGCTTTTACTGCAATGAAGTGGGGCACTACGCCAATAAGTGCCCAAAGAAGCAGCCCTCGGTGACCTCAACCCGACCACCTAGGGAGCTCCAGCGCCTGGCAGCACCTCCTTTGTGAAGCCCTCAGTGCAGTACATGAAAGGACACGTGAACCACGTCACAGCGGAAGAAGCTTAGGCTGCACCAGACGTGGTCCTTGATACGTTCCTTGTCAATTTAGTACCAGCATCGGTTTTATTTGACTCTGGAGCTTTGCATTCTTTTATTTCAAACAAGTTTGTGGGGAAATATGGGTTATCTATCTCTCCCTTAGTTAACCCTATGTTAATCTATGCTCCGGGCTCGAAAATGAGGACTAGTTCCCTATGCCCAAACCTTACATTGGAAATTTTGGGAGTACCCTTCTTGGCAGACTTAATAGTCTTGCACTCCCAAGGACTATATGTGATTCTCAGAATAGATTGGCTAGCTGAGAATCAAGGCCAGATAGACTGTGCTAGTAGGTCTATCACTCTCACCAATGAGCAAGAAGTCCAAGTGGAATTCAGACCTAAGACCTCTCTTAGAGGAGGTCCTATCTTGACCAGTCTGAAAGAAGTAAAGCCAGAAGACCTCCGAGTGGTCCTGGAAGACCTCCTAGTGGTCAATGAGTACTCAGATGCATTTCCTGAGGAACTACCCGATATGCCACCCGATAGGGACATCCTGTTCCTAATCGACCTAGTCCCAGGGACTGCTCCAATTTCGAAGAGACCCTACAGAATGCCAGTAAATGAGCTAGTGGAATTGAAGAAGCAAATCGAAGAGTTGCAAGACAAAAGTTTTATTCAACCAAGCTCATCACCTTGGGGAACTCCAGTGCTGTTTGTCAGAAAGAAGGATAGCAGTTTGAGGATGTGTGTGGACTACAGATCACTCAATGAAGTTACAATCAAGAACAAATATTCTTTGCCTAGGATCGATGATCTCTTCGACCAGTTGAAAGGAGCAAGCGTTTTCTCCAAGATTTATTTGAGATCTGGTTACCATCAGTTGAAGATCAGATTGGAATACATCCCCAAGACTATTTTCACCACAAGATATGGAATGTATGAGTTTACAGTGATGTCTTTTGGGTTGACAAATGCACCAGCTTATTTCATGAACATGATGAATAAAGTATTCATGGAGTTCTTGGATAAGTTTGTGATCGTGTTTATTGACGACATTCTCATCTACTCGAAGGATGAAGAAGAGCATGAGAAGCATCTCAGGGCAGTTTTGGAAAGACTCAGGGAGCACTAGCTCTATGCCAAGCTCAGTAAAAGTGAATTTCGGCTAAGTCAAGTAGCTTTCCTTGGTCATATAGGTCCTGTTTGGTATGGCTCCAACTCCTAGCTTCGTGGTTAGAGTAGGTGAAGCTGTGCCAAACAGGCTAACTCCACAAAATTTTTGGAGTTAGAGTAACATGGAGTGGAGCAGCCCCTAGTACAAATTTTGGGAGTAGGTAAAATCTTGCTCCAAGTGGAGAGCTGTGGACCTACAATAAAAAAATACCTCTAGAAGTTGAGAGAAATTACCCGCAAAATACCCCTCAACTACCCCCTTCCCCTTCGCACCCGTCAAGATCCCTCAAGATCCCCAATCCTTCGCAGCCTAGGAGAAGGCAGGCTCCCCACGCCTCGCCACCTCTCCTCCAAGGCCCCCGCCAAGAAGCTCCCCACCGGCCTCGCCTTCCCCACCAAGTCCTTCTTCGGCTTGCTGCTCGCCCGCCGCCCTGGCATCCCCCCTCCTCGCCTCCCACACCTACGGGAAGGCGAAGGGTGGGGGCAAGCCGGCGGCGTCCATGAGGAACCGAGGCAAGGTCCGCGCTTAAGGGCCCCACGGTGTGGTTTTCGAGGACGCCGCACTGGGACTTTGCATCCTCCATGGGGGGCGACGACCTCGACGCCGAAGTTCGAGCCGCCAACCCACTTCCGTGACGACGATCTGCGCATTAACGTCGGGCCTAGCGGCCGCCGTTCTTCACCTTCACTGACACCTTCGCATCCTTCTCCCACCGCGATGCCAATGCCTACGTCGATTTCACGTACACCCCTTCTCTTCTCCCTTTGCCGTCTCGATTGGATCCAAATGCGGTGATGCACGTGGTTGTGTTTCGAAGTGTTCGTTTTGTTTATGAAGTTTGGATCTTAGATATCAGTCTCGTGAATCCACGACTCAGGCATTAGCATTTAGCGATAAGAATTGTTAGATCCTTGACATTGCGGCCTGTAATTTCCTGAATGATAAGAACAACCACTGACATCTTTTCTTTGTGTGTTCTATAGCTTTATATTTGGTTGTTGTTCTATTTTATTGTTGTCTCTGCTAGGTTTGATTTTGATGGGTTGTCTACCAACAAAGCATGTCAGTCGTTCGCTGCGTTCATTGGATGCGAAGGAAGCTGTAGCTCTCACGGCCGAAACATTTTTTGAGAGTGGATCTACCAGATTTTGTTAATATTGCTACTGGAACACCGTGTTATAGAAACATTTTTGTTAGATGGAATAATGGATGAGAGCATGTTGCCTAATTCCAGTCAAGATCTGATTTGATTTGGTTGAAAATGATATTCACATAAACTTTTGAATGCAAAACTCACTACACATTTCCCTTGGATTTTGCAACAAAAAAAGTGAATAATCAACTCTCAATTGTCACCAATATCAAGTGACTCCACTTTCTTTCAGGGTTTTCATTTGAGAAGAACATCAAACTTTTCTCTTATTCTGAGCTGAGGTCGGCAAAGAACAATTTCAACCAAAGCAACAAAATTGGCTAATGTGGCTTTGGGTCCTTTGGGACTGTATACAAGGTAACTATGGCATACGCATACTTTCTGTAGCTACTAGCTAGTAAGTGACTTGATAATTTGTGTGTGCTTTCAGGCTTTAGTTAAGTATTTCCATCTGTATATAGCTAGCCTTGATCATCAACATTCCATGTTTCAGGGGACGGTTAGAAACAGGCAAGATGTTGTAGTAAAAGTACTCTCTGCATACTCCAAGCAGGGTATCAAGGAGTTCCTGACAAAGATTGATGTCATCGCAAATGTAAAATGGTTAACTAATCCATTAGTTTCTTGTGATTGTGTTGTAATGGATGCCTTGAATTGGAACAAACAATTATGTAATGTTTTCTGAATGAACAAGTGAGTTTGGAATGCACCTGAATGGTCTTTTTTTTTGGGAAGACGCAACTGAATAGTATTGTTCTGAATGGTTTTGAGTTTGTGTGTTGATACATTATTATGGTGGATGTTCTGAATATTTGCAAGGTGATACAATATTTGATTTGATTATGTGTTGTTTGATACAACATTATGTTTATCTTTGTTATGGACTTTTGTTACGATACTAATTGAATTAGAACCTTTGTTATGAACTTCATATGTTTATGCATGTTTTTTTTCCAAGTAAAACTTTCAAAATTGGGTGAAAATATGGCACAACATGACAAAAAAAATTAGAGAAATAAAAGCACAGCATGATTAAAATCAACTTATTAAACTGTTATAGGTTAAGCAATACGAAAAAAGATTACAAGTCATAAAACAAGGGTAGTGCAGTCTTTTTACAAAGATCTTTCTCATTCCTGGAACTGGAGTTAACTTTCTAGCCAAACACCTCCTCAGACTGCTCCGACTTCTCATAGGAGTGGATCCAAAAGTGAAGTTAGAGTTGGAGCTGCAAAAAATTGGAGCAAAGCCGTACCAAACAGTGCCATAGTGTCAGCAGGAGGAGTTGCAGTGGATCCCGCAAAGGTTGAAGCTGTGTTGGATTGGAGACAACCCAAGTCGGTCACAGAAGTCAGAAGTTTCCTTGGATTAGCTGGGTACTATCGAAGGTTCATTGAAGGTTTCTCCAAGATCGCCAGACCTCTGACTCAGCTTTTGAAGAAAGAGAAGAGGTTTGAATGGACTGAAGCTTGTGAGCAAAGTTTCCAAGAATTGAAAAAGAGACTAGTTTCGGCACCAGTACTAGTCCTACCAGACATCCATAAGGATTTTGAAGTGTTCTGTGATACCTGTTGACAAGGTCTTGATTGTGTATTAATGCAAGAAGGAAGAGTAGTGGCTTATGCTTCTCGGCAGTTGAAGCCTCATGAAGGGAACTACCCGACCCATGACTTGGAGCTAGCAGTAATTGTGCTTGCCTTGAAAATTTGGCGGCATTGCCTCATCGGTAATCACCGTGAGATTTTCACGGATCACAAAAGTTTGAAGTATATCTTCACCCAGTCCGAGCTCAATCTCAGGCAGAGGAGATGGCTAGAGCTGATAAAGGACTATGACCTTGGAATCCATTACCATCTAGGCAAGGCCAATGTAGTGGCAGATGCCCTAAGTCGAAAAGGGTATTGCAACACTATGATGATCCAAGAGAGTCAGCCAAGCTTGTATCAAGAATTAAGACGTCTAAATTTGGAGATTGTTGACCAAGGTTGTGTTAACACCTTGGAGATCCAGCCAACCATTCAGAGCCAAATCAAAGGGATGCAGAAAGAAGATGAAGACATCAAGGAGATCAAGAAGAACATGAGAAGAGGCAAAGCCCCATGATTTTCCAAAGATGAGCAAGGAACAATTTGGTTCGGTAGCCGTATTTGTGTGCCGGATCACCAAGAGATCAAACAGTTGATTTTGAAGGAAGCCCATAAATCACCATACTCCATTCATCCAGGTAGTACCAAGATGTATCAGGACCTAAAGGAAAAGTATTGGTGGGTCAGTATGAGGCGAGAGATTGCCGAGTTTGTTGCTCACTGTGATGTATGCCAAAGAGTCAAGGCTGAACACCAAAGACCAGCTAGTCTGTTACAGCCTTTACCCATTCCCGAGTGGAAGTGGGAACAAGTGGGCATGGACTTTATCACTAGATTGCGTAGGACCCAATCGGGCTATGATTCCATCTGGGTTGTGATCGACCATTTGACAAAGGTGGCACACTTCATACCAGTCAAGACCACTTATCAAAGTAGTAAGTTGGCAAAGCTATACATGGCTAGGTGAAGAATCTAGGCCCCATTTGCGTTGTTTTGGTAATTATAGACAACCATGTGTTTTGTACTAACTCGCTTTATCAAGAGGTTACTAGGTTATTCTTGGACTAAGACAGAAAAGCGCTAAAGGATCTTATCTCACTAAAGGTAAAGGTATCTAGTTGATAGGACATTTTCTTAGTTTTACCGGTCTAGGAGAATGAAGGATAAAAGACCGGATTGTTAGCCTAGAAAGCCGTACTATGAAGAGGGATAAAAAAAATCTAATAGCTTGAAAGCGAATGATGCCACAAATGCTCTATCTTAATTGGTTTAAAACTTGGATTCAATTGATATGGTTTGGCCTTAATTTAATTTTGCTGAAAAATCTTGAAGGCCGGACTGACCGATGCTGTATGGCCAGATTGACCGGGGTCCTGGACCAAAAGGGCCGGTCAGCTTTTTCCAGTAAGGTGTGTTTTTCTGTTTTGCTGAAAATCTTCAAGGCCGGTCTGACCGGCGGTTTGAGTCCAGACTGACCGGACTTGCGGACCAAATGTCCGGTCAACATTTTCCAGAGAAGTGAATTTTTCGGTTTGGTTGAAATTCTTGAGGCCGGTCTGACCGACGGCAAAGGTCCGGTCTGACCGGACCTCCGGGTTAAGGGACCGGTCAAGTTTTTCTAGTAACATTGTTTTCTCTGGTTTGGTTTTTGGAAGGGTGGTCTGATCGTGATCACCACTACGGTCTGACCAGGCTATCTGTAACAGATAGTTTCTATGCATTAAAGGCGTAGCAGTCGACCGTTATTTTCAAGCCCGGTCTGACCGGCCACTCAACTGCGGCCTGACCGCACTTGCAATTTTCTTGAGGGTTTCGTGCTCCAACGGCTAGAAATTTGGCGGAGGCTATAAATACCTCACCCACTGCAGCAAATGAGCCTTGATGAACCTCATTGAACACACTTGAGCCCTTTGCATTGTCTTATACTCTTGTGAGCATTAAAATCCTTAGGTTGTTGAGGGTTCCTCCATGAGCATTAACTAGGGTTTGATCATTGTGGCATTTGGGCATCTTCAAGCGAAGAATTCTTTGTCCTATTACTCTTGGAGATTGCCGTCTCCTAGATGGTTTGGAGTTGTGCCAGTGGTCTTCTCAAAGGAGATTGTGAGAAGACCCGGGCATTTGTGAAAGTTGGAGCTCACCTATCCAGAGTGGAGAAGAGTTACCATTAGTGATCGAGGGAAGTGCTGGTGTGAAGCCGGCTTGAGTTGATCGAGCTTCCTCAATGTGGATTAGTGGAGACTGGCAAGTCTCCGAGACCACGGGAAAAACATCGCTTGTCTCCCTAGTGTGGTTTACTCTCTCGCTCTTTACTTTGTGCATTTATGATTATGAGCTAGTTGCCTATCTTGTTTAGATTATTAAGCTTGTCTTGTTTGTGTAGTGCACTTAGATAGCCTTAGACTTTTTAGGCTTTAAATTGTAAAATTATTTTTCATAAGCTTTAATTTTGCTAAAATTAGTTTTTAGCCAAAATATTTTTAAAACTGCCTATTCACCCCCTCTAATCGGTTATCCTTGATCCTACACTAGGATTGTTTGTATACATGGAGTACCCAAAAAGATAGTATCCGACATAGGTTCTCAGTTCACCTCTAGATTTTGGAAGAGCTTGCATGAAGCTTTAGGGACCCGACTCAACTTCAGTACAGCATATCACCCCCAAACCGATGGACAAACAGAAAGAGTAAATCAGATTCTTGAAGACACGTTTTGAGCTTGTGCTTTAGACTTTGGGAAGAGTTGGGATCAGAACCTCCCTTATGCAGAATTCTCTTACAATAAAAGCTATCAAGCCAGCTTGCAAATGTTTCCCTTTCAAACATTGTATGACAGACCTTGTAGAACCCCTCTCCTTTGGGATCAAGTTGGAGAACATCAGTTTTTTGGACCTGATTCGATCAAGGAGGCTAAAAGTAAAGTGAGGCTGATAAGAGAACGATTGAGAGTGGCTCAATCCCGACAAAAGAGTTATGCCGACAACCGCCGCAAAGATTTGTCCTTTGAGGTAGGAGATTTTGTCTACCTCAGAGTAACTCCACTCAGAGGAATAAGAAGATTTCAGATTAGAGGAAAGCTCGCACCAAGGTTTGTTGGGCCATACAAGATTGTGGAAAGAAAAGGCGAGGTTGCCTATCAACTAGAGCTACTGGCATCGTTGTCTGTAGTTCATGACGTCTTCCACGTGTCGCAGCTGAAGAAGGGTCTTCGAGTTCCAACATAGCAAACACAGCTAGAGAGCATCGACCTACAAGAAGACCTCACCTATGTGGAGCAGCCGATCAAGATTTTGGATGTCGCGGAGCGCGTCACCAGAAGCAATATCATCCGTTCATGTAAGGTCCAGTGGAGTAACAACTCATAGGAAAAAGCCACCTAGGAATGAGAAGAAGATCTGAAGGCTGAGTATCCCCACCTTTTTGCTAGCCCAATCTGAATCTTGGGGTCGAGATTCCCTTAAGTGGGGTAGGTTTGTAACATCCCGTTTTTTAGTGCCTTTTTGAAGATTTTCAAAATAAAAAGAACCATTTGGTTTTGATGAGAGTTCTAAAGCTTAACTTGAGATTTTGGAAATAAGGTGTTTTAAAATGACTAAATCAAACTTCAACTAATTCAAAAGTTTGGTTTGTTCTGGGTTCGTTAGAGTTCTCTGGTGTTGTCTTCCCTTTTCTCTGTTCGCTCTGTGTTCCCCTCCCTTTTCGTTTGGACCTCTCCCTTGGTCCAGACCACCCCTTTGGCCGCGACGCCCCTTTTGACCGCGACCTCCCCTTGGTCACGTGACATCCCTTGGGTCACGACCTCCCCTTTGGTCACGACCTCCCCTTGGTCACGTGACACCCCTTTGGTCACGTGACACCCCTTTGGTCACGACCTCCCCTTTGGTTTGACCACCCTCCCAAGTTTTGACTAGCCCCACCTGTCAGCCCTGTTCACCTTCTCCTTCCCGCATTGCATCGCTGCTGATGCAATAGTCTTTGTGCATTAAATGCCGTTGTGTCACATTAAATGATGTCGCTTCTGCCGTAACCTGTTCCCCCTCTTGTCTCTTCCCCTACATGCCCCCACCTCCTCCTTCACCTACCTTTGACCTTGTGTGTACCTCCGAGTCTTTCAGTGACTCTCTTTGGCTTCCCTGGCTATATAAGCCTGAGCAGCCCTCTCTCGTCACCTCTTTCGCACCCAATTCCCTTACTCTCGCCCAGCTCCTCCGTGCTTGAAGTTTCGCCTCCTCGCTACCGAAGAAGTTCGCCGGAGCGCCCACGTCGTCCTCGACCGCCGCCCACTGTCCTCTCCCTCCTTCTTCAGTCTCTCTCCCTCGGCCTTGGTGAGCTTCTCCGTGCCCTGTTCCCTTCCCTTGTTCCTGCGACTACGTTGCGTAGTCATGTCCTCCTTACGACTACGTTGCATAGTCATATCCTTTTGTATCCTTCCTACGACCACGTTGAGTAGTCGTATCCTCCTTTGGACCTCCTCCTCAGGACCTCCTCCTCCTTGGGACTTCCTCAGGATCTCCTCAGGACCTCCCTTGCCGTTGGTTTTAGTTTGGTTTGTTTTGGAGTTCATTTGGATTTCTTATTTGTTCTTTATTTGATTTTGCTTCGTTCTCACGTGTAGATTTCGATGTCTCAGGAAAGCCCAAGTACTTCGAAGAAGAAGACCCTCAAGCTTTCGAGCAAGGCAAGTTACACCCTTGATCATGTTGATCCCAGCATCTCAAATTATTTAAGTTCTGTTTCAAATTATTATTGCATGCTTATTTGAATTTAAGTAATTTAAATCCCTGTTTTAACTTTATAGTTATTCCTAATGCCTTTGTGCATCTGAACTTGATTATTGATTCGATCACCCCTTGTCACCATAGTAAAGCGCTAGTTGGTACATTAGTATGAACTGGCATGTTTCAAAACTCTATGCTCAGTCGAAGTTTAGACCTAAAACTCTTGATTTGGAAAGTTTTACTGCCAAAAGACCAATGTTATCAAAATGTTTTAACCATGGCATTAGGTTGTCGTGGAAGTTTACAAATATTTTTGAAAAGCAAAGAAAAAGGATAATTGGTTTGGACTTAGGGTAACTGGTTGTTTGAATGGGTGCATGTTCATGCACGAGATCGAGTCATTTCTATGATCGAGGCCCAGAGTTCTGTGGAAGTCGCCCAAGTCAGTTAAGAACCGGTCTTCGAGTGTATTTTGCTATGCCTCACCATGCAACCAGATGTCCTGAATGGGCAGGACCTGGCTGACTAATTTGTAATGTTCCACCGTGGTCGTTCCACCCGGTTGTGTGGGTGTCTTGACGACCTACTTTTATTCATTCCCACTTGGCGCAAGTGGGGGCTAGGAATCCTATGGGTCTCAATCCAAAGGGGACGAAACCTTAGCGAGGGGGGACTGTGGTGGAATGACGTATTGTAAAGGCCTTGTCACGAGCTCTAGACCACTTACCTTTGGTAGTGAGCGGTGGTATCGATGGGTGCCAAACAAACTAGAGAAATCGTATCTTGTGGGTAAAGCTGTATACCTCTACAGAGTGTAAAACTATTGGAATAGCCGTGTCCATGGTCATGGATAAGCTAGCAAAGCTGCTTCAAGTTAGATTTTGGTTTTGTTTTCAAAAGAACTCTTTGAAATGGTTTTGGATGTCTATCCAATGGGAATTCGGGCAGGGAGCCTTATGATAGGAGGGTATCGTTCATCACTTGTTGATGAATGCTATCCAACTATAAAACTGAGATTTGGAAAATAAATTTTAATTATTGTATACCTGCTTTAGAACTTAGTACATGTATTTGGAAAGAAACATGGCTTTATGCAAAGACAACCCTATATGACCTCCTTGAGATATCCTTGTATGCATTGCATTCTGTTACTTGACGGGTGTGACTTGCGAGCACGGTTGTTGTGCTCACTCTTGCTTGATTCTCATGGAGCAGAGAGGATGTCTATGAGGAGGACGAGGACCGTAATCGCCTAGGTCATGACGCCCGATCGATTGCTCGTGGCGAATCGAGTGGTCTATTGCTTTTGGTCTTCTGCTGTTGTAGGACCGGAAAGGCGACTAGAGGGGGGGGGGTGAATAGGAGCACGAACACTTTTTCACCTTAGTTGAATTCAATACTAATTTCACTCCAATAGCTATAAAAGCTATGAAGATCAATATACAAGCACAGTGGAAGACTTGTATTGAGTCCAATCAAAACCTCGAAGCAAAACAACAAAAAATACCAAAAACTCAATTCTCAAATAGATGGGCGGTCAGACCTCTGATATTGGCGGTCAGACCGCTCCTGACGATGAACAGCAAAATCAGCCCGAAAACCAAAACTCAAATCGGTCTAACTTTTGATCCGTAAGGCCAAACTCCACGAAATTTGGAACACACCTTCCTAAGGATATTAGGAACCTATTCCAAGAAGAGATTGAATAGATCCACATCAAAGTTTTGACCTTTTTATGTTTTCCCGAAGGAGGGTTCAAAACCGGGCAAAAACGAAAAACTTGATCCAAACCTTGCTCGTGAGAGATTGATGATCTAGATGATCATAGATGTATTCCCACACATCACAGCATGGTAAAAGAGGGCACGAAACAAACCAAAAACCATAGGATCAAGGAAGCACCCAAAATCATCAAAAAAGAAAGGAAAACACAAGAAGACTCATCTTTGAACAATCACCCATAGATTGATTCACGATTGGTTGCTGGTTACAGCCACTCCATTCATGGAGGACAAATCTCAATCCATGAGGAACAACTCAACACATCTCCCTAGAACCCTAAGCCTCTTCTCTTTCTTCCTAAGGCCTAAGACAAACTAGGGTTTTCAATTAAATGCTTAGTTGGCTGCTGTGAACAGCCTTCTCTCTATTTATACTAGAGGCTTAGCTTCTAGAAGACTTAACCCTAATGGGCTCCCGTTAAGGCCCAATACAAACGGGTCACACACGCACGTATTTTAAAGCGCCGTCTTCATCTCCACTTGACCTAATCCACTTCTTGACGCTCCGTCTTGCGTCGCGGGTTAGCATTAGGTCACCAAGGCGGTATTTGGTAAAATTACCAAAATACCCCTTCTCGATCTTCTCCAAGACCGAGTCCAAACCGCGTGAAACACATCCATACTTCGCCACGCAGGGTTGATCCAATGGCTCTCATCGTGTTGGCAAGTCTCTCCCATCCGGTTCCCACCGACTACCTTGACACTTGCACCGACCCCTCGCACCGCTTGATCCAACCAACAGACCAAATACCCGCTCACCATCTTCATCCATTCTGCCATGCTTGAGTCACTCGACTCACCCAAGATCCATGATCGTTTTGGACCTCAGCTCTCCAAGCTTAGTCCCGATCCTCCTCGCCGTTGACCGTTGTTGACCTCCAAGCCACCTGCTGTAAGATCGAGGAGGCCGACTAGAGGGGGGGTGAATAGGAGGTTTTAAAATTCTTTTGGCTAAAACCGATTTCTAATGCGGAAGCTAATACAAATACGGTTTTGCACAATTAAAGCCTAGAACAACTAGGTTCAACTAAGTGTGCCAACAACACAAGTCTATTGATGAATATAGCAATTAAACATATGACTTGAGCAATTCAATTCTAACAATGGTGAATAGCACAATGAACTATTGCAATCATACACAATGAATAAACAATTTACTACAAGGTATATAAATTGCACAATGTAAAGTAAGCATTCATACACTATGAATATACATGCAATAGTGAGACACAAGAGATCAAACCACAATTGACACGGCGATGTTTTACTGTGGTGATCGGAGACTTGCGGTCTCCCTAATCCACGTTGAGGTAAGCCCAAACTAATTGGACCGACTCCACTAATTAAGCCAAACACCTCAATTGCACTAGTGGTAGCTCTTTCCCGCCTCGGGTAGGTGAGCTCCAACCTTCACAACACACCGGCCTTCTCACAAGCTTCTTGAGAAGATCACCGGTCCACGACGCCCACGCCGCCCAGGTGTCGGCAAACACCAAGAGTAACAAGCCACGGCAACTAATGCACAAGCTCAAGTGGATACGAATCCACCTCTAGATGCAACACATGCAACTAGAGACCTCTCCTTGCTCACAAGGTGCAACACATGCACAATTGAGAGGAGAGGCTCACACTAGCTCAAGAGAGTGAAATGGGATGCCAAAGGTTGCCTCTCAACCGCCAAGGGGTATTTATAGCCCCTACACCAAAAACTAGCCGCTGGGAGACAAACAGCCAAAAACTAGCCGTTATAATTTCTCGGGCGGTCGTATCAAGACTCACAAGGGCGGTACAACTGTTCTGGGCGGTCGTATCGCTTTACATCAAGGGTCGTACCGCAACCCAAAAATCAGCATGCATAACACGGTAAAAAGGTCATAACTTTTGACTCCGATGTCGGAATTGAGTGATCTTGGACTCTATGGAAAGCTTATTCAGAGGGCTACACAACCCTCCTATTTGATTTGATCTCAAACACATTTTATCAAATCAAAAGCACAACTCAAGAGCCACTACCATGGTCTAAGTCCAAAGAATTAGCAACAAGCAATCTTAGACCATGCCAAGGAAAATACATGAATCCTAACAATTTGCAAAACACATTTGCAAACTTAGATCATGCCACAAGGAGTAGGTACATGGACTTCAACTGCTTGCAAAACACATTTGCAAAGTATAGTCACATGCTACAAGGATTAAATGCATGAGCATCGACTATTTGCAAAACACATTTGCAAATAATAGCATCATGCCATGGTGAGCTAGAGCAAGTGAGATTGAGCTATCAACACATGATGAGACTCAAGCTACTAGACAAGACCCCTCTTAATAGTACGGCAACCTATACTAGCAATCCGGTCTTCCAACCAAACACCAAGACCGGTAAAAGACTAGGAACACATCCTTAGCCCTAGCTAGTCATACCTTTGTCTTGAGCATCTTCTTGAAGGTTGATGATGCATATCTTCACTTCAAGTCCGGGTCATTGTCTTGACATGCATCAACTCATGATGCATCATTTACTTGACCTCAATCAACACATGATGAGTCTTCTCTTGACTTGATGATCAACTCATGATCATCTCTTCTCCGAGATCTTGTTATGCATCAACACATGATACATCCTCTTCTTGAACCTTGACTTGATGACGATCAACTCATGATGCCATCCAAGTCTCCATTATCCTCAAACATAACCTATTCATCCAACTCATGGAAAATGTTAGTCCCATAATGATTAACATCAATTACCAAGATATACCTGCAATAATGCTTCTAAACAAGCCGCTGAAAATCCTGGACCGGTACTACCGCCAACCAAGTTGCGGTACTACCGCTTATCCGATCGCATCTGCCAAGGAGCGGTACTACCAATGCAGGTTTCTAATTTGCTGAAGATTACAAGCGTTCTGGAAATTTTGTACCGCCATATAAAAATCGGAATGACCGCAGGCCGGTACTACCGTTCCCAAGCGCGGAACGTCCGATTTCCAGATTGAGTTTTTGAGCAGATTTACACTTGTTTTGTTTTTATTGAACCGCCTCACAAATTTCGGAACGACCGCACAACGGTACGACCGTAGGTCACGAGCGGTACGACCGATTTCCATGAGAGGAATCGAGGCAATTTGTAACGCTTCGTTTTCTTGAACCGCCAACTAAAGTGCGGAATGACCACAATGCGGTACAACCGCCAAGCGATCGATCGTTCGCATAATGCGCCATTGGTCGTTCCTTCAAAATCCTAAGATTACCGCCAAGTAAAGTCCGGTTATATCAAGATCAAGCCAAGATGCGATCAAGAATTATAATCAGCAGATTACCGATTTTGGACTGAAGCACTTAATACTTTTCAAATTAATTTCAAGTTTAAATTCAAATGCATGCATGATCCTAAATTGACCCATATGGCACAAGGACATGCTATCAAGCTACTAGCCATGATTCCTCTATTATCATGCATTTCCATTACCATGTCGCCATCCATAAACCGACTAAGCCTTTAAACATCTTAGCACACACGTTAGTCCCACAACACAATTGCAAATAATTGAATGTAGATGGGTATGAGTATATAAGCACTACACAAGTTGTATATACTATATGAATATATATAACTACACAAGTTATATATAATCAAAGGATATATGAGCACACATGTCTCATATACACACATGAATATATTAACTTCACAAGTTATATATATTCAGGATATGTGAGTACACATGAACTACACAAGTTATGTTATACTCACATATAAGTATATTTAGACTACACATGTCTTATATACTCACATGAATATATTAACTATGCAAGTTAAATATATTCAAAGGATATGTTTCAAAGTAAAGATCCCAAATATGTGTGGAAACAGGAATATGGATCAATACTAATGAAACCTCAAAATATAGAATAAACTCCCCCTATATGTGTGCATACATGAATATGTAGTGGAAACATATGCACATATTTAGGTTAATCTTTTGGTGGGTTCAACCTATATTTTGGATCCAAGGAATGCAATAATATATAAGAACTATGAAGTCGAATGCATACCTCTTTTATTCTTTATATCCAAACGAGACTAATCATGAGATAAGGCAAATAGAAGAGTTAGTCTCATAAATAGATTTGTCATTATAAATGCATACCTGTTTGGATTTTCCTTTTGTTTAACCACTGAATTGGATTTGTCATTAATCACATGCATGCCTTTATGGTTTTCACCTTTATATCCAAATAAGAGTACACAATATGTATATCAATGAAAGTGTTAGTCCCACAATTAGATTTGTCATTAATCACCAAAACTCCATTAACACATAATGGCGGGTCTAGATCCTTCACCTGCACAGCAATAGACAAGCAAACACGAATCCGGGAACAAGTTCTTCACAACTTGACCCACGTTAGCCAAAACATGCAATATGCAACACATATGCATTAACAAACAAGGATATGACCTATCCCAAAATCAGTTCATAACTAACATTATCAATCAGCACAAAAACCGGTCAGACCGCCGTTCTGACCGGTCTGACCGCCCCTGGGGCTGAACCAGAAAATTAATTTGAGACAAGGCCGGTTTGACCGTCGGATTGGCCGGTCTGACCACCCATGACCTGACAGTTCTAAATCTTAGCCGAAAACGCTTGAAACTTCAAACCAAAAGCACCATTGCCAATTGTTTCATCATCCTAAGATCATGGGCATATCCCCATGATATCCACAATCTCCCCCTTGATGAACACATTGGCAATCTCTCAGAAAATGTAGTTTTGGGGTTTGAAAAGTAAAGTACTTGACGTTTTCGCACAAAGACACAACTTGGTCCATTAGCAAGAGAAAGCAATGGAAATGACCAAGCTAGCTCCAGAATAGCATAAGCAAGTGAGATAAGGCAAAAGAAAGCACAAAAGCTTCAATTTCCAAAGAAAAGCCAAAAATCTCACTTAGGTCCATATGGAAGAACAATTGTTCTATTTGACCTTTAATCATTGTGAGTCTTCAAGAATTGCAATTCAAATTCAGAAGGGGCAATAAGACCAAAAGAATGCAATTGAGATGCTTCCACTCACTATGATCATCAAATTTCCAGAAAAACCAATTTCTCCCTATGACTCCAAAAAGCTCTAAAAACAACATTTTTTGACCAATCTTTCTCCCCCTTTGACAATGAATTCATCAAGGTGCATGGAAGAAGATAGAGCATGAATGTAATGGAATGGCTGCAATTTTTGTAATTTTTCAATTTTTTTTAAATTTAACAAAAGGAGCCATAAAAATTATCCATGAAGATTGTACAAGTATTACACCAAGCCATATTATGTGAAGAGACCATGTTCAATCATGGCAAAGCATGTACAGCAAAGCTAAGGCCAAAATAGCAATAATCTGAGATTAAATAAATCGACAGCATGACAAGGTGCTCAAGATCACAGTTTAACTAAAGGTATCTAAAAATGAGTCAGGCCATGTCTATAAGCAAAATGGAGCCAAAAACTAGAAAATGAGTCAATTTTGAGCATTTTGAGATCAATTGTGAATCAATTTGTTCAAGCATTTAGAATTTAGCACTTTGAGCACTTTGCTGAAAATGATTGGTTTTATCTTAGTAAAGCAAGTCCTAGACTAGGAGTCATCCACAACTGCCTCCTAAGCTTCAACCAATTGCCAATTTGTTTTCTTAGCATTGTGCTAGATCCCAAGCCTCACTACGACCATCCCAAGCAACAAAAGCTTAAGACAATGGTCTAGGTCATCCAAAACTCCCCCTGAGTTCATGCCTAGTGCAATGGCAAGCCGTCTCGTAAGAGAGAATTGGTGATATCAGTTTTTTCGCACAGAAAAGCTCATTTTTCATTTGCTTGACTTAAGAATTATCATAGCTCAATTTAAAACTCAGAATAAGTTCAAGACTCAATTAAGCCTATATGACATGGCATGAATCATGAGAGGATCACTAAAGCAAAACTAGTCACAAGATCCAACAAGTCATATTATGATTCAGTTTGCTCACAGATAATAAAGCTATCATGGCAAAAGCTAAGCTATACATAAAAAGACATGGCAGGGTATAAAGCATGAAATCAAGTCATACAGGGATAATAATCAAAGCTCTACAAGTTTATATTACAATGCAAGTTGTTGAATTTTAAAATGCATTATGATACAAATGAATGCAAAAAGAGAGCAAACTCCCCCTCAAAGCAGGCCAAGAGAACTAACAACCCCCAACTCTCCCCGCAAAGAAGCAAAACGAGAAGAATCAAGAGCTTTAGTGAAAATATCAGCAATCTGCTGCTCGGACTCGACAAAATGAAGCACAACGTCACCCTTCTCAACATGGTCTCTAAGGAAATGATATCTAACGTCAATGTGCTTAGTATTAGAATGTTGCACTGGGTTTTTGGCAATGTTAATGGCAGAAGTGTTGTCACAGAAAAGAGGAACACTACCCAAAGACAACCCATAGTCCCGCAGAGTATACAAGATCCAGAGAACCTGAGAGCAACCATCGGTCATAGCTACATACTCAAATTTCTAAGATGGATCGTGCAATAGAGGACTGTTTTCTAGATGACCAAGAGATAACAGATGTGCCTAAGAAATGACAAGTGCCAGAAGTACTCTTCCTATCCACTCTACACCCGGCAAAATCAGGATCAGAAAAAGCCCGAATAGAGAGAGCAGAAGAAGAAGAATACCAAAGTCCAAAATCAAGAGTGTCCTGGAGGTACCTGAATATGCGACGCACTGGAATCGAGCGCACAGACACACAACGAATTGTATGTTCGGCCTCGACGCTGTGAGGTAGAGGAGGGAGCCGATCATGTTGCGGTACTCCTTTTGGTCCACGGGCTCTCCATCCTCATCAGGGTCCAGTACGGTGGTCGTGGCAATGGGAGTAGACATTGGCCTACTGGTTCCCATATCGAAACGCCGAAGAAGGTCATTTGTGTACTTACTTTGATGAATAAAGGTGCCTTCTTTCAGTTGCTTGACTTGAAGACCAAAGAAGAAGGTCAATTCACCCATCATGCTCATCTCGAATTCCCTACTTATAGAATCTGAAAATCTAGACACCAAAGCATGAGAAGAACCACCGAATATAATGTCATCCACATAAATCTGAACCAACAAAAAGTCACTGCCATGCCTGAGAGTGAACAAGGTTTTATCAACCAATCCTATTTTGAAATCATTTTTAAGCAGAAAACTCTTAAGCCTATCATACCAAGCTCTAGGGGCTTGCTTTAAACCATACAAGGCTTTGGAGAGTTTAAAAACATGGTTTGGGAACTTAGTATTTTCAAAACCAGAAGATTGCTTAACAAAGACCTCTTCTTCTATGAAAGCATTCAGGAAAGCACTTTTGACATCCATTTGAAATAGCTTGAAGCCCTTGGATGCCGCAAATGCTAGCAAAATGCGAATGGCTTCTAATCTAGCTACATGAGCAAAGGTCTCCTCAAAGTCTAAGCCCTTTACTTGGGAATACCCTTGTGCTACAAGTCTAGCCTTATTGCGAACTACCAACCCATCTTCACTTTGCTTATTTTTGAAAACCCATTTTGTTCCAATTACATTATGATTAGGTGGAGGTTCAACTAAGGTCCAGACTTTGTTTCTTTCAAAATTTTCAAGTTCTTCATGCATGGCATTGACCCAAGAGGCATCTGAAAGAGCATGGGTGACATCTCGGGGTTCAAAAGAAGCAACAAAAGCAGAATGTGCATGAGAATCAGGAGAAATGAACCTGGAGTGAGTAACTCGCTCATATAGATCCCCAATAATCTGCTCAGGCGGATGCTGTCACTGAATGCGCAGAGGGGCTCCTGGTGTAGAAGTGGCCTCTACCTCATTGGCTGTGGAGGTAAGAACAGAGCCACTCTGATCATCGGTGAAAGTAGGAAGAGGCTGCTCATCTGAAGCTAGTGTAGTAGAAGCAGGCTCTCCAACCATGTCAGAAAGAACTTGAGGATGGATTGGGTCCTCATCCTCAGAGTCATCATCGACGAAGATGCTCTTAGAAACCTGTGTACCTGCATCATCGGGTCTAGTACCAGGACTAGCCTCATCAAAAGTGACTTCGTAAGTCTCAACAACTTTGTTAGTGTCAAAATTAAATACACGATAGCCACGAGAATGAGCAGGATATCCAAGAAATATGCCATCAGAACATCTAGATTCAAATTTATCAAGGTTGCCATGTTTAAGAATGAAGCATTTGCAACCAAAAATCTTGAAATGAGATAATTTGGGCTTATGACCAAATCTGAGCTCATAAGAAGTCTTGCCAATAACAGATCTCAAGAATACCCTATTAGAGATATAACAAGCAGTAGAGATCGCCTTAGCCCAAAACCTCCTAGGTGTGGAATGCTCATCTAGCATGGTCTTGGCCATCTCTACAAGGGTCCTATTCTTCCTCTCTACAACACCATTTTGCTGAGGAACTCTACAACACCATTTTGCTGAGGAACTCTAGGAGAAGAGAACTGGTGCTCAATTCCCCTATCAGTGCAGAAAGTGGCAAAGGAAAAATTCTTGAATTCTGTCCCATTGTCACTCCTAATGGCTCTTAAAGCTTCAGGAAGCTCAACAGCAAGTCTAAGGACCAACTCTCTAAAGAAGCCAAATGCCTCGTCCTTAGACACCAGAAAGTAAACCCAAGAATACCTGGAGTAATCACCCACAATCACAAGCACATACCATTTACCACAGGCTGACTGAACTCTAGAAGGACCAACAGTATCTAAGTGTAAGAGCTGATCAAGTCCATCTGTCATCACTAAGGTAAGGGGTGGATAAGAAGCAGAAATCATCTTACCATGTCTACAGGGTGTGCACACAAGGTCTCTAACAGCCTTCAGCCTAGGCAAACCTCTAATCAAATCCTTGCTACTGACTCTAGTCAAGTCGTCGAAGCCTATGTGACCAAGCCTCACGATGCCACAAAGACTAGATCATGGGAGTCGGTTACAAGACACTTAGGGCTAGAAGCGTAAGAGATATCGAAATCAAGACAAAAGATCCTCTCAAACCTAGAGATCTTAAAGACAAGCTCACCAGAGAAATCTATAAACCTGCACTCACCACTCTTAAATCTCACCTCTGGACCCTCATCAAGTAGCTGAGAAACAGAAAGCAGATTATACCTCAGCTTACTTACCAAAGCGACGTCCTTGAGCATGAACTTGTTGTTGACGCATTGTGCCCTTAGGTCATCACGATCCGATAGAAGCATCCCCAAATGTGATCAATTCATTGCCGGATGCACGTGTGAGGGAGGAGAACAATCTAGAATCTCTAGTCATGTGTCGAGAACACCTAGAGTCAACAAGCCATATGTCCTCCTTCCTCGCACGACGGACCTATAAGACACGAACAGGAAACATCTGTGCCTCAGTACTGGGGTTAGTAATAAAAGACTTGGGAATCTAGTACCGAGTCACATGATGCTTGGGCAAAACAGAAGAAGCATCAGTAAAATGGTTAGGAGCAAAATCATAAGAATGCACACGAGAACCACCTAGACCTCTCCGAATCGACCTACCAAAAGGTCGGTACTCCCCCTGTCTAGATGCTACCCGTGGTCTCTCCTCACGATATCCTAAACCAAAACGCTGTCTAGAGCCACCAAAAGAGTCAAAGAAGTCATCTACGAACCCAGGCTTATGTCTAGCAGGAAAAACAGGCTGCCTGGCTCTAGAGACTACAGCAGGTGAAGGGACTCCTCTAATGGTTCTCAAAGCACTCATTCTCTCCTTCCTCTCAATCTTGGCTCTACAGAAGCAGAATTCAACAATGTGACTATTCTTCTTGCAGAAGGTGCAATGGTACTTGACCTTTTGAGGGGTTTGACCTGATGAAGTAGAAGCACCTATCTTGCTAGAAGGGGTTTGAGCAAAATCAGCAGATTTAAAGACTATCTTGGATGACTTAGGTGGTTCTACCTCAAACAGGCCACTCTCAAGAGCTCTAACAACCTTAGGTGGATGATTCTTGGAATGCTTTAGAGAATTAAATCCTAGGTCACTATTGTTCATACTCACCTTATATTTGTTTAGAATCATGTTGAGGTTCTTCTTTCCACCAACAAATCTCTCAAGAGTCCCTTTAAGGTAGTCATTTTGTTTGGCTAGTTCATAACAAGAAGTACACTTATTTGACTTGCTAGCCCTATCAGACTTTTCCTTATAGTGAGCTACCTCGGCTTTCAAAGCCTCACAAGACACACAATAGTTATCCCTAATCTTATCCAATTGCTCTTTGAATTTAACTCTAAATGCTTCTTGTATCTTATCTACATTATGCCCAAGTTCAATACAAAGAGTACAAGAATCAGAATCAACAACTTTCTTGGAAGCAGTCATGGACATGGATTGTTCAATTTTAGCATTTTCTTCTAGTGTCTTGTTTAAAGCATCATTCTCAATTGTGAGTTTAACACAGTTTTCACATGAAGCAGTTTTAGAATAAAGAACTATTTCACTCATCTCCTTCATTTTAATCCTACTATCCTCACAATGAGAACACATGTGACTAGGATCAAATTTCTGCAATTCTTCTATAGCGCTATTCAATTTTAATTCAAGTAAAGCACAATTTGAACAGGGTAAAGGAATAGCATCTACAACAGTCGCATCAAGAGCAATGATATTCATACAAGCAGGACTAGACTTGAGAGTTTCTAGTTCATCAAAAGTATCTTTCAGTTGATTAGCAATAGAGGAATGAGCAGATTTCAAATTTGCTAGTTCACTAAGCAAGCTAGAACAAGAAACACAATCATCAGCAGGACTTATGGATTTGAGCCTATCAACTTCTAGGTTCAAGTCATCAATCATGGCATTCTGTTTCCTAATTGTTCTTTCTTGCTTATTCATTTTTTCTCAGCAAAAGCTAAATCACGTTTCATATTCACAAGTGAAGGACGTACCTCATCGGGATCGCTGAAAAGGTCGTCGTCGTTGGAGGAATCGACGTCATGGCTGTCCCTAGCTATGAAGCACATGCCGGTGAAGTCCTAAGCCTTCTTCTTGCCATGAGAGTCATCGTCGTCGTCCTCGGTCTCCGAGTCCATATCGCTCATGTAACACTTTCAAGAGCGGCAAGGACTTGGCTGATGAACTTGCGATAGTTGGGCTTCTTGCCTTTCTTGTCTTTGGCTTGATGACGCCTCCGAGAGTCCTTCTCTTTCTTGCCCTTCAGCTTGGGGCACTTGGAGCGAATGTGGTTCGGCTCACCACACTCAAAACAAGTGATAGGACCACCTCTCCTCCTGTTCCTCACTTTTTTGTAAACTCTCGAGAATTTGGTGGATAGGAGGGCTAAATCATCCTTAGGTAGCTTCTCTAGCTACTCATCACTCAGAGAATGCAAAGCGGACAAGGAAAAACCAGATGAGCCAAAATCCAATGAATCAGAAGAACTACCCTTAGATGGGTCGACCACCAAAGCCATCGACTCTATCTTGGGGAGACGCGAGATAAAGTCAATCTCATGCGTCTTCAACCTGGAGTAGAGCTTATCCATGGTAAGCTCACTTATGACAGTGTTGTCATTGATGGATGTGATCTTCACCCCCCAGATCTTCACATCAAGAGCACCCAAAAGCTGGCGTGCATTCTCAGACTCAGTGAAAACAAGATCAACAGCGTGAAGATCATGAAGAATCTTGGAGAACCTCCCCCACAACTCATCTAAAGACTCACCAGGCCTTTGCTCGATCTTTGAGTATTTTTTCTTGAGCTGGTTCTGTCTCACTTCCTTGATCGCGGTAGAACCCTTGTGGTAGTCACAAAGGGTCCTCCAGATCTCGTGAGCAGACCTCAAATGAGCCACGCGTTCAAACTCAGATCGACTAAGATATTGGATCAGAAAGTTCCGAGCCTTACTATTAGCCTCAACATCTGGAGTGATCACATCGTCATTGGCTGGCACGACATATGGATTTTTGACCTTAAGCCAAATAGCGTGCCCTTGAGCCTCGATGTAGGCTTGCATGCGTGCCTTCCAGTAAGCAAAATCAACTCCATCGAAAACAGGTGGTTTGGTTGAATACTTGTCAGTCGCCATGGTTCCAAAGACCGGTTAAGATCTATGAGAAGAGCTAACTGGGCTCTGATACCACTTGTAGGACCGGAAAGGTGACTAGAGGGGGGGTGAATAGGAGCATGAACACTTTTTCACCTTAGTTGAATTCAATACTAATTTCACTCCAATAGCTATAAAATCTATGAAGATCAATATACAAGCACAGTGGAAGACTTGTATTGAATCCAATCAAAACCCCGAAGCAAAACAACAAAAAAAATACCAAAAACTCAATTCTCAAATAGATGGGCGGTCAGACCTCTGAAATTGGCGGGTCAAATATTTTGCCTAGCGGTCAGACCTCTGATATTGGCGGTCAGACCGCCCCTAACAATGAACAGCAAAATCAGCCCGAAAACCGAAACTCAAATCGGTCTAACTTTTGATCCGTAAGGCCAAACTCCACGAAATTTGGAATACACCTTCCTAAGGATATTAGGAACCTATTCTAAGAAGAGATTGAGTAGATCCATATCAAAGTTTTGACCTTTTTATGTTTTACCGAAGGAGGGTTCAAAACCGGGCAAAAACGAAAAACTTGATCCAAACCTTGCTCGTGAGAGATTGATGATCTAGATGATCCTAGATGTATTCTCACACATCACAGCAAGGTAAAAGAGGGCACGAAATAAACCAAAAACCATAGGATCAAGGAAGCACCCAAAATCATCAAAAAAGAAAGGAAAACACAAGAAGACTCATCTTTGAACAATCACCCATAGATTGATTCACGATTGGTTGCTGGTTATAGCCACTCTATCCATGGAGGACAAAGCTCAATCCATGAGCAACAACTCAACACATCTCCTTAGAACCCTAAGCCTCTTCTCTTTCTCCTTAAGTCCTAAGACAAACTAGGGTTTTCAATGAAATGCTTAGTTGGCTGCTGTGAACAGCCATATCTCTATTTATACTAGAGGCTTAGCTTCTAGAAGACTTAACCCTAATGGGCTCCCGTTAAGGCCCAATACAAACGGGTCACACACGCACGTATTTTAAAGCGCCGTCTTCATCTTCACTTGACCTAATCCACTTCTTCACACTTCGTCTTGCGCTGCGGGTTGGCATTAGGTCACCAAGGCGGTATTTGGTAAAATTACCAAAATACCCCTTCTCGATCTTCTCCGAAGACCGAGTCCAAACTGCGCGAAACACATCCATGCTTCGCCACGTGTGGGTTGATCCAGCAGCTCTCATCGTGTCGGCAAGTCTCTCCCATCCGGTTCCCACCGGACCACCTTGGCACTTGCACCGACCCCCGCACCGCTTGATCCAACCAGTCGCACCGAAATGCCCGTTCGGTCATCTTCATCCATTCTGCACCATGCTTGAGTCACTCGACCTCACCCGGCATCCATGATTGTTCTGGACCTCAGCTCTCCAAGCTTAGTTCCGTCCTCCTCGCCGTTGACCATCGTTGACCTCCAATCCACCTGCACAGCAATAGACAAGCAAACACGAATCCGGGAACAAGTTCTTCACAACTTGACCCACGTTAGCCAAAATATGCAATATGCAACACATATGCATTAACAAACAAGGATATGACCTATCCCAAAATTAGTTCACAACTAACATTATCAATCAAGACAAAAACCGGCCAAACCGCTGCTCGTCGGCCTCGACGCTCGAAATTTGAACGAAAAATCAATTTGAGACAAGGCGGTCTAATCACGGATTGGCGGTCTGACCACCCATGACCTGACAGTTCTGAATCTTAGCCGAAAACGCTTGAAACTTCAAACCAAAAGCACCATTGCCAATTGTTTCATCATCCTAAGATCATGGGCATATCCCCATGATATCTACAGCTGTATTTGTTTTTAGTCGGCCCTTAAGCCGCCTTTGTAATCAATTCTGTTGTTAATTAATAAAGTTGCATTGTTGGATGTTACCACCTTTGTTACTATGTGAGCTAGCCGCTTATCCTTGAGACTAGCTCGGTTGTGCATAGGGGACTTCAAGACCTCCCGGTTCCAGTCTCCAGGACCACCCAGTGGTCCTGGGAGACCTCTTGGGGAGGTCCGATCCGTCGCACGACGTCACAGGTAGAGGAGAAGGAATGGGAAGTAGATGTCACGGTGGAGGGGAGAGGCTCACCAGTGAAGAAGATAGAAGCATCAGATAGAATAGATTGAGGCAAACTCCAAAGGGTAGATGGCGTAGAAGGTTGCGTATCGGAGATAGTGAATTTCAAAGGAAAAGGCGCGTGGATGGCGGTGAAGACAACATGCTCAATCTCGATAATGAGGGCGTGTCGGCTCCATTAGCCTGGAGGACACGAAGGCAGGAACTAAGAACACGCCATGATGCGGATGGATCCGATGAATACGTGATGATGCAGCAGGGATTAGAGTTTTGGAGCTGGTGCGATGTGATGGTTGAGAAATTAAGGTTGGCCAAGCTATTTATGGCCTTGGGAGACGTGCAACTCCGGAAGATTTTTTGAGAAGGAAGATGCTGAAAACTAAGAGAAATGATAATATTTTCTGGAAAATTCTCTCGGAATAAAATAAATAAAAGGAGGTAGGGATTGATAGGTAGGGTCCACATGTTAATCTAGTATAGAGAATTATTCGGTTTTAAAAAATAAACCACAGCAGGTTAACATGTCATGCACAATACTTGGACCGACCGATTTATTGTTATTTTTGGAAGAACTGACCGGTGGGGTCCACTGGACAGTGTGTGTGAGAGAGAATAATAGAGAACAGAGGAGGTGGCCAGTAGCTCGGGATGACGTCGGTGAGCGGTGGTGCAGGAGGTTTGGGCAACAACCAACATGGGTTTGCGCAGCCACGAGGAGACAACAGATGACAGCGAGGGCACTCCAGCGTAGTTTCTTGGGAAACGGCTGTAACACCCTGGCCCAAAATCCGCTTAATGCCCAGCCCATCGTGGGGAGGACCCGCGCACACATAGCACCCCACTTACACTTTTGTCCTCGCTTCGTGTAAAAGGGTTAACTCGGAGGTGCTAAGTTTGGACCCAACAGACATTATATACTACTACAACTCACTTTAAACAAGCAATATGTGACTAATCCCACCACATGACTCCACATGGGCCACATGAGCCACACTACGAGTAGGCCGGGGTATTACATTCACCCCCCCTCAAGGGTTGACGCTCTCGGCAGCACACTGCATACACGGCAAATGCCTAGAACCACCCCTCGGTACATGTCCGTGCGTCTAGTGCTGGCACATATGCCATGCCGTGTGTCCACTCCGGGACCACATGCGCCATGCACCATATGCCCGCACCCGTGCAGCGAAGGTTGATGCTTTGATACCATCTGTAACACTTTGGCCCAAAATCCGCTCAATGCTCAGCCCACAGTGAGGCGGACCCTGTGCACACATAGCACCCTACTTACACTTTCGTCCTCGCTTCGTGTAAAAGGGTTAACCCGGAGGTGCTAAGTTCGGACCCAACAGGCATTATATACTACTACAACTCACTTTAAACAAGCAATATGGGACTAATCCCACCACATGACTCCACATAGGCCACATGGGCCGCACTACGAGTAGGCTGGGGTATTACAATGGTGCATGCACGAGAAAAGCGACGTTGAGGGGATTCTCTGGGACGTTTGGCGATGGGGCGGGGCCACCAGAACTAGAGAAGGTGGTGGCGGTGGCGACGCTCCATAGTGGTGCATCGGCCAAAATGGCGTCCGGAAAAGATAGAGAGGGAGGAGACGGTGCTACAAGTGGAAGGGATTGTAGAGATGCTCACTGAAGATGATGAAATCGACGAATCGGACGAAGATGGTGGAGTTGGTTCGATTCTGGCGACGAGCTACAAGAATGACCAAATTGACTTAGGGGAAGGTTAGATGTGATGCTAGAACATAAAGTGACGTGAAAGGAATCACAAGAATCTCACTGGAAACGAAGATCGAGTCGCGGGCACATCAACCGAAGCTCAAGAAGAAGGTGGTGGTAACTCGTAGAACTAGAAGGGGTGAGGGGAGGGAGATCAGGATGGGGATCTGAAGAGCTTTCTAGCTTGGGGTCTCAAGGGGGAAGAGAGATGGTATGGATATCATGTGAATAGGATCTGTGGATATCATGTGAATATGCTCATAATCTTATGATGATGATATAATTGGCAATGATGTTGAGGGTCTACCGAAAATACATGTTTCGACAAATTCTCAACACCATTGCCAATGGTATCATCATCCAAAGACCATGAGTATATCCCAATGATATCTACAATCCCTCTCTTGATGAACATATTGACAATTTCCCAAAAATACAAGCCCAAACACAAAGAAATAGATTTGGGAAGCCCGGTTCATCATTCGCTTTAAGAAATGTGCGTGAGTGTAGACTTGTTTGTGTGTGGGATTAACCGGTGCCCGTTAAGATTTTCTCTCTTAGCCTAGACTCCACTATAAAAGAGAATGTGCAGACGTGGAGTTCTCAAGTTCTTCCAAAAGAAAAACTCTAATTTATGATTTGGAGATTTTGGAGTAGTTGAGACTAGAATTTGTGAGAGATGAATTGATTTTGTGCTCGAGTGTTGAGCTTTTGTCCTTCATGGTGGAGTGGATGTAAACCAATATATATCTCAAATCAATTCAAGCAAGATTATTTCAAGATGACTATCTTTTTGTCCTTACTCTCTTTGATGACTTTTAGGATTTTGGTAATCCTGCGATTTTTCTTTAATTTTTTACTATGATCTTATTTATTGTGACATATAAGAATACATTAAGACCATCTTGATCGTCGTTCAAAAACCACGGTATTTTCGCAAAATCGATTACGTGGGGGCTACCGGAGCTCCCCGTTCGAGGGGGTAAAGATAACCCACCGATTGAATATCAAGCGACACATCCATCTACTCCATGATCGGATGATTCAGCCGAGGGAGATAGAGGGGATACAGGAGGAGGAGAAACGTGTCCGAACGTGCCACAAATCTCTCTCTAGGAAAGATTCTATCTACAGAGCAATAACAAAAGAGAAAGAAGGACAGGAGAGGGAGAGAGAGAGAGGCGGAGCCGCATAGACATATAGGGGCATAGAGCCCTGTTTCTTTTGTCTGAGGATCTCCTGATCTCCTTCCCTTCCCTTCCTCTGTATCCATCGTCAATTAGTCATCCATCCCCTTCCCCCCTTTACTTCAACCCTTTTCCCCCTCCCTTATCATTACTCTCTCTGGCATGCTCATATGATCTGATCAGCTCCGCAGAAATGCTACGGAATCCTTGACTGAGGTAAGCACCACCGCCCCTCTCTCTCTCTGAAATTGGACTTGTATCTCTTCTTCGAGTGGAGCCTGTTTGGTATTCTGGTTTGGGATCTCCTGCTTCTCTCGCAGGAACCTGGTGTTCTTGGGTGCACTTCCTGGTTTGTTCTTGATTTCTTGTGCTATTAGGATCTCTCTCTCCTCCTTTTTTGTTTCTGGGACAAAGTGGTTTTAATTCTTGCTCTGGTTTTGTCCCTAGGTTGGGTTGACTGGAGTTGGGTTTTCTTGCTGTGCCTTCTGCCTTGGTCTCTAGAAGAACCGAAAGAGAAACAGAAAAAAATCTCGTTCCCCAAGTGCATGCATTTTCATTCCCCTTTCCGTGCAATTTCCCTGCAGCTTCCATTTCATGCCCTCCTCGCGATCTTTCATCTCGAGTTGCTCCCGAGAATTCCATGGCAAACGCCGGATCTCAACAATTCCCCAAACCATCCCTTCTTACACAAGCACTGACGCACAAGCCTTCCTCCCACTTATTACACTCTTTCTTTCCCCCAAAATCTGACGCGTTTTGTATTTCTTGGAATTCTTTCTTGTTTGGATGAAGTTATTTTTTTTAATAAAAACATTGCGTTAATTTCAAGATTTCTATCCATTTTTTTTGGGGTCCAAGCAAAAGAAAGATTCGTCAAGTACATCTGATCTTGTTCCACAGATTTGTCCTCCCATGTCCCAACAGTGAAATTTTCCCACAACAGTTGCTCCAATATGCAAATTTGGCTGAGCCAAGCAGTAAAAGCCAAATCCTGATGACCCAAGCAGCAGCAACATCAACAACACAAAGCAATCTTTTTTTATATGTAGAACATAGCCATTCTTACATCACCATCCCTTCCAAAAACTCAATTCAGCTTCATCCATCTCACCATTTGGTCCATTTGCACATTCTGCAGGATTGAAGCAAAGAAACCCAGTGGCTGCAACACCGCTCACTCAAGAGCAGCAGGAGCTAGTAGCTGCTGCTACTGGCTGCACACCGCACCAAGAAGGCAAGAGCTAGGAGCAGAAGCAGGCAAGCAGCCAAGAAAGGGAGTCAATGGAGGGCGACACGCTGTCGGGGTTCGGCGGCGCGGCGGCGGCGGCGGCGGCCGGCGTGGACACCAAGGTGCTGCACACGTTCCAGACGAGCTTCGTGCAGGTGCAGAGCCTGCTCGACCAGAACCGCGTCCTCATCAACGAGATCAATCAGAACCACGAGTCCAAGGTGCCCGGCGACCTCTCCCGCAACGTCGGCCTCATCAGGGAGCTCAACAACAACATCCGCCGCGTCGTCGACCTCTACGCCGACCTCTCCTCGCTCTTCGCCGCCTCCTCGGGCGGCGGCCGCGCCGCGTCCGAGGGGGGATCGGTCGGCACCATCCGGCAGGCAGGCCACAAGAGGATCAGGTCCGGCCTGGACTAACCAGGGAGCTGTTTGCTAGCTGCTGCTGTGCTCTTCTTGTGTCTCTATATTAATTACTCCTCGTCCTATTCTACATATGAGCAAGAGCAATGCCTCTATAATTATCTTCTTCTTGTAGCTGTTGTTAATCTTTGTTGCTGCTGTTAGCTAGTACGAGTTATGGATTTGATGCAACAATGCAAGGATGATGCAATACAAAGAGTGAGCAGTTCTCTGAATTTCCTCCCACTCTGAATTTTTTTCTTTCTTGGCAGAGGTAGCTTGGTGGCTCACTCATGCTTGATTGCTTCTGATCTCCTTCTCAAGTGCTGGGGCAGTAGCTATGTGCAATTGTGCATTTACTTCACTTCATTTGTTGCTTGCAGTAAAAGTTCCACTTGAGATGAGGAAACCTTTTCCCAGGTCAAAACTACTTTTTTACCCTACATCTTTCACTGAAAATGCCAGAAGAAAACAATTTGGTTTCTGTTTGGGATTGATGACCAAATGCTGAGGATGATGCCATGATGGGCCCCAATTCTATCCTTTAAAAATGAAGCCTGATATGCTCAAAACTAAACCAACATTCCGTTTTTCTTGATTTCATTTTTGGGTTGCATTGTCAGAGAAAGCAATAGCTTCTGTGAGCTTAAACCTGGAATCTCTTGGCACATTCCATGATGGAGCTGTTTCGCCTGAAATGCTTTGGTCCCTTGTTTTCCATGCTGTTTCTCCTTTCAGGCTTGCGACCATTGCTTCGTTTCTAGCGTTCTCTTTACCCGAAGCCTTTCTCTTGCAGTATCATCACTTTCTGCAAAAATCTGTTGAGGCTGGGCATTCAGCATTGGATGATTGCACTCTTTTTCTGCCCCTCAAAATTTGTAGCGGACACAGGGGAATGGGAAAGTACTTTTTTTTTCCTTCTCCCCGATGGCATCAGTCCTTTTTGGCGAGAGCACGTTTGTTGTTAAAGCCGTTGTGGGGTTCTCGGCTTTTTTTTAATAACACACTTTAATTAATATGACAAAAAAATAGCCAACAAAAAAATTACAAAAATAATATTCCATCGCCAAATCAGATGTCGAGCTCTGTCGACCACGACAAGACTGTCGGCTAAACAATACCCTATCGCCAAATGTTTTGACGATAAGGTCCTGTCGCCAAAGGAATTGTCTGTCGCTAAATAAATTGATGACAGTTTGACGAGGAGCTCTTGTCGTCAATTCATTTGGCAACATGATCTTATCGCTAAATGAATTGGTGATAGAAGATGTTATATCTCTATCGTTAAATGAATTTGTGATAGAGTATTAATTTTGTATTTTTTTGTCCGCTATTTATTTCTGTTATATTAATTAAAAAATGTGTGTGTTTTTTTGAAAAAATCAGAGTTCTCCATGAGATTCCCAAGGGCATTTGATCTATAAAAGAGTAGGCTCTGTTAAATGTTTTTTTTGGGGTATATGGACCGCCGAATCTTGTGAATTTGTGAGCAGTTTCTTAAATGTGGACTTTCTCTAGCTTTTATACTCGCTCATATGCTAAATCGATGTTGTTTCGGGAAATCTATAGTCAAAGATTTAAATTTTGACCACCTATCTACAAATTAGTCACATAAAATGGTATTGATAGTAATTTTGTCATTGAAAGTGCACTTGTCGTACTATATTTTTTGTACTTTTTACTAAAATGTATATATTATTAACTATGTATCTTCCCACATTCCAAACCATCATTAAGGGATCTTCCCATTACCTAGACACGTGTCCAAACCGAGAAACACTTAGGCCCTGTTTGGAATACATGATTTTTTTTCTTCTGTTTTCTATAGGAATTAAACTTTTCCCTATAAACATTCTACAAAATTCCTGTGAAATTCCCATGTTCCAAAACAGGGCCTTAAAATACAAGAACCCAAAAATCCAAAAGTGAGTTTGTTATGGGAAATGGAATAAATACCATTGCAAATGATGTAATTTTGAAATAGCCTTCAGCTAATGGCATCTTTCAAATTGCAAAACTTTGTGGTGGTATTTATCCGAATTGCCAATTTTTTTAGTGGGGCGGGTAAACCCATGGAGATGAACATTAAACACCTCGTGCAAAGAGGCCTAAAATGTTGGCAAGTATTGGGCGATTTAACAATAGAAAAACTTGTAACTTCCACTCCATCGTTAATTTAGTGATGATTTTAAGGAACTTTTCATAATTTCAAGAAAATGCATATTTCTGTGCATAAGTCTAAAATGCAGAACAAAAGTTAAAATCACTGGGGAAAGAAATCTTTTTTACCTGCCAGACCTCCCTGGTTCCAATCACGCAGCACATGACCAGAATCTGGTGACCAAACGAAGCAAGCAGGCTCGGCTTTATTGACCACTCTTTTGTTCTGCCCGGCCAGTGCATGGTTGCAGAGGATCATCCCATATCCTGTACCTGTACCAGTGTGCCGCCCACCACCCCCAACGCCACCCTCACTCCCCACCCCGCACACACAGCTTTCAAGATACATAAGCCGTGTGTGGCAACGTTTTTTTGGAGATGTAGGGGTGTTTGGTTTAAAATCTGATTTTATCATGTCGAATTTTGGGTGTATCATAGCTTCTTAGATATACGCATCATAGACTCGGTTTCTTTTGCCAAACTTGTGGCGCTGAATTTTATTATCACAAAAAGTATGAACAAATCACACTTGGCTAAGATTAGTCGTGACAAAGTTAGACATCAACCAAACAGGCTGATAGTAATTAACCAAATGCCACTGCTAGATATTATCCACATAGTGATATATCTTCAGGAGCAAAGGTAGGGTGTTGTATGCAACTGTCTGCAAGAGCAATTGAGGACGCCCTCCATCCATGGAACAAGCATTTGCATAAGAACTTGAAAGGACTTGCTCGGTTTCTTTTTGTAGAATTTCTGTGAAATACCTACGTTTTTCACGGTTACTAACGCTACAAATCTGAGAGCATTTAGCCAGTAGTTATGGAAATTGCGTTGCAAGCATTGGATGCAGCGCCAAGGTGGAGGCCGGGCGGTTAGGCTGCAAGGCATGCGGACACCATGGGCCAGCCGAAGAAGCAAGGGCGGTGTGAGGAGTTTCGGCCGAATCCAAATGAGGGAAGGAGCCATGCGGAGCAAGGAAGGAAGCCAGGGTGGCTTGGAGTCCATATTGGTTTGGTTTGGATACGAATATGCAAGGGAATTGGATTTTAAAAACCATATCTCCAAGAGTCCAAATAGATCTCTGTTAGTCTTTCCAAAATTGCATACGTTTTCCTTTTTAATTAAAAAGTCCGAATAGGAGTTTTAGATTGAGATAGTTTTAGTTTTAGCAAGGACAATCCAAAATTTATCTTTGTTGTTTTTATCTCTTAGATTCCGAAATTAAGAGTCCTAGTGGTGTGCATTTAGTCATTGAGTCCGAGTGGGAATTTTTGTTGAGTTGGAGTCGGCTTAAGCCAGGTTAGTGTGCGTGTGTGTCAGACTGAGTTTACTTTCAATTGTGAAATCCAAATCCCCCGAGATTTCAATCATATCTCATCAAGAAGGTAAAGAACCTATTCCAATCAACGATCAAGACGATCGAAGCCAAGGTTCCGTGAATTTCTTGATTGAGGATAAGAAGGCACAAAAAACCGAGGAAATTCAAACTTTAATCCAAAAGCTTGTCCATGGGTGGAAAATGGTCAAGATTACCCTAGATCAATTCTCACAGGTCCTAGCAAGCTCGATCGCAGTAAAAAACCCAATCAAAACCCTATGAACATAAAAAAAAAATCCTAAAAGCATCAAAGATAGAGTAAGAACAAGATAGAACTCATCTTGAGGCAAACCTTCCTTGGATTGATTCAAGAGATTGTTGATTTACAACCACTCTACCATGGAGGACAAAAACTCAATATTTGAGCACTCAATCAATCCATCTGCCTCAAACCTTAGCGTCCTCTATCTCCATTGTCCCCAAATCATAAATTAGGGTTTCCTAGACTTGAGAGGATTGAGTGCAAATCCCGCACTCTTCCCTTTTATAGAGAAGGTTAGGTCTAGAAAGAAAACCTTAATGGGCACCCGTTAAGCCCACACACAAAACGGGTTTACACTCACGCACGCTTCTCAAAGCGGACGACGAACTGAGTCTCCTGAATCCGTCTATTCGTGAACTCTATCTTCTCTTGACCTAAACTACATCTCCTTGCGCCGCGATTTCTTTCAAGGTTACCAACCCGGTATTTTGGAAGAGACTGATGTAAAACAAGGTTAGGTGGCTATAATATATAAGGACAACGCCAAAACATTTTGTCTCCCACGCACGCGTTCAAAATTTTTCAAACTCCCGTGCTGCGAATCACAAACTTCATACAAAAACCGTCTGTGACGACATATCCTGAGCGGTTCTTATCTGAACCGCTCGTGATGAGATACTCATCACGAGCGGTTCGTATTAAGAACCGTCTGTGATATGAATCTTATCACAGATGGTTTGTATTAAAAACCGTCTGTGACTTGGAATTTTCCTTAGTCCATGATGGTTTGTATTAAAATCAAAGAGTAAGAAAAATTTCAAGCCATGGTAAAATCAGAAAGTAATGAAAATTCAAGCCATAGTAAAATAAGAGAGTAAGAAAAATTCCAAATCACAGACGGTTTTTAATACAAACCGTCTGTGATAAGATACATATCACAGACAGTTTTTAATACAAACCGTCTGTGATGAGGACGGGAATCACATACGGTTCGTGTTGAAAACCGTCTGTGAAGACGGTTCTTGTTCAGAACCGTCCGCGATACTTCACAGATGGTTTTTAACACAAACTATCTGTGATATTATTTCTTCACAGATGGTTTTAGCCCACCAAGAATACGCATATCGCTAAACCAAAACCGATCGTGATTGTATTTAATCTGTATGGTTTTGGTCAACCGTGCGTGATAAGGCCCAAGATAACCTTTTGTAGTAGTGAATGTTTATTCCTAAATAGTATTTATTTTACATGGTTGTGGTTTGTTCAAACATTTTACCTAGAGGACAGGGACAGAGGAAGAGGACTGATCTTATCATTTGGGTGATATATCATCCTGTACTAGTATGTGGAAAAATTTAAAGAAATGGAAGCAGTTCTCCTTCTCCCACTCAAAAAAGAACCTCTATTTGTTTGCCATTACAAAGTAATGCTCACAATTTTCATTGTAATTTTAAACTTGTTAAACACTCTTCTGAAAAACACAAATTCTAATATTGTTTATGATCAACTGGTGTGAGTAATATACATAGCCCACATCCAGCATTACCCCCATGACGCAATGTTCTAATAGGAACATGACAGGTTTTAATTTGTGTAATTTCCCTGCGCTGTAACCACGCCATCTTATCAAAGCTTAAAGGTCTTATTTTACCTTCTGATTTGCTTAGCTTTTGTTTATCACACACATATCCTCAAGTCACGGTCTACTGTACATGTACAGATGTACTCAGGACATTGAAGTTATAATCAAAAGAACTTATATATAAGGTAAATATTTTGTAAATACCAAGAATACCTTTTAAATAAGGAAAATAGCAAGATAGCTCTAAAAATTTCAGAGTAGCTACCTAGGGTGTGTAGAGCCTAATTAAAATATTCTCAACATCATTTTTGTTCTCATTTATGGACGGTAAATATTTTGTAAATGCCGAGAATACCTTTTAAACAAGGAAAATAGCAAAATAGCTCTAAAAATTTTATAAAAATTCTAGAGTAGCTAACTAGGGTGTGTGAATCTTAATTAAAATATTCTCAACATCAATTTGGTTCTGATTTGTGCAAGGTAAATATTTTGTAAATACTGAGAATACCTTTTAAACAAGGAAAATAGTAAGATAGCTCTAAAAATTCTATAAAAATTCCAAAGTAGCTATGTAGGGTGTGTAGAGCCTAATTAAAATATTACTTTTTGTGTATGTTTTGTAGTGTTTACAATGTATACACTTAATTTTCAGGTATGGCGGCCCCAGGAGACACTGTGTAGTGGCCGTACGAGATGCTTGATCCGCCTCAGTACCATCCTCCACTAGGAGGGTACCCCATTGAGCTTGGTGCGTTGTTGCTGTGCACGCCCATGAGGGCATGGAGGTTGGATCCACGTTGGGTTCCGAGGTACATGTAGTTCTGACCTTCGTGTAGTCAATTTCGGTCTGACTTGTGTAGGTGAACTCACGCATGTTCTTAATCCTTTCGACGCTGGTTGAGAGCGGCAGGCCTCCTTCCACTAGCGAGGATAGTGGAGGTGACATGGGAGGACGAGTAGGACATCATGGGCGGTGGCCATATGTCAAGGCGGTTTCTGTACGACCAGTGCCTCCAGACGACGCTGGTTGACCGGTGGAGGCAGGAGACACACATGGTCCACCTTTCGTGTGGGGAGATGGCGTTGATGCTTTAAGACGCGGGCTTCTTGACTGGGTGTCCCTGGCGGCGTATGACATCCTAGACACATGGCGCACGGAGATCCTCGTGAGATTCCAGGGATTGTTGTCGGCCAATGCCAGCTATAGGGTGTTCAGCAGTATGCACAAGCTGATGCTGAAGTGAATCAACCAGTTCGACGTAAGTATTTTATAACTCTTGTGTTTCCTTTTCAATTGCTTTGTTCAACTTAGTGATGTGTCTATGTCTTCTTGCAGCTGGAGCGTCTGGGACAGGACGCACCCGAGTACATGGTGAGGAGGTACTTCAAGGCCTACTTGCTGTGACTATTCGGGTAGGTCATGTTCCTAGGGTCCCACGGCGACAGCATGGACAAGCACATGATACGCTACGCACGAGAGTTAGTCGACCTGGAGGTAGAGGCTATCCCTTCGTACACAGGGTCGGCGGTCTTTGTCTTGTGACGCGACGCATCAATACCTCGGCAACGCGTGCCATCGGGTTCAGGACAACTCCATCCTCTCCAGATGCCCGCTTCTTCTTCAGTTATGGTCCTTTGAGCGTTTCAAGATCAGACAACCACAGCTAGACCTGGGAGGCTACATTGATGCCATGTACGCTGCCGATGACACCGTGGACCGGTCGACTATATGTACAGTGTGGTGTCGCCGACGGGTAAGCTTTTTGAACATTTAGTCTTTTTCATAATGTACTTTAATTGCATGTGCTAAGTTTTTATTGTTCTATTCTACAGGTCACCTTCACTCCAATCACTACGCACACGTCTTACTCGGACTATGTTGCAATGTTCGATCAGTTGACAGATGACCGCGTCATCTGGACATCGTACACACCCGAGAGGGTGCGCGCGCAACCCTAGGTGTGTCCAGCTAGTGCACGCGAGACTGGCGGTACTGGTACACGAGGAGTAGCTTCGTCCATATGTCTTCGTGGAGGAGTACCACGTGCACCGGTTGATGCACTAGTTCATTCTACGATAGGAGGTCCTAATGCCCTTGGGGCAGCGGTTGCTGCCGAACATCCATGGGTAAGTTCACGTTTCATGTCTGTCGTAGCATTTCGCTTACGGACTTACAAATTTATCGTTTTGCCTTCCATAGGTACACTAGGAAGAGAATACCTGGTACGACTTCCTGGGCTGAGAAGATGGTCCCTTAGGTTGAGCTGTGGCTCCACGCCTTAGAGGATGTGCACCAGGAGGATGCTCCCTATGACCCTGGGATGTACGAGGAGTACATCGAGTGGTACTCCACTCGAACGAGGGTTCGTTGCATCAGGGTCGTGGACGACCCACCACGACATGAGGCCACGATGTCTGACATGTACCCCACCCAGCTGGACTCTGCATTCCATTGCGTGGTACATATTGAATGGTCCATATTTCTTATTTACTATGCATGTTTTTGGTAATTATGTATACAGAACAATCTCCAATGGGAGATGCACGAGTTGGCAACCTCCGTGCGTACTTTAGCACGATGGCGCAGGAGATCAGAGAGGCCATGGACCAGAGGATAGAGAAGACTAGGCGAGGCATCTAGCTTATGTCGTGTCGTAGGCCAAGGGACGTGGTAGACCCACCTGTGCGTGGACGTAATGATCCACCTGTGCGTGGACGAGGCGAGGCGGTGCTCCTCGTGGCACCGTGTCGGAGTACCCAGCACTAGCACAGTTCGCAGGTACACCTGAAACACTTACATCTGGTTGTTTATTTCGAACTCCACTAGTTACTAATGGCATTTTCTTCTGACAGGTCCTTAGTATTGTCCGTACACGGGGGCAGGACTATGCTGAGTCGTCTACTACGATGCAGCGACTAGGTATGTCTATCTTGTTTATACACATAACATACTATTTCAATATTTCCTTCTTGTTTACATGCATAACATATTGTTCCACAGGCCATAGACCCCCATGGGACAAGGAGCTGGTGTCGCAGGAGGGAGCACACTCTGACGACTACGAGTTCGACCAGGAGTGGGCGCTACGACGAGAGGACGGTGGGCCTTCGCACAGTGAGAGCAACCAGGTCTCCGTTGGGGCTTCACAGTGCGGCCAGAGCGACCCAGCCTACGCAGCACCCTCTCGGGACATCTCGCGACACCCCCTTAGGCTACTCATGTTGGTAGGGTATCTCGGCCGCTGGAGCCTTTGACATACTCGCTCCAGCGCCCGCAGCCGCCCCAAATGATGTCAGGGGCCACACGTGGAGTACACCCCAAGAGGGCTCGTGAGTAGATGTAGCATTCATGTTATGTAAATATTAATTTATGTATGACTTACATTATGCTAGTCTTGTGTTTCGATACTATTTGTTCTCGTTGTGTGTATAGGTAACCAACTGTGTGAGGGAGTCATCATTGCAACACCCCCACACCACCCTAGTTCTAGTTTTTTCTTACGCGAAATGACCACACCCTGTTTGCAAAGTCATTATCTCTCTAAGATTTTGTTCGATACTCTCAAATAAATTGGGGTTATTTTTGTTATCACGCTGCTAAAAGGGGCTATTTTTGTTATTGCACTGCCGAGGGGGGCTATTTTTCATATTGCGTCGCCGAACGAGGCTATTTTCGATATTGCGCTGCCAAAGGGGGCTGTTTTTTATATTGCGCCGCCTAAAATGCATTCCAAATATATTTGGTCATATCGAAACTCCTAAATTTTTTTATACTTTATATTTCCTTATCTTTTCGAAAAATATCGGTTGCGCGGACAATAAAAGATATTACAAAAATTACAAATAAAAATTAATTTCAAAAAAGGGCTCATGTCGCCAATTCTCACCAATTCAAATGACAACAGGGTCTGTCGCCAGATGAATTGGTAACAGACTCCTGTCGCCATTTGAATTGACGACGGGACTTGTCGCACTGTTGCAATGGCGACAGCCCCCTATCGCCATTTTATCTAGCGACGGACTCCCGTCGGAGGCCATTTTTGTAATAAAAAAATTGACTATTTGTTTTTGTAATTTTAATTAAAATAATATTATTTTTAAAAATCCACGTAAAACAATAGTGATTGGTGGTGAAGGGTGTCTCAAAATCATAACAATGTAAAAATTAATTTCTTGAATATTTGGCTATGCTTGGAAGTATATATATGTATTAAAGTCTATCAAAGAAGTATATTTGTCTTCGTGGATATTGATGTGATCGTTGTCTAAATGTGCTTTATAATTTTCACATCAGTTTATAATGGAAAAAATGATCTTCACAGCTTACTTCTCGTAAACTTTGTGAATGATTTTTGGTGCACTTAAGAGTTTTTCCTAAACAAATGCATCTTTACCTTCATCAGAAAGCGAACAACCTGTCTCATTGTTTATGGAGTTCTTAACTCTAAAAATATTGTAAGTGATGTGTAGTGGCCAGTGGGAACAAGGGAATGCATCAATAGCTTTTTTTTTTTTAAAAAAAATCCAAGATTCCAACTTGCCTAACTACAGCTACAGCATGTTGGCAAAAGAGTTGAAATTTCGCAGAAGTCTGACATGGCACATTATTTAATTCGAAACTTTAAAACAAAGACATCTCAACTGTCAACATTACTTAACAGTACACAAAGCAATCTACACTTTGTTTAGGATTAGTCATGAATAGGATGACCTTTTCAGTTTCCTTTTTATGCAGGTGTCGCTTGCTCACATCCTATTCTATTAACTGTTGATTTGATAGGAAACAATATCTCACAATTCTCATTCGTTTGCAGAATGGTTGCTTATTACAACTGGGTTCAAAAGAATGATGCTTTTTAGAATGGTTCTTGCTTAGATCTTCTCGCCCAATATTCAGTAAAAAAAAACTCAAAGTCCACATGCATCTATCTCATGTTCTGTACACAGGCACTACACCTGAAATTTCCTGCTGTACTCTAGGATATGCTCTCTTAGGGCGAAAGACTAGTGTTTGTAATAGGTGATTTTTGTATAAAAAATGTAGAATACCAAACAAGAAAGTTCTGCACTTTTGTTGCAAAACATGAAATAGACATGTTTAGTCTGAAATTAAGGACTTTAAGAAAAGTAGATAGAATTAGAATCCCAATGAATGTTTCTGTACTGCTTGTTTGGAACCATGGATAGAGGGGTAAAAACTCCCGCAGCAACTTCCTCAATTCTATGAATTTTGAAGAAACAAGTTTTCCTATGCACCAGTATCAGTGCCACTCTCTCATGCAAATAATATGGCCTCACTGGAATGGAGGGCTCTAGTAAGAATTTTGAAGAACTGTATTGTTCCCTATAAAATTTCTATGAAATGATGCATTCCAAATAGTATCTGTAAAGACAAAAAAATTTCAAAATTTTAAAACTTGCTTGAGTTTGGCTTGATTTTTGTTTTCTTGCCCAATTCGGAAAGTCCCTAGCCTTTCCCGCTTTCCCCTTTTGCCTTCCCGTTTTCGCAAGCCCGAAGGCATCTTTCTCCCGAGTGCCTTCTCTACTGTTCCTTGCCATTTCGTGCCGCATCGCCATTTGCCCGCGCCGCACCGCCTCGCTCACCCGTCACTTCACCCGTGCCACCTCACCTTGCCACCTCGCATGCTAGCACCGTCCTCCACAACTGCAAACACCGTGCAGCCGCACACGCCACCGCCCATGCGCCGTCTTGCCTCGATGCTCCACTCGCGCCACGCTGGTGCCATTGCCACCAGGTGCTCGGCACACCATCCCGTCGTTGTCGACCCACGCCAACGCATGCGCCCACGCCAGTGAGGCGTGCTTCTCCTCGCGTCACCACCGCGCCATCGCCCCATCCTTGCGCCGCACCATTTTCGCCCCGCCAACCACGACGCCACCACGCACCTCACCCGCTCTTGCACCACCCCTGTCGCCACCGCCTTCCAACAACTATAAAGCCACGTTGACCACTCCATCTTCATCCACAACCTCCCCACGATCTCACGGTGCCCTCCCTTCTTCCCCAACACTGGTCACCTTCTCCAATCACCATCACACCCAAATCCTCCCGGTGAGCTCCCATATCTATCCACCACTCCGTCCATGCCCCCACCTCCAAAACCGCATCATAGGGAATGCCACCCCGCCGCAAAAGCTAAACCCTACCACCAAGGTCACCCTCCCCGCCACCAGCTCGCCGCCGCTGTGCTCCTCCGCCACGCCATTCGCGGCCATCGTTGCCAAGCCGCCACCGGCCTCCCCGAGCTTCACCGACCACCTTCGTGAACCCCTCACCATGCTGGTGCTCAAGTCTCGGCTAATTTGGCCAGAGCGCAACCGTAACCACGGCGCACCGCTCCCCTGTGTCCGATCATGCGTCACCATTGTCGTCGTGCCATCTTCGAACCTCCTCCATCTGCGTGAATGCCAAAAATGGGTTGCCCACGCCTCACTGATTCTCATTGCACCACCTGGCACCACCACAATCAGCGTCGCTGCCACCGCCACCTCCATCGGGTAGAGAGAGGGGGAAAACAAAGGAAGCCAGTGAGAGAGAGAAGGGAACTGGGCTCCCTTCAGCTAGAAGGCCAAAATAGGCCAAGTATCCAAATGGGCCGACAAGCAGGCCCAACTGCCAAATCAACCCATTACTGTAAACAACACTATTCATCAAGGGCCAACACTATTCAGCCCAAACTCATTACTATTCCACCCAAACTCGTTAGTGAATAGTACCAAAGCCATTACTACCTACCCGACCGTTTACACACACACACACACACACACACACACACCCATTTTGACTGTTTCGAGCCCGTGAATCCCATTTTCAACTCTGTTTAGCCAAATCAAGCATCCAATAAATCCTAATCGCCCACACCACATTTCTTTATACTCTTTCCGGATTTCTTTATTTAAGTTTGTTCCTAGCTCTCTTCTTATTGAGCCCGAACTTATTTATTTGATTTTCTTCCACGATAGAATCGAATTTGTTGATCAAGCTACACAAGGAGTTGATCAAGATGTGGGTGAGGTAAATCCAGTCAAAGTCTGCGGATAAGGAGGCAAGTTGCATTCATTGATCATTTTTAGCCTATATTTCATGTACTTATAATATTACTTTCATTATCATATTTATGCCAATTGCTTTATTATTGCAATAATATTTTTGAATGTCATGATGCTTAGATAAATCCTATCACCCACACACCCACATATTCTTTTGTAGGCCATATTCACCTTGACAAGTTTAAGATACATAAAATATTAACAGATGTTCGACATTGTCACGCAATGTGTTTATAAATACTAAAAAAAGAGTATTGACTAACCACCTATATTTTTGATGGAGAGTTGAGGGTTGACACTAGGAGGATGAACAACTCAATAGACTGGATAAAAGTGAGTCGAATGTGAGATCAAGAGGTGGACAACCACGAATTGGATGTTGGTCCATCGCCTCACTAGAGACAGGTAAGGACTAGAACCTTGTGCCAACTAATAGACATAGAACTCGCCCAACCACGTGTTTGGTATATCCAAGTTAGCTTAGTACATTGCTCTTCCGATTGAATATCTACAGGATGTCAACTGCTCTTGTTGTATAGAGCATCCGTAGATTGGGGGTGAGTCAAGAGTGAGCAGGTCAGGGCACTCGCTGAACTACACAACGATATGGACCAGTCAGCATCGGACCGCACACTCCACCATTGGCCAGTGGTTTCTCGATGATTGTATTGACTTGAGCCTATCGGGTAGAGGCTATAAAGGTTGGGCAGTGAAAAGACTTTGTTATCTCAACTCAGTCGCACGTTATCAAGTTGCGTGTATATTGCATGACAATATGAGTTTGAGGTATCTTGTCGGTAAAGTTGGGCAACTCTGCAGAGTATAATAAATGGTATTCGAATACGTCGTGCTTCCAGTTAATGAAGCTGTGTTCATTGGTGATTCCAAAATATGAGGCATAAGTAGATATTTTGAGATGTTAAGATGGTAATTACAAATGTTGAGAAACCAACCAGTCTCACTTGGAGCTTGCAGGGCATCAGCTCCTACAAAACGATACACAATTAGCTAAGGCGTCCTATAGGTTTATTTTTGGAGCATTGCAGAGATGTACATTACCTTGATGTTGTCGATAGATAATTGGACGTCGCCATGTTTAGAATTTTGTGTGGACGTGACGCTACTCTGATGTTGAGGAGGACTGGCTCCCAAAATAACGGGGACGGCTTGCGACTGGTTGAGGAGTTGATTCATTTGATCCTACAATCTTGTTATCTGTCCTTGAAATTTTGCAGTAAGCTTAGCATTAATCTCCTCTACAACTGTTCCTCATGCTCGGCCTTAGATCTCTTCCTACTCCTATACGTCTCGGAGTCGTCTGGGAATCCCTCCCTCCAAGGTACGTAAACCCCAAGGCCTCGCGTGCGACCCGTGTGGTCTTTTTTTCCTAGGGCTGTGAATAGTATATCCTTCTCCCTGACTGCTTCGAAGTAGCCTTGGGAAGATACGGTAGTCAATGCGTGCTGCAAGAGGCCATCATGTTATTTTAGACACTATGAAGTTATAGACTTATTAACAACTAGGTTGTTCGACATATTTACCAAACGTTGGGACACTTTCTCGTCTGCCGGGTTTGTGAAAGAGATGCCGCCTGAAGACGTGGCTGATGCCCTCGCTCTTAATTAGTTTCGGGAGTGCTCGTCTATGATCCTAGCAAATGGCCGAGGGGCCTCCCACCAGATTGCGTCATCGTCCTCCGCCGTCCATTGCGTGGTTTTACCCATGTACCCAGCGGTACCGAGTTTGTGGGGGTGAGTGTTTTGTGCCTGGGGTGACTTGTGCACCGTACTTTGCTCCTAAAATTCGTCCGTCGTCTTCATCCGCACAAAGGTGGCCCATATATCCCGTGATAAGAACTTATACTTCATGAAGGGGCATCCGACCCGTGTTCACGTACTTCATGACAAGTATGCTCTTGAAGGTCTTCCACGCATGTCCCATCGTGAGCAACGCCTGTCGTTCCATGCGTGCCTGGTCTACTTCTGGGCTAGTGAATGAACTTAAAATATCAGTCCACAGCTGGCCTCTCTCTACCTCCGTCAGAGACTTCTAGCTTGGTGTCGTGATGGGGACCCGTTCCCTTCCAAGCATCCCACAGATGGTTTGGAATGCTGCCGCTGCTTTCTTGGGACTCAGAAGGGCTCCAGCGGTACTTGTTGGAAATATGCCTTGGAGGCAATCATAGAGATGATTATATTTCATTATGTTCATAACATTGGATAATATGTTATCTTGTTCCTAGAATAATATTGTCAATATTTATTATCAAGCATGTGACTTGATTGTGAAACTCTATATTTCTGCAATGATTATTCTTAAACGTTCTCTAGTCGGAAACATATGAGAACACAGACTAGCATATGTATTGGTTGATGACTCTGTTTCACAGGTCATGGATATGGAGATATCAAACCAATAATATGGACATATGTTAGAGAATATGGTGTTGGATAAGACCCACCTTGAGACACTATTGAGATTGTTATGATTCTATGTGTCGTTAGTTGGTCTCAAGCAATGATGATGTATAATCCTTAGACCTGAGATCAGTATGGTTTCCTACATGTGTAACAGCACTCTTAGGGGTTGCCAATCGCTACTCGTAACTGGGTAGTTATAAAGGTAGTTTTTGGGTATGCTCTGAAATATGTGGAGGAATGTGACTGGTCGGATATAGGATTTGCCCCTCCTAACATAACATGAGAGATATCTCTGGGTCTCTCGTTGTGGTTGGATAAAGTAAGTGCATGGCCATGCCACTAGTGGTTGAAGTGTTCGACCACGTGTAGTTATCCGACACTCAATCGAGAAAGTATTGAACAGTCTATGGATGACACAACATCTCACCTGGAGTTCAACTAGATATCATGAGGCAAAGGTAGAATACAGAGTAGGTCGCTTAGTTCGATCAGTTATGGACTGGTCGTATGAAGATACGAGCTGGTCGTAGACTTGTCGAACGTAATCACAGAGTGGTGGTAATCTGGTCGTAAGGAGTTACGAACTGGTCGTGACCAAATACGAACTGGTCATATATAGATAGGACCTGGTCGTAAGTGATGAGGACTTGGTCGTAGATCATATTGCATTAAGGTTCGTCTGATATAATTTCTGTGTATTCGGAAATCGCTATGTTCTGCTAGGAACCGCTAACGACTTGTGGTCGGAAAGGGTTTTCGAGTCACAACCGATTACACATAAACCTAACGGGTCACACACTTAACGGGTTGGAACAAAACGTGTTCGGATAGAATCCGTCATGGGCACTATATAAGGAGATGTTCGAGGCTATTGAGAAACAAACGAGTTGACGTGAGTTACTCCACCAAAACCCTAGCCGCCATCTTCCTGAGAGCTCTACCGTGTGACTTGGTGCTAGCACACCAGCGTACGGTTGTTCCTTCCTTGGACGTGTGGATACCGTAGAGGCGCTATTGTGGTTGCTGTTGCGCTTGAGGACGATCCGTGATCTTCATAAGGAACTACAGAGGTTACTGGAGGAGACGATTAACTCGCGAGGGCGCTGGCCGATCGACTATGACTACTGCATCGATGTGCTTGACGCTGGATGATCGGCTACGACTACTACATCGACACGTTCTACGTTGGACCAGGCTGCTCCAACTCTTCTTCCGCTGCTCTGCGCGTCTGGTGGTAATGATCTGTGATCATCTACTTGCTTGGCTTCCTGGTTTACGTGGTAGATTTTTTGATTTGTTGCTATCGTAGCCTACCCGTTTCCCAACAATGGTATCAGAGCCATCCTGCATATTTTTTGATCTGGATTGGTCGTACATACTTGATATGTGGTAGTAGTAGATTGGATATATTACTAGTCGGGTCTGGTAACCTAGATCGGTTCATATAGATGGAATGATCTAGGTCCTGGTCGATAAGATCGATTGGTTTTCGGTGGTAGTAGTTGGGTCTACGAGGAGGTATGAGTTAAAAGGACCAAATAGTTTATTGCACTTGTTCACGACCACACTGCATAACACTCCTACCGGTCGGAATTCCACCATCGGAGTATGCCGTAGTGTGTGGGTAATCGTACCGCGCGTTATAGGTAGTATGTGTTTATGTCGCCCGATAGAATTGGATTCCATACATAACTTGTTTTTGTAGGGATTGATGTGAATAGTATGACCCATGATGTATGAGATGCATATATTTGTGTAATGTTCATGACCTGCATGTCATACTTATTGCAGCCCAAGGCTGTCTATATTTGTATAACGGTTTGCGTGTCGACTTGTGATGCTCATTCAGGAGTAATGGCTTAGTGGGAGTACTTGGAGGAATTGACCACTTGGAGACATGGCGAACAGGAAGCACGGTGATGGAGATCACTATGTGGAAGGGTCATACTATATCACAATGCAATTTGATTGTCTGTGAATGCCTTTATATTTCTGTTCATTTATTTCTATGCATGTTATTTAATTGCTTTAAATGTTTTTAATATGGTAGAAGTAAAATTCCCTCACATATTATTAAGTTAAATTGATGCCCTCCCAATTAGCTGCACCATCCAAAGTCATGCATTTTAATGTTTTAATGGTAGGTCTTGCTAAAGCAGAGTGCCATTAATATTCCTTGACTAGATGGGTTTGTGTCGGATACTTACACGCATAGCATTGGTTTAACTTGACAAGGTCATCATAACGGTTATGGACCTTGGAGCATAGGGTTGGGTGCTGGAGCATAGAGATGCTGCCCAACAACAAGAGTCATATAGAGATATGATTAGCAAAGGGTTGTTTACCAATTTCACTAATCTTCTAGCAGTGATGCCAAAGCTCACTAGTAGATTAACTGATTATGGGTCTTGAATCACTAAATATCATAAGAGGGATATGGTATTTAGTGGGAGTATTTTTATTAAATTGTTTAATAGAAGTTACTTTTCTTGAATATATGTCTTAGCTTTGCATATTTTATGTTGTAGATCATGGCACCAACTGCTGTACCTACATCCAGTTTTGCATTACGTTCGATACTTGATAAGGAAAAACTGAGTGGAACAAATTTTGCGGATTGGTCCCGCAACCTAAGAATTATTCTTAGGCAAGATAAAAGGAACATGTTCTAGAGGAACCAATTCTAGATGTGCATGTTGAAAATACTGCTGCTACTCTTAAAACCGCCTATAAAAAGGCATGTGATGAGTCCCTTGATGTTAGCTGTCTCATGCTTGCTGCTATGAACTCAGACCTTCAGAAGCAGTTTGAGAACATAGAGGCCTACGATATGATCGTGGCACTCAAAGGCATGTTTGAGACACAAGCAAGAACTGAGAGATATGAGATCTCAAAGAAATTATTTGGGAGTAAGCTAGCTGAGGGTAGTCCGGTGAGCCCACATGTAATCAAGATGGTTGGTTACACTCAGAGCTTGGAAAAACTTGGTTTTCCACTTAGTCAAGAGTTGGCAACAAATTTGATTCTTGCTTCATTTCCTGCAAGCTATGGGCAATTCATTCTGAACTTCCATATAAATGGCTTAGACAAGAATATCACCGAACTGCATATGATGCTCAAGACTGTAGAGGACAGCATTAAGAAAAGCAACAATCATGTGATGATGGTGCAAAAGAGTAAAAGCTTCAAGAAGAAGGCTAAGACTTAGGTCAAAGGAAAAGTCAAGGCTAAAGTTTCGGATGGGATCCAAACTAACAAACCTAAGCCCAAGACTAAGTCTGGCCCAACTCAAGAGAATGAATGCTTTTACTGCAAAGAGCCAGACCATTGGAAAAGGAATTGCAAGAAATACCTAGCTGATCTGAAAAAGAATGGTGGAACTAAACTTTCCACTTCAGATATTAATGTTATAGATGTTTTTCTTGCTGATTCTTCTGTTAACTCTTGGGTATTTGATACCGGATCGGTTGCTCATATTTGCAATTCGATGCAGAGTCTAATGAGGAGTAGGAGAATTGCAAGGGGCGAGATGGATCTTCGCATCGGGAATAAAGCAAGGGTTGCTGCATTAGCCATCGGAACTTTACCATTCCTTTTGCCCTCAGGATTTATTATGGAATTAAATAATTGCTATTACGTTCCAGCCATAAGTAAAAACATCATCTCTGCCTCATGTTTGATGGCAGAGCGTTATAAGTTCATTATTGATGACAATGGTTGTTCCATATTTTTGAATGAGATGTTTTATGGCTATGCTCCTGTTTTGAATGGGTTGTTTATTTTAAATCTTGATGATGCACCCATCTATAATATTAATGCAAAGAGGCTTCGGCCTAATGATATGAATTTCACTTTCATTTGGTATTGTCGTTTGGGTCACATAAGTGAGAAACACATGAAGAAGCTCCATGATGATGAAATTCTAAACTCATTTGATTTGGAATAATTTGAAACATGCGAATCTTGCCTACTCGGAAAGATGACCAAGACACCTTTCGCCAGTCGAGTTGAGAGGGCGTTCGACTTGTTCGCACTCATACATACTGATGTGTGTTGACAAATGAGCACGACAGCTAGTGGTGGTTTTCAGTACTTCATTACTTTCACCGATGACTATAGTAGATATGGATATATCTATTTAATGAGGCATAAGTCGGAATCCTTTGAAAATTTCAAGGAGTTCCAGAGTGAGGTACAAAATCAACTTGGCAAGACAATTAAATCTTTATGATCTGATCGTGGAGGTGAATTTTTGAGCCATGAATTTGGTGATCATTTAAAGCAATGTGGAATTGTTCCACAGTTTACACCACTGGGCACTTCACAATGGAATGGGGTGTCCGAGCGGCGTAATCGGACCTTGTTGGATATGGTTCGATCGATGATGAGCCAATCAGATCTGCCATTATCTTTTTGGGGTTACGCTCTAGAAACTGCCGCTTTCACTTTAAATAGGGTACCATCTAAATGAGTAGATAAGACACCATATGAGATATGGACTGGGAAGAGTCCTAGTTTGTCTTTTTTTAAAGATTTGGAGATGTGATGTCTATGTTAAACGTTTGACGTCTGATAAACTCACACCCAAGTCAGATAAATGCTTCTTTATAGGATATCCTAGGGAAACCTAAGGATATTATTTCTACAACCGAGAACAGGGCAAAGTTTTTGTTGCCCGAAATGGTGTCTTTTTGGAGAAAGAGTTTATTTCAAAAGGAGTCAGTGGGAGAAATGTGCAACTCGAAGAAATTCGAGAAATGTCTGAAAGTGTTTCAACTCCTACTGAACCTCTATAGGATGAACAAAATATTGTTGAACCTGTAGATGAGGCATCAGTCCCACGTAGATCTAAAAGACCACGTCAATTGCCTATAATGTATGAGCATGACATATTATTATTGAATAATGATGTGCCTAAGACTTATAAGGAAGCAACGATTGACCCAGACTATGAGAAATGGCTTGGAGCCTTGAAATTCGAGATAGACTCCATGAGAGACAATCAGGCTTGGAACCTGGTCGATCCACTTGATGATGTTAAAACCATTGAGTGCAAATGGATCTATAAGAAAAAGATTGATATGCATGGAAATATTCACATTCATAAAGCTTGACTAGTCGCAAAAGGGTCTCGACAAGTTCAAGGGGTTGACTATGATGAGACTTTCTCACTGGTAGCGATGCTTAAATCTGTACGAATCATTCTAGCTATTGCTGCATATTTCAACTATGAGATATGGCAAATAGATGTCAAAACGGCTTTCCTTAATGGAAACCTAAATGAGGATGTGTACATGACACAACTTGAAGGTTTTGTCGATCCAAAGAATGCTAGTAAAGTGTGCAAACTTTAGAAGTCTATTTATGGATTGAAGTAAGCATCTCGGAGTTGGAATATACGTTTTGATGAGGAGATCAAAAGGTTTGGTTTCGTCAAGAACAAAGAAGAACCTTGTGTTTACATGAAGGTTAGTGGGAGCGCACTTGTAATTCTAATCTTATATGTGGATGACATATTATTGATTGGGAATGACATTCCTATGCTGGAATCCGTTAAGGCATCATTGAAAAAATAGTTTTTCTATGAAGGACCTAGGAGAGGCAGTATATATCTTAGGGATAAAGATCTATAGAGATAAATCAAGAAGACTAATTGGATTAAGCCAAAGTACTTATATTGACAACGTGTTGATTCGGTTCAACATGTAGAATGACAAGAAAGGATTCTTGCCTATGTCACATGGCATAAGTCTTAGCAAGAGTCAGTGTCCTTCGACAACTGATGAGCGAGACCGAATGAATGGTATTCCATATCTTTCAGCTATTGGATCTATCATGTATGCCATGATATGTACTCGACCAGATGTATCTTATGCTCTAAGTGTTACAAGCAGATACCAAGTTAATCTTAGTGAAGGTCACTGGACAGCTGTGAAAAACATTCTTAAGTACTTGAGAAGTACTAAAGATGCGTTCCTAGTTTATAGCGGTGATGAAGAGCTCATTGTAAATAGTTACACCGATGCAAGCTTCCAAACCGACAAAGATGATTATCATTCGCAATTTGGTTTTGTATTCATTTTGAATGAAGGAGCAGTGAGCTGGAAAAGTTCCAAGCAAGAGACGGTTGCTGATTCTACGATGGAAGCTGAGTATATTGCGGCTTCTGAAGCTGCGAAAGAAGGTGTTTGGATAAGGAATTTCATTTCTGAGTTGGGTGTGGTTTCGAGTGCCTTGAGCCCAACGGATCTCTATTGTGACAATAATAGAGCCATTGTGCAGGCTAAGGAGCCTAGATCCTATCAGAAATCCAAGCATATACTCAGGTGTTATCATCTTATTCACAAATTGGTGGATAGAGGAGATGTTAAGATATGCAAAGTTCATACAGATTTAAATGTTGATGATCCGTTGACAAAGCCTCTCACATAGCCAAAACATGAGGTGCACACAAGTGCTATCGGTATTAGATACTTAAATGATTGACTCTAGTGCAAGTGGGAGACTGTTGAAAATATGCCCTAAAGGCAATCATAGAGATGATTATATTTCATTATGTTCATAACATTGGATAATATGTTATCTTGTTCCTAGAATAATATTGTTAATATTTATTATCAAGCATGTGACTTGATTGCGAAACTCTATATTTCTGCGATGATTATTCTTAAACGTTCCTTAGTCAGAAACATATGAGAACACATATGAATAGACTAGCATATGTATTGATTGATGACTCTGTTTCACAGGTCATGGATATGGAGATATCCAACCAATAATATGGACACATGTTAGAGAACATGGTGTTGGATAAGACCCACCTTGAGACACTATTGAGATTGTTATGATTCTATGTGTCGTTATTTGGTCTCAAGCAATGATGATGTATAATTCTTAGACCTGAGATCAGCATAGTTTTCTACATGTGTAATAGCACTCTTAGGGGTTGCCAATCACTACTCGTAACTGGGTAGTTATAAAGGTAGCTTCTGGGTATGCTCTGAAATATATGGAGGAATGTGACTGGTCGGATATGGGATTTGCCCCTCCTAACATAATAGGAGAGATATCTCTGGGCCTCTCATTTTTGTCGGATAAAGTAAGTGCATGGCCATGCCACTAGTGGTCGAAGTGTTTGACCACGTGTAGTTATCCGACACTCGATCGAGAAAATATTGAACAGTCCATGGATGACACAACATCTCACCTGGAGTTCAACCAGATATCACGAGGCAAAGGTAGAATACATGAGTAGGTCGTTTAGTTCGATCAGTTACAGACTGGTCGTATGAAGATACGAGCTGGTCGTAGACTGGTCGAACGTAATCACAGAGTGGTGGTAACCTGGTCGTAAGGAGTTACGAACGGGTCATGACCAAATACGAACTGGTCGTATATAGATAGGACCTGGTCATAAGTGGTGAGGACCTGGTCATAGATTATATTGCATTAAGGTTCGTCCGATATAATTTGTGTATATTTGGGAATCTCTATATTCTGCTAGGAACGGCTAACGACTCGTGGTCAGAAAGGGTTTTCAAGTCACAACCGATTACATATAAACCTAATGGGCCACATACTTAACGAGTTGGAACAAAACGTGTTCGGATATAATTCGTCATGGGCACTATATAAGGAGATGTTTGAGGCTATTGAGAAAGAAACGAGTTGACGTGAGCTGCTCCACCGAAACCCTAGCAGTCGTCTTCCTGAGAGCTCTGCTGTGTGACTTGGTTCTAGCACACCAGCGTACGGTTGTTCCTTCCTTGGACGTGTGGATACCATATAGCCACTACTATGGTTGCTGTTGCGCTTGAGGACGATCTGTGATCTTCATAAGGAACTACAGAGGTTACTGGAGGAGACGATCGACTCGCGAGGACGCTGGCCGATCGACTATGACCACTGTATCGATGTGCTTGACGCTGGACGATTGGCTACGACTACTATATCGACACATTCTACGTTGGACCAGGCTGCTCTACGCGTCTGGTGGTAACGATCTGTGATCATCTACTTGCTTGGCTTCCTGGTTTACATGGTAGATTTTTTGATTTGTTGCTATCGTAGTCTACTTGTATCCCAACAGTACTAACTTTCGTGATGGTCATTCAGTTCGTAGGCAATTTCAATATTCCTTTGCCATCTCACTTACGTACCACTTTCCTCAAAGATCCAAATGCATTCGGCGACGTCGATGATGGCGGCGAAGACGGTGTAGATGCCATCTCGCTTACTTGCTATCTATATAAGTTACATACGCAAAGAACTAAAATTTCAGAATTCAAAATGCCGAGAGTTTAAATAAAATGGATTGCAAGTTGGTATCCACTAGGTATTTTCAAAGATAATTTCCCTTGGAAACATATTTTATACAGAAAAAATAGAAGTTACCTAACCAATGAACTAAAATTGTCTTGTAAACAGATTAACTATATAAACAAATAGAAGTTAGCCAACCAATGAACTAAAAATATAATAATGCAGAATATAACATCTCAACTTATGCTTTCGGCCAATAGAAGATCATCAATGCAAAATGATCACAGAATTAAACACTTCAATCTATAAGCCAAAAAAACACTAATAAACTCAAAGTAATTCTTCCAAGTCATCTAAAGAGAATAATATGCTTAACACATTCATCAAGAGAACACCAAAAATCAGCATAAAGCTTAGATATAAGATGATGATGAGTGCTCTCAGAAGGCGAGTTGCAAAAGGATTAATCTTTGTCATCTCAGCCCTTTAGATTATACTCTTCACAAATGGAATAAGATAACAAGCTATCATATTTGAGCTCTAAATAAAACTTGCCTAACTGATAAAAGAAACCTCATGCAAAAGGACTCACAGAGGCAGCCAAAAATAAATCACAAAACTCACAGAGTTCAACCAAAGACCTTTAGCCTGAAGAACCAGCAGCAACCAAACTATCCAAGTGATCAAGTTAAGCACAACAAAGTAACAGAACCTCTAGAGAGTAATATGCCAGTAGCAAGAAGTTTGATTAGAGCTCAATCTAATCAAGTTATCATACCAATTTTAGTATAAGACCATCAAAATCACAGAGCAGTATATCAAGCCCACATAATTCACTTTGTTATATCTCACAGTGTATGAATCAATTCAGAATAGCACACACATATATATAATCAAAGTGAACTACAATTGAACAAAATAATACTCACAGTGCTGGTGATATTCCAAACCACCATGATGAACAAGACAAGGCTTGTTCTTCAGCGTGGAGGAGGAGGCTGAGTGGCGTGGAGGAGAAGGCCGAGCGGCGTGGCTCCGAAGTAGAGGAGGAGGCCGAGCAGCATGGAGGAGGAGGCTGAGTGCCGTGTCTTGGGGTAGGAGGCCATTAGGGAGGAGGCTTCAGGTGGCGGCGGTGGCGCTCGGCTGGGGAGGGGAACGGGCGAGAGTAAGGTCGGGTAGGGGAATGGGCGAGTGACGAGAATAAGGGCGCAAACCCTAGTAGTTTCCTACTAATAAATGGATATCAAAGACGGTTCTATTATGGAACCATCTATGATAAGTAATCATAGACAGTTCTATAATAGAACCGTCTGTGATGTGGTCACATATCACAGGCGGTTCCATAATAGAACCGTCTGTGATATGGAACCGTTTGTGATATGTGACCATATCATAGACGGATCTATTATGGAATCGTCTGTGATTACATATCACAGACAGTTTGTTGTACTAAACAGCCTGTGATAGTTCATTCTGTAGCTACTATGTATTTCGGCTAGCCTTAGGAAATGCTAGCCATGCCTTTGAAAATAAGAAATTTAGATACAATCACCGATGGAATGATTTATTAATTACTGAATCAATTACAATGGAATAAATTCTTAATTACATGTCGAGTTTCTTAATTACAATAGAATAAATTCTTAATTAAAAAATAGCCCTTCATGATGATCGACGCGCATATAGATAGCTTCCTCACTGAGTTCTTCCTTGAGCCCGATACCGTCTCTGAAAGGAGGCAACTTGTCAAATTGATTGTATTCTTCCTCATCTATGACATTCTTAACTTCGACAATTCTTCTTTTTCCGTGAAGAACTACACGGTGATTCTTATTTGTCGGGTCTGTTATATAAAAAATTTGAACAACTTGCTTAGCGAGTACGAATGGTTCGTCCTTGTATTCGACATGTTTGAGGTCCACAGTAGTAACGCCGTACTTGTCGACCTTCACACCCTAAGGAAGTTTTACCCAATGGCATCGAAACAAGGGTATCTTTAAAAGTACGTAGTCGAGCTCCCAAATCTCCTCTATGAGCCAATAGTAGGAGTTCAACCCACATGGCCTAGCGGTATTGAACTGTTTGTGAAATGCATCTATGCAGACACCGCTGTTCTAGACTGTGCTCTTTCTATCCTGAGTTGTCGTATAAAATGTGTACCCATTTATATCGTATCCTTGCCATGTCACAATTGTAAATTTTGGCCCTTTTGCCAACTATAGCAGTGTATCATCACTTGAAGACCTTCTAGTGAATCGCGCCTTTAACCATTCGTTGAATCGACGGTTGTGCTCTCTCATGATTCAAACCTCCGACCGGTCTGGATTCTGTTGGCGTATCATGTCTTTGTGCTCGTTGATGTATGGGGACACTTGGGTCATGTGTTGCAAGACTGTGAAATGGGCTTGAGTGTACGTATCCAGATCGGGAGTGATTGCTTTCCTTCCGATGGTCCCGATACCCACCAGTCTCCCCTCATGACGAGATAGAGTTACACCTATCGGTTCTACCTGAGCCATGTAGTCGACGCAGAACTCAATGACCTCTTCGGTTGCATAACCTTCGATGATGCTGCCCTCTGGTTGAGATCGATTCCGTACGTAGGACTTGAGAATTCCTATGTACCTCTCGAACGGGTACATATGACGTAGGAACACAGGACCACATATCTTTATCTCTTTTTACAAGGTGAACAATGAGATGGACTATGATATCGAAAGATGACGGAGGGAAATACATTTCAAGATGACATAGAGTCGTCACCACCTCGGCCTGCAGAGCATCCAGTCCTTCGGGATCGATGACCTTCTGAGCAATTGAGTTAAAGAAATAACACAGCCTCAAGATTGCCACTCGGACCTTGTTCGGCAAGATACTCCTAATCGCAACAGGAAGCTTTTGTGTCATCAGCACATGAGAAACATGAGACTTTATACTAATTAATTTCAAATCTCCTATAGAAATAAGTTTCTTAATGCTGGCAGAGTAACCGGATGAAACTTTCATACCATGCAAGCTCTAGCACAGTTCATTTCTCTTGGCTTTGGACAGAGTGTAGCAAGCTGGGGGAAGGTACGTTCGGCCTTTATCGGTCTCTTTCGGTGCTAGCTCGGTCCTTATGTTCATATCAACCAAGTCACGTCGTGCGTTGACACCATCCTTTGTTTTGCGACTAATGTTCAGTAAGAGACCAATCAAGCTATCACATACATTCTTCTCCACGTGCATGGCATGGATGCAGTGGCGAACTTCTAAGTGTTCCCAACAAGGCAAGTCCCAAAAAATTGACCGCTTCTTCTAGATGTTCTTCTGGTAGGTCCTCAATTTACATCCCTTTCCAAGCACAACATCGATATCCTTAACCATATCATAGACCTTTTTCCCTCTAAAAGCCCTTGGAGCTGAACCGTCCTCCTTATTTCTGTCGAATTATTTCTTCATCTTATGGTATGGGTGAATCCTAGGAAGGAACCTACGGTGACGTATGTACACAGTTTTGTACGAGTTGTTCAGCCGTACACTCTTAGTACCATCTAAGCAGTGCAAACATGCTTTGGCTCCTTTTGTACTGAACCCTGACAGGTTACCAAGGGCAAAAAAAATCATTGATGGTGCAGAACAACATGACATGTAAAGTGAAGTTTTCTCATTTGTACGCATCCCATATTTATACCCCTTTGTTCCACAGTGTCACAAGATCTTCTAGCAATGGTGCTAGGTACACATCAATATCGTTCCCAGGTTGCTTCGACCCTTGGATAAGTAGTGACATCAAAATGTACTTTCGCTTTATACACAGCCAAGGAGGAAGATTGTACATATATAGATTCACGGGCCAGGTGCTATGTCAGCTGCTCATGTTACCGAAAAGATTCATTCCATCTGTACTCAACCCTAACCTTATGTTCCTCGGTTCCGCACCGAAGTCTTCGAAGCTCCGATCAAAGTTTCTCCATTGGGCAGAATCAATAGGGTGTCTTAGCTTTCCATCTTTCTTATACTCCTCCGAGTGCCAACACAGCAATCTTGCCTCCTTTTGGTTTGCAAATAAACGCTTCAAATGTGGGATTACAAGCAAATGCCACAACACCTTAGTAGGAGGTCCTTACTTCACCTTAGCAGGACTCTTACGCTTATATCGGGATGCTTTGCATACTGGACATACATGCATGTCTGCGTACTCTTTATGGTAGATGATACAATCGTTCGGACATGCATGTATTCTTTCTACTTCTATTCCCAATGGACAAAGAACCTTCTTAGCTTGGTAGGTGGTGCTAGGCAACATGTTTCCCTCCGGAAGGATGTCCGCTAGGAGACCTAACAACACCGTGAAACTCTTATCGGACCAACCATTGCTTGGCTTCAATTTCAGCAGTTCAAGCACGGATGACAACCTTATGTATTCCGGCTTGCAGCCCGAGAACAAAGGTTTCCCCGAGTCCTCCATCAAGCTCTCGAATTTACCAAACTCTCTCTCACTGTAGTTCTCTTTTGCATCACGTAGCATCTGATCCAAATTGTCATCGTGCGACCTATTCTCATCAAAAGCACGGCGATGTCGTTATTATTAACTTTCTGTATAATCTGCTCTTCACCGTGATTGGTCCAACATGTATACCCCTTTTTGAAACCCTTTTGAATTAAGTGCGCTTCGATTTGAGCTGGGTTGTTAAACATCTTCAGATTACCACAATTAATGCATGGATGATATATAAATTTTATCCCCTTCTTCAACATATCTTGCTCGGCGGCTCTTCTAAAAGTAGACACGCCATTAATGTACTTTTCACTCACAAGGTTCTCACCGTACATCCAGTTTCGGTCCATCTACGCTACGCACATAACAAATTAGTGTTAAATTAGATTAGTGCACGCAACTACTCTTGCTATTGACCAAGTATCACAGACAGTTCTATTTACAAACCGTTTGCGATAATTAAGTATCACAGACGGTTCTAGACATCGCTACATATCACAAATGGTTATTAATATTAACCGTCTGTGATTAGGCGTCTAGTATAGCCTGTTTTGTAGTAGTGTGTACTCAATCTTGCTAAATTTTCATCAGAAAGTGTATCATAGGAATAAAGGACACTTTGGAGATCATGTTAGGGTTGCGATTGCACTCAAGCTTTTGTATCATAGGAATAAAGGACACTTTGGAGATCGTGTTAGGGTTGCGACTGCACTCAAGCTTTTCTGTGAGAGCTCTTTTGTTCTTCTGAATGTAAATAAATGCTTTGGCTTGAGATGCCCATTTTGTTGCTGTAAAATAGCCTTTAGGCCATAATTCGATCAAATTAATGCTTTTTAAATGTTCGTGAGTAGGTTTGATGTCATTCTGGTTTGCAACTGAAATACTGGGTGATTACACAAACCGGGCATGCCCTGTTTGAAAACTGGGGTCGTTTCAGTATCTACATGTCTTTTTTAATCCTTCTGCACAGTACAATTTAACTTCGTATGCATAAGAGTACAAATAGTTCACTTTTTATAATTACTCTGTTTTAAAATCCCTAGATTTTCACTCAACACTGTTGTTCATTCCAGTGTTTTATTCTTTCCAGACATGCCCTGAAGTTCCGTTAACCCAGCCCGGCCACAAGTTGAAAAGGAAAACAATTCCAAAATAAACTTTGCAAGCTTAACTAACACCAAACTTTAATCTTCAACCTGTACCCTACTGGCTAAACGAAGTGCCTAACAAAAGTACATCATTTGCAGAGAAGAGACGCTGGGAAGAATAAAGATATGTGGGTACACTCAAGATTTTTTTTACCCTTTTGAGGAATAAAGTTGTGGTGATCAAGTGGATGGTAGGATTGTTGACTCTTAAGCTCCATGTGATTATTGCTATCCAGCCCCTCCAGAATCTGAAGCTCTTTTTCATCGGATTTGCTAATTTTTAGTTACCTGAAATTTTTTTATCTATCAGTCATCTACAGTTGCACAGTACTAAATCTAAAATTACAGTACCAAGTAATGTTCAATTTTAGCACAGCTCTACTATAACTTTTAGTTCTATTTATTTTTGTATTTTTTTCTATTTGTTTTTGTATTTTTGTATTTGTAGGATTGTAGGGTTCACTTAGATTTACTTTTGTCTAGTTTAGAATTTTTTTTGTATTTTTCTTATAATACTTTTGTCTATTTTAGAAAGAGATAATCTGGCCCATAGAATGTTGATCCAACGGTGAGAAAATATAACTGATGAATAAAGAATTTTCAATCACCTGAAGCATAGAAACCCCCTTTTTTTTTCATTGTTGGAGGAGCTTCACATGGTGCGGTCTTCTTGCTTAACGTTAGAAGATAGATGACATCCCCACCATCTGCAAAGATTGCATGTCTTGGAGTGACAAGACCTCACCAAGCTGATGCTGATCTAGTGCAAAGTTTTGGGGACTCCTTGAGGTTGCATAGTTAATGAGATGATTTTAAGCATAAAGCCAACCTTAATTCAAATCATGCAGTGATGGATCGATTTTGGGATTTCAATTGCAGACAAGTGTCGGAGGCCACTCCTGGTTGAAAGCCAAACTGATTGACTTATTTTGTTTATTGATTTACCACGCCAGCCTGTTTTAGTCTAGTCAAATTCCTACCCGGTTGTCCAGTTAACATATACTCACATTTTGAAGCTTGCACGACCCTACAACGAAACCACGTACCCTAACTTCGATTTTTTTTAAATAATCTATTTTTATTCAAAAATATAGAAATAATACCGTTTAACTTTTTTTTTTACAGAAATAATCCCATATCGCCGTACGGTTGGGTGAGTCCTGCAAGTCGTCTAACCGCAGTGCGACACATATTCAAGTCGCCCAATGGAACGACGACTAGAGCTTGAGTGGACCTAGTTGCCAAACGGATGTGCGATATGTGTTGGAATCACCCATTTGTAGAGAGAGTTTAGGAAGTCGTGCAGTGGTTGGGTGACTTAGTTCAAGTCGTCCAACCAGTGGGCGATTTTAGCTCATAAATCTGGAATTATGCAAATCCAATTAGAACAATTGTGTTAAAATAGATATTACATTTTTTAGGTATTGTATTTAGCAAATCGTATTATATGATGTTATTTTTTTAAAAGATAAAAGTGTGGTGACAACGTTGGTTGTTTGTTATTTTCGTAGAATATGAAGGGTACGAAATTTGTTAGACTCGCAATAACATTTTTTGATCGTCGTATATTGTTGTAGTGCGCTAAATTTCTGTAGAATTTTGTGAGGACGATTGAGATAGTAATGAGTGGTAAGTAAAAAGGTAAGTGATATTACGATGCGTGAGGGAGTCTCTCCTCGATGAAGTTATGAAGATGCTGAGAACGCTCGTTGTGGTTATGAAGAAGCTATAAAACATGGATGATTCGATGGCGGTGCGAATGGTTCTTTCTGGGATTCCACTAGAAGAGGCATACTTGCAATATAGGCTTGCTTTGATGGCTTAGTGGAGACATGGAACGAGAAGTACATTAAAGTCCGCGGACAGAAGCACATTACACGTAGTCATATGGCATGATGGTTCGGCTAATTGTTTTAGTCATCCTCACTACTACTACGGTACACTGCGACACAAGCATCCGGACTATATAAGTATACATGCCTTTAGGGGATAGTAAAAAACATGGGGGGTAGGATGGGGGACTACTACGTAATGACCTGACCTACTGCGTGGACCGGGGCCATTTTTCCTTCCTTGCTACCTCGGCGTTGAACTCCTCGTCGGCCTTCCCCTTCCTCTTGCCGCGGGACTGTCCACGTCGGGCTGGTATGTCGAAGTTGTCTATGTCCTGCGATTCCATTATGTAAGTGCACCGTATAGTGAGAATCGTAAGAAGGATGTAAATTCTTCATAACTCACGTCGTGGATACGGAGTACGCCCGGGCGACCGGATACGCTGTGGTGGCCGGGCTCAGCCGCATGAGCCTTTCCCTTGCCCTTGTCGCGGGACTGTCCACGTCGGGCTGGTATGTCGAAGTCGTCCATGTCCTGCGATTCCACGATGTAAGTGCACCGTACAGTGAAAATCGTAAGAAGGATGTAAATTCTTCATAACTCACGTCGTCAATACGGATTACGCCCGGGCGACCGGATACACTGTGGTGGCCGGGCTCAGTCACATGAGCCTTTCCCTTGCCCTTGTCGCGGGACTGTCCACGTCGGGCTGATATGTCGAAGTCGTCCATGTCCTACGATTCTATGATGTAAGTACACCGTACAGTGAAAAACGTAATAAGGATGTAAATTCTTCATAACTCACATCGTCAATATGGATTACGCCCGGGCGAGTACTTGGCTCCTTCGGTGCCTCCTCAACAGGGTCCGGTATGTAAAGTTTCCACCGCACGAAGTTCTCGGCCCGCACCGAGTAGTTCAGCATGTACTTCTGCTGGATGAATGCCCTGTCGTACATCTCCGGGCTGTCGATCCACTAGAAGAAGTGGCAGCACATCTCGGGTTGCCATCACGTGGGGATGAAGTTAAAAATTTAAGGAATTCAACGTTGGGAGAGGAAAATCGTCTTGCCGAAAAGAAATGCTTACGAGGTGGTGCCCGCGACGTGTAAACGCCTTGGCGGCGGTGTCAGGTGTGTGGATGAATGATCTCTGCGGTTCGCCACACACACACCGGGATCGAAAGCGTGGTGGTCTTGGAGCATCTTTCATTGATTTATCTGGGTATTGTAGCTGTTTCCTCTTCGCTTAAGCCACTTTTTATCGCAACATCCTCGCGTAGAAGTTTGCGAAGAGTCCATATTTGGGTATCTGTTGTGTAGTGTTGTGTAGTGTTGGGTTTGGTTCAACCCCCTTTTATAAGCCCCATGGTTGGCATGGTGTGGTTAATTTTATGCAGAGTCTTATCTTTTAGTTCTGAAAAGCTGAGGGGGTGGAGTGTTGTCATGTCCATCTGAAAAGCTGAGGAGGCATAGTGTTGTCACGTCTTACTTTGTAGTGAGAAGTCATGGCTTGCTTTGTAGAGTGCTATCTTATCGGTCTGAAAAGCTGGCGGGGCAGAGTGTTGTCACGTCTTTCTTTGCAGAGTCTTGTCTTTTCGGTCTTAAAAGCTAGCGAGGTGCTCAGGGTTGTCAAGTCGATCTGAAAAGCCTAACCCTAAACCTAAACCCTAAACTGCGCAAAGCTGTCTCTTTTGGTCTTATCACTGCGCAAAGCTGCCCCGTGTGGTCTTGTCACTGCGCAAAGCTGCCCCGTGTGGTCTTGTCACTGCAGAAAACTGTCTCCTTTGGTATTATCACTGCGCAAAGCTGTCCCGTGTGGTCTTGTCACTGCGCAAGGCTATAGCCTTTTGTCTTGTCATTGCGCAAAGCTGCCTCGTTTGGTCTTGTCTCTGCGCAAAGCAGCCAGCCCCGTCTGGTCTTGTCACATTACCCGCTTTGTTAGCCTCCCCCCACAGGTTATAAAATGCACGCCCACACTTCAAAAGTAGGACCACTCGACTCTTGAAACCGTAGGAAGAAGAACCTTGTCCGCTTTTACTGATAACACGATAGCGAGCGCCCAGGACCGATCTAGCGGGTCGCCGGCCGACCTTCTCTTGGAAAAGAGGGAGGACTTCAGCCCTAACTACCGGTTGATGCCGAACAAGCGTGCTCAACCGGTATGGCCGAAATGCAGACACGGGGAGGACGCTATCGTGCAGGTCATAGACTGCCTTTTCAATGGCGGACGGTGTTTCTTCCGATGCCCATACTCTGGGGTTAATAGTTTTGTTCATGTTACTGCTAATACATCCTCCATACTAACCGTCCCTTGCAGCAGATGGCGAAATGCAACTTTAACCGCTAGATCGATCCTCCCCATGAACGACATGTTTCGATGCACGTGGATACATTGTGGAACCGAATCTTTGATTTGGAGGCACAAATTGACGATCTCAAGGAGCAAAATGATGACCTCCGCCAATAGATGCAGCGCGAGAGGGGCAACGAGGAGGTCATGAACATAGGAAGCTCCTATGATCCCACATGGTGCTGCTTGAACCCTAGCTGCATATGTGCGTGCCACTACGACAATGGCCAGCCACGTCCGAGGCGTCCAACTGGAGAACACTCCATATGGGTAGCGAGAGGCACCTTCTACCATTAGGCACGGGCGAACCTCAGTAGTCTCCCCTTCCGTAAGAAAAATGATGTTCAATCTCCTAAAGCATGTAACTAAATGGTGTTGCATGCTTTAAGCTATATGCATTGAACAAATATGCATTGTATGAACGAGTACTGAAAGCCAAGCTATTTCATACCAGATATTATCCGCTAGAATTAAGACGAGATATTGACACTTCAAATAAAGTTGAAATTTGCAATTACGATACAATTAGTTTCACAGTTGCTTACAAGAACCAAAGTACTAACTGAAGTACAAGTTACAACATACTAGCAGTTGTAATACAAGTTCCTACGTGTCGACATGCGCCTTGCAAGTTCTGACAGTGTGCTCTTCCTGCGGCAGCGGCTGCAATGTCTACCCGCCGCTGCAGCTTCCCCTTCGTCCATATCGTTCCGAATGCGACGACTCTGGCGACGGCCCTTCCCCCCTTTCAACAGGTCTAGATCCGGAATCTAAGTCCTATTTGCATTATCCAATGTGGCGAATTTACCCACAACCCTGAAGCCTCTTAGCTCGCCGCACCACACCTACTGCACCCTTTCCTTCATGAAGTACTCCGATACGAAGTTCGATGGGTCCATGCGGATGGTCCCACACGCGGCGAGGACATGAGAGCATGGCTTGTGAAGGAGCTTTAGCTTATTGCATGTGCAGCTAGGTTCATTCACATGGTCTCCAAGGCATACCTCATGGGTAACAAGAGACCAAGCCGTCCCGAATCCGGCTCTGTCTCAGAGGATCACGTCGAAACGATGCTCCGTATTGCCCATTACGAAGACCATGTGCGACTGAGCCTTCTCAGTCTTGGCCTGCATGTATGTTGTAATCTTCGAGCAGTAGGGTGTCTATGGGTTGGCTGCATGAAGTGCCACATTTGCATGTCTTTCCCTGAAATATCCGATTGTACTATGCAGAACGCCTTCGACGATGGCGACAAGAGGCTGAGAACGGAGGTCCCTAATAACCCAGTTGTACACCTCTGCAAGGTTAGTGGTCATTATGCCATACCTTGCACCATCCGTGTCGTGCAATAAGGACCACTTCTCCAATGGCTCGGCCTTAATCCAATGAGAGAAATATCCGATGTTCCTCGAGGTCCTCCGTGTCAAATGGGGAGGGTCGAGCTCTCACAGTGGTGTGAGGCGCTCGGGCTGTGCCGCCCCAGGAATGAGGGGACACTTGTTCCTCTCGACGACATGCTTCCTGGTGTGCTCGTCCAACATCTGCCACAACGCATCAAATTCTTACGCCGGTTACGCATAGCAAGCCTCTTGAACAACTTTATCAACGGTTCTTTGCTGAACTGTTTGAAGAAGTTGGCCCCGGATGGCGAATGCACAACTGTTTCTCGAGTCTAGCCAGGGGAACGACTCATCAGGGTCTTGCTGAAGTTTTCGGATGGCCTTCATCATCCCGGAGTGGCGATCATGGATAATGCAGACATCAGGACGTGCCCCAACTACTCCCACCTTCAGATGTTGAAGGAACCACAACCAGCTGTCGTAATTCTCACTTTCCACAAAAGCAATAGCTAAGGGTAGAATCTGATTGTTGCCATCAATGCCAATAAGACCTCTGTTCATTTAAAGTTCGAGGGCTACCCGATGAGGATTAAAACCTTTGTGTATTATTTTAATACACAATAAGAGACCATACGTCTTCATGGTCGTAACCCCTAAGGCTAACAACCTCACTGGTCGTGAGGATTCCAAAGGTTACATAAGGGTATCCTGGTCGGAAAAGGTCCTGTACCTAGTCTCCGACTAGGGAGCTGCTCGAAAAAGCTATGAACTGCTATATATAACTGATCCCGACTATGTTTCATACCGTGCGATGAATATAGCATGTGCTGTATACTCCATATCACACGGTTACATAGTCCTAAAGACACTGACAACAACATCTATACGGTTAAGTGTCTCTGAGACACTTAACCATAGAGCAGTTAGCATATTGTTAACTGACGTCTCGCCCCGAGCAGTCGCAATGCTTCACCAGGGACACCTTCTCTGGGAGTAACTGCCACCTCTTCGGAAGTTATTTAAGAGTGGGGCGCAGAAGATCAAAGGGCAATCGGAATGGGATACAAAAAAAATCGGACACAACGAGTGTGGTGATCAGAGACAAGCAAGACAACATTGTTAGATTATAGCATAGCAATGTCCGCATTCAGTGTAATTAGGGGTAGTCCCTAGTCGGGTCATAGGCACCCCCTGTAAATCCAGTTCATATCAATAAAGAGCGGCCCCATTCTCTCCAAGGATATATCATGTCATTTTCCCCTTTTAGTTCGTAAGATCGGCGACTCGATCATCGACAAGGTTCGAATGTTATTTATTTTCTACCCTGACTACCCACAAGTTTATATCGTGCATTCATTCGCTCTATATTCTCTTTAGTTGTCTCATGCATCTTCAGAATCAATTCAGCATGTTGTGTAGCATCAATGTTTGTCTTTTCTGAAGATGGTAGAGGTAATAAATCAATAGGAACGTGAGGAATAAATCCATATACTACCTGAAAAGGGCACATCTTTGTGGTTGAATGCAGCGAACGGTTGTAAGCAAACTCCACATGAGGTAAATATTCTTCTCACATCTTCAAGTTCTTCTTCAAAACAGCCCTCAACATAGTGGACAATGTCCGATTGACAACTTCAGTTTGTCTATTTGTTTGGGGATGACATGTAGTAGAAAACAGCAACTTTGTCCCCAATTTAGCCCATAGTGTCCTCCAAAAGTGTCTCAAAAACTTCGTATCATGATCCGACACAATTGTATTGGACACTCCATGGAGTCGAACGATTTCTCTGAAAAATAACTCAGCAACATTTGTAGCATCATCGCTCTTATGACAAGGTATGAAATGCGCCATCTTCGAAAACCTATCCACAACAACAAAAATACTATCCCTTCCCCTCTTTGTTCTAGGCAGTCCTAAAACAAAATCTATAGAAATATCTTCCTAAGGTACGCTAGGAACAGGAAGAGGCATATATAAACCATGTGGATTAAGACATGACTTAGCTTTGTGGCATGTAGTGCAGCGAGGCACATAATGCTCAACATCGCGCTGCAACTTAGGCCAATAGAAGTGATCGGTCAAAACATCCTCTGTCTTTTTAACATCAAAATGTCCCATGAGTCCTCCTCCATGCGCCTCCTGTAACAATAAAAGACGAACGGAGCTAGCTGGAATGCATAGCTTGTTAGCACGAAACAAAAATCCATCATTCACAACAAATTTGTTCTAGCTTTTGCCGCCTTTACAGTTCTGAAATATATCTTTAAAATCATCATCATGCACATATTGCTTTTTAATTGTCTCTAAACCAAAAATTCTGAAATCAAGTTGAGATAACATGGTATAATGACGAGATAAAGCATCAGCAATAATATTATCCTTTCCTTTCTTGTGTTTAATGACATATGGAAACGATTCAATGAACTCAACCCATTTAGCATGTCTATGGTTCAGATTTGATTGACTACGAATGTGCTTTAATGATTCATTCAGAATGTATAACAAATTCTTTAGACCACAAATAATGTTGCCATGTCTCTAATGTCCGAATTAAAACATATAATTCCTTATCATAAGTAGAATAATTCAGACTAGGCCCACTTAATTTCTTGCTGAAATACGCAACAGGTTTACCTTCTTGAATAAGCACTCCTCCAAGTCCAATTCCACTAGCATCATATTCAAGCTCAAAAGTCTTACTAAAATCAGGAACTTGGAGAAGTGGTGCATGTGTAAGCTTATCTCTCAAAATATGAAACGATTGTTCTTGTGTAGGGCCCCATATAAAAGGAACACCTTTCTTCATAAGCTTATTCATCGGTGCGGCAATGGTGTTGAAATCTTTGACAAAGCGTCGATAAAATCCAGCAAGTTCGAGAAAACTCCGCACTTGTGTGACCGTGTTAGGAGTCGGCCAACTCTGTACAGCTTCGATCTTAGCTTGATCAACCTCAATACCCTGTGGAGTAACAACATAGCCAAGAAACGATACTCGATCGGTGCAAAAGGTGCACTTCTCAAGGTTAGCAAACAAACGAGCATCACGTAGAGCATTAATAATAGCACACAAATGTTCCATATATGTCTCTAATGTTTTGCTATAGATCAATATGTCATCAAAGTATACCACCACAAATTTTTCTATGAAAGCATGCAAAACTTCATTCATTAATCTCATGAAAGTACTAGGTGCATTAGTTAACCCAAAAGGCATCACTATTCACTCATATAATCCTAACTTAGTTTTGAATGCTGTTTTCCATTTATCGCCTAACTGCATGTGAATTTGGTGATATCCGCTATGCAAATCAACTTTAGAGAACACAGTAGAGCCACTTAATTCATCAAGCATATCATCTAGAGTAGGAATAGGATGACGATATCGAATAGTAATATTATTGATAGCTCTACAGTCAGCACGCATACGCCATGATCCATCTTTCTTAGGTACCAAAATCACAAGGACATCACAAGGACTAAGGCTTTTGCGTACGTACCCTTTGTCAGGCAAGTCTTGCACTTGACGCTGAATTTCCTTAGTCTCTTCAGGATTGGTTCTATATGGCGCACGGTTGGGAAGCGAGGCTCCTGGAATTAAATCAATTTGATGCTCAATCCTCCAAATTGGAGGCAGCCCCAGGGGTATGTCACTAGGAAACACATTAGCAAACTCCTGCAAAATGTGAGCAACAGCAGGAGGCAAAGAAGGAGGCATATCCTCAAAAGAAAACAAGGCTTCTTTGCACACTAAAACATAGCAACCAGATTTGCCTTCTTCCATCTCACAAATATCAGACTTGGTAGCAAGTAAAACATAACCTTTCAATTTAATTTCACCTTTCCTAACACTAGGTTCTTTCTTTTTCGGATGCACAAGTTCTTTAGCTACAATTTGATTTTCACTTTTGCTACTGTCCTCTTGTCTATTAGCTCTCTCTAATTCATCCTTTAAAATAGCTTCAGGAGACATGGGCAGCAAAGTGATTTTCTTTCCTTTAAACATGAGAGTATACTTATTAGTTCTACCATGATGCACCATATCTCGATTATATTGCCAAGGTCTACCTAACAACAAAGAGCAAGCTTGCATAGGTACTACATCGCAATCAACATAATCATGATAAGAACCAATAGAAAAATATACTCTCACAATGCGAGTTACCTTCAGCTTACCAGAATTGTTGAACCATTGAATGTAATATGGACGAGGGTGCTATTGTGTGGTCAATGCAAACTTCTCAACCATGTCCATGCTCGCCAAATTATTGCAACTTCCTCCATCAATGATCACACGACATGAACGCTCTTTGATGACAAGCTTTGTTTGGAACATATTGTGGTATTGATTCTACTCACCACTCTTCATTTGTGCACTAAGCACACGCTTCACTATAAGGCTTAAACACTTATCTATAATTTCAGCACCATATTGTTCCTCGTCTCGCTCAGATTCTTGATCATCACCTGCAGGGTCAGTTGCAAGCATAGCATATTCTTCCTCAATGTCACTAGCTGAAGTATACTCACCATTATCCTTTATCAAGAGAGCTCGCTTGCTAGGGCAATCTCACATCATCTGTCCATAGCCCTTGCAGCGATGGCATTGTGTTTCTCGTGCTCTACCCATTGAAGCAACTGAAGATGAACTTTGTGCAGGGGCTTGTACCATGCTCTTGCTCATTTCCGGTGCACGTGATGGTGTAGTGGAAGTAGATGGACGTCGGCTGTTGGAGGAGTTCGTAGGTGCAGGTGTTCGGTTGGAGGGAGTAAATGGTGCTCTTGATTGCCCTTGAGTTGTGCGACCTGCAAAAGAACCTACAAAATTTCCTTCGTTTCTAGATTAATGTCCCTGTACCTCTCTCTCAGCTTTACAAGCAAGATGAAACAAACGAGTGATAGAATTGTATTCTTTATAGTCAAGTATGTCCTAAATTTTACGGTTTAAACCTCCCAAAAATCTAGCCATCTTAGCATCTTCAGTTTCTTCTAAACTGTTTGCAATTCTTGATAATAATCCTCTACAGAACTACTACCTTGTCTTAAGCATTGCAATTTATTAAGCAAATCACAAGAATAGTATGACAGTACAAATCTAGCTCGCATAGCTCTCTTCATAGTATCCCAAGTTCTAGGTATGTTTCGTTCATTACGACACAATTCATTCCACCAAATAGAAGCAAAATATGTGAACTCACTAGTAACAGCCCTAACCCTTTTATTGTCAGGAAATTCATGTCATGCAAATTTTTGGTCTACGACTAACTCCCATGTGAGATAAGCAACATGATCATATTTACCAGCAAAAGGAGGCATAGTGAATTTATTTTACCAAGTGAATCATTACGGTCATGTACCTCACGTGGTGGATCTCTTCTCATACCTTGTCGATTGAAGCGTCGTTGCTGGTGATCACGATCATTGATGGGATTGAAACCACCATCGGACTCTGTATCAGCAGTGTAGTTGTTCACGTCTTCTTCTTCCACCTCATCTGCCCAAGAGCGGGCAGCAGGTGGTGTGCGGCGAGCAGGAGGATCCTCCACTCGTGGCTCAACCTGGGATGTGGTTTCAACAAGTGGCTAACGTTCAAGGAGCACAACGTGTGTGTGGAGTGCCGCGAGGTTGTCGCTGATCTTGTCCAAGGCATCGCGAACACTCTCACCGAGCTGGTGCTCAATGTGCTGCACGAGCTCTCTCGTGCGAGGTGTGAAAGATCCCTCAACAGTATGCCCCAAAGAGTGGTCGTTATTGTTTCCACCATGTGTAGATCTGTGTGACCCTGCCATCATTAGTAGAAAACAAAGGACAAATCATAGTGTATATGTCTCTATGAACTTCTAGGTTCTGGAGTTTCACAAGTCACTCTCTCACAACACCTTACCAAGTTCTTACAAGCTCTTACCAATGCAGCAAGGAGGTGGTACAACCAGTGGCTGGTTCGTGATATTCTCACTTGTGAAAAGCCCAACGATTGCGAGGAACGGTACCTGCTGAGTTAGTAGGAAGTGGAGCTCGGAAGGCTTTAATATGGTAGCAAGGATCAGCAATAATCAAATCAGTTAATGCAAGTTGAAGAATTATTCAATGTACTAGTCAAAGTTGCTGATCCAAGTCTAATCAAAGCTAGCTAATCACATTCCCACTAAGAGATGTGTATGTACGCACACGCAACGATAAATGTGACTTGATGTAAGCAATGGAAAACATCACAACAAGTGCTAGGAGAGACACTAGCCACCTACTCAAACTTTTGCGAAGGGCACAAGATTGTTCGCACGATGTAGAGGACAAAAGACAGCAATATCGGTGCAATGCAAACAACCCTATAGATTGAACAGAAACAACAACTAGTCTCAAACGATGAAAATCAAAGTTTTATGTGGCTTATGTACTCATTTGAAAGGTTTTGATGAGATCTATAACTTTACAGTTGAGGTGAACCCCAAATTCTGAAGGGAAGACCGAAAGAATCACCAAAAATAGAAACCGAAATCTTGCGACACGAATTTGGGGCCAAAGATGGCCAATTTTTGGGGTCTTGGAGGGTGATAGGTGCAAGATAATCATTTCTATTGGATGCGCGTCGTCGTTAGCTTTCCTAAAAGTCCAAAAACGTCGAATTTCGACTCCGTATGCAAAAGTTATGCCCGTTTTATAAAAGGTGTGTCGGAAACGGACTCGAATTCGTTTCAACCTCAAATTGAAACTGCTATAACTTTTGATCCCTTGGGCCAAACGTGCTCAATTTGTTTTTGGTAGCTTGTGGCTATATCAGGAAGGGCTCTACCAATTTTCACTAGATTTGGCAATGGTGATGTGCTTTTCAAATTTCGGACAGAAGGAACACTCTTTTCTGTTTTTGCTTCTCTCTCTCTTTTTTCTTTTTCTTTTTATCTTCCCGAAATCAATCTCTCTCTTTTCCTCTATTTTTTTTTTCACAAACCGAACCCAACTCTTTCCTTTTCTTCTTCTGGATAAACCAAATCAAACTCTTTCCTTCTCTTGCAAACCAAAATTCAACCGTCGGCCAAACCGAATTAGGGTTTCCTTCTCTTGGTAAACCGACTCAAACTCTAGGGTTCCCTTGTAATTCCTACCAAGGAGCAGCAGTAGAAGTACTGGATTGCCGTGGTAGGAGCTGGCAGTGCTGGGGTTATCACGGCAGGAGATGGCCGTGCTGGGGTTGTTGCGGCAGGAGATGGCTTGTGTTTCGGTGCTGTGGCAGGAGACAATGGGCAGAGATGGCAGCGCCTTGGTTTGCCGGGGCAGCCAGATGGAAGCAGTGGCAGGGAAGATGACCTTGCAGATTTGTGGGGGATTTTGGGTTGTCGCGACAACGATTGGTGGTGGTGGCAGGGAGTGGTAGCGGATGGGTTTCCACAGTAGCGATCTGTGGAGGCGCGACAGGGATGGGTGGTGTGGCGCGGCAGCGATCTGTGGAGGCGCAGCAAGGATGGGTGGTGTGGCGCGGCAGCGATTTGTGGAGGCATGGCGGGGATGGGTGGTGTGGCGTGGCAAGGGCGGTTTGTGGCGTGGTAGTTGAGGATGGTTGCGCGGCAGATGATGATGGTGGCACGGAAGGGAGCAATTAAACACAAGATGCGAAAAGACAAAGACGAAGCTACGCAAAGGAAACACGAGATGCGACTAGACAATGATGAACTAGACTCCAACTAAACTAGAATTTAGTGACTGACACGATGATGTAACCAAAAATTCAACAAGCAAAATACCGAAACGAAAATTTGCAAAGGCTCAGAATGGTTCGGTACGGATGATAGATGCGAAATTTTTAGGGCAATTTTCTGGACTCTAGGTATGAAAAACAAATATACTACTAAGGGTACTAATTTCTCACCGAAGAACTGTAGCTCTGATACCACTTGATGAACCACGGAGGACCTGTTCTGGCCTGATCTTTCGATGAGAAGATAAATTCGGTAGTAGTCGCTCAACTCTCACGATCCTAGCTATGAACTCGCAAGGCTCGAAACCACGCAATCGCTGAACTGCTCGACAATTCGTTATCAACCGTGCACGAATACCTGGATGACCTAACCACGAAGGTCGATTCCTGCATACACCGAAGAAGCACGCAAGAACGAGATAAAACACAATCTGAAATTGCAAATAGGAATTGAAATATTTGATTTAAGTTGGAATTCCAAATAAGGATCTTGACTGGGTGGTCTAGTCGACACACGCAGAAGATACAAGTTTGGCGGCACGGATCTGGCTAGGCTAGCGCGTGGGTGTAAAGGGAGTTGGGCTGAGCGGCGAGTGGGCCAAACGGTTTGGTGGGCTGGGTGGCTAGTCGGGCCAAAGGGGGAATGGGCAGAGCGAGGCGAGAAGGGCGGGCGGCTGGGCCGGATTGGAGAGAAGGTGAAGTGGGCCGATCCAATTCGGCCCACGAAGGAAATAGAAATTGAATTTCCGATTTAAGAAATGGGAGAAAATTCAAAAGATATCCAATAAATAGCAAATAAATTCAGAAAAATTCAAGAAAATACAAAAAAATTCCTTGGAGCACAAGGAACCCAACTAAATATTGATGTTTTTCTTTAAATTGATGTTTAGATTAGTCAAATTAAATATTTTTAATTTAAGAAATTCCCAATTAAGCTTTATTAATTCAAATAAAATTGGTGAAATTTTCCAGGGACCTAAACTACTCAAAAGATTTATGAAAAGCCAAATTTTGGGATGTTACAAACCTCCCCCCCTAAAGGAATCTTGTCCCCGAGATTTAGGCTAGCTATAGAATAGGTTAAAGAACTCAGCCTTCGGGTTCTCTTCTTGTTTTTGAACTGCTTTGACTTTGACGAAATTGCTCTTCTGAACTCTTAGGGAACAACATCTTGCTTCTTGCTGAAGTTTTGCTTCAACGAAAACTTGACAGACTGGCTCTTGGCAGGAAGGCATCTTGAAACTCGATTGCTTCTAACAGGGCTATTTCATCAGTGATCGAAGACACTTCTGGAGTTGAGGAGATCATGCTGCTGACTGGTAACTCAGGTCAACAAGCTAACTCTTCTTCTGAGCTTCAAAATCTGAACTGATTGACACACCTCTATCACCTCTGTCGTACAATCCTTAACACAGATCTTCAACAGGTATCCTGAGGATGAACATGGCTGTATTGGCATAATCCACGTAGCTTTTCTGCTTGAACTAAGCTACTTACAATCCCTTCAGGATTAAAGGCACTTGGCCTTCTGCTTTATGTCTAATGCAAAATCCACATTCTTTGTGATCTAATCTGCCTTTAGTTGAGCAATGACTTACGATCAACCATTGTGATTTTCAGATAGTGACAACTGCGAACTGGCTGACCACTAATGTTGTAGGGGAACTCTGTAAACACACTTGCTTGACTTGGTACTATGAGTTAAGGCACAACTGATTAATCTGTTTCAATCTGTCCAATGGTTCGGGCGGTATACAATACTGAACTGAAACGAGCATCCAAGGCTTCGTAGACACTCTGTCGCTAACACGAGGTAAACTGGGATCCTCGGTCTGGCGCTAACTTCTCTGACATACCAACCACATGGTAACACATTCTATGACCTTTCACTTTAATTTGGATCATCACAATTCAACTTCGAGATCTTTGTACACATTGGTACTTTCAGGGAAAATAGAATGCTTGCATTCAAATGTTGGTTTGAGCATCAACTACTTGAGTTTCTTCTGATCAGGTACACAAATATGCTAATTGATTCATGGATCATTTTGTTCGCCTTCAGTGGATTCTCAAGCTTTACCTTGCTTTAAGGGGAACTGATTTCCTTGGCAATACTGTCTGATCAAGCCTGATTTTTCAGCATCAGTTTGAACTCTGGGGTTTAACAAATATCCTTCTACAATGACTTATGACTCACTTCTGGATTTCACAAGTAACTTTAGCTGATTGGACAACAGATTCTTACGGTAGCTCTTCCGACTGAAAGCATCTGCCACAATACGGGTCTATCCTAAGGGAACATATTTTTAACTTCATGGTTCTCAATCCAACAACCATCTTTGTTTATTTACGACAGCAAACTTTGAATTACGAATAGGATAATTCACTGCTTGAAACTTTAGTTGTTTGGAAGTGCACGCAAAACTTCTTAACACACTGATTCTTGGATGTCCCGTGATAAAAGCTATTTGGGTTCTTTTTGGTATCTGGCAATATGAACACTGAAGTTGTGATGAATCTCTTATGAAATTCTCACTGACTCAGTTCGCTTCTGGCGATCTGGGCGAACTTGTCCTTTTACAAAGATGACGGTCTTGGCTATCCTGAAATGACTGTCTCACTTATCTTCACCTAACACTGTTTTGAAATGACTGTTTCACTAATATTTAACTGATACTATCCTACTCACAGATGACCTTGGTGAAACTGTAGTTCTTTCTTACAACTCAAACAAGCTAACTTTGAGGTTCTGAAGATTAGCTCCTGGATAAACTTAAATTCTCGCACATCTTGTGCTAACAATTCATCATAACAGCCCACATTGGTGCTTGCCAATGGAGGAACTTGATTTGACACTGCCTATATCTGAGAAAATCATCTGCTCTATCATTTCTGTAAAATCTTTTAACAACTTTTGTCATAGTTCATCTCTGACTTAATTCCTTCTGAAATTGGCTGATCAGGGGTATCAAGTCAAAGACAAACTTGACTTATAATACAGTTGCATGTTGTATAGATCATTTGCAATAACAATTGCATATTCTCTTGCGGATATAGACATTATCCAATGGTTAGATTCTTCGACCATTTACGGTTATCTCACTGCTATGCAAAATGATGAGTTGGAATTCAACATCACATTCCATGGTTACGACTCTACGGCCTTTAATCAACATGACTCAAAGCTTGATTACTCAACTTGCAATGGCATATGCTTAGAGAGATACCCAACACTTTAATGCTCAACAATCCTTTTTCTTCATAACTTGCATGCAAAGATGTCTACTTTTCTGCTCTCAACAAAAGAAAAGATTATAACTATTTCTGACTTTATTCCCACAAACGGAAATATGGCGCTGCATAATCTGGTATCACCAATCTATGCTTCCTTGGTAACATCATGATCCAAACGTCTCTTCTCTGACTGCTTCGTTGGACACACGGATCCTGCTACGTTACCAGCTGCTTTGGGTTTTATAATCTTGACTAAAATGACCTCTGTCATTCTTGCATCTGGAGTGAGTGACTGGCTCCTCTAAGGACACTAGCTGACGTAGTGACCTTCTTCGCGACAATTGTAACAGACACGTGGTGGACATTGTGACTTGCCTGGCAACATTGTGGCAGAACGACCATCCCTTTTAAAGGTTGAAGCTTATCACTTTACAGGGCATCTCTTGGCATAGTGGCCTTGCTTACCACACTCGAAACACTCTACTAGTGATACTGGCTTACTTTTCTTTAGAGGTGGGTTGCTAAGGTCAACATTCTACTTTTGTGATTCTTTATCTGACAAATCCTGTATTGACAATGGTTTGCCTTCGTTTGCTAATGCTCTGATAGTAGCTCAAAAATTTTCTCACTGACGTTGTGTCGTAGAAGTCAACACTGAATACATGGGGCACTGGCTCAGACAATGATCATTGCCTTCACATAAGAAACATGTGATCTTGCTCATTGGACATTCTCCAACGGAATAGTTTCCTTTGCAACTAGAACAATTGATATTGTGCTCATCGGCACTATGGCCTATTTCTCCACAACAGATACGTGCACTATCTTCTGATTTATTTAGTTGGCAGCACTTCAAATGACAATGGCTAGATTTGGTGTAGGATGTCAGAATATTAAGTTTCTCTTGATCACTCTTGCTTGATGTCGCATGCTGTTGACGAAAAACAGCAAAGAACTCTAAGCAGGTGATGGTCTGCTTGTCTTGATGGGCGGCGCGAAATTGTTCCCACCAATCTAATGCAACTCCTTCTAATTGATGAGCAGCATAGAAAACTTTCTTATTATCGTTGCATTGCACAACAGTTAGCTTTCTTCTATGGTGTGAATCCAGGATTCTACATTCTTGAGTGTGGTTGATCCTTCAAAGACAAGCGGCTTGGTCATCATGAACTTCACAAACTTGAACTAAGGGCATGTCATTGGGATGGCAACGAGTTGTGCATCATTGCAGAGGTCACTACTATCCGACGGTTTCATCGTCACTGCCATGAGCTGATTCTGGGTGGCAGGGAACTGACTCAGGTTATGAGGTGTCACTACTAGCACTGGAGATAGTTGCTGGTTAACGTCTGCTCTGGTACTAACACTGGTGACGGTGTGACGGCTTGTTTGATTATTCTGATTCATCAAATTGATTAAAGTAATGGTAGTCTGATTCTGCTGTGTCATCACGTTGTTCATATTCTACATCATCGCGTTCATGAATTGAGACTAAACTACCAAAAATTATTCCATGACTGGGTCTGCTACTCCTGGTATTGACAGCTGTTCACTGGGATTGACGGGATCTGAGCTAGCACAGACTGTCTCAAGATTACTTACAAGGTTGGCTTCACTAGGGCTCTTCATCTGCTGACTGACCAGGGCTAATAGATGAGAGGGAAAAGCATAAAGTAAGGGAAGACAATCTACTAAGGGGAGCAGGTTTAACCCAAAGAACACCAAGAAACACACAAATAGCCAGAAAGCTATTAAGAAGCATAAAACTCACAGCCAACTACACACAAGAGAAAGAAAACGAAATCTAATCGTCTAGTCGATTAAACTCTAACTTAACTGGGTGACTTGGCTCAACACACGGAAGGAACCAACACTGATTTATACTATATGGATGGTCCGAAGAAAACTCGAACTGGTTACGGTCTTCATCAAACGTTGACTGCTTGCGATCCTTGCAGGCGATTCTTCGAGAAAGACAGGGGCGACATACAACTTCTTCCGGTCTTCAACTCTTGCGATGAACTTGTCTTGAACACTTGGGGAGATATCGAAGCGTTGTTATTGGTTGCATGGTCTTCGAAGAGTTTCTCAAAACCGCTCTTGGGCATCCAATCAGACATTTGGTACAGATAACGACAACTATAGAAGTTATGAGGGAAGCGAGTCCAATTTAATGCTCAAAATGGTGAGGAAGAATATAGATGAGAAAGGAATAGATTGGAAGAGTATAGAAGCTAGACAAGATGAGAATAGCACATCATTGAGGTTTTCTATTTGTAAAATAAGTTTTGAAGTTTTCCTTAAAAACAACCATTCTAACTAAGGTCACGACCTATAATCGATATGGCTCTGATACCACCACTGTTGGGACCCAAAAATGCAATTCTGGACCCTCTGTGTATATTGCACTAGTTCAGGATCATGCTAGTGCACACAGTGGCAACATCGATGAAATATCATTTCCATATATAGAGATGACTAATAAATAGGCAAATAACAATAAATATCAGAGTAAAGACCTTAAGGTCAAAGCTTACAATTAATGCCTCAGAAGGCAAATAGCTCAATGAAGCTGCAGCGGAACATAACGGAATAACTTCAGCGAAGCCCATCCATATGCTCACAGGCATTCGGCTAGGGTAGCGTGACCTAGTTCTCCACGATCCTTGACGTAGCCCTTGTTGCCTGATGATTTTCCACTTCTATTGATTGATTATAGCAAACATGAGTACACAACCGTACTCGCAAGTCATACCACAAAATGCAATTTATAAATGATGGCTTATTCCAAAGGAATGGCTTCTGTGGTTCTTTTGTAGAAATGCAACATTTGCAATTGAATATAGATAATAGATTGAAAGCATAATTTAAAACAAATAAAAAATAATAATTTATCAGTTGTTTTCACAAAGACACATAACCTAATCAATTTATTCACACAGCCATATGACTTAGATCACACAACTATCCCTTCCCAATTGGTTTTATGAAAATCTACCCCTCGTGTGAAATCCCCGAGCATGTCCATGACCGCGGACGCGGCTATTCGAATAGATTGTTTAACACTATGTAGAGTTTGTACACTTTACCCACAAGATGCAATCAACTGGATCAAAGCTGATCACAACAAAACCTTTCAGAAACTTCATCTCAAGCATTGACACTCCCAATGTGCTTTATCGCCAGACTACCCCACACGGGAAGCAAGTCCGACACACACAGTTGGACAGGGAAACGGCGAATCGCCCCACGATGTGACTACTTGGTAGAACACATCTCCACCCATGCGACATAGCCTAATCTACTACCTGAGTAATCAATGTCAAGAATCCATAACTTACTAAGTTAGGCCTGTCCCAAACTAGGCATGTGGTCGTACAGTAAGACTCAGTTCAATGGCGCACAAAGTTAAGTCCTTAATTGACCAAGGCAAGACTTCCAATTTCTAGCTGTTATCCCCTATGCACACAGCTTATTATTCCCATGCACATAGCTCCACCATATCTTTTAATGTCCACCACTTGCCTCAGTCTAAATATTTTCCCACCCTGTTGATTAAGTGCAACATATGCCATCAATGAGTAATAGCACACAGTACACACAATTTTATCATAAAGTTCCATAATCAGTTAGTTAGGTTTATAATTGCAACTTACATGAAATGATGACTCGTGGCATGGCTAAGCAGTCTAATCGTATCAATAATACCAACTAAATAATGAACCAATCTAGGGTGACAAAAGATTATGACATAATAATAGACAAGGTGGATATAACAAATTGGATTAATAACTAAACCCAAAAGCATTTAAATAAATACTTAAAGTAAATTCAATAATTTGAATCAAAATAATTTCAGAAAACTGGGATTCAACATGATCAAAGGTACAACTTGCCTTGCTATAGCAATGATGATCTTATTTTATCTTCAATCTTCTACTTCCTTGATCTTTAGCTCCTTCAGACGATTCCGGGACTTCAACGTCTAACGAGAAAGAAAGCGCAAAAACAACTAAATTCAAAAAGACAAATAAAATAAAATCCAAATTGAAATTGAATGGTACTGGAAGATAGATATTGAATTTAGATGAATTTAGAAATTGTGAGGAGAGGCGTGCGCTGGCTTCGGAGAAGAAGGCCACGGGCGGCGGGCTTGGCGGTGCATGGAGGCATCCCGGCGGAGGGAAAGCTAGGGCATGGTGGCGGGCGCGATGAGGCGGACACGATGCGCACTAGGGCAGCACTTTTATAGCGCCTCAGCGTGCGTGCGGCTATGCGGGAGGCAGACTCCAAGACAGCGGCGCGGTTAAGACCTGGGCACATATGCGCTCTGGTGCGGTGGCTTGGCCTGGCAGGTGGGCCAAAGGCAAAGGCGGCGCTAGGGTTTGGTGGCACGGATCCGGCTGGGCTAGTGCGTAGGTGAAAAGGGAGTTGGGCCGAGCAGCGAGTGGGCCAAATGGTTTGGTGAAATTTGGGTGGCGAGTCGGAAGGGGAATAAATTTGGGCGAGGTGGGAAGGGCGGGCGGTTGGGCCTGATTGGAGAGAAGGTGAAGTGGGCCGATCCAATTTGGCCCACAAAGGAAATTGAATTTTTGATTTAAGAAATGGATGGAAATTCAAAAGAGGTCCAATAAATAGCAAATAAATTAAAAAAAATCCAAGAAAATACACAAAAATTCCTTGGAGCACAAGGAACCCAACTAAATATTGATGTTTTTCTTTAAATTGATGTTTAGATTAGTGAAATTAAATATTTTAAATTTAGAAAATTCCCAATTAAGCTTTATTAATTCAAATAAAATTGGTGAAATTTTCTAGGGATCTAAACTACTCAAAAGATTTATGAAAAGCCAAATTTTGGGATGTTACATCGCCCTCCCATTCAGCGACTAGGATCTAGTCGCGCTATGGCGACTCGGAGGCGAAAGGTCCAGTCGCCCTACAGTTAAGCGACTTGAATATCTATCGCTCACTAGTTGGGCGACTAGACCAAGTTGCCCAACCGTGGAGCGATACATGATTATTTCTGACAAAAAAAAAATAAAGTAGTATTATTTCTGTAATTCTAAATAAAAAATAGATTATTAAAAAAATTCCACGGAACTACATAAGGATGATGCACCAAACATATTGAAACGTCTGTGTTTGGATTGGTAGGCTTGCCAAAGCCTAAAACTTGTCCTTAGAAAAGAATCCTGAAACTTCTTTTGTCTGCCGAATTGAACTACCCAATCTACTTGTAACACCCTAGCATAACAAAAGCCAAGATGTAACCTATAACTACTATCTTTAAATATCACTACAATTTTTTTATTATCAAAACAACAACTACTAATAGCTAGGCTTCATAACCAAACATTTTTAACAATATGGATAACATAAATTTCAGCAAAGAAATAAATTCTAAATTCATGATTATTACAATCCAAACAATACCAACAACATCATGAATAATCTTCAAATAGTAAAGGTCATCAACTGGCATTGATAAAGTCCGTAGGGAGCTATTGGAAACACACGTTAACCAATTATTACAATAGAAGTTCTAACAATAATATGGTAAAAGAAGTAATGTTTAGATGCTGTGAAGTGCAACAAAGTGTAATCATCCCATGAGCTTTTTCCACCCCATGCATGCCGTTCTCAATGCTCACCTAAAATAACAAAAGGCAAGAGTGAGTCCAAGACTCAGCAAGTACAAGTAAACGGCATACGAAACGTCGTATCAATGACAACTCATTATCAATATTCAAATAACATATTCAATTTTCATGAATGCAATGCAAATTATGCACATGTCTCCACTCCACTTCTATATATACCAGTATAGCTGAGTGTAACACCTGCCAATGTTCACTCATGCCTGTATTCTCAAATGTGGGGATCCATTGCCCGTATGAAGAATTTTTATACGGGGATCTCATTGCCCATATCTTAAATATAGGGATCTCATCCCACTCCCATGGGTTATTTCTTTCCAACATGAATGCTTGAAATGAAATGAAATGAATAACTTCCATGATTTCCAATATCCATCATCAAGTAACGAAAACATATAAGCAACATGAAATAATCATACTCCACATGAGTAACAAAACAAGCCATTTAGTCATTTGGTACCACCAAACATCCAATATTACTCTAAAATGTACTTGCCTTTCAGTTGCTATAACCGGAATAGAGCGAGGGTGATTCCAATCCCTTAGTCACTCCGCCTACATTAAACATCCCACTCAATACAAGCCAAGACAAACAAAACAACGATTAACATACAATGCTCCTACCCGCACTCAAAAACCCATAATTCTATCGTAACACTAAAACTAGCATAACTTAACCATTTCCTATCTATTAATCCACATGTGCAAAAATGGTGATGCAAGACTTTCCAAAGACCACAAGAAATTATATATTATCACCTATTTATGCCAAAATTATATTCTCCCATTAGCTTTGCCAATTTAAGGTTTTTCCCACGACTGCTTCCCAGCAGCAACCCAGATCTGGATCACAACTTCCAAAAAACATAACTTTTGATTTACCCAACCCAAATTCGTGTTTTTGGATCATACGAATTCCTTAAACAATTATCTACATATTTCATTAGATCAAGAACCCTAATTAATTTATTTAGTAATTTAATCTGCATTTTACCGAACTGCTATCAAAAGATGATGTCTCTTTGGACATCAACCTTACAAAAACCATAACTTCCATTATGTTTATCCAACAATTGCATTCTTGGACTTTATGGAAATCTTAAGGAATTATCTACAATAGTCATGTTGGTAAAATGCCCTAATTAGATTGTTAATTAATTTTAATCAATCGATTACTACAACTTCGAGAACCTGACAGAAATTTTGGACAACAGGATTGAAATAATCATAACTCAAAATCTATTCATCCAAAAAATATGAACAAAGACTCTATAGAAATCTATTAAAATTACCCACAATTCTCTAGGAGATGACAAATCCAAATTTCATCATTACAGAACCCAAAGCTACAGCGCAATACGATCAACAAAAATTCGATCTGCTACCTAATATCGCCCGAATAGCAAAAGTAATAACCAAAGCAAAGGAGATTTGAAGGTCATCCTTGAAAAACATAAACACGACCACTGAAATAACTATGAAACTCCCTTTCCTTCTTCCTTCTCTCCTTCTCCTTTCCTCTTGTTGATCTTCCTCCTTCATTTGGCGATGGAGGGGCGGGGAGGAGGGGGGTAAATGTCTAGGGTTTGGTGCCCCCTTTCTTAAACCAGCTTCCCACTTGGGCCAAACACTGTGGGCCGAAAGCCCATGGCCTAGGTTCTCCAATAAAAGCAAAAACACCCCTCTAAAAGCTCTAATTCCTTCTCTAATTCTATTTGATTTTAGTACTAATCACTTATTTGTTTTATGTTTAAACGAGATATTATATTCTACCCCCTTAAACAGAATTTGATCCTGACTTCTACTTATCGTTCTGTTCACAAGAACGCCACAACTGGAACTGAACAACAGAAAACACGTACCTGACGTGAACAACTCTGGATACTACTCGCGCATGCGAGACTCTAACTCCCAAGTCACTTCCCTCTCGGGCTTATGGGACCAAATCACCTTGATTGATACAACATCTTATACCTCAACACTTGTATCGACCCTTTTTAGGTACACTCAACGGATAGGACTCGAAGGTACGATCTTACTCGTTAGTCATCATCCCTAACAAAACCTCACACTCTAGAACTCTCAAGTACTCTCTCAACATCGGGTCATACAAGACATTGTGCACCCCACGCTAGGACTCGAGACGGTCCTGGGGATATGCCATCTTTCAAAATCGCCTCAACTTTCAAAACCAAACCAATGTACATTGGGCCACCTTTTCTTTGGTACCAAACCACACAATCTGCACATAACACATGGAACTCTTGTTCCATCTCTCAATTGATCTCTTCACCATTGCAAGGAGCACCTCCTTTAACTAGCAATGCACAATAGAACTCATTTTAAACAAACTCTTTTACAAACACAGGGGGGATCTACAGTACCCACGCATGCTACAATACCCCCCCCCAACGTGCATGCTACAATAACGTCTAGGGTTTGATGCCCCCTTTTGTTAAACCAGCTTCCTGCTTAGGCCAAACACCGTGGGCCGAAAGCCCACGGCCTAGGTTCTCTAATAAAAGCAAAAACGCCCCTCTAAAACCTCTAATTCCTTCTCTAATTCTATTTAATTTCAATACTGATCACTTATTTGTTTTACGTTTCAATGGGAAATTACACTATTCCTAATCAGTGTTCCCCTAGGCGGGCGCTTAGGGGACCTAGGCGCTGGGTGAAGCCCCGCCACCGTGACTCGGTGCCAATCGGCGCCCTATGTGGTCGGCCCGCCTAGTCGGTCCAAAGCGGACCGAGGTGGGCAAGGCAGGGTAGTCCAGGGTGGCGCAAGGCGATCCGAGGCGGCGCTGGGTGGGAGAAAAAAGGTAAGTGAACTCACCCGTGGTCTGCGGCTCTGCATCCTCCCCAGATCCACCACTTCCTCTCCTTTGCTATGTTGCCTCCTCCCCAAATCCACGGTGCGTCACCTCCTCCCCAGCTCCACGATGCATCGCCTCCTCTACGAATCCCCTTTGCGCGTCGCGTCCTCCCCGGATACCCTTCATGAGTCATCCTCCACGTCGCGCGCTGCCTCCTCCCCGGCTCCCCGTCGCCGCACCTCGTCGTCCCCCAAGTCGGTGCACCTCCTCTTCTCTTGCTCTGCCCTCTCCCTCTCTCGGGGTTGGTCGTGGCTCTATTGCTTGTGCTCGCCTCTGCTTTGCTGCTTGTGCTCCTCTGCTGCTGCGCATTTCAATCGGTTCGGCTGGATCTTAGGAGCAGCCAAGGAGCACACGACCACAGTAGTCACTAGCCAATAGCACTAATTTGTAGGCTTGTAGCAAATAGCAATTAAGACATTCATAGCAATTTGCATTTGTATTATGATTATTGATTTATGAATTATGATTGTGGTGTTTAGTAGGCAATTAGCGAGTAGTAATTATGATTGTAAGTTTGTAACAATTGTTCATTAATGTTTATGAATTGTAGGATGTCATCCATTGCGTCGGCTACGGTGGAGGTGACTACGGATAGCTTTAAGAGGAAATCTGAGGATATAGGGTGGGAGTATGGAGGAGTGTTGATTGATCCAAACAATATGGATAAAGTGAAATGCATGTTGTGCAACAAAAATGTTTACGGAGGAGTGTATAGGATAAAGCAACATATTGCTCACATTAGGGGCAATGCTGCTAAATATCCATTGTCCACAGAGGAAGATCAAGAAAAGTGCATGAAATCAGTTAAGGAGGCACAACTTAAGAGGAAGGCTAGGAAAGATAAAGAACAAAATGTTAGAAATGAAGTGACCATTGATGAGGATGTCACCGGTGATGGTGATGAAGATCTTGAAGATATTGGATGCTCAATACCTCAGAAGTTGGGGCCCATGGATAAATTTGCAATGCCTATGGATGTACCTATTGATTCTAGTACATTGAGCGCCAAAGAGCTACGACAACAAGCAATTAATGTCACCATTTGGAAAGAAAGACTCCATAAAGTGAGGCAATATGTTGCTAGGTGGATTTATGAAGCAGGTTATAACTTGCAACTCTTGTAATGACAAGTTGAAAACTAATATGCAAATGACATCCTTGCGTTGTGCCGTTGTTTACTAACATAAGTAATATTGTATATTGTATATTGCATGTTTCAGTTGTACCTTTCAACTCCATCAACAATGATGCCTTTGCGCAAATGTGTGAAACCATTGGCCGCTTTGGCCCTGGCTTTATTCGTCCTTCTCAACACGATGTGTGGGATAAGTTGTTGTATGAGGAAGTGGATAGAACCTAGGAGTTGTTGAAGGATCATGAAGAAGAGAGGGCCAAGACCGGGTGCTCTATTATGACTAATGCGTGGACAGATCAGAAAAGGAGGAGCATCATGAATATGTGTGTGCATTGTAACCTGGGGTCATGTTTCCTAGAATCAAAGGAGGCATCTGAGGAGTCACACACACCAGAGAGCTCATCTTTCAATATGCCCATGCTGTCCAAGTTGTCACTGATAATGCTTCAAACAACATGGCGACGAAGGCATTATTGGAGGACAAAAGGCCTAGCATATTTTGGAGCTCATGTGCAACCCACACTATCAACTTGATGCTACAAGGAATTGGGAGCATTACAAGGTTTAAGAAGACACTTGATCAAGCCAAATTACTAACCATTTTTATCTACTCGCATCATAAGACATTGGCCTTGATGAGAAAATTTACAAAGAAGAGGGATATAATAAGGCCCGTGGTGACTAGGTTTGCTTCCTCTTTTCTCACTTTGCAAAGCATGATTGAGAAGAAGCTCCAACTAAGGTCGATGGCGCTTAGCCAAGAATAAGAAAATTGCATCCATTGTAAAAAAAAAAGGCAAAGGCAAGTCATTGACGGCTATATTGGTATGTAGAGCCTTTTGGAATGGTGTTTCTCTTTGCTTGAGGGTAATTATGCCATTGGTAAAGGTTCTTTGAATGGTTGATGGGGATGTCAAGCCTTCTATGGCCTTTTTTATGGAGAAATTCAAAAGGCAAAGAAGGAAATCATGGAAGCCATGAACAATACGGAGAACAACTACAACCCCATCATAGATATTATTGACAAGAAGATGAAGGATAGGCTTGATTCTCCATTGCACTTGATGGCATACTTCTTGAATCCATATTATAGTTATTGTGATGGCTCCATTTTTTTGGATGATATTGTCATAGATGGGTTATTCACTTGTGTGGAGACTTTTGTCATGATGATAACGATAAGAAAAGTCAATTGCTAAATGTGGAGTTGGGTATATTCAAAGATCAAGAAGGCCACTTTGGAAAAGTGGCAGCAAAAGGCTGGATGCAAAGACTTTGAATTTAATCTAGGTTTAATAATTAACAGTCAATTTAAATACATGCATGATTGTAAATTTGTCATATACTAATTATTTTATTATTCCTAATATGCAGCTAAATGGTGGTCTACTTATTGATGTAAAGTTCCTATGTTACAAAAAATGGACATGAGGATTCTCTCATTGACATCTATTTCATCCGGTTGTGAAAGAAATTGGAGCAAATTTGAATGGGTTAGCCTCTAAACTTCTCTAAAGAGTAAAGAGTCAAGTCTCAATTCCCAATCTCACCATTAGTATATTACATTTAGCTAACTATACTTCACTTTGCAATTCGTAGATACATACAAAGAAAGAAAATAAACTAGATGTTGACCGCCTTAACCATCTAGTCTATGTTCAATACAATGCCAAATTGAGGAACAAAAAAGAGAAGAGAGAAGAACATAGATCCCATTATAGGTTCCGAAACTAATGAAGCGCAAGGGTGGTTAATTGAAGGCGGAGATGCCGACAAGATGTTGAGCTCACTACATGGCTTACATGGAAGGTAATTGAAGAAGCATGTGGGGCTAACGAGGTCTTAGAACTTCATAGGAGAGCAAGGGTGAGACAACTTCATGAAGAAGATTTAAAGTTTGATACCGAAGAAGAGGAGGAGGAAATTGACTATGAGTTTGACCAAGAAGAAGTGCTTCCAACCAAAAAATATGAGGAAGAAGATGACTATTCATTCACTCATTTGATCTTTAATTTATCATACGAGTCTATTTATATTTGGCTTACTTGTTCTATTTGTGAAACTTTATGAACTATTTATATTTGGTTTGCTTGTTTTATTTGTAAGAACTGAAAACTATGAGCCTAAGTGTTGGACCGAAATGGCGACTAGAGAGAGGGGGGGGGGGTGAATAGGAGCTCTACCTATTTTTTTGCCTTGATTAGATTCAACTCAATTTTCTCTCCATTAGCTATGAAAGCTATGAAGATCAATGAACAAACACAACAGTTATCTTTTATTGAATCTAATCAAAGCCCCGAAGCATAACAACTAAAAACACCAAAAACTCAAACTAAAATGAGTAGGGCAGTAGTACAGGTGAACAATAGCGGTAGTGTCGATACACAATATTGGTAGTGTTGGTGAACAATAGCGGTAGTACCGATGAATAGTACAGTCATGCCGGTCGACAGTAAAATCAACACGAAAACCAAAAACCAAAATTGGCTCAACTTTTGATCAGGTGATCCAAATCCCCTCAAATTTCAACCATAGCTCATCGAGAAGGTCAGGAACCTATTCCAATTGACGATCAGGAAGATCAAAGCCAAGGTTCCACGAATTTCATAGATGACGGAAGGAGGGCACAAGAACCTTTGAAATTCAAACTTTGATCCTATTACTTACTCGTGGGCAAGAGATAATCAAGATGATCCTAGATGCATCCCCACATGTTACAACAAGTAAGATCTTAGGAAGAAATCAAAGGAAAACCAAAGGATCATCAAAACCCCAAAAATCATCAAAGAGAGAGCAAGAACATGAAGAGACTCATCTTGAAGAATCTTGCCTGGATTGATTTCAAATTAAAGTTGGTTTACAGTCACTCTACCTTGGAGGACAAAAGCTCAACACTTGAGCACACAATCAATCTAGCTCTTACAAACCCTAGCCTGAACAACTCCAAAATCCACAAAACACAAATTATGGTTTATTTCTAGGATGGGCTTAGGAACTCCACATCTGGACATCCCATTATATGGTGGAGGCTAGGCTATGAGAGGAAACCATAATGTTCACCAATTAAGCCCACACACAAACAGGTCTACACTCATGACTCACGCACGCTTCTCAAAGCGGATGACAAACTGGGCTTTCCAAATCCGTTCCTTCGTGATATTTATCTTCATTTGACCTAAACCATCTCTCCTTGTGCCGTCTTGCGTCGTGGTTTAGCCAAAAGTCATCAAGGCTATATTTTGGTGAAGTTACCAAAATACCCCTTCTCGATCCTTCTCGAAAGACTGAGTCCAATCTTCATAAAGCAATCCCATGCTTCGCAATGTGTAGATTGATCAAATGGCCCTTTTTATGTTGGCAAGTCTCTCCCATCTGGCTCCCACTGAAACCATCATGGTACTTGTACCGACCCTCACGTCACTTGATGCAACCTGTTGGACTGAACTTTCTGTTCGGTCATCCTTGTCCACTTTGCGTCATGCTTGAGTCTACTGACTTCACCCAGCATCCTCGATCGTTCTGGACTTCAGCTCTCCAAACCTAGTCCTGATCATCCTCACTATTGACCGTCGTTGAACTCCAAGCCTCCTGCACAACAATAGACCAAGAAATCGATTTTGGGAACAAGTTCTTCGCAACTTGACACATGTTAGTCAAAACATGCATCATGCAACACATATGCACTGAAATCCATGAGATTGACCTATCCTAAGAACATCACCACAAAGTTGGCCAGCAAACTGGGCAAAACTGGTCAGACCGCCACCCATGGTCGGTCTGACTGCCCATAGCCTGATAGCTTCTGAAATTTGCCGAAAACATGTGTTTCAACAAACCCTCAACACCATTGTCAATTGTATCATCATCCTAAGATCATGAGTATATCCCAATGATATCCATAATTTCCCCTTTGATGAACACATTGACAATTTTCCAAAAATGTAAGTTTGACGTTTGAAAATGAAAATACTCAATATTTTCGCGCAATGGCACAACTTGGTCCAAAAGAAAGAAAACACAATGGAAATGACCAAGTTGGCTTCAGATTAGCATAGACAAGTGAGATAAGGCAAAAAAGAGTAAGAAAACTTTAATTTCTAGAGAAGAGTCAAAAATCTCACTTAATGTCCATATGAAAGAACAATTGTTCAATTTGACCTTTGATCATTGTGAGGTTTCAAGAATTGCAATTCAAGTTCAGAAATAGCAATAAGATCATAAGAATGCAAATTAGATGCCCCTCACTATGATCATCATTTTTCAAAAAAAAAATCATTTTCTCCCTTTTCCTCCAAATAGCTCCTCGTTTTAACATTTTTGTTATATCTTCTTCCCTTTGACAGTGGAGTCATGAAGGAATCACGCATTCCTATCATCCAGAGATAACAAATACAGAAAAATGAGGAAGATGCATAAGAAACTGCATGCATGAAATACAATGGAGTGGCTTCATATATATATATATATATATATATATATATATATATATATATATACAAGCTAGCATTTCTATTATTACTCAAAACACACCAAGCATGAAGGTGCTATCAAGATCATGTTTAGACATATATATCAAAGCTAAGCAAGAAAGCTCAAGATAAAGCGATGAATTTTAACAATTTAAGCAAAGCTTAAAAAATAGCAAGTTCATCGAAAGGTGTCCTAGAGTGATACTAGCCATGTCAAAATGTCAATTGTGAGATCAAGAAGCTAACAAAGATCATTATAGAGACTAAAAGTTCCAAAAAGTAAATAAATTTGCTCAAGGTACCTCAATCACCCAATTCATTCAACATTTTTCATTTGCAATGAGAAACACATGTTGAAGTTGATTAAAGGTCTATCTTAGTGAAGTTGATTAAAGGTCTAAGCTTTGATTGGGGGCGACAGATCTTGAGGTTCATGTCAATTTTGACAAGCAGTCCCCATGAGATCGTCTGGATCATCAAACTATCTCCAAGTTCATGTCTTTCACATGTAGTCTCGTGAGAATAGTTTGGCACAATTTAATTACATGAGAACCTTAAAAATTTTCTTTTGTACAAGAGTAATTTTAGATTCACAAAGGAACAAAAAACTCAAATTGTCGACGATCGAATCGCCGATCTTATGAAAATAAAAGGAGGAAAATGACGTAGAGTATCCTGGAAGAGAATGGGGGCTGCTCTTTATTTATATGAACTGGGTTTACAAGACTTGACTAGGGACTACCTCCAATTACACTGAATGTATTGAATACTACTGCTTCGGCTTCTGTGTTGCCTTTTGTTGTTCGCTGTTGTGTGTATCTCCCCGTCTTCTACGCTTCACCATTAAATAACTCCCGAAGGGACGATAGTTACTCCTGGGAAAGACGTCCTTGATGAAATGTTACAACTGGTCGGAGGTTTAAGGTAGTTAACAATGTGCTAACTGCCTTGCGGTTAAGTATTTGTGAGACATTTAACCGCAAGGTGGTTTATCGTTAGAGTCTTGTATGTCACCATAAGTTATGGAACGTTTAGCACGTGTTTCATTCATCATATGGTTAATGGTACCTGTTCATAGCATTGTCGAGCAGCCACCTGGTCGGAACCTAGTCCGACCAGAGTACCCATCGTGTAATCTCTGGAATCCTTACGACCAGTGAGGTCGTTAGCCTTAGGGGTTACGACCATGAAGACGTATGGTCTTTTATGTATTTAAATTAATACATAGAGGTTTTAATCCTCGTCAGCTAGCCCCCGAACTTTAAATGAACAGGTCGTGTGAATGCCTTCTCCCGATGAATTCATATCGGGCAGACCACCATTTAATGTCGTGACATCCGAGGTGGTTTGTGTTCATTTTAAAGTTGAGAAGTTGCCTTGGGAACCGAAGAGTTTCTCTGTCCGTTGGGCGAAAAAGAAGCTTTTTGCCGTTCAGACTTTTGTGGATATCCTCCGATCGTAATTCGAAAGACCCGAGGCTAAAAAATCCCCATCGCTAGACCTTTTGGATTCTTTATGCTTCCAGATCCCCCTTTCTGATCTCTTTTACCCAGACGAAAAATCTTCGTCCTTTCTTTCTTGTTCTTCCGACCACAAAAATCTCCTGCGAGTTCTGCTCATCCTCAAGGATTTTCATCATGTTGGAGCAAATTACAAAGTGGTTGCCGTCGGACTTGAGCAAGAAAAAGCTTGAAGCTTTGGAGAAGATCGGGATGCTTCCGGACAAGAATTTGATCAGATGGAGATCGGCATTTGGAGAGCATTTCCCAAGTCGCGAAGATGAGGAAATTCCTGTTTTCCTCACCTACATCGAATGTGGGCTGAGATTGCCGGTACACAAATTCCTTCTCCGTGTTCTTGAATTCTACGGAGTGGAATTAGTGAATTTGGCCCCAAATTCTATCGCCAACATCAGCATCTTCACATATTTGTGTGAAGCATACCTGGGATTGCCTCCAAGTTTGAGGCTCTTCAGGTATTTTTACCGAATGGTGATGGGGAGAACCACAGAGACTCCCGGGGAATGTACATTGCGCCTTCACGACGGAAAGGCCGATGTGTACATTCATATGTACTCAAAATCCTCATGGTCGTCATGGAAGAAGAACTGGTTCTATATAGCGATTCTGAGGACGACGGCCTCTATTTCGCCAGATGAGAGCAACGGAAAATCCCAAATGGAGAAAGACCGTGGAGAAGAGCAGAGGCGGTCGGGCGATGGGTGGATGCCATCTCGACCTCTGAGTCAAGGGCTTGACCTCTTGGCATGTGGTGAGGGATTTCACTAAGCGCCAAATTAGCCCATTAAAGCTTCGGACTCACTCCCTGATCTGGTCCATTGGTCGTGATGAAGCTATCTTAGGAGGTGGTAAGTCTTTGAGATAACTCCGACCAGTATTTTCATTTGATTAATGTATTACCTTAAAACATGGTCATGTCTTATTTTCTCTCTTTTTTTGAAGCTATTTCCCCTGAGGAAGTTAGAGAAAGGATTAGGCTGATCTGTGCAGGGGAGCCTGGAGAAAAGGCTGGATTTCCTGAGATCTTGGCCATAGCCTCTGCCGAAGAGAGAACAACAAGGCTTAAGGTAAAAAAATCTCTTTTATCATGTATACATATATATTCTCCGATCAGGTTTTTGATCATGCTCTGTTTTTATAGCTGGTCGGGTTGCGAATTACACACACTGGTGAGGCTAAACATCCCACCGTTGTTCCAACCGACTCGTGCCCAGATGCACTGGAAGAGGATGAATCTCCCAAGGTAATGAGAATATTTCAAAAGAAATATATATATAGTTTAGATAAAGATTTCATCACCTAACCAAATTCATTTATTGGTTTAGGTGGAGAAAAGGTGAAGGCCACCGACATGCGACTACGGAGGTTGCCAACCCAGACCGGTCATTGGCAACCGGACGGTTATTCTTTGGAACAAGCGGTATGGAGGTGGTGAAACCACTCCGTCCGACCAGATCATCAAGGGCGTAACTTTTGACGAGTGATCGAGAATATCGCATCCGATATTACATTGAATAAAACAACAGATTTGGCCAATCTGCCGGATCGTAGCAAGCAAGGCGGAAGAAAAGAAAAGGAAGGAGGCGGTGCAGATTTTACTCTTCCGCGTTTCAAAGTCAAATCCCGGAAATTAACTAGGTACGCTAAATGAAAGTGGTCGTATAAGCGCATACCTTTAATAACTTCTTGATGATTTGATGCCTCTCTCCTTTTTTAACTTCCCTTATTTGCTTGGCATAGGTCCTTTGGCGTTCCGGTCGTTTCCGACCAGATTCCTTCTAAGGACCCAATACCTGAAGAGGTCCATGAGCAAACCACTTCCCAGGATAAAGTTCCTGAGGAAAGAGTGGTCGGAGAAGCCCCCGAGCAGGCGTCAAGGCCAACAGTTGAGTTGGAACCATTGGTGGTTCTAACTCCTTCTCATGAGGTAGATGCCCTAAAGGCCCTCAACGAGTTCCGACCATTGTTGGTAATTCTCCTCAACTGACAAGTTCCTTTTAGCCCCGATTCGCCGAGGATAAGGAGCTTGACGAGGCATGGGGAAAGATATCGGACCATCAAATCAAAATGCATCTGATTCCATTTTTGGTGAATACAATGATTTGGCAATCCGGGTAAGTATCTACAACCAGTTTCATAATCTCTCCTAAAAAGTCTTTTAAAGAGAATTTTAAAGAGGAAAATGCTATTTGAACAAAGACATATGGTCGAGAACTTTCTTGTGGTCGGAGGATGACCAGTGGATTAAAGACTTGGAGCGAAACACTCGAATTAGAAAGTAAGAACTTTCCCATAGCTTTTTCTTTCTTCAATGCTTAGCCTTTGCTAATTATTCTCCTTATCGTATTTGATAGATTTGGAGAAAATAAAAGAAGAGATCTGGTGAGAAAGCCAAGATGGCTCTGCTTGAAGAAGAAATCAAAGCTAAGGACGGTCGATCGCCGAGGCTACGACCAGCAAGGAAGACCTTAACAAGAAAATTGAAGGTAATAGGTCGTAAACTTGACTTATTATTTTCCTCCAATTATTTTCTTGCTTATCACTGTTTTACTCTTGCAGAGCAAAAACAAGTTTTAGACGAGTAGAAAACTCTGAAATTTGAGCAAGACAAGGAGGCAGCTCTCGTTCAAAGTTTAGATGAAAAGACTATATTTTTGAACAAGATGATCTTTGACATGGGATTAGGATCAAGCCTGCCTACCTTAAGAGATCCAGTAGAGAAAATGAACTATTTTGGTCAACTTCTAGAGGATCTTAACAATCTGCTCAAGACTACTCGGAAGAACTATACCCAGGCCATGAAAACAGGCGTTGCTAATGGAGTTAGTTTTGCTTTGGCAAAACTAAAAGCTTCCGACCCCTCTATTGATTTCCAAGTTGTTGAAGATGACTTCAAGCGCCTACTGAGGAGGCAACCAAGTTCATGGAAGAACTCAAGCCACTTGGAGATAAAGTAGTAGAGAAATGGAGGTCGGATCCCCATCAAGCGATAATTAGTGCAGGAATATTTCTAGAGTAGACTCTGTAAAAAAGTGTAAGAATATTGAATATGTGTAAAACTTACCTTTTATGTCATTTAACAATGCCGTTGTTTTATCTGTTTGACTATTTTAAATTCTCACACACCTCCTAGCCCCAACGCTTTATAGTAGAAGAACTTTACTATACAAGCGGTAGCCAAGAAAGAGAATAAAAAAGTCGAAACCATAATTTTGAAGGTATGTGCCGATATGAAGTCAAAAGCGATCGTACCAATACTAGGAAATCATTGTGGTGGAACCGACTTATGACTTCGCTTAGTAATAGATCCTTGTTTGTCATGATCGAAATACCAATCAAAAAGTTATATATGGTTGGATAAGAGACCTTGTTTTGTGACATAAGGAGAAATGCAAAAATGAATGCAGCAAATTATAAGTGAACTTTGTTTATATCTATTATCCTAAAGTCTAGTCGGAAGGAATGCTTTAGATCTGAATTCATATATCATATTTCACGAAACGTATTCAAACTCTCTATCCGACTGGTAGCGAGGATCATAAGAAAAGAACCGTCGCTAGGAAGCTCCTTCCAGTGGGCAGGACCACGTGCGAAAAAGGAGAGACTTCGACTAGGAGGCTTTCCGTGTCGACCGATGAGCAGACAAGAGCGAGCGAGAATCTTGAAATAATGAAATATAACCTTCATAATCTTAGGCATTTCGTTCAGTATGGAAAGTTATTTGTACGATGCTCTGATTACTCATATATTTCATTAAGAAAAGAATGTTGTCGCGCGTGGTAAAATGCTCACGACTAGGACAAAAACGGCGTATGACTTAGAAGTTGTTGCCAGAAAGTAATAGAGATCCTTAGAAAGGATATCGGAGAGAAAATTGTCTTCTCCAACCAGTTTAAAATAACAACCATGAACGACCAGCCTATAGGTATATATATATATATATATATATATATATATATATATATATATATATATATATATAGCAATGTTACTTATTATTATTATTATTATTATTTAGGCGTAAATGATTTTATTGAAATTGAAAGAAATGAAAGAAAGTAAACAATAATTAAACATAGAACTTACGCAATTGATCAATGTTCCAAGAATTTGACAAAATCGCCCATCGACATAGCCGATCGACGGAACACGGTCGGGTAACCGACCCACGGTGTAAGGACCTTCCACTTGGGGAAAGTTTATTGCGATTTGCACGGCTCTGAATTTTCTAAGAACCAAATCACCTCTGACAAAGAAGGTCTGCGAGGTTGCACCTACGACTATGGTACCTTCGCATGGCTTGTTGGTAGATCTTGATCGTACAAGGGCTTGATTTAAATCGTTCTTCAAGGAAATTGGCGTCGTCGAGTCTTCGTTCATTACGATCGTTTTCGTTAAGCGATCAATTGAAGCGAGCCAATTTTGAGTTACGGAGGAAGCATGGCTTTAGCCCATAAACCAAAAGAATGGTGTTTCACGGTCGACGATCGGTCGTGGTTCGAACGGCCCATAATCTGAGCGGAGTTCTTGAACCCAAGCTCTCGACCGTTTGATTAAGCGGTGAATACTCGGCGTTTGATCCCTTGCACAATGATACCATTGGCTCGCTCAAGCGCTCCGTTGTTCTGCAGATGAGCGCGAAGCAAAATGAACTTTACACCAAGTTCATCACGAAATTCTTGAAATTGATTTGCTAGTGAACTAGGCGCCATTATATGTGATTATCGACTAGGTACACCAAATCGTGTGATCACATTTTTCATTAGGAATCTCTTAGCGGCCTCGGTTGTTATTTTAACAACCGGCTCAAGCCTCTATCCATTTTGTAAGCGTGTCAATCATGACGAAAGGAATTGCCCCGGTGCTCTTGGGAAAGGTCCCGAATGTCCGATCCCAAAGTTGCAAAAGGCCAAGAAAGAGAATCGTTTGTAAAGCTTGTCTTGGTGATGTACTTATGCGCTATGAAACCGACATTATCGCGCCGTCACTAGTTCTTTTGCATCATGAAGGCGGTTGGCCAATAGTATCCTTGCCTGAAGGCTTTACCGACCAGAGTTCTGTAGGAATGATGTGCTCCACAGACTCCTTCATGGATTTCGGTTAGCAACTTAATGCCATCCGTTTTGAGATATGCATCTCATCAACACTCCATGAGATCCTCGTTTGTACAAGGTACGTTCGATTAGAGTGTATGATTTGGCTTTTCGTGCTATACGATTAGCCTCTACATCATCTTCTGGAATTATGCCATGCTGAAGATAATTGTAGATCGATGTCATCAATCTCTACCTTGATCGTGTGGCGCCAACCGTCAACGACACTGTGGAGCATCCATGTTTGTTTGATCGGTTTGTTCGACTTGTAAAGAATCATGTATGTTCTCGGAAGGCTCGACTACCGAGGGTGAATCGAGTTGCTCGAGAAAAACTCCGGGCGGGACGGTTGACCTCGTGGAGGCCATCCGTGCCAACTGGTCTGCCAGAAAGTTTTCCTTTCTAGGAATATGTTGGATCTGAAAACCGAAGTGTGAGCACCCAGATTTATTAAGCTCATAATACTTAGTCATCCAATTGACCCTAGTATTATCAACCAAATAAACCAGTCTCGAGAGATGTATACTCCCGCACGCGGTATACATACCTCACAACAAAAGAATGTATCGATTCCATACAACACATAGTACATAAGCAACAAACCGAAGTTAATATTAATAAGGATAGGTTATTACAAAGAGGGCCTTGGGCCAAATAACAACAAGTACTACTAAGATAACAATGAAAGCAAAAGTGCCATAAAGATGGCTATAACACAAAGCCAATCAAGTGTGCCTTAACCCCTAGGCATCCGAGGACCGCCAAGCTAGTCGTCGAAGAAGGCGCAACACGTAGCACAAAAGAGAGGCTCAAGGAGCTCCCTTCTTCCTCTGCAACAAAAGCCACAAAATGCCACAACCACGGCGGATGAGTACATAAAGTACTCCATAAGACTTACGTGTGAGATAACAGAACTATAAATAGCTACATGCAAGCTTTATTTAAGTGGATGAGGCTTTGGACTCATTTTAGCATAAAGCAAGTTTCATTTGCAATAACATAATAGATTGAAGGCAATTTGGCAAAGCATTTTAATTGTTGAAATAACAACGAGATAAATAACATAGTAACAACAACAAGATCAACACGGAAGTGACTAACCCAATAGTCACCACAACAATAGCATGAACTCCCGTTCATACCAACCATGTCAAGTTTTAATTAAAGGTTGTAGTCTAATTCTTACGGAAATAACCAAGCGTGTCCATAACCTAGGGCGAGGCTATTGAATAGTTTTATCCTGCGGGGTGTACCAATGTACCCACACGTCGGATCGCCTTTCCTTAAAGCACACTACCTTTGGTGTGCCGCACGGCTAAGTCCTCTGAGACATTTCCAATGGGCGATGCTAATTGACCCGCACAACCCACGGGATAAGGACACAATAGACACCTAAACTGCCCTTTGTTCCATTCCCACACCACACACACACATTTTATCTTTAAAACACACCAACCGGCGACCCTAATTAGCACCGCCCAAAGTACTTAGTCAAGAGAGGTCCCATATCCCCTCGTGTGGTTATACGCATAATTGCTTGGATCAATGGCGCAAGAATTAGGTCCTTGTTGACTCGGGCATACCACCACATCCAAAAACCACACCATCCATCCAATATGCCCAAGTCTAAATCAATCTTTTATTTTCAGTTTTGATTTTACAAATTAATCAAAGCACAAGTGCTGGACATATAGGAGTAATAATCAGTTTTGAGTGATCAAGACCATCGACTAAGTCGATGATCGCCCATTACTACCGATAACTAAGCATGTCTAAGCAATTTAAATCGAAACTACTAAGTGATAAGAGTTCATCCAACGAGCTCCCACCACAGCAAATAACCTAGGCTCATGGTAGTAGAGGATAAACAATTCCTACAGATTATGCAACTATAGGCTTGCTAGCGACGTTTAACACAAAGTAGCATGCATACATAGAAGTAAAACAATATATTAAGCTTTAAAGTAATGGGACAATGATGGAAATGATCAAACTGCTTGCCTTGTTGCTGTTGCTCAAGTTGTGGCTGAGGGTCACTCTGGGATTACCACAAATGTCGAAACCTAACGGAAGCGATAAAGAATCGATAAGAACAACGAAAAACCAAAAAGACTCAACAGCGAACTTCTCCGAATGCTATGAAAATTTTACAGCAACAAGACAATGATTTATCATGAATTTAGCAACAAGAACCAATTGATTTGGATTCTTAATGCAAAAGATATGATGAAATCAATTCTGCTCAACCTATTTAATTAGAAATATGTTACTATTCATCATAAAATTTTCTAGAATAGAAGTGAAGCTGAAATTTTAAGGTAGCATAAGCACCTCATAAGATGAACAACCTAAATGGATTCATCCCAATTGGAGCTATAATGCACCTTCTATTAATTTTTGAAACAGAATTTGAACAAAATTATAATGCATGATTATTCTTTCTGAAAACAGTAACATGTTCAAAACTATTTTTCATAGTGAGTTCATTAATAGAGGAAACCGACAAAGTTGGATTCACTCAAAAATAATCTACAGAGCATTAGTTATGTATTTTACAAGTTAAGCATCAATTTGAGTGTACATTTAAAGCTAGTTTTGAAACCTATTTGCAAACCCATGTTCTGGAGCTGAACTGGGCTCATAACCATTTTTTTGATTGGGTCCGCAATAACCATGCGCACCCAATGGACCTCCTCTCAACGGCGGCGACGGCTTTGAACGCCGGCGAGCCGGAGAGGACAAAATGACCAGCACGGCCAAAATCCGAAATGCAAAAGAAAGCTCCGCGCGACATTCAAGCGTGTGGTCAATAAAAGCTCCGCAACCTCATACACGCAGGTGCCCAGCGCTAAAGGACTATCAGGAAGTACCTGGAGGTCCTGAAGGTGCCGGGGAGGTCGAGGATGGTGATGGCCTGAGTTGGAGAAGATGGGAAGCTTCGCTGCTCAAGACCAAGCTCCAAGCTCCAAGCTCCAAGCTCCACTAGTCCTCTCCTGAAAATGTTAACCTAACAATGGGTTAGGTTCAACTCCAGGAGATTTGGGGGAGCTGAAAATGAGCAAGAGGTTATGAGGGAGCCTTGGAGCAAGCCTTCACCACCGAGGGCTTCAAGCTTCTCAACAATGGCGGCCAAGAGTGGAGATCGAGGAGAGAAAAGCTCAAATGACACGGTGCAAGCTAAAACTTAGAAGTGTGCCAAAGAAGCTAAGGGAGGAACCCAATGGGGTTTTATACTTGGGAGAAGCAGCACACAGTGGGGTTAAGCTCATGGTGAGCTCGGCCCATGGCTCGGTCCATGGGGTTGGACAAGACACGAGGTTGACATGGTGACAGTCTGTGTGTGGACGAGAGAGGCGGAAGGTGACCAAAGATTAAATCTTGGTCGAGAAAGAGTTGTTATAAGGTACAGATCCATGAGACACGCATTAATTCTTTGCTCAGAGAACGCATGCGTGACCAAGGAAGGAGAAGAACAGGGAGGTCATTTTGACCGTTGGATAAGCCACGGGGAGGTCTGGCCCTCCGATGTGGTTTTGAACCGTTACGCTCAAATGGTAGGAGGAGGTCCCAGCCACACGATCAGGATGGGAGGTCGTAGCCCTCCGATTTCCTTAATGTGTAAGCGCCGCGTGGGAAAATGGGATTAGGAGGTCCAAGGCGTTGGATCTCCATCCAGCAGTCTTGGACCTCTGTGAGGTCTTAACCGCACATGAACTTAAGAACATGAGGGGAGGTCATGGCCTTAGGATTTAAATCAAGGGCACACAACCAAAGGGAGGTCTGAGGCTTTGCGTGAAGCGCGAGGGAGGTCAAGACCTTTGGATTTTGATCAACGGTGGTGATCAAGGCAGGAGGTCTGAGCCTCTGGCGTGGCGCAAAGGAGGTCTTGAGCTTGCACAACACACAAGGGAGGTCATGGCCATTAGATTTAGATCTAAGGGCAACGCGACCTCACGTCTTGTGAGGAAGATCGATGCGCATAAGACAAGGAGGAGGTCGTGACCGTGGATTTTAATCAGCGGTGCACAACATGAGATAGGGGAGGTTGGGAGCGCTTGATAGCAGGAGGTCGTGGGCGTTGGATCGATCCAGCGGCCACGACCTCGTTTAAATGGGAGGTTTGCTTAGTTTAACGGTGAGGGAGGTCATGGCCATGGATCTTGGATCCAAGGGCTACGACCTCAACAAGGTGGGATGTCAAGTGGTTTGATGACCCGTGGAGGTTTTTGAGATTTAACACACGGGGAGGTCATGGCCGTGGATCTTTGATCAAGCGGTTATGACTGATGAAATGAGGAGGTCTTTGCGGTGTTGACGCGGAGGAGGTCGTGGCGGTTGGATGTAAATCCAGCAGTGCGACCTGATCAAGGTGGAGAGGAGGTCTGGCTGGGGGTGCGGAACACGGTTGGCTGGACCGACTTGGCAAAGTGGCTAGCCCAAGGAACGATGTAGGCTTTTAAATTTAGTTTTTACAGCTGAAACTTAGCAGAATTATTTGAGATAGCAATTGAACTCCAAATTTGATGAAATTTTAACTGGAGCTTGCTGACAATGAGATTAACCTTGCATAAAATTTCCAGAGGTTATTATGCAATGCATTTTCTCAGGAAATTCATGAAGGTTGTTCAAGGATTTGTTTTACCTCCAAAATTTATCAAACAAGTTTTACATCTTGGGATATTTTTCAGAGGGGTCCCACATCAGTTTTGGGACCAAGGAGAATATAATCCAAATGTTTGGCACAAGATTTAAGATAATTGGAAAAGGAGTTTGACTTTTGGTCAACAAGAGCTTGTGTTTTTGGATTACACAACTCTTGGACAAGAATTACATGAATGTTTAGGGGTTTTCAAGGTGTGAGAAAAAGTTTTAATTTCTACACCTTAATTATATTTGAACAAACCCTGTTTATACAGTTGGGATGTTACAAAATCTCCCCCCCTTACAAAAATCTCATCCCGAGATTTGGCTCACTCGGTAAAGAAAGATGGATAGTCCGCACTTGAGGCGATCTTCTCTTTCCCAAGTAGCCTCATCCTCGAGAATGGTTCGACCACTTGAACTTTAAGGAACTTGATGGTCTTATTCCTTGTCCTTCGTTCAGACTCATCGAGTACGCGACCAGGGTGCTCGCGATAGGTCAAATCTTCCTGGACATCGAGAGTTTCCAACGGAGCTTCCTCGGTTGGAACACGGAGGCACTTCTTAAGCTGGGACACATGGAAAACATCATGTACCCCTCAAGTGCAGGTAGCAACTCCAACTTATAGGCAGCAGCTCCTTCTTCTCGATACGCGGTAGGGACCGACATAACGAGGAGCCAACTTGCCCTTGGCCAAACGTTGATGGCCCTTCAAAGGAGAGACTTTGAGATACACAAAGTCATTAGGCTCAAAACGCAACTCACGTCGACGGCGATCCGCATAGCTCTTTTGCTGGATTGAGCTGCGGCGCAGCGCCACGAATAAAATTTGGACTTGGCGCTCGGCCTCATTGATTGAGTCGGGCCAAAGAGAGGTCTTTCACGGTCTCGACCAGTTCAACGGGTTCTACACTTTCTCCCGTACAAGGCCTCAAAAGGTGCCATGCCGAGACTGGCCTGAAAGCTGTTGTTATAAGAAAACTCGGCGAATGGCAAGCATTTCTCCCAATGCTTCCCATAGGAAAGAACACAGGCACGAAGCATATCTTCCAACACCTGGTTGACCCTCTCGGTCGACCATCAGTTTGAGGTGAAATGCCGTGCTAAAGGTAAAACGGGTTCCCATAGCCTTTTGCGGGCTATGCGAAATGGGAAGTGAAGATAGAGCCACGATCGAAGCGATCGTCTTAGGTGCGCCATGTAAGCTCACAATCCTAGAGGCGTAGAGCTCGGCTAGGCGATCGGTACAAATCTTGGTCTTATTTGGAAGAAAATGAGCCACTTTAGTCAATCGATCGATGGCGACCCAAATGGCATCATTTCCCTTGGGGCGATGGGTAGACCGGTGATGAAATCCATTCGATCGAATCCACTTCCACTCCGAATAAGCAGAGGTGAAGCGATCTGCTGACGCCGATGTTCGGCCTTGACACGACGACACACGTCGACTTGGCAACGAACCGCGATCTCCTCTTCATTCGGGTCCACCAAAATCTCTGGCGGAGATCTTGATACATCTTTGTGGCCGGGATGAATGGATAAAGGCGAATCATGGGCTTCAGCGGAGGATTAAATTCCGCAATTCCATGTCCTTTGGAACCACAAAGGCGTTGCCCGAACCTCACAACACCATGCTCATCCTCGAGAAAAGCACTGGTTGTTCCGTTCTTGACATTCTCCTTGATGTGGCTCACTCCAACATCCATCGCCGGCGGACTGATCCGATCCACCAAGGTTGGTTGCACAACCAAGGCAGAGAGAACCATGCTCAACTAAACTCAAGTTGAGGCGCTGAAATTCTTCGGAAGAGCGGGCTGAAGCTCCTTGGACAACAAGGCATTACAATGCGCTTTGCGACTAAAGCGCATCGACAGCGACATTAGCCTTGCGGGATGGTAGTGAATACCCATATCATAGTCCTTGATCAACTCCAACCATCTCCTTTGCCCGAGGTTCAGTCATTTGTGTGAACAAGTACTTTAAGCTTTTGTGATCCAAATACACTTCTAGCGATTACCAATTAGGTAATGTCGCCAAATCTTAAGTGCATGAATCACAGCATGACCAACTCCAAATCATGGGTAGGATAGTTGAGTTCATGAGGTCTCAATTGCCTTGATGCATAGGCCACTACCTTGCCTTCTTGCATAAGGACACAACCGAGACCTCGACGCGAAGCATCGCAAAAGATATCGAAGCTTCGATGGATATCGGGAAGAACAAGAACGGGAGGCGGTGGTCAAGCGCTTTTGAGTATTTGGAAACTTTCCTCACACTCGGCGGACCATCGAACTTCTTGTCCTTCTTGAGCAACTCCGTCATCGGCCCGCGATTTTGGAGAAGTTCTCGATAAGCGACGATAATATCCCGCTAAACCGAGAAAACTCCGTACATCGGTGACCGAAGCAGTGACTCCATGAAAGAACATCGCTGACCTTGCTAGGGTCAACGGGCTCGCCTCTATTTGAAAGAAGCGTGGCCTAAGAAAGACACTTCCTTTAACCGAATGCACACTTCTTTGAACTTCACAGTCTGGTGGTGCTCATGTGACTTGCTCAACACAAGCAGGATGCTCGGCGTGTTCCTCATCGTTCTTGGAGTAGATAAGAATATCATCGATGAAGACCACGACAAACTTATTTAGAGACCCTCAAATATTGGAATGTGCCAAATTATAAATTACCTTGGTAGCATAATTCTTAATTAAGGAGCAGTGTAATGTCATAATAAAAATCATACTAGAAGCATAATCATAATAAGTAACAATCCAACATTTAGGTTCCGGATATATGCCATGCAATAGTTCGTGATTAGTGACTATTAGCATATATCCTTAATCAACATTGCATCAATCACATACAAGTCATACATTCACATAATTATACATCATATTACATCTCCAATTTCGGTTGCTACAGTACCAGGTTGCTACAGTAACCGAAATATGAACAGATGACCTTGGGTCATTAACAAAAAGAGCAACAGCGGAAGCAAAAGAATAAAAGCAAAACCACCAATGGCCCCATCATCCCGCAGGCTATTGCGTGGAGAAAAGAACTAGCATCACTCGTTAGCGTCACCCAGATCGGCGCTAACGGGCATCTCATAAAGATATCCATCTTCTCCTGCAACAAGAGGTCATAAAACCCTGAGTACAAAAGGTACTCAGCAAGACTTACACAAACTAATAAAAGAAAGTGTTTGTTAGAACCTATACAAAGGAATATAATTTTATATGCATAAGGTTATCAACAGTAGGCTTAATTGGTTCAATTTTGCATAAAGCGAGACATCTTACCCTACAATTGCTATGTTTTGATCAAGCAGTTTGAATAAATTGATTTGGACTAAAACAGTGAATAAGTGTAATTGTAAGCATAAACAGTAACAAAAGTAAATGACAGCTCACAATTAAATGTGCATGACAACCATCATGCCGAAATAATTCCCAAACCAAACTTAGAGTAAAATCTATACAGGTGACATTAATTCAAGTTTTCGTCCGTAACCGTGGACACGGCTATTCGAATAGTTTTAAATCCTTGCAAGGGTGTACATCTTTACCCACATGACTTAGTTAGCCCGTAAGCCTCCGGAATAATAACACACTGCCTTTGGTGTGCCGGCCGGGTAAACTAAGATTTGGTATTTTTCAACAAGTTAATACTATTGAGTTGGATGACCCATGTGAGATTAATCCCGCTTAAACCAGACTGATAGCATACATTCAACCGGGGCTCACATGTTGTACCGGGAATGCCGACCCAGTCAATTAAATGCAAACTCGTGTTAGCCACACATTTTACACATGATCGGGGCCTGAAGGAGCGTACATGCGATGTAACACATCTCGCCTTACCCTTCTAAGAACATCTGATATCGATATAAGTTCCACATGGCATACGACACGGCCCGAAGACTTAAGCATCTATGCCATATGAAATCAATACACATGTCCTTACTCTCCTGTATCCAACTCAATAATATTAACCCTTTACTTAACCAAACAGCGCCCATACACTGCGTGTGGAAGTACGTTGGGACTTGAATTAAATAGTCAGAGTTCAGTCCTTAATCAACCGGACAAGACATCCACATTTCCCAAATCTAGGTGCACAAAGGCACCATCACTAGCATCCACTTGTCCAGATTTGAATTAATTGCAACAGGATTTAGAAGCATTTCCAAATCAAATAAACTGAACAAGGATCAAAGATAAAACAAAGTATTTGTTGTTCCCAGGTTTGACAAGATAATCTTGTCAAACACTACCGTTCTATGGACTACATGGCTAAGCAAAAGTCAAAACTAAATATAATAACATCACAAACTACCTTAGGTTGAGTGTATGGTTGAATTAAGGATAAGCCACAAGTTCAGGATATAACTAGCTAGAAACAGGGCATAAATAGATTTTTAGAAATTTGCATGTACAGTGTCACTGTATTTTAGAATTCTACAGTTCAAAAGATTAGGTTCAACATGGTGCAGAGAGGAAGCTTGCCTTGATAGTAGTATATAACCTCTTGCTCAGGTTCTTGGGATTCAATAAAAGGCTCAACAATTTCAGAAGAACCAATATCTAAAAGAGAATAAAATCCAATAAATACAGGAAAAGCAAAGAACAAGATGCATAAAAGAATGTATGATCAAAATGATAATGCAGGGGTAATAGTATGCTCAAGCTATGTCTAATTTATTAAGGGTCATAACCCATATATATCATCTACTGACAGTTGTTACCCAGATTTTTATAATTAGAAAGTAGCTACAAGATGTGATTTTATATCTTTGGAGCGAGCGACAACAAATAATTAGTTACTTAGCTCAACTCTATATAAATAAAATGCTACAGGATAGCTAAGTGTATTAAATTATTGTTGTGAGCTAACTAGTCATTTACTACTTATTAATGTTAATTTGAGATTTAAGACTTTGTTGTGCGTGTGGTTGGTTAGACCAACACGAAATGGCAAGAAGCTACTTTACTATTTAATTTGGCTAGTAAAGCTACAAAAACTAGAAGCAGTAAAAAAGTGGAGTTAAGGCTGATTGGGAAGTCATAATTACTACGACTTATAATCACTAAACCTAACCGCCAAGCGAAAGGAGGAAATAGAAACCTTTCTATTGTCGGTGTGACCAACACCTAAAAACAAACAATACTTCATTAACCGGTTTTAGTTGGCATAGAGAACTACACCGTTAAGTACTTATGGTGAAGTTATGACTATCTAGGAAGTATTTAATACCATAAACATGATTACTAATCTTTAATTGCCGGTGTAAAGAAAAAGAAGATAGATTACCAAGTTGTCGGTTTTAAAACAAAACTAACAGAGAGGAAAAATTTGAAATACTAAAGAAATAGTGACCATGACTTTTGAAGGAAGAGCATGGTTAACAGTTAGGGTTTCTCTTAGGACCTAAACAAATTAACAAACTAATATCTTGGTATGAGAAATCTAAAGTTCTTGAAAAGCGATATGAAAGACCAGAAGTTATAAAAATAACTTTTCGACTTAAAGGAACAGGAATCATCACATGAGTAAGTGAGTAGTGCATGTGAGTGAGGATGTCCTAAAAGAACTTAAGCTAATGAAGGAAAACTAACTCACCACTAGGGTTAGAGAAGACAGAGTCAAGCTCTTGGTCAAACAAGAAAAGATCCATAACCTTTCCTTGTCTTGACCAAAAGAAAATGATAGAACTTAACTCTAAAGATCATTAGGTAAATTCTTGCTAAGGAAAAGATGGAACCTAACTCACCCAAGTGAGGTTTTCCAAAATGAAGCTTCACAGCTCAAGTTGACAGGGAGCAGGAGTCCTAAGTTCAACCTACAAGAAAATACCCAAAACCACCTTAGTATAAGATGTAGGTATGCTTGTAGTTGAACAAAGGTGGAAGAACAAGGAACTTCACTGCGAAGGAGATAAAGATAATGAGCTTCTCCCTTGGTCAACAATGTCAGAAGTCCCAAGACTAAGGTTTATATAGTGTATAGAGGTTATGGAGCAACCGAGAATGGTCTAGAGATCATGAGGTGGCACTAATGGATAGATATGAAGGGATAAATATCCTCAAAATACTGTGCATCACCACCATTTCGGCTGCAACATGGCCTTCGGTTGAACACCAGAGAGCAATCAAAAATTGAGTCACTGCCGCATGGGTCCCGGAGCTACCCAAACCATGCAACACGCATAGCAGCGCCAAAACTCTTCCCTAACGCGCGGGCCCCAGGGCAAACGCGCCATGCATGCGCACCTCCACGCGCGCGACGCAGAAGCGCTTAAAACCTCACGATTTGGGCCCCAGAGGATCTCCGTCATGCGGCAAGACGCGAGGAGCTCCACGCACAGCCACCATTCGATCCCACACGTGCGGCTGTGATGCGGGGTGTTAAAACACGTTGAACCGGTATGGGTGAACGTGGGCCACACGATCTTCAGCGAACGGCCAGATCGCGAGCAGCCCGAAGTGGTCCGAACGTCGCAATGATCTGGGCCGCACGCTACGGATCCAACGGTTGAAGTCACGTGGGTGTTAAAGTTGGTCCGAACGTCACCTGCGATCAGGACCACCCACGCGGAAATGAATGGCGAGGATTGGGCTAGGGTTGGACGCGTGCGAGTGGGACGGCCCGAGCCGGACCTGGTGCACTTGGTTGGGCTCAGCCGCATGGTTCGAACTCTGGTCCGGTCGCTACAGTGCCCGAGAGGGTTTGGGTCGGAAAATTTGACCAGGACTATTTAAATTGCCAAAATGTTTGGTGGCTTTTAAATATAGCAAATAAATTTGTAAAATCTTGAAATTTTGCAGAATCCACCGGGAAGATATATTCCCAAATAAATTTTAAAATCACTGTTTCTTCTTTATAATTACATAAATAATTCATTTAAATCAACTAGGTTTCATTTAAAGACAATTATTTTTCTAAAAATCAAAATAATTTCTGAAAATTCAACAAAAATTATTTTTGGCCATAATAATTTATCTGATTTTCAATTAAAATATTTCCCAGTCATAATACCAACATTGGATGGTATTTCCTTTTGAGATTTTGATCTAGTTGGAATCTATAATAGAAATTTGGGAAATTAAGTTGTAACAAGTTGCCTAACTTGCCAGAATGAACAGTAATGACATGAACAGTACTTTATTACTGTATATTAGGGCTGAGGCTGTTACACTTATCCAAATACTCCATGAATACCGAATTCATGAGGTTTATGAACAAGGCAGGAGCATTGGTTAAGCGAATGACATGACGGTGTGTACTACAAGCCGAAGCGAGTAGAGAACGCCGTCTTTGGAATATCCTCGGTCGAATCCAAACGATGATATCCCACTCTCAAATCAATCTTGGAGAAAACTCGAGCTCCAGTTAATTGATCGAAGAGATCGCCAATGCGGGCAATGGATACTTGTTTTTACCGTCACTTCATTAAGTGGCGGTAATCAACACATGCATAAAGTACCGATCCTTCTTCTTTACGAAGATTTTTGGACAACCCCAAGGAGATGAGCTAGGCGAATGAAACCCTTCTCTTGCAGCTCACTTAATCGCTTCTTCAACTCCACCAACTCGTTCGGTGGCATCCGATAAGGCCTCTTTGAGATAGAGGCGGTATCGGAGCCAACTCAATGACAAACTCGAGGTCTCGAGCGGGTGGCATCCTGGAAGATCTGCGGAAAGACATCAACGAAGTCACAAACTGTTGGGACTTCGCTAATATCTAGAGCGAGCCGCTTCAAGCCGCGAAGAGATGCGGATCTAGCGACCTAAAAAGCGAACACCGCTCGCCGGAGGGACTAGATAGAGATGAGCTTCTGGAATCGATTTGCCCCATGTCTTTGGGACAACCAATCCATGCCAAGAATCACATCAAGACTTCATTTGAATGGAGAAGGATAAGGTTTGCTAAGAAACCTACCCTTCGATCTCGATAGAACATCCTACACTCAGATTGACTCTCAACTCCGAACCGGAGAGCGAATGAGAGAAGGGACCGACAATGGAGAGAAAAGAAGCTCTCCAACAGCGACAAAAGACTTCGAAACAAAGGAATGAGATGCTCCTCAATCAAACAAGATAGTAGCAGGGTGAGAGTTAACAGAAAGTGTACCTAGCACGACGTCGGGTGCCTCCTGAGCCTCCTCGGTGGTGACGGCGTTGACGCGACCACTACCCACGCCTTGGGTAGCCGGGACGATCTTTTGGTCCTGAGATGCACCACCTCCTAGCCCACGTCCTCCATTAGGACGAGGGGCTGCTCCTGTCTTCTTAGGGCATTGGTTCGCATAATGCCCCTTTCGTTGCAAGAGAAGCATGTGACCCGGCAATTTGGGTTGCGGGGCCGCTCTGTGACTTCGCAGTGCACGGATCGAGACACGGCTGCGATGAACGAGAACGAGGCGAGTAACCTCGGGGTGCCAAGATCGACCGGTACTTCGAGACCGCCAAGCGGGACGGAGGAAGGCAGCCTGGATGACTTATGGGCCTCCCACTTGCGCTTGCAGGAGTCCATAAGCTCTCGAGCCGCATGCTCAGCGACGATGGCCTTGTCGACCAAGGTCTGGAAATCAGGAAAGTCGATAATGGATAGCTTGTCCTTCAGCTCCTCAGACAAGCCACGCCTGAACTTGGCCTGCTTAGCCACATCAGTGGCCACATCCTCAGGAGCATAACGAGCTATGTGAGACCCCGACGTTTATTCGGCTCATAATACTTAGTCATCCAATTGACCCTAGTATTATCAACCAAATAAACCCGGTCTCGAGAGATGTATACTTCCCAGAATGCAGTATACATACCTCACAACAAAATAATGTATCAATTCCATACAACACATAGTACATAAGTAACAAACCGAAGTTAATATTAATAAGGAATAGGTTATTACAAAAGAGGGCCTTCGGACAAATAACAACAAAACTACAAAGATACACAATGAAGCAAAAGTGCCATAAAGATGGCCCAAAATAAGAGCCAACCAAGTGTGCCTTTAGCCCACAAGGCAATCGACCAGGACCGCCAAGCTAGTCGCTCTCCCAACCACCGCAAGACTCACAAAAGTAAAGCCCTTTGGGCTCTACCTCCTCTGCAACAAAGTTGTTAAGCAAAGCAAATGAGTACAATAAATTGTTTATTGTACTACGCAAAACCGACGTGTAAGATAACAGAACTATAATTTAGCTATATGCAAGCTTTATTTAAGTGGATGAGGCTTTGGACTCATTTTAGCACAAAGCAAGTTTTCATTTGCAATAATATAGTAGATTGAAAGCAATTTGACAAAGCATTTTTAATTGTTGAAATAACAACGAGATAAATAACAAGGTAACAACAACAAGAACAACACCGAAGTGACCAACCCAAGTCACCACAAACAATAGCATGAACTCCCGTTCATACCAACCATGTCAAGTTTTAATTAAAGGTTGTAGTCTAGTCTTGAACGACCTTACCAAGCATGTCCATAACCTAGGACGAGGCTATTCGAATAGTTTTATCCTGCGGGGTGTACCACTGTACCCACACGCCGACCGCCTTTCCTTTAGGCACACTACCTTTGGTATGCTAAACGGCTAAGTCCTCTGAGACATTTCCAATGGACAATGCTAATTCGAGTCGCACAACCCACGGGAGAAGGAGACATCACACAACCTACCCGGAAGCTAATGCTCCCTCCCACATCACACACACATTTTATCTTTAAAACACACCAACCGAAAGCGACCCCAATTAACACCGCCCAAAGTACTTAGTCAAGAGGGGTTCCATATGCCCCTCGTGTGGTTAGCACGCAAAATCGCTTGGCTTAGTGACCCAAGTACTCGGTCCTTAGGGACCCAGGCATACCACCACATCCAAAAACCACGCCATCCATCCAATATGCCCAAGTCTAAATCAATCTTTTATTTTCAGTTTTTGATTTTACAAATTAATCAAAGCACAAGTGCTGGACATATAGGAGTAATAATCAGTTTTGAGTGATCAAGACCATCGACTAAGTCGATGATCGCCCATTTCTATCGAAAACTAAGCATGTCTAAGCAATTTAAATCGAACTACTAAGTGATAGGAGCTCATCCAACGAGCTCCCACCACAGCAAATAACCTAGGCTCATGGTAGTAGAGGATAAACAATTCCTACAGATTATGCAACTATAGGCTTGCTAGCGACATTTAACACAAAGTAGCATGCATACATAGAAGTAAAACAATATATTAAGCTTTAAAGTAATGGGACAATGATGGAAATGATCAAACTGCTTGCCTTGCTGTTGCTGGTCAATTTGTTGCGGAGGGTCACTCTCGGGATCACCACAAATGTCGAAACCTAACGGAAAGGCGAGAAAGAACCGATAAGAACGACGAAAAACAACAAAGACAGCACAACAAACGAACTCCAAATTCTCTGAATTTTCTACAGCAGCAAGAGGGTGAGTTTTAGGGAATTTTGCAATAAGAACCAATTGATTTGGATTCTCAATGCAAAAGTTATGAGCAAAACAATTCTGCTCAGCCCTAAAATACCAAACTGCACTATTCATTAATTTAATTATGAGGCAACATTTTCTAGAACAGAAGTGAAGCTGAAATTTTTACTGTAAAACCAGCACCTCATGAGATGAATAACACAATTGAGTTCATCTCATTTGGAGCTATATTGCACTCTCTACAAATTTTCAAAAACAAGAACTTGAACAAAATTATAATGCACAAGTCCTCATTTTCCTAGTAGCAACATGCTCAAAACTAATGTTCATAGTAAAACCATTAATGGAGGAAACCAACAAAGTTGGTCTCACTCAAAAATAATCTACAGAGCATTAGTTATGTGTTTTACAAGTTAAGCATTGATTTAAGTGTATATTTAAAGTTGGTTTCAAAATCTAATGGCAAAACTGTGCTCTGGAGTTGAACTCAACTTACAATCATTTTTGGATTAAAGTCAAGTTCAAGACAGAGCTAACACAATTTGAATGACCTCATTTGGGTTTAGAATGAAAAAGATATGCAATTCTAAAGTTCATACCATTTTTAGTTTATACTAGAGCTCACTGGAATTTCTAAAAATCACAAAGGCATGGGAGGACGTGAGCCACAGATCATAGATCTAACGGCTCAGACCTCCCTGGAGGTAATGCACACACGCGCTCGCGAGGTCCAGAGGCCCTGGACCTCCTAGCAACACACATGCGCGAGGTGAGGGGAGGTCATGGCCGTTGAAGGTGAATCCAACGGACCACAACGATGAGGGGAGGTTCGGGATGGACCAGATCTAAAGGGGGAGGTCCTCAACGGTTGAGATCTTCCAAAGGAAGATCTAAACTATCAAGATCTCCCTAAGGAAGATCTACATCGTCAAGACCTCGCAGGGGAGGTCCGGGACGGTCCAGATGTTCCAAGGAGGTCCTCGATGGTTCGAGATCGTCCGAGGAGGACCTTGACGGTCAAGATCTACCCGGGAGGTCATGAACGGCCGAGATAACCTAGGGAGGTCCTAAGGGAGGTCCTAACGCCACAGACCTCCGGAGGTCTCAGGCGGCCACGATCGCGCAAGGGAGGTCTTGGACGCTCTAGATCTCCTCGGAGGAGGTCATGGGCGCCCCTGAGCCCACGACCACGCGCCGGACATGGAATAAATCTTGGCGGGACAACGAGGAGGTCCGCAGACGGAGGTCTTAAATGCGGCGCAAGCAGCGTGGTTAATGGCATTTAACGCTAACCCCATGATTGCAATGATTGAGGCATTTAAACGGTGAATCTCTGCCCTAAACGACAATGGCATGGTCGGACGTCGAAAAAAGATTTGAGGATGTCCCACGGCTTATCGCCGGCGATTTAGGCACGGCGGGCATGCGACCGAGGGCACCGTCGGGACCGCAATAGCCAGCGCAACTGTGGGCCTACTCTCAGCGGCGGCGTTTTAAACGCGCCGTGAGCCGAGAGGACAACGAAGGCACCACACGGCCAAAATCCAAAACGCAAAAGGGAAGCTCCGCGCGACATTCAAGCGTGCGCCCAAATTAAAAGCTCCGCGACATGCATTCAAGCGGGTGCCAGCGACTAAAGGACTAACAGGAGGAATACCTGGAGGTCCTAAGGTGCTGGGGAGGTAGTGGAGGTGATGACCGGAGTTGGGGAAAACAATGAAGCTTCATAGCCCAAGGCACCAGCTCCAAGCTCAACTTTGTCCACCTCTGAAAAATGCCCAAACAAATTAAGTTAGGGTTAACTTCCAAGAGATTTTGGGAGCAAAAGTGAGCGAGGGTTTGAAAAGGGAGCCACTGGAACTCCTGAACCACTGAGAAGCTCCAAGGACCTTGACAATGGCGGCCGCCGGTGAGGAGGCCGATTAGAGGAGGAGCTCACCACGCACAAAGTGCAAGGCCGAGAGCAATTGTGTGCAAAGGAAGCCAAGGAGGATTCAAGGGGTAACTTATAGCCTGTGGTGAAGGTTATGAGTGGGGCTAAGCTCCATGGTGAGCTTAGCCCACGGGTTGGTCCATGGGGTGGCAAGGACATGAGGTTGACAAGGTGCAGCCTGAGTGACCCGAGAGGCGGAAAGTCGACACGCATTAAATGCGGTCAAGAAAGAGTCATTGAAAAGTACACAGTGGCGGCGTGCATTAACTCACCTTTCAGAGCTTGCGGTAGCGCTGAGGAAGGAGAAGAACAGGGAGGTCCTTATGACCGTTGGATAAGACGAGGGGAGGTCCTAACCATCGGATGACAATTTTGAACCGTTACGCTCAAATGATCGGGAGGAGGTCCCACCACACGATCAAGGATGGGGAGGTCGTGGCCTCCGATTTCCTTAATGTGTAAGCGCACGTGGGAAAATAGGACAGAGGTCCAAAGCGTTGGATCTCCATCAACAGCGCGGACCTCTGTGAGGTCTTAACTGCACGCGAACATAAGACATGAGGGGAGGTCATGGCCTTTGGATTAAAATCCAAGGGCACACAACCAAAGGAGGTCTCGAGGCTTTGCGTGAAGTGCGAGGGTGGTCAAGACCTTTGGATTTTGATCCAACGGTGTTGATCAAGACAGGAGGTCCTGAGCCTCGACGTGGCGCAAAGTAGGTCTTGAGCTTGCGCAACACACAAGGGAGGTCATGGCCATTAGATTTAGATCTAAGGGCAACGACCTCACGTCTTGTGAAGGACCTAGGCTGTGATGTTTTTCAGAGGAGGTCGTGGCCTTTGGATGTAAATCAACAGTGCGACCTCAAGTGAGTGCAAAGGAGGTCGATAGTTAGATTAAGAGGAGGAGGTCGAGGCGGTTGGATGTAAATCCAACACTATGACCTCGCTAAGGTGGAAGGTGGTTTTGAGGTTTGATAACAAGGGGAGGTCAGGCGGTTGGATCTTAATCCAAGGGCTATGACTGGACAAGGTGAGGAGGTCTTTGGGATTTAACATGGGAGGTCATGACCGTGGATCTTTGATCCAACGGTTACGACTGATGAGGTGGGAAAGCCTTTGCGGTGTTGACTGCGGAGGAGGTCTGGCGCCCACGTTGACGAGGAGGTCCACGCGGTCCGTGAGGACTTCAAGGAAGGTCTGAGTGCGTTGGTTGAGGGGAGGTCATGGCCTTTGGATTGGATCCAACGGCCACGACCACATCAAGGTGGGGAAGGAGGTCGATGGGGTTGGTTTGGACCGACTTTGCAAAGTGGCTAGCCCAAGGAACAGATGTAGGCTTTTAAATTTAGTCTTTAACAAATGAAACTTAGCAGAATTATTTGAGATAGCAAATGAACTCCAAATTTGATGAAAGTTTAACTGGAGCTTGCTGACAATGAGATTAACCTTGCATAAAATTTCCAGAGGTTATTATGCAATGCATTTTCTCGGAAATTCGTTAAGGTTGTTTAAAGGATTGTTTTACCTCCAAAATTTATCAAACTAGTTTTACAACTTGTGATATTTTTCAGAGGGGTCCCACATCAGTTTTGGGACCAAGGAAAATATATTCCAAATGTTTGGCACAAGATTTAGACAATTGGAAAAATGAATTCGACTTTTGGGTCAACAAGAGCTTTGTGTTTTTGGATTACACAACTCTTGGACAAGAATTACATAAGAGATTAGGGGTTTTCAAGATGTGAGAAAAAGTTTTAATTTCTACACATATAATTATACTTGAATAACCCCAATTATACATTTGGGATGTTACAAGCTAGATGGTTGAACTCGTAGACATACTCCATGACTGAGCTACGCCCTTGCTTGAGCACAAGAAACTCCTGCTTCTTGATCTCCATCAAGCCGGCAGGGATGTGAGCTCGACGGAAGGCCGTACGAAACTCCTCCCAAGAGATGGTGTGGTCTGCGGGCTGCATGGCGAGATAGCTCTCCCACCATGACAAAGCCGCACCTCCACCGGTGGTGCGATCTGAGCAGCGCCTTCTCGTGCTCTGCATCGCTGATGCGATCTTGAGCTTCCGCTCAACCAAACGAAGCCAATCGTCTACATCGAGCGGGTCCTCAGACCTGGAAAAGGTAGGGGGCTGAGTACGAAGAAACTCCGCGAGTCCCCCACGCGGCTGATGGGCATTCCCTTGCCCAGATCCTGAAGCTCCGGAAAGTGCAGTGGTTTTGTGCGCGATGACGTCCAGTAGAACTCTCCTGTCATCCGCGCGGTTGCGCCAAGGTAGTCAGAGTCGAGATCCCGAGTCGGATCGATTTGCCTCCGGTAGGATCAATCAGAGATGTCAATCGTAGAATCGGCGATTCTACTGATTTGTAAAAATACACATATTTAACATCTATACTATAAGTTTGTATGATTGTTATATGGTTTACCACTTGCATGTTCCTTAAAAGTAGCTAGACATACTCCAGGAATAAAAAGAGTTTATCATTATCAAGCTCAAGATTGCTCATGCCATAATATAGATATTTGTACTAGTATTACCACACTGATACAATATTTTGCAAGCTCCTTGTTTATTTATAGTTTCATTCTCAGAAATTAATATCAACAAATTTTGCTCTAAAACAAAATATCGCCAAAGCCGGCCTCTAAAAAAATTGCCCTAAGTCTCTACGAGTAGGATCGACAATGAGATTTGGATCGACAGTCGTCGTGGGTTCAGAGAACCGTAAGACTCTGAGTAGGATCGCGATCCTACCGACCTTGAGTAGGATCGGATCGGCAATAAGACTTGGATCGACAGGCTGTCATGGGTTCGTAGAGTCGTAAGACTTTAAGACTTGGATCGCGATCCTAACTACCTTGGGTTGCGCTCGATCTGAAGAAGAACCTCGCCATGGTCGGAGGAGGAGGAAGCTCGTGGGACCAGTGATCGCCTTGGCCGCTACGAAAAGGCCCGACCATCCTGTTATAATGACATTTTGGTTAGCAACTAGACTCGAAAACAAGCTTTTATAGAAAGCCAAAAAGCGATCGACTAGGGGAATGGAATATCACCCTAAACGAAAGCCAAAACAGCGAGTAAATCAACTTTAGAAGCTTCTAAAAGACTCTAAAAACAGCCAAGAAACACCAAAAGCAAGGCTCAACTTCTCAACTCAACTAACCCGTATTGAATGAACGAGTAATTGATCGAGAAGATTAAAAATCAGATTGTAAGATGAGATCTAAACTATTAGAGAGCAAGGTTAATGCAGCGAAATAAGTGTTAGATACTTAGCTAACTAGTATCATATCTTACCCTTTTATTCCCACAAATTTTAGTTGATTTAACCTCTCATTTTCTACCTTAATTCCTGACTTGTGCTTGCTGCCCTAAAATACTTGTTGGCTGTCCAAAAATTCCAGATTTGTATTTTGGCTCCAAACACTTCTATTCTTCACCAAAAGGCAGCCAAGATTTCAAATTTAGGACTCTCATAAGTTATCCAAAACCCAATTAATCGATAACAACTATTTTGTAGAAGGGAAGAGAGGAAAACAACTTTTAAAACTCAAATTAGAGTGAGATGAGAAGAGAAAGCTAAGATAGATGAGGAGTAAAATCTGAGAATTTTCTTAAGCTTTCAAAACTCATTTGACACTTTGAAATTAGGTTTTCAAAATATCCTAAAGACGACCAAGCTTGCGTTACTACGGTCAGAACGGCTCTGATACCAACTTTTGTGAGCACCCGGATTTATTAAGCTCATAATACTTAGTCATCCAATTGACCCTAGTATTATCAACCAAATAAACCCAGTCTCGAGAGATGTATACTCCCCAGAATGCAGTATACATACCTCACAACAAAAGAATGTATCGATTCCATACAACACATAGTACATAAGCAACAAACCAGAAGTTAATATTAATAAGGATAGGTTATTACAAAAGAGGGGCCTTCAGGCCAAATAACAACAAGTACTACTAAGATAACAGCGAAAGCAAAAGTGCCATAAAGATGGCTATAACACAAAGCCAATCAGTGTGCCTTAACCCCTAGGCATCTGACCGGACCACCAAGCTAGTCGTCGAAGAAGCTGCAACACGTAGCATAAAAGAGAGTCTCAAGGAGCTCCCCTTCTTCCTCTGCAACAAAAGCCACAAAAATGCCACAACCACGGGCAGATGAGTACATAAAGTACTCCGCAAGACTTACGTGTGAGATAACAGAACTATAAATAGCTACATGCAAGCTTTATTTAAGTGGATGAGGCTTTGGACTCATTTTAGCATAAAGCAAGTTTCATTTGCAATAACATAATAGATTGAAGGCAATTTGGCAAAGCATTTTAATTGTTGAAATAACAACGAGATAAATAACATAGTAACAACAACAAGATCAACTCGAAGTGACTAACCCAATAGTCACCACAACAATAGCATGAACTCCCGCTCATACCAACCATGTCAAGTTTTAATTAAAGGTTGTAGTCTAATTCTTACGGAAATAACCAAGCGTGTCCATAACCTAGGACGAGGCTATTCAATAGTTTTATCCTCAGGGGTGTACCAATGTACCCACACGCCGGACCGCCTTTCCTTAAAGCACACTACCTTTGGTGTGCAAGACGGCTAAGTCCTACGAGACATTTCCAATGGACAATGCTAATTGACCAAGACAACCCACGGGATAAGGACACAATAGACAACCTAACCGCCCGCCTTTGCTCCATTCCCACACCACACACACACACATTTTATCTTTAAAACACACCAACCGAAAGCAACCCCAATTAGCACCGCCCAAAGTACTTAGTCAAGAGAGGTCCCATATCCCCTCGTGTGGTTAGCACGCATAATTGCTTGGATCAATGGCGCAAGAATTCGGTCCTTGTTGACTCAGGCATACCACCACATCCAAAAACCACACCATCCATCCAATATGCCCAAGTCTAAATCAATCTTTTATTTTCAGTTTTTGATTTTACAAATTAATCAAAGCACAAGTGCTGGACATATAGGAGTAATAATCAGTTTTGAGTGATCAAGACCATCGACTAAGTCGATGATCGCCCATTACTACCGATAACTAAGCATGTCTAAGCAATTTAAATCGAAACTACTAAGTGATAAGAGCTCATCCAACGAGCTCCCACCACAGCAAATAACCTAGGCTCATGGTAGTAGAGGATAAACAATTCCTACAGATTATGCAACTATAGGCTTGCTAGCGACGTTTAACACAAAGTAGCATGCATACATAGAAGTAAAACAATATATTAAGCTTTAAAGTAATGGGACAATGATGGAAATGATCAAACTGCTTGCCTTGTTGCTGTTGCTCAAGTTGTGGCTGAGGGTCACTCTCGGGATTACCACAAATGTCGAAACCTAACGGAAAAGCGATAAAGAATCGATAAGAACAACGAAAAACCAAAAAGACTCAACAGCGAACTTCTCCGAATGCTATGAAAATTTTACAGCAGCAAGACAATGATTTATCATGAATTTATCAACAAGAACCAATTGATTTGTATTCTTAATGCAAAAGATATGATGAAATCAATTCTGCTCAGCCTATTTAATTAGAAATATGTTACTATTCATCGCAAAATTTTCTAGAATAGTAGTGAAGCTGAAATTTTTAAGGTAGCATAAGCACCTCATAAGATGAACAGCCTAAATGGATTCATCCCAATTGGAGCTATAATGCACCTTCTATTAATTTTTGAAACAGGAATTTGAACAAAATTATAATGCATGATTATTCTTTCTGAAAACAGTAACATGTTCAAAACTATTTTTCATAGTGAGTTCATTAATAGAGGAAACCGACAAAGTTGGATTCACTCAAAAATAATCTACAGAGCATTAGTTATGTATTTTACAAGTTAAGCATCAATTTGAGTGTACATTTAAAGCTAGTTTTGAAACCTATTTGCAAACCCATGTTCTGGAGCTGAACTGGGCTCATAACCATTTTTTTGATTGGAGCCCAGGTTAAGCCAGAACCAACAAAATTTGAATGACCTCATTTGGATTTAAAACGAAAAAGATATGAAATTCTAAAGTTATACCTTATTTCAGCTTATAATTAAGACTTCACAGGAATTTCTAAAACCCACAAAGACATGGGAGGACATAAGCGGCTCAGATCAAGCGGGGAGGTCCTCAATGGTTGAGATCTTCCAAAGGAAGATCTAAACTATCAAGATCTCCCGAGGAAGATCTACATCGTCGAGACCTCACAGGGAGGTCTGGGACGGTCCAGATGTTCCAAGGAGGACTTTGATGGTCCAGATCGTCGAGGAGGACCTTGACGGTCAAGATCTACCCGGGAGGTCATGAATGGCTGAGATGACCTCGGGAGGTCCTAAGTGGAGGTCCAACGTCCTGCACCTCCAGGGAGGTCTGGACGGCCACGATCACTCAAGGGGAGGTCTTGGACGCTCAAGATCTCCTGGGAGGAGGTCTGGACGTCCCAGACCCAGCGCGCACGCGCTCGGACATGGAATAAATGCGCGCGAGACACAAAGAGGTCCGCGCGGGAGGTCTTAAATGCGCAACATGGGAGGATTAAATGCAGTTAAGACACGCCAATGATTTCAATGATTTGAGCACTTGATTAGTGCATTAACTCGGCGGATCTCTGTCCTAAAAACGACAATAGCGTCGTTGCCTTGTCCGACAAAGACCCGGGTTCAACGAGATGGTTCTCGCCGGCGATGTAGGCCTCGCCGGCGACATCCAATGGTACCATTGGGTCCGCAATAACCATGCACACCCAATGGACCTCCTCTCAACGGCGGCGACGGCTTTGAACACCGGCGAGCCGGAGAGGACAAAATGACCAGCACGGCCAAAATCCGAAATGCAAAAGCTCAGCGACATTCAAGCGTGTGCTCAATAAAGCTCCGCAACCTCATACACGCAGTGCCCAGTAGCTAAAGGACTATCGGGAAGTACCTGGAGGTCCTGAAGGTGCCGGGGAGGTCGAGGATGGTGATGGCCTGAGTTGGAGAAGATGGGAAGCTTCGCTACTCAAGACCAAGCTCCAAGCTCCACTAGTCCTCTCCTGAAAATGTTAACCTAACAATGGGTTAGGTTCAACTCCAGGAGATTTGGGGGAGCTGAAAATGAGCAAGAGGTTGCGAGGGAGCCACTGGAGCAAGCCTTCACCACCGAGGGCTTCAAGCTTCTCAACAATGGCGGCCAAGAGTGGAGATCAGAGGAGAGAAAAGCTCAAATGACACGGTGCAAGCTAAAGCTTAGAAGTGTGCCAAAGAAGCTAAGGGAGGAACCCAATGGGGGTTTTATACTTGGGAGAAGCAGGCACACGAGCTGGGGTTAAGCTCATGGTGAGCTCAGCCCATGGCTCGGTCCATGGGGTTGGACAAGACACGAGGTTGACATGGTGGCAGTGCTGTGGACAGAGAGGCGGAAGGTCGACCAAAGATTAAATGCGGTCAAGAAAGAGTTGTTATAAGGTACACAGTCAACAGACACGCATTAATTCACTGCTCAGGAGCACGCATGCGTGACCAAGGAAGGAGAAGAACAGGGGAGGTCATTTTGACCGTTGGATAAGCCCACGGGGAGGTCCTGGCCCTCCGATGTGGTTTTTGAACCGTTACGCTCAAATGACTGGGAGGAGGTCCCAGCCACACGATCAAGGATGGGGAGGTCGTAGCCCTCCGATTTCCTTAATGTGTAAGCGCACGTGGGAAAATGGGATTAGAGGTCCAAGGCGTTGGATCTCCATCCAACAGTCTTGGACCTCTGTGAGGTCTTAACCGCACATGAACTTAAGAACATGAGGGGGAGGTCATGGCCTTAGGATTTAAATCCAAGGGCACACAACCAAAGGGAGGTCTGAGGCTTTGCGTGAAGCGCGAGGGAGGTCAAGACCTTTGGATTTTGATCCAACGGTGGTGATCAAGACAGGAGGTCTGAGCCTCTGGCGTGGCGCAAAGGAGGTCTTGAGCTTGCACAACACACAAGGGAGGTCATGGCCATTAGATTTAGATCTAAGGGCAACGACCTCACGTCTTGTGGGAGGTCTGCGCATAAGACAAGGAGGAGGTCGTGACCGTGGATTTTAATCCAACGGTGCACAACATGAGATAGGGGAGGTTGGGGCGCTTGATAGCAGGAGGAGGTGGGGGTGTTGGATCCGATCCAACGGCCACGACCTCGCTTAGGTGGGAGGTTTGCTTAGTTTATGAAGTGAGGGAGGTCATGGCCATGGATCTTGGATCCAAGGGCTACGACTCAACAAGGTGGGATGTCAAGTGGTTTGACAAACTCGTGGAGGTTTTTGAGATTTAACATGGGGAGGTCATGACCGTGGATCTTTGATCAAGCGGTTATGACCGATGAGGCGAGGAGGTCTTTGCGGTGTTGATCATGAGGAGGTCGTGGCGGTTGGATGTAAATCCAACGGCTGCGACCTGATCAAGGTGGAGAGGAGGTCTGCTGGGGTGCAGACACGGTTGAATTGGACCACTTGGCAAAGTGGCTAGCCCAAGGAACAGTGTAGGCTTTTAAATTTAGTTTTTACAGCTGAAACTTAGCAGAATTATTTGAGATAGCAATTGAACTCCAAATTTGATGAAATTTTAACTGGAGCTTGCTGACAATGAGATTAACCTTGCATAAAATTTCCAGAGGTTATTATGCAATGTATTTTTCTCAGGAAATTCATGAAGGTTGTTCAAGGATTTGTTTTACCTCCAAAATTTATCAAACAAGTTTTACATCTTGGGATATTTTTCAGAGGGGTCCCACATCAGTTTTGGGACCAAGGAGAATATAATCCAAATGTTTGGCACAAGATTTAAGATAATTGGAAAAGGAGTTTGACTTTTGGTCAACAAGAGCTTGTGTTTTTGGATTACACAACTCTTGGACAAGAATTACATGAATGTTTAGGGGTTTTCAAGGTGTGAGAAAAAGTTTTAATTTCTACACCTTAATTATATTTGAACAAACCCTGTTTATACAGTTGGGATGTTACACGAAGAAGTGCTTTTCGAGTTTTCGTACTTCCGCCAGATAAGATGACATCTTGGTACTTGAGCATTGATACTCTTTCCCTACTTTATTCGCTACCGCTTGAGAATCGCCTTTCACTAATAATCTGCGAATCCCGGCTTAACGAGTGTCAAGTCCCGCCAAGAACCTTCATATTACGCCATATTATTTGTGGCAGAAAATTTAATCGGATGGCGACTTGATGTGTTCGCCAAGAGGATATCAGATCACTCCAGCCCGACCCTTTTAACATCAAAGAACCGTCAAAGTACATTGTCCACTCCTCGTGGTGTTCATACACGGCCCTTGGGTGGGTTCGGTGTTTGTCCATTCGCAATGAATTCTACTACCGCTGGGACTTTATCATTGTAAGTGAAATGAAATGGAGGTCGAACGCCCCTAGTTCAACTGCCCATTTTGCTATTCGTCCTGATGATTCCCTGTTTCCAAGGACTTGACCAAGGGGATATCCCGTCGGTACGACCACTTTGTGGGCCCGAAAGTAATGCCTTAGCTTCCTTGAAGACATAAGGAGACCATAGAGCAACTTTTGTACCTGTGGGTATCTTTCCTTTGGTCCATGTAAGACCTCGCTTACGTAATAAATCGGTCGTTGGATGTTATCCTTTCACGACCGAAGACACCGCCTTGTTTGTGGAGTTGTCGCCACGCACATTAGCAAGAGCTCCGGTCTCGAGAGACTAAAACCGGCACTTGTAAGGTACTTTTAAGTTCTTCAAAGGCATCGTTTGCCTCTTTAGTCCATTCAAAACTCCCATGTTTCCGGAGAAGTTTAAAGAAAGGTAACCCTTTTTCTCCTAACCTTGCTATGAAACGACTTAGCGCTGCCATACAACCGATTAGTTTTTGGACTTTCTTCTTCGTGGTCGGAGGTCGATCCGGTCGATGGTCGCTATCTTTATCGGATTCGCCGATACCTCTAGCCGAGACTAGGAAACCAAGCAATTTTCAAATTGAAACTCCAACACACACTTTTCCGGATTCAACTTGAGGTTATGCCTTCTCAAAGTTGTTGAAAGTTTCTTGTAAGTCGAGATGTGGTTGTTAGCGTTGGTGGTCTTTACGACGGATCATCAACGTAAGCTTCTAAATTCGACCTATTTGCGGGCTAAAGGTTTTTGCATCAACCTTTGAAAAGTTGCACTAGCGTTTTTGAGACCAAATGGCATCTTAACATAACAGTAAGTGCCATATGGAGTGATGAAGGAAGTTTTCTCCTCATCCTCTTTACACATACTAATCTGGTGGTACCCTGAATACGCATCTAAAAAACTTAGTAATTCGCACCTAGAGGTAGAATCTACCAGTTGATTAATGCGTGGAAGGGGAAAATCGTTCTTCGGACAAGCTTTATTAAGATCTATAAAGTCGATACACATTCGCCATTTCCCATTATTCTTCCTAACCATTACAGGGTTGGCGAGCCACTGAGGGTGGTTGACTTCACGAATGAATCTAGCTTTGAGAAGCTTGTCAATCTCTGACTGGATTGCCTCCTTCCGATCAGGTGCAAAACGCCGCAGCTTCGCTTGATCGGTTTTTATCGCCGAGAGCTAGCTGTGCTCGATCACCTCCGGGGACTCGGCATATCGGACGCCCGCCAAAGTAACACGTCTTGATTTGCTCGGAGGAAGGAGACGAGCGACTCTTCCTATTTAGGATCGAGCCTTGCCCCGACCAGAACCTTGCGAGTAGGTGGGCCAGGATCTTCTGGTCCATGTAACGACTTGGCGCTGTCCGGAGAAGTGCCTTTGTCGAGGGATACCTCTTTTGTCCGGTCGGAGGGTTTTGGTGTCATCTTGGTCTTGTGTGCTTGGCTCGCATGGCGATGAATTAGCCTTTACGGTCGGGAGTTCATCGACCGGTTCTAAGGATTTTCGATCACATGCATAAGCCATTTTATGATCACCCCGAATAGTGATGACTCCTTTCGGCCCCGGCATTTTCAAACTTTGATAACCGTAATGCGTGGCTATCAAGAATTTTGCTAACGTTGGTCGACCAAGAATCCAGTTATATGCGGATTCAAAGTTTACCACATCAAACGAAATTTTTCCGCTCGAAGTTATCAGCCTTCGAACGTAACGGTAAGGAAACTTATCCTATCGGTTTAGCGGTGGAGCCAGAACTATGCCATGAAAAGCATATTTCACTGGTTTCACCTTTGACATGGGGACCTGCATTTCTTCTAAAGCTCCCGAAAATAATATATTCAAAGAACTACCTCTATCTACCAAGACTCGATTAACCCTACAATTATTAATGGTTGGTTCGACAACAATAGGGAACCTACCGGTCGAGTCGAAGGAATGAGGCGATCGTCCTTCTTTGAAGAAATATGCGATGTCCGACCACTTCGATTGCTTGATAGTGTTCGGAGATTCGATGAGGTTGACCTCCCGCTCCACGGCTTTCAGGTGACGTTTGGATTCATATGAAGAGGATTCTCCAAAAATCATGTTGACTGTATGTTGGGGATCCTAGTATTCCATCTCTTCGTCACCATCCTTGTCCTTTTTGGAGCTCATTTCTCCGGGTTCTGGTATTGCGGGAAATTGTCCTTCACCTGCATAATAATCTTCCAGTTTCTTTTGCCAAACTCGACAGGTGCGTAGATCATGCCCTACCTGCTGGTGAAGTGGACACCACTTCTTCTTTTTCTGGAATCCTTCGGTCGAAGCTTTCGTCTTGCCCCGACCGGTGTAGTCCTTTTTGCTCTTCATGAATTTATCAGGAATGGCTAGAACCTCATTGTCGTCGGATCTGCGGTTCTTCTTCTTCTTGAGAGACTTCTTGTTCTTTTTCTCTGGTTTGTCCAGGCCAGGCTGAGGAATCTTGTCTTTCCGATTAATGGCTTCGCACCACTCGATTGCTTCGCTAGCGGTAGCATACTTGTCGGCCATATCAAAAAGCTCAACGGTTGTTCTTGGGGGGTTCATTGCTATGTCCTCCGTAAACCGTCGATTCCTTAGACCTGTTTTGAAGGCCTGAATAACAGAGGATTCTGCGACCTCGGGAATAGAATTGCGAACTTGGCTAAACCTCTTGATGTATTGACGTAGGGTCTCATCAGAGCCCTGCCGTATTCGGTGGAGATCATCCTCCTTTCTAGGGCGATCGTACGTACCCTGGAAATTTGCAATCAGAAGGTCACAGAGTTGCTCCCAAGTATAGATCGTTCCGACCGGTTGGTTCAACAACCACGACCGGGCAGACCCTTCGAGTATGGTGGGTAGATAGTTGGCCATCACATTTTCATCGCCTCCAGCAGCTCTGATGGCGGTGGTATAGATTTGGAGAAATTCGAACGGATTTTGAGTTCCATTAAACTTGTCCAAATTGGCCGGTCGGAACCGGTTAGGCCAACGCACAGCTTGGAGCCCTGCAGAGAAGGCCCGACAACCTGTGATTGATTCATGACGCCTTCTCTGGGAAGGTGCCGGATTGTAATCGGTCGGAGACCGGTTCCTAAGATTGGAACGCTGGAACTTCGGTGTGCCGATCCGGTCGTGGACATTGGTATGATGTCTCCGACCGCCTACTTGATTCGAGACGATGCCAAGATCGTCCAGTCCAAGCGATGGTTCTTCTCGACGTGATAGGGAGTGGCTTCATGAAATAACCTTCTCCCCTCATGACTCCTTGGTCGGAATCGTCGAGGAGGCCTTGGTATCGACTGTTCCCGAGTATGACCATGCTTGTCCCTGGCTGAGGGAGGAACGGTGAGATGAAGTCATAGTTTGACTCCTCAAACCCTTTGTTCCCGATATGCTTCAAAGGCGCCGCATGGTGCATTGGAGAATTTCGGATACTTGACCTACAAGTCGCATACAAAACTCGAGTTCCTCGCTAAAGCAAGATCAGAATTATTTAATATATCTTGAACACGCCATAAGTTTTGTATAGCTATCGAAGGTCTCGGGGTTCAGACCGTCGAGGTGTACGCAGACTGAACCCTCCCCGACCCTCGATTTGATCCGCCCTATCAACTATTCTAGGTGGGCGAAGTGCCAAGCGAATTAGTTCATGGACGTCGATCAGTTCCGTGGCCTCCGGAAGTTGGTGCCTGACGGCTCGGATCATCTCTAACAACACGTGATGGCGTGGCAGAGAGTGTAGGACCGCAGGCATCTTGATTTTCATCTCCGATCGCGACTGACCGTGCCTCCAAAGATCGATCTTCTGATGAGCTTCCATCGTAACTAATGGAGAGCTTATTAGTGCTTCTGCCAGAAGTTTCCACGACGGAGAGCGGTCGGAGATGAGCACCTCCTGAGGTCTCCTTAGCCTGATTCGGCATACTGCCGATCGTATGCTGAGTGTGATTATCCCCACGTGGTCTGTGACCAGTGGAGGCTTCATCGACACTGTTACCAGATGTCGGTTGACTCCTGGAATTGCCAGAAGCCGTAGGAGAGTATCTTTCAGCCATGATTTCATCGAGGGTATAGAGATTTTCGAGTGAAGGTGCTGAAATTTCTTCACTGCTTTTGCTTGGTCGGAAAGGTAGGGCTTGAAGAGATCCTCGACATTCCGAGCTGATCGAATGGTCGGTCTCGATTGCGCCACCGGTAATGGTGGCGCATCCTCGTCCATCCGGTCGATCTCGCTATCGTCGACGACGTGCGAGCCGGTGGAGGAGGAAGATGAGGATGATCTGCCATTTTCCTCCATAGCACGAATGCATCCTTCCATGTCGAGGTTGTCATAGTCCGCCAAGTCGAACCAATTCTCCTCATCCTGCATCCGCATATTCGCATTAACGATTGCTTTAACTTGGGTGAGAATTTGTGTGAGCGAAAGTTTCTTCAAGAAACTTACGTCTTCTTCCCCACGGACGGCGCCAGTTGTCGACGATCGAATCGCCGATCTTATGAAAATAAAAGGAGGAAAATGACGTAGAGTATCTTGGAAGAGAATGGGGGCTGCTCTTTATTTATATGAACTGGGTTTACAAGACTTGACTAGGGACTATCTCCAATTACACTGAATGTATTGAATACTACCGCTTGACTTCGTGTTGCCTTCATTATTATTTGTTGTGTGTCTCTCTCCGTCTTCTGCGCTTCACCATTAAATAACTCCCGAAGGGACGGCAGTTACTCCTGGGAAAGACGTCATTGATGAAACGTTACAACTGGTCGGAGGTTTAAGGTAGTTAACAATATGCTAACTGCCTTGCGGTTAAGTATTTGTGAGACATTTAACCGCAAGGTGGTTTATCGTCGAGTCTTGTATGTCATCGTAAGTTATGGAACGCTTAGCACGTGTTTCATTCATCATACGGTTAATGGTACTGCTCATAGCATTTCGAAGAGCCACCGGTCGAACCTAGTCCCACCAGTGGTACCCATCGTAACCTCTCGAATCCTTACGACCCGGTGAGGTCGTTAGCCTTAGGGTTACGCACCATGAAGACGTATGGTCTTTTATGTATTTAAATTAATACATAGAGGTTTTAATCCTCGTCACAAATGATATTCAATCCTAGATTCAATAGCTAACAAAGCAATTTTGACATGGCCAAGGTCACAAAAAGATCATCAATTGTGCAACTAGCTAAAAGATCCACAAATTGTAACTTTCAGTTCAAGTTTTCTTAAAGTTCTAGCTCATTAAGCAAAGACTAAGCTACACATGTGAAAGCATGATAATTCTAGCAGGTAAAAGAACTAGATATAGAACTGAGCAAGAATTAAAATACTAAAGCTCAAAAGGGTAATAAGCAAAGCTTATCAATTTAAATGACAAGTAGTAAAGCTTATATTACAATGCATCTTTTTGTTATTTTAATATGAATGCAATATGATACAATGAGATGCAAGAAAAACTCAAAAGCTTAAAAAGATAGAAAGATTGGAAAGTTCAGAAGAAGATCAAGGAAAGATCAGAAGAGAACCAACTCCCCCTCAAACTTACCCATAGGGGTAAATTACCCCTAACTCGTTCCTCAAGGTGGCAAACCTAGTTGGGTCTAAAGGCTTGGTGAGGATATCAGCTAGCTGAGCCTCGGACTCCACAAATTCTAGTACAATATAACCCTTCTCTACATGGTCTCTAAGGAAGTGATAGTGAATGTCAATGTACTTGGTCCTATAATATTGCACATAGTTTTTAGCAATATTAATGATAGAAGTGTTATCATAGAGAAGAGAAACACTAGCAAAAGCTAACCCATAGTCCTTGAGGAGTGACTTGCTCATGAAGATAACCAATCATCTGATCCGGAGGATGACGCCTCTGAATGTGAAGTGGAGCGCCTAGGGGAGATAGCACCTCTTCGACCTCCGTAGGTACTGTTGATGATGAAGATGCAGCATGAGCCTCAGTTGAAGGTGAATAAGTCAAAACAGGTTCTTGAGCTGGAATAGGAGCGCCAGTAGCAGGCCGGAGACCATCATCAACTCCATCATCATCTTACTCCACAAAGATGCTCTCCGTCACTTGTATGTGACCTAAATGTCTGATCTAGCTCAAGGGCTAGTCTTATCAAAAGTAACATTGCAAGTCTTCTGAATAACGTTTGTCTCAACACTAAGAACCCGAAAACCCCTCAAATATGCAGAATAACCCAGAAATGAACCATAAAAAGTTATTGACTCAAATTTATCTAGGTTTCTTATCTTGAGAATGAAACACTTGGCTCCAAAAACTTGAAAATGAGAAATATAGAGTTTTCTACCAAACCGAAACTCATATGATGTCTTGCCCAAAGATGGTTTCAAGAAGACACGATTGGCAATATGACAAGCTGTAGCAATAGCTTTGGCCCAAAACCTCCTCGAAGTGCTATACTCATCTAGCATCTTCCTAGCCATCTCAACCAAGGTTTTGCTCTTCCTTCGCCACGCCATTTTGTTGAGGGATGTGCGGAGAGGAGAACTGATACTCATACCACGCTCAACACATAAAGAGGAAAATGAGACATTCTTGAACTCCGTGCCATTATCACTACGGATTGCTCTCAAGGCACCAGAGAGTTCAGAGGCCAAGTGAAAAACGTGATCAAAAGCTTCATCCTTCGATGCAAGAAAGAACACCCAAGAGTATCTTGAGAAATCATCGACTATGACAAGAATATACTATTTGCCACCAACTAACCGAACCCTAGCAGGACCAACGGTATCCACGTGAAGCAACTATTTCGGCCTGTCAGTCATGACCATAGTCAATGAAGGGTGTGAGGCAGCAACTTGCTTACTATGCCTGCAGGGCACACATACATCATCCTTGACGGCTTTGAGTTTGGACAATCCTCTCATGAGATCAAGGCTGTAACTCGTGTCAGATGATCAAAACCAGTGTGCCCCAAATGACGGTGCCAAAGCCAGAACTTGAAATAAGATGCGATCAAACACTTGAGAGATCTAGTAAGAGATTCAGAAAAGTCAGCTCCAAAGATCCTACTAACTCTAGAAATCCCAAAGACGAGTTAACCAACTGAATCAAGCACACATCAAGTATTTTTCTTAAACCTAGTCTCATAGCCATCATCAAGAAGCTACGATACATAAAGCAAGTTGTACCTTAGCTTGTCCACAAGGGAAACATCCTTCAGGATGAACTTGTCGTTCACCCTGATCGATCCTGTTCCTTCGATCCGCTCTTGTGTATCATCTCCAAAGGTGATGAAGTCATCACCCGTCGACCGCATGAAGGAGGTGAACCATCTTGAGTCCCGATCATATGGCATGAACACCCGGAGTCGACGAACCATGTGTTCTTCCGGAAAATCAAAGCATAGAAGTTCGATGTGTCTCAATACTGGGGTTAGTTAAACATGACTTGGGAACCCAGTACTGAGACACATATCTGCGAGATATGTAAAACAGAATTGCTAGCCTTAATCCTACTTGAAGTCCTATCATGAGCAATAGTTACAAGAACATGAGATGCATCCTGTCTAGGAACATGATGATAATAAGCATGTGAAACAAATCCTAGTCCAGGTTTCTTGTTTTCTAGATGATCATGTCTCATGAAAGCTCTAGGTTGATGAGATGAAAATCTAGCAAGATTCTTTTTAGCATTTTTCAACCTACGCCAGCAAAATTCAAACAAATGCTCATCCTTCTTGCAATAGGTGCAATGGTACTTGGTACCACTGGGAGATACACCTTTTGACTAAGAAGATGGTTAGGCAAAACCCATAGATTTGAAAAGAGTTTTTGTAGTTGGGTTTTGAACTCAATTATACCATTTTCTAAGACTTGAATGACATTTGGCTTGAACTTGTCTTGGGAAAAGTTGTATCCTAGCCCTTACATCCCATAAGGAGTTTTAGACTTGTCAAGAATCATATTAAATTGTTTCTTACCCTTAGAAATTTTTTCTAATGTGTCCTTAAGATAAGTATTTTCTTTCCCAAGGTTAAGACATGATTCATAAGTTTTAGCCTTAATAGCTCTAGCATGCTTCTCCTTAGGAATAGTAACTTCAAGCTTAAGGGCTTCACATGAAGCACAAGGAGTAGAATTAATTTTGTCCTTGAGCTTGACATACTTAACTCTAACCGCTTCTAACATGTCATTCACTTCACGTTTACGTTCTGAGTAGAAAGAGCAAGTGCTAGACTCATCCTTATCAGAACCTACCAACTTACTAGATTCTAAGAATTTTTCACATGAAGTAGATTTAAACTCAATTAATTCAGTCATAGCATTTTCTAGTTTGTGCATAAGTGCTTATTCCTAGCCACAGTGAACTCTAAAGCCTTATCCTAACTAAGCAATTGCTCATAGATGGTATCACATCTAGCTGAGAGAACTTTATATGATGGAGGTACCTCATTGATGTCGTCAATGTCGACGGAGTCGGCCATGAAGCACATGCCGGTGAAGTCATTTGCCTTTCCTTTCTTCTTTTCTTGAGGGAGCTCCTCCTCTTTGTCCTCCTCGTTGTCGGAGTCCACATCGCTCATGGATTGCTCTCTAAAAGTGGCAAGGACTCAGTAAGCGGCCTTCACGAGCTTGGCAGAATCAAACTTAGACTTGTTCCCTTGAGGCTTCCTTCAAGCTGCCTTCTCCTCCTTGTGGTTGCTCTTCCCTTTCAGCTTGGGACAGTTAGCCTGGATGTAGTAGAGCTCTCCACACTCATAACATGTCACATGACCATCTCTCTTCTTGTTTCTCACATTGTGATAGGCTCGTGTGAACTTTTTGGCTAACTCAAGTTCGGGGATAGTCTCAAATTTCTTCTTTATGAATTGCAAACAAGCAAGCAAGTGAAAATCCAGAGAAAGATTCAGAAGAGCCATCAGAAGTTCTCTTAAAAGGGTGTGCTACTAAAGCCATGTTCTCCTTCTTAGGATGATCAACCCTCTTGATGTCATGAGTCTTGAGCTTGCTATAGAACAACTCCAAAGTGAGATTAGAGAGATTGACATTCTCTTCAATGGCAGTAGCCTTCATCTCCCACTCCTTGGTGTTGATTGCAGCAAAGAGATGGGTAGCATTCTCAGACTGAGAATACTCGATGTCGACCGGTCTCAACTAATTGAGCACCTTGTTGAAACAAGCGAATATATCATCGATGCACTCTCTAGGACGCATTTCGAACATGTTGTATTCTCTCTTGAAGACTGTTTGACGTACTTACTTGATTTGGGATCAACCCTCATGGTAGCTTTTGAGGGTGTGTCAAATCTCGTACGCAGTTTCAAGGTGACAGATCCTATCATACTCCTTCCTGTCTACCAAGCCCGGCATATAGGAGGTTCTTTGTCTTGTGGTTGTTAGCCAAGAGAGCTGCTGAAACCAGCGTAGCAACCTCAGGCAAGACGAGCGAGGCTCAAACAATCTCCCATATAGCTTGACCTTCACTCTGAAGGTAGATTCTTCCAATAGGCATAGTCAAGCCCACTGAAGACATGTGGCTTGGTGGAGTACTTTTCCATCGCCAAGTGTAGTGACCAGTTAATATCAAGAATGAACTAACCGGACTCTGATACCACTTGTTGGACCAAAACGGCGACTAGAAGGGGGGGGAGGGGGGTGAATAGGAGCTCTGCGTATTTTTCACCTTGATCAGATTCAACTCAATTTTCTCTCTATTAGCTATGAAAGCTTTGAAGATCAACACACAAGCACAGTGGATGTTTTGTATTGAATCTAATCGAAGCCCTGAAGCACAACAACTAAAAACACCAAAAACACAAAATAAGATGATTCGGGCGGTAGTACCGATGAACAGTAGCGGTGGTGACGATGCACAGTAGTGTCGGTGAACAGTAAAATCAGCGCAAGAATAGTAAAATCAGCCCGAAACCAAAACCCAGAATCGGCTCAACTTTTCATCTGGTGATCCCAATCCCCTCAAATTTCAACCATAGCTCATCAAGAAGGTTAGAAACCTATTCCAATCGATGATCGAGAAGATCAAAGCTAAGGTTCCACGAATTTCATAGATGAGGGAAGGAGGGCGCAAGAACCTTTGAAAATCAAACTGTGATCCTATTACTTGCTCGTGGGTAAGAGATGATCAAGATGATCCTAGATGTATTCCCACATGTCACAGCGAGCAAGATCTTAGTAAGAAACCAAAGGAAAACCAAAAGATCATCAAAACCCAAAAATCACCAAAGAGAGAGTAAGAACAAGAAGAGACTCATCTTGAAGAATCTTGCTTGGAATGATTTGACATTGAAGTTAGTTTACAGCCACTCCACCATGGAGGACAAAAGCTCAACACTTGAGCATACAATCAATCCATCTCTTACAAAACCTAGACGTAACTACTTCAAAATCCCTAAAACACAAATTAGGGTTTCTCTCTAGGATGGGCTTAGGAACTCCACATCTGGACATCCCCTTATATAGTGGAGGCTAGGCTATGAGAGGAAACCTTAATGGGCACCCGTTAAGCCCACACACAAATGAGTCTACACTCACGCACGCTTCTCAAAGCGGATGATGAACCGGGCTTCTCGAATCTGTTCCTTCATGATCTTTATCTTCATTTGACCTAAATCGTCTCTACTTGCACCGTCTTCCATCGCGCTTTAGCCAAAAGTCATCAAGGCGGTATTTTGGTGAAGTTACCAAAATACCCTTTCCCGATCCTTATGCAAAGACCGAGTCCAGTCTTCATGAAGCAATCCCATGCTTCGCCACGTATAGATTGATCAAACGACTCTCTTCGTATCGGCAAGTCTCTCCCATCCAACTTCCACCGAAACCACCTTGGTACTTACACTGACCCCGCGCCGCTTGATGTAACCCGTCGCACTGAACTTCCCGTTCGGTCATGCTTATCCATTTTGCGCCATGCTTGAGTCTACTGATTTCACCCATCATCCTCGATCGTTCTGGACCTCAGCTCTCCAAACCTAGTCCCAATCATTCTCTCCGTTGACCATCATTGACCTTGAAGCCTTCCGCACAACAATAGACTAAGAAATCGTTTCTGAAAATAAGTTCTTTGCAACTTGACCCACGTTAATCAAAATATGCATTATGCAACACATATGCACTGAAATCCATGAGATTGACCTGACCTAAGAAAATCCCCGCCAAGCTGGCCAGCAAGCTGGACAAAATCGATTAGACCGCCACCCATGGCCGGTCTGACAGCCTGCTATAGTCTGATAGCTTCTGAAATTTGCCGAAAACACGTGGTTCAACAAACTCTCAACACCATTGTCAATTGTATCATCATTCTAAGATCATGAGTGCATCCCTATAATATCCACACTAAGACAATTTGTTATTACTTGTTTAAATTATATTTTTATTGCATCAAGTTATCAATTCATGATACATCAACTCATCAAGGTTATTACATCAAGTCATCAAATATATTTTGATCACACTAAGATAACATCTCTTCTTATATAATTACACATATACATAAATGTAACATATACATAAGCTTGGACTAATGCTTGCTATTCTATATTCATCTCACTTGTTTGGGCTGATGCTGGAGACAGTGATGCCTGCAATTCTGTTCAGCCGCCTAGCCGCCTTAGGCACTAGGTGGCCACTGACCGTCCATCTAACGCCTAGCGTCTAGGTAAACATTGCTCTAGTATGCTCAGTTTGTCTGAACTGTAACCCAGTCATGCGACCTTAGATCGCACGTACCAGTTACAAGGGGCACGAAATGGATGGAAGCGTAAGAACTTTCAGGCCATCCATTTATCGAAGGGGCGACTGTGAGTCTGTGACTGCTCTTGCTTTTGGCCCTGTCCTAATCGTTGAGCCGTCAGGCGCTAGAACCAAATCGTTGATTAGTTGCATGCCGAAAATTTCAATCACTGCGATGTCCTACTAGCTAGCACACATGAGTAACTGGCCGGCATTCGGCCATGAGAACTGCTTGCTATCGACGTGTTCTGTTTCCATTTGTTACCGGTCGTTCGCTTCGACTACGAAACATTGGAATGGTGATGTTCCGACTATTTTTGGCTGCGCTGCTTTTTTTAACAACTTGCTGTTTCTCCGCAAAGTCATGAAGTTTTTGTCTGTTTTATATCACTTGTATATATATATATATATATATATATATATAAATACTTGTTCTTTACTGGTCAGATCATAGGTGAGGGCAGAATCTGTCTTTGAATAGGTGGGTTCCTTTCTTTCTTTTTCTTGAGACCTTCGCTTTTGTTGTTTTTTATTGCACTAATCGGTTTTTGGGAGTACAATGAAAAGTTAGTGTCGGATACGGATTTCGTAAATTCAAATCCTTTGTGAAAACACTGTGACATTCTTTGAATCAGTAGATAGCACTCACAGACATATTGCTGAATCATTTCATACATGGCGTGAACTAAACAATTCAAATATATTACAAACATCAGAGTGACATAGACCACGTCGGCTCGAGTTTTACAAAAGGGCCGAACAGGGCAAATTAATTACATTACATGAAAGCAGTGCAAACTACAGCGGAAGCAAAAGGGTAGAGCTCATCTCTCCACAGGCAAGCGACTGGGGTAACCTATGTACGACGGATATTAACCAAGAGGTTGGATAATATCGGTTGTACGCAAGTACCGAACGAGTCCACTAGACTGAGGCGAGACCTAGACTACAGAACTAGACTACTCTTCATCGTTTCCTTGTCTGTTGGCTTCTAGGTCCTCGTAATAGGCATAATCTCCTTGATCCACATTTTCTGAAGGGTTTGGGGGAGAGCGAGAATGAACACACCTTCCATGCCCGCGAGCCAACACATAAGATGCAATAATATACATGCAAGGTTTAACAAGGATGGCTCGGGTTCTTTTATTTGCTAAAACAATGTTTTCAATTATCATAATTACAAATTCCTATCACTTAGCATTTTTACCAAATTGCATTTTATTAAAGAGAGTAATTGTGCAATATTTATATCAGCAGAGGTTACCTCCACCTTTATGCTTATTTTTTATTGGGACTATCCCCATTTATTAACACCACTAAGTTCAAAAACCATAGAAAATCCAATCTCAGGACTAGGTGAGCCTGACCAGATTTACCTACCACCCACAAAGTTTTATAAATAGAACTAACTCTAGTTGAGTTCCCATGTCCACCTTTGACCATAGGTACGGCTATTTAAACAGTTTAGACTCTACAGAGGTTGTACACTGTACCCCACAAGAGACAATCATACTTGTTGCCCCACATGATTCCTTAGTCATGTAGTTGAGCAACTATCACTGTAACCTTTCAAATTATCTCGCCCCTTTCATCATCTCACCCATATGGGGTTACGCCCATATGTTGTGCGGGATGTTCACCTTAGTGTCTAGCGTAGTTGGACTACGCCACAACGACTGGCAACTCCACCTTTCATCGGTGTTCCTTTCAAGCCGGATGTATCACGCGCTTGTAATTTCCCGTTATCCATCCAGCGAGATGATATTCAGGGTTTAATAATTTTACTAAGTCAAGTTGCACTTTGCAGACTTGTGGTTGCACATGTTTTACAAGGGAGGTCATGACAAGATTAAGTCCTTAATCCCTCCGGGCGGTTCATTCCACATACTAACCACTCTCGTGCCTGACGGCACACACCACCATTCCATCTGCCCAGATGTGGTAAAAGCAAGTTATTAGGGTTTTGAGGAGTAAAACCATGTTTGAAGAGATGATGATTAGGGTATTTTAATGCCCTGGTACTTAAGCAATACTAGCATGTCGTTTAAGTACAATCTATAACTAGTAATTACCACATAGTTACTAAGGTGACATGGAATAATGGATTCAATTATCAATGGATGGCATAATAATTAATTAAGCATCAAATGGGTATTTAACTACCTTAAGACTTAATATACATTTGATTAAAGAATTAAAGCATGCAATTTTGGTAATTTAAACGAATATAATATACATAAAATGTAGACTCAAAATGATCAAAGTATTAACTTGCCTTGGTTATAGGTAAGATAGTCTTGTGCTGATCAAGTTGGAGATCTCCCGCTTCTTCGAACCCTATTCGGACGAACATACCGGAAAAAGAAACAATAAGCAAAGAGATCAAATAAATACTAAAAAATGATAAATGAATTCCAAATTAAATAAGATTAGTGCCATTAGCAAGATCTTTAATTTACAAAATTTTAGAAACAAATTTCATAATTTGTGGAGTTATAACGGAGGAGAACGGAGCTTCCGAAGTTTGAAATTGAATTAATTCAAAAGAATTAAAAGAGGAGAGAGAAAATGGTCCACTGACATGTGGAACGCATTGAATAGTGCCTGATCTATGTGCACAGTGTATGGACCGAAGGTCAACATGCATTGTGCATGTGGTCCATGGGTCTGGTCCATACTATGTGGGGCCCACCTGTCGGTCACTAGAGGCAAACCAACTCAAAAGTCGGTCATTACTATTACGCGGGCCCATGCGGTAGTGGCACAAAGTGGCAGTTGAGGCATTAATTAAACCAGTTAAATAATCATTTGTCTTAAGTGCCGATAGTAATTAGGTTCATTAACCACGCAGCATCGTTCCGGTCGGAACGCAAAGACGGCCACGCTCAAGATGGTTTGGCTCGGCACCCGGCAGAGGCGGGCTCAGTGGCAGCCAATAAGGACCAAAATGGAATGCTCTTGGCGAGGCGGAGCCGATGATGGGGGTGGCACGTCCGGAAGATCGCCGGAGTGATGGCGCGGTAGTGGGGAAGCGGCGGCGGCGGCACGGCTTTAAGGCCAAACGACGCTCTGGTGATTCATGACCCAAATGGTTGAGAGCAAGGGCTAGAAGAGAGTTAGGGGGACTCACCAAGCCAAAGAAGGGGGCGGGAGGTGGCCGGAGGAGGGAGATCGGTGGTGAAGAAGGGAGTGGCCGGAGTTGGGAGAGAGGGCCGGATGTGGTGATTGTGGTGGACCAAAACCGAATCCCTTTGGGGGAAAGTACTCCTTGGCATCGGGGGCACGCGGTGACAGGGTCGGTGAGGCGGTGGCGGTGCCGGAGCAGTGGATCACCGGCGAGGTGGCTCGGCCGAAAAGGGGGAAAATGGGCGGCTCTTTGGTGGGACTTACCAGGGAGCAGGGCGATGCGGGGGAGGCAAAGGAGCATAGGGTGCCTCTTTATAGTTGAATAAGAGGGCAATGGAGGGGAGAGAGCCGTTGGGCACAAAGGTGCACGAGGTCTCGAGGCGGTCATGGGCACACTAGCAAGCTTCGGGCGCGACGACGACTTGAGCGGGCGTCTTGATGGGGCAGGCGGAGGTTGACGCGATGGTGACATTGGTGACATGGGCGGTGTGGCGCAGCAGTGAGGCACCCAAGGCCAGAGCTGGGCGAGGACGGCATGGCGTCCAAGGCGTGGTCGTGGTGAGTGGCGATGAGACTTGACGAGGAGGGGGGCACCAGAGTTGCGAGTGGGAGGGGAGCAAGTGCAGTGCAGAGGGCGTAGGCGGAGCACGAGGTGGCAGGGGGCGGTGTGCGCGGTGGCAGGCACTGACCAGCGGCGTGGGTGGGCACCGGGGTGAGAAAGAAGAAGGCTGGGGGGATGAGCAAGGGCAGCTGGGCCGGACGACCGAAATGGAGGAGGGGAGTGGGCCGGTGCCCAAGGGGAGATTCGGGCTTAGCCCAAGAAAAAGAGGAGGGCAAAATGAGAAGGGGCCCAAAATTTGAAAAGGTGAATTCAAATTTGAAATTTGAATTCAGGAATTGCAAGGAGGTCCGAAACACAAATTTGAGTTTAGCTAGAAGCTAGAGGATTTGAGAATATACGATAATTTGAATTGAGGTTTGCGAATCGAGAGTCAAATGGTAAATACTATTCACGTCCGAAAACGGACTGTTACCGTTAGGCTCGGTTTGGAATACAAGAAATTTCCCTGACTCCTGCAGGAATTAAGCTGTTTTGTCTGAAATTCCTGTAAAATTCATGTTCCAAATGGGACCTTAATAAATTGACTATGGGATGCTTTTTAATCAGCTATATAGAATTGTGCGCATGGCTTGAGTACTTTCTCCGGGTCATATAATAATGTGTTTTTCAATGAAATCTTCAAAGAAATTGCCACACGTTGAATAACATAAATTACGTAGACAAGTATTCTCCTAATACTGTCAAACCAAGCTAGGATTCAACAAGAACGCTGATTGGTGAAATAAGAGGCATCAAAGCGGTTCTTATGTTTGCCCTGCTGCACTCTTTTGGAGATGCGGGGCGAACTTTTAACATTGAAAATACAGAGGCATGAAATAATTAAATATTCAACATAATTAATCATTGAAAATAGGTCCAAGTTCTCAAGTTTTAACTAATAGAATTGCACAAATATAGAGTACAACATAAAGATTCCGTAGGAAATTAGAAAGTACTAACTAGGACAATCTGATGCTCATCTTGTTATTTACATCAGATGTTTCACCTGCTACTACATGGGACAAACCATCTAGGTGAACATTGCTCGTAATACGCTCAGTTTGTCTGAACTGTAACCCAGTCATGCGACCTTAGATCGCACGTACCAGTTACAAGGGGTACGAAATGGATGGAAGCGTAAGATCTTTCAGGTCATCCATTGATCGGTATCGCAGTCTGACTGTTACTGCTCTTGCTTTTGGCGCTGTCCTAATCGTTGAGCCGTCAGGCACTAGACTAACTGGCGTTCGGCCCTGAGAACTGCTTACTATCGGCGTCTGCCGTTTCCATTTGTTACCGGTCGTTCGCTTCGACTACGAAACATTGGAATGGTGATGTTCTGACTATTTTTGGCTGCGCTGCTTTTTTTTTTAACAACTTGCTCTTTCTCCTCAAAGTCAATCTCAATATACCCGTTTCATACTCCTGGGAGTATGTACTCCCCCTTTCAGTATACCACTTAAACACATATATTATACTTCTTTATCATTTTCAGTATACTTAAATACCAATTATAAGATACTCTAATGCGACTTGATTGAAAAAAATTCATTTGAGCCTTTGTTTTTTTGCTATATATCCTTTTTCATATATAAAAGAAGTATATACACAAATTTTGCTATAAAAAGTGGAATTTAATGAAATTTTCTGTGGAACTCACTTTAGGGTATCTTATAATTATTATTGGAGTATGCTTAAATAGATAAAGAGGTATCATCATACGATTTAAGTGGTATATAAGAGGTGGGAGTACGTAAGAGAGAGAGAGATGAGGGCAAAATCTGTCTTTGAATCGGTGGGTTCCTTTGTTTTTGGTGAGACCTTCGCTTTTTTTATTGCACTAGCCGGTCGTTGGGAGTACAAGGAAAAGTTAGGCGCGGTTTCGAATACGGGAAATTTCCCTTACTCCCGTACGAATTAAGCTGTTTCGTCTAAAATTCCTGTAAAATTTATGTTCCAAATGGACCTTAATAAATTGCCTATGTGATGCTTTTTAATCAGCTATATAGGGTTCTCAGAAAAGCGAGGCGGCTCTCCTTCCTCCTAAAAACCCTAGCTGCCGCTAAACAAGCCCCCTCTTCTCCCTTCCTCCTCACTGCTACCGTTGACGGCCAACGGCGGCAGCGGGGCTTCTTCTTCTCGACGGTGGCGTCTGATCTGCATCGCGCTCCTAATGCTTGACGTCTATCCGCTGATTTCCAACGGCGTGGACTTTCGTCGAGATTGGATCTGAGGCCCTTCTCTGCCGGCTCGTCTTCGGGTGTAGCGATCCGAGGCCCTTCTCCGTAAGCTGGCATGACGACGGAGGTGGTGCGGTGCAGATCCAGATTTGACGCAGTTGGTAGAGATCGCAACGGCTCGATGGTGGTGGCTTGTGCGGCACTCGACTCCTCCCTGGTAGACGATTGTTAACCGGTTGACGCGTGGGCTACGGTGGACGTCGCCTTCCTTCGTGCTGGCGACGGTTGGGCATTAGGGATGCTACGATCGTCGTCTTGGCGATCTGGCCTTCATTGGTTAGATCCAGCGATGAGATCATGCCGTGGCGTGGTCTTAGAGCGCTGGTACCTTCGATCCGGGGTGAAAACTCTTGATCTAGCCTTCGCTGGTTGGATCCGGCAACGACGTCGACCTGAGTGGGGTTACCTTCTTGAAGGTGTTGCTTTGGAGCACCGCTGGTTGGATCCGGCGACGACGACGTGAGTCGTATACCTTCTTGGAGGCGCCGCTATGGAGACTGGTCCATCACCACCTCTTTGCTGCGCAGCTGCTGTTCGTGTGTGGACAATCTCTTGGTTGGTCCCGAAGACGAGGCTAGGTGGTTTTTTAGGTTAGCATTTGAATGACAATTTGTTTGTCATTGTTGTTTTTTGGTTATGTACATCCCTAATTAGTGCAGAGGCCGGAAGTTGTACTTCTATTATCTAAAAAATATAGAATTATGCACATGGCTTGAGTACTTTCTCCGGGTCTTACAACAATTTGTCTTTCAATGAAATCTTCAAATTAAGAAATTGCCACACGTCGAATAACATAAATTACGTAGGTTAATATAGATGATCTCTCCTACGTAGACAAGTACTCTCCTAATACTGCAAAACCAAGCTAGGATTCAACTAGAACGCTGGTTGGTGAAATAAGAGGCATCCAAGCGGTTCTTATGTAGTTTGCCCTGCTGCACTCTGATCCGGGGCGAACTTTTAACATTGAAAATACAGAGGCATGACACAATTAAACATTCAACATTATTAATTATGGAAAATAGGTCCAAGTTCTCAAGTCTTAACTAATAGAATTGCACAAATGTAGAGTACAACATAAAGATTCCGTAGGAAATTAGAAAGTACTAACTAGGACAATCTGATGCTCATATTGTTATTTACACCAGATGTTTCACCTGCTACTGCATGGAACAAACCATCTACTGCCGCAGCTATAAAACAAGTCTCTACTGATTTCTTTCTTTTTACCAAGTGCCTAAAAGAAGTCGAAATTGACAGTTTAATCAAGAGATTTGATGTCTAATCCGGCTGCACTTGTCGCGTTGCCCTTGTGTTGGGTTTGTATAGGTGATGGCGACAGTGCCATTGTGGTAAAGCACCAGTCCACGGAACCATGCCTTCGCAAGCCAATAGTATCACTGCCTGAAATTGTGCTCACTTTGCAGATCGATCAAGTTTTCGAGTGGGCAACCAACAGTTCCGGATGTGAAAGATCGAATCAATTCGCGGCAGAAACTCCATGGCTACACTATCGTGCAAAAACATCTCTGTTATAGATAGCATTGGTGTCCCAGCCGTGAACGCCAAGGCACCATGCCTATTTCCTGCTGCGGTCGTTTAGGGATAGAATCAATCTGTTGTACAACGAATCTTGTATTCCATATCTCTGACACCTCCGCTGCCCTAGGTTCTGCCCCGCCACCACTCAAACAGCCACTGTTCTCGTCTCCTCTCCAGTGATCCGTGTCGCATCTATCAAGACGCATGTTCCGATGGTCCTCGTCCTCCCCGCGCCGCTTGATGCAGGTAACCCGTCATATCAAATTTTTTGTTCAGTCATTTTTGTCTATCTTGGACCATACTTAAGTCCAATGACTTCACCTGATATCTTTGATCGTTCTAGATCTTAGCTCTCCTAGGTTAGTCCCGATCATCATCCTCACCGTTGACCATCAAGTCTCATGCACAAGTTCTTTGTAATTTGACCCACATTAGTTAAAACATGCATTATGCAACACATATGTACTGAAAACTATGAATTTGATCTAACTCACGAAGATCACCACCTACCCCGCGCATGATCAGTGCCTGACTAGCCATGGTCGGTCTGATCGCCCCTTAGCCGGTCAGACCACCTGTCGGTTTGACCACCAGCTAGTGGCCGGTCAGATTGCCCAAGGACTTAGCCAAATTTCCAGGGGTGAAAATCTGCACCCTCTCTGAAAATTTAAAACTCTATCTACTTTTGGCTCGATGCTCCAAAAATTATAAGACCCAGTGCAAACGCATCCTCTCACTTGCCTCTATACGTGATTTTTGGCCGATTTCCAAAATTCACATTTTGCCATTTGGTCGGTCAGACCGTCACTCATGGTCGGTCTGACCGCATGGCCAGTCTGACCGCCAGCCAGGCCGATCTGACCTCCTGAGATATGAAGACAGTAAGAAATTTACTGAAAACTAGGGTTTCACCAAATGCCTTGACGCTATTGCCAATTGTTTATTGCACTAAGATTAGGAGCATATCCCCATAACATCCATAGTTTCAATTCGTCAGCGTGTTTACAATAATTCATGTTCTATTGAATTTGACCCGTTTGGTTTTTTTCCATTAAGGATCTTGGAATCAAGAGAGATATTCTTCTCTACAATAGCATCATAGACTTATACACCTTCCCCTCCAATGCATCTACCCATCGTCCCAGTCCACCACATGTCTTCGTCACTGCCTCAAGGTCTCCGGAGTTGTGGCACCAGTGTCTTGGTCACCCTGGCCATGATGCTCTATCATCGTTATGTCGTTCATCTTTAATTCCATGTAACAAAGGAGACCTACCTCTTTTTTCACGCTTATCAACTTGGCAAGAATGTACGTCTGTCATTTTCTCGTTCTAGTTCGCGCTCTGTCAGTTCGTTTCAAGTTATACGTTGTGATTTGTGGACCTCTCTTGTCTTATGTAATTCGAGTTTTCAATATTACCTTTTCGTTTTTTATGACTACTCACATTACTTATGGACTTTTCCTCTACGACACAAGTCCGACACCTTCCCCACTCTCTGTCGGTTCCATGCTTATGCTCACACCCAGTTTAACCTTCCACTCAAAGCTATTCAAGCTGACAATGGTCGAGAATTCGATAATGCCGCTGCCTTCTCGTTCTTCTCCTTGCACAACATCCTCCTTTGTTTTTCCTATCCATACACTTCTCCTCAAAATGGCATGGCCGAGCGCATGATTTGCACCACCAACAATGTTGTGCATTTTTTCTTGTTTTAGGCACACCTTCTCTCTTCCTATTGGGACGAGGCCCTTTCCACTGCCACATATCTTCTTAACTGACGTCCCTCTCAACCACTAAATTCATCCACTTCTTTCGAGCGTCTTTTTCATTCGCCTCCTTCCTACACTCATGTTTGCGTGTTTGGATACCTATGCTATCCAAACCTCTCCATCACCATCATCAACAAACTTTCTACTTGTTCCACAGCTTATGTTTTCTTAGGCTATCCCAACTCCCACAAAGGATATCGGTGCCTCGACATTTCCACTCAACTCATCATTATCTCTTGCCACATTGTCTTTCATGAGTCCATTTTTCCTTTTTGTTCTTCCCCTTCAGACCAGCATCATGTTCCCTCTTCTCTTGATTTTTTTGTTGCATTTTACATCTTCTCATGATACCGCGAGCCCATGTTCTATCGCACCATATTCCTATGTTCTAGCACCTGTCACACCACCTGCCACACACTCTGTCACGCCAGCCCTTCCTACTTCCTCACTCGTGCCTACGGTTGCCACAGCAGCACCGCTGACTGTTGTGCCAGCTTCAACTATTGTCACCTCACCTACCGTCGATGCTTCTCTAGCTCCTCTGGCAGCCGATCCCCCTCTTGCTACTACCGTGCCAACATCTCTAGTGGCCACACAAGCTTGGCATTGTTGTGCCAAATTTCACTATCATATCGCCAAGCACAATCCACTTCTCGTGTCCCTCGGTACCTCGTCACTCTATGACCACCCGTGCCAAGGATGGCATCAATGTACCGCCCCGCGAGAAGCTCAACCTCCTTGATTCCTTGACCGCGCTTTTGCCAGTTCCCACTTCTTACAAACCGTGCTCCTAGACCCTCACTGGAGTCAAGCCATGCGTGATGAGTTCCATGCTCTTGTTGACAACAACACATGGTCTCTTGTTCCTCCTCCTCTTGGTGCTAACGTACATTGTTTTAGGCAAGTGGATCTTCAAACACAAGTTCCATTCTGATGGTTCACTTGCTTGTTACAAAGTCTATTGGGTCGTTTGTGGTTATTCCTAATAGGCCGTCATCGATTTTGATAAGACCTTCAGTTCGGTTGTTAAACCCTCCACCATACGTGTTGTTCCTAGCATCACCACTTCTCTTTCTTGGCCTATTCATCAGCTTGACATCAAGAACTCCTTCCTTCATGGCACTCTTGATGAGACTGTCTACCGTCAACAGCCCTCCGATTTCATTAACAAGGATTGTCCCAAATATGTTTGTCACCTCCACAAGTCTCTCTATGGACTTAAGAAGGCACCACGTATGTGGTACCAGCGTTTCATTCACTACCTTCGGGCTATCGGTTTTACTCCCTCCTCCACCGACGCCTCTCTCTTTGTGTACCGTCATGGTGTTGACCTTGCCTATCTCTTGGTCTATGTTGACGACATCATACTTACTGCCTCTTCCACCGATCTCCTTCATCACCTCACTCACTCCTTTCATAGCGAGTTTGCCATGACAGACCTCGGCTTGCTCCATTTTTTCTTGGTATTTCTATCTCCTGGAACTCTCGTGGTCTCTTTCTCCCCTAGCGCTCCTATGATCTCGAGCTGCTTGAGCATGCCGACCAATTGCAATCCTTGCAACACTCCTATTGACACACGTTCTGAGCTCTCTGCCACGGACGATTCTCCTATTGCTGATCCAACTCATTATCAGAGTCTTGCCGATGCTCTTTAGTATCTAACTCTCACTTGTCCTGATATTTCTTATGCGGTCCAGCAAGTGTGTCTCTTCATGCATGATCCATGAGAGCCACACCTTAACTTGATTAAGCATATCTGGTTCTATGTCAAAGGCTCTCTTGATCATGGTCTTTAGCTCTACTCCACACCGTGTACCTCCCTCATAGCTTATTCAGATGCTAACTGGGCGAGATGCCCTGATTCCCACCGCTCTACTTTAGGCTAGTGCATTTTCTATGGCGACAACCTGGTTTCCTGGTCCTCTACGCCGCATGACCCAGCATTACGTGTTCGGTAGAGGCGAATAGGGTAGTGACTCATGTTCTCTTCGAGCCTTGTTGGCTTTGTAAACTCCTGCAAGGGCTCCACCAGTCGAACTCCACCACCACTGTCATCTACTGTGATAACGTCAGCTTTGTGTATATGTTGGCCAACCCAATTCAGCATCACCGCACGAAGCATATTGAAATTGACATCCACTTCGTTCGAGAGAAGGTTGCACTTGGTCAAGTGTGTGTGCTACATGTGCCATCCAGTTGTCAGTTTGTCAATATTATGACCAAGGTTTTGTTGCTGCCTCCACTATCTCTGAAGTTTCGATCCAGTCTCAATGTTCAATCGCCCGACACTTTACGTGAGGAGGGGGGGGGTTGTTACAGATAGCATTGGTGTCTAGTCGTGCATGCCAATGCACCGCGCCGATCCGATCTCCTGCTGTGCATGGTGCGGCTCGGTTAGGGATCAATATGTTGTACATTGAATCGTGTATTCCATATCTCCTGTATTGTCTTGAGGTGCAAGTCACCATGAACTATTTATACCGATAATGGTCTCCGGCGTGGCCTTTGTTCTTCTCATTTTCTCTCTCTTTTTGTGGCATTGTTCTCTGCTAAATGAAAAGGAGCACGACATCATGAAACGTAGTAAAGTCATGTGAAATGGGACACTACTAGAAAAGGGGTTTTTCCCACGGTTGAAAACCGTCAGGAAAATAGAAAAAACCGTCAGATTTTTTTTTCCTGACGGTTAACCATCAGGAAAATACCCTCAGTCCAGGTGGTCGGAAAATTTAATTTGTCTAACTGTTAATCGTCAAGAAAATATTTTGTCGACGCTAAAACCGTCAAGAAACATTAACTCGGTTTTGAAATAACCGTCAATAAAAATCATTTTCGTGGCGGTTTGCCCGTCGGTATGTAGTTTACATGACGGGCAACTGCTCAAATCAAGTATATAAAACTCGACGATTTTTCCATTACCGTCAACAAAAAGAATTTTTCGTCGCGGTTTTGGCCCGTCGAGTTTTATATACTGACGAAGGCGACAGCATCTTATCAAGTATATAAAACTCGACGGTTTTTCCATTACCGTCAACAAAAAGAATTTTCGTGACGGTTTTGGCCTATCGGTATCTAGTTTACATGACGGGGCAACCGTTACCGTCAAGTATATTAAACCTGACGGTTTTTTCCATTACCGTCAACAAAAAGCATTTTCGTGACGGTTTTGGCCCGTCAGGAAATTTATTTTCGCGGTGGCAAAACCAATGCCAAAATGACTCAATTCCTGTCAACAAAATTATGATTCTGTCAGCCCACTAGCAAAAATTGCCAATTCACATATTCATACACATTCACGCATCATATAATTCACAATACACATCCATACATCATATAATTCACAATACACATCCATGCATTACTCCATACACAAATAAGAAGTTCAAACTTATCATTTCAAGCCCAATACCATCTATAAGGTTCACTTGTAGAAAGCAATCCGCACAAAAGACATCTAAAAGTCAAGTACTAGCACAATACACCTAAAGACTAATATCACATACAAGTCACGTAAGTACATCTAAAAGTGCAGCAATACCATGTTCAACTATTCAAAAGAGCTAGCAAGACACCATCAAAGTTCATGTAGACAATTAGTTGCATCCGTCGCGGTTGATGTTGTTGGTATTATCGTTGATGTCAGCATTGCAGTTGTCGCCATCAGTGTTAGCATCGTTGCCATCAGTGGCATTGTCATCCGGTGCTGAGCCCACATGGGAGGATCCAGTCCCAGTCCTGGTCCCTTCCTGTAAGATGAATAGAGTAAGCCAACATTATGAGTCTGCCTTAGCACAATTAAAACCATTAGAAGTGCTAACAGAAGAGCTAAGACAACCCACTGAACACTAGCATTATAAGTCTACCTAAGCACAATTAGAACCATTATAATTGGTAAAAGAAGAGCTAGAGCAATCGAAATCTTTGACAAGCCTGTTTTTTTTTAAAAAAACAGTTGCACTCGTGGACAAAAATTCTAAACAAGCCTAATACCACCTTACCATGAATATATAACTAATTGGGATTGAGGTTAAGCACATGTGATAGAACACTCAACATGAGTCCACTAAGCTCCACTCTTTGACCTTTGCTTGTTGTCACTCTGACAGACCGAAAAGTATTAGTGTCTAGTCCAAACTAGTCCTCCAAATGATAGAGATTTGGACAACCTTGTAACTTTCATGAGATATTATTTGTAGTATTGGGAATAATTTTAGTTGCTAAGTATTCTTACATGTGATTGTGCAGATGTTTCACGGCGCAACATCTCTGGTGGTGGTTCTTCACCCATCTTTTGGAAAAGCATCTATATTTGAAAACTTTACAAGGTTAGATTTTTGGTCCCTACGTAGAAAGCGTCTGTGACAATCAAACCAACAAGCCTTGCGACCATTACGAAGTTGAAATGCTTTGCTTTCACACAAACATTCTGGACACGCAAATGAACCATGTGTGCTCCAATCGGCAAACATACCATATGTAGGAAAATCATGGACTGACCATAGATATGCTGCCTGCATTGTAAAGTTTTGCTTGAGTGAAGCATCCCATGTTTCTACCCCATCGCACAACTTGATAAGTTAAGTCAACTAAAGGTTGCATTAGAATATTTAATTGCTTTCCGGATCTTTGAGGACCGGGGATAACAAGGGCAAGGAATATGTATACGGCATCAAGAGCTTGCTTGGGGAAGTTTAATAGAGCCACAAACAACGCCAACATGAGTAAGGAGCGCACCCAAACTAAATGGTGTGAAGCCATCTGTTGCTATAGCAAGTCGCACATTTCTAGGATCGCTTATGAAGCACAGGAAGTCCTCGTCAAATTGTTGCCAAGCTTCCCCATCACATGGATGCACCATCTTACCGGATGTGGAGCAACTATGCGATCGCATTAGCTTTGTTGTCTCCTCGTGTGCATACAACCTTTGTAGTCTATTTGTAATGGGGAGATACCGCAATACTTTACGTGGGACTTTATTCTTGCCAACCTCGTATCGAGAGGTATTACAAAAGTTACACTTGTCTTCATGCTCATTATCTTTCCAATAAAGCATGCAATTATTATAGCATACATCAATTTTCACATATGGCATACCGAACTCACATATGGCATACCGAGCAAATCAATGTAAAAAAGCAACCTTGCCTAATCATCCAGGCACCACGAACTCACTGAAGCTAATCGAATCATCCTACAAGATTGTAACTATCGTAGCATGACTTAAATTCTAGCAGACCAAATTAGGCTACAAGAGAAACAAACATGAAACATCACTGCCTCACCCTCACTGCCTACCTCTGTGCCTCACTTCACTCACTGAGTCTTGAGTCCGGAGTCCCCCCGAAGCCCCAATCGCCGTGACGCCACCAGCCACCAGAGCCAGGCAGGCAGCCACCTTCTGCAGGGACGGCCGGAGTGGAGACAGAGGTCGGGCAACAGGGGCCGGCTGCGGCACTGAACGGTGGAGGCGGCTTGAGGCGGCCGGATCTGGACCGTACGGGCTCGGGGGCGCTTGGTTCGACGGTGGAGAAGGCGGAGGGAGGAGATGTGCTTGGGGGAGAGGAAGGTGAGGCGGCGGTGTGAGGAGGCGATGTGGTGTGGTGGAGGTAGCAGGTGACTTGACCGGGAGCCGGAGAGGAGCTCCGGTGGAGGAAGGTGAGGCGACGGCGTTGAGGAGGCGATGCGGGTGTGGTGGAGGCAGCAGGCGTGCAGGCAGCGGCGAAATGGGGAGGCGGCGGGGGCATGGAGGTGGCGGCAAAATGGGGAGGCAGCGAGGTGCGTGGTGGCAAAATGGGGAGGCGGCGGGGCGTGGAGGCGGCGGTGAAGTGCGGAGGCGGCGAAATGGGGAGGCGGGGGTCGGCGTGGTGGCAGAAATAGGGAGGCGGCGGTCGGAGGGGCAAGGCGGCAGAAATGGGAGGCGTGGAGGCTGTGAGACCCCGGTATATTTATTAGGCTCATAATACTTAGTCACCCAATTGACCCTAGTATTATCAACCAAATAAATCCGGTCTCGAGAGATGTATACTCCCCAGAATGCAGTATACATACCTCACAACAAAAGAATGTACCAATTCCATACAACACATAGTACATAAGCCACAAACCAGAAGTTAATATTAAAAGGAAAATAGCTATTACAAAAGAGAGGCCCTTAGGCCAAATAGCAACAATTAAAAAGATAACAGCGGAAGCAAAAGTGCCATAAAGATGGCTATAACACAAAGCCAATCAGTGTGCCTTAACCCCTAGGCATCTGACCGGACCGCCAGCTAGTCGTCGAAGAAACTGCAACACGTGGCACAGAAGTAAGGCTCTTGGAGCTCACCTCCGTCCTCTGCAACAAATTTGTTAAGCAAAGCAAATGAGTACAATAACTTGTTTATTGTACTCGCAAGACTGACGTGTAAGATAACAGAACTATAATTTAGCTACATGCAAGCTTCATTTAAGTGGATGAGGCTTTGGACTCATTTTAGCATAAAGCAAGTTTCATTTGTAATAACATAATAGATTGAAGGCAATTTGATAAAGCATTTGTAATTGTTGAAATAACAACGAGATAATAACATAATATCAACAACAAGAACATCACGGAAGTGACTAACCCAAGTCACCACAACAATAGTATGAACATCCATTCATACCAACCCATCAAGTTTTAATTAAATGGTTGAGTCTAGTTCTTACGGGCGTTTCGGCGTGTCCATAACCTAGGGCGAGGCTATTGAATAGTTTTAACCTGCGAGGGTGTACCAATGTACCCACACGCATGAGACCGCCTTTCCTTTAGGCACACTACCTTTGGTGTGCAGCACGCTAAGTCCCTCTGAGACCTTTCCAATGGGCGATGCTAATTACGAGCCGCAACCCACGGGACAAGACACATTAGACAGCCTAACCGGTGCGCCAATGCTCCCTCCCAACACCACACACACAGATTTTATTAAAACATACCCACCAACCAGCTCATAATTAACACCTCCCAAAGTACTTAGTCAAGAGGTCCCATATCCCCTCGTGTGGTTAGCACGCAACATTGCTTTCGAGCGATGGCGCAAGTAACTCGGTCCTTAATGACTCGGGCATACTACCACATTCCAAAAACCACCCCATCCATCCAATATGCCCAAGTCTAAATCAATCCTTTATTTTCAGTTTTGACTTCACAAATTAATCAAAGCACAAGTGCTGGACATATAGGAGGAATAATTATACTTGTGTGATCAAGACCATCGACTAAGTCGATGATGGCCCATACTACCGATAGCTAAGCATGTCTAAGCAGAGGGAGCGCAACTACTAAGTGATAAGAGCTCATCCAACGAGCTCAAATCACAGCAAATAACCTAGGCTCGTTGGTAGTAGAGGATAAACACTCCTACAGATTATGCAACTATAGGATTACTAGCGACCTTTAACACAAAGTAGCATGCATACATAGAAGTAAAACAACATATTAACCTTTAAAGTAATGGGACGCTAGAGGGGATATGATCAAACTGCTTGCCTTGTTGCTGGTCAATTTGTTGCGGAGGGTGGATTCGGCGGGATCACCACAAATGTCGAACCCTAACGGAAAAAGCAATAAAGAACCGATAAGAACGACGAAAAGCAACAAAGACAACACAGCAACAGAACTCCAAATCCTCTGAAATTTCTACTGCAGCAAGAGGAGGATTTTTAGGGAATTTAGCAACAAGAACCAATGGATTTGGATTCTCAATGCAAAAGTTATGAGCAAAACAACTCTGCTCAGCCCTAAAAATACCAAACTGCACTATTCACTAATTTAATTATGAGGCAACATTTTCTAGAAAAGTGGTGAGGCTGAAACTTTTACTGTAAAACCAGCACCTCATGAGATGAATAACACAATTGAGTTCATCTCATTTGGAGCTATTATGCAATTTCTATAATTTTTCAAAAACAAGAACTTGAACAAAATTATAATGCACAAGTCCTCATTTTTCTAACAGCAACAAGCTCAACACTAATTTTCACAGTGAGTTCATTACTAGAGGAAACCAACAAAGTTGGTCTCACTTAAAAAGAATCTACAGAGCATTAGTTATGAATTTTACAAGTTAAGCATTAATTTGAATGTATATTTAAAGTTAGTTTTAAAACCTAGTGGCTAATCTGTGCTCTGGGACTGAACTCAACTTGCAATCATTTTTGGATTAAAGTCAAGTTCAAGATAGAGCTAACACAATTTGAATGACCTCATTTGGAATTAAAATGAGAAAGATATGAAATTCTAAAGTTTATACCTTATTTCAGTTCATACTTAAGAATTTCTTGACATTTCTATAACTCACAGAGACATGGGAGGTCGTGAGCCACAGATCACAGATCTAACGGCTCGAGACCTCCCGGAGGACAACACACACGCAGATGGGAGGTCAGAGGTCTGGACCTCCTAACCACGCACATCTTGCGAGGTGAGGGGGAGGTCGTGGCCATAGATGGGAGATCCAGCGGACCACAACAGGAAGGGAGGTCGGAGCGGACCCAGTCTAAAGGGAGGTCCTCATGGTGAGATGACCTCGAGGAGGTCCCAGAGGAGGTCCTCAGCGCCACAGCACCTCGGGGAGGTCTGGGCGGCCCAGATTGTGCCAAGGAGGTCTTGGGCGCTCGGATCTCCTCGGAGGAGGTCCGGGCGTCGAGCTCGCAACCACGTGCTTGCGCGCACGCGTGCTTGGACAAGAGGTTAATCGCGCCGCAGACCACGAGGAGGTCGCGCGCGGGAGGTCTTAGCTCGCGCACAATAAATGGTGGATTTAAGGCGGTTAAGGCGCCAATGATTGCGAGATTGAGCAATGATTAGCACCATGCGCGGGATCTCGTCCTAAAAGCGACACGACACGCTCGGGGCGCCCCGACAAAATCGAGCTTGAAGAAATGGTCCTCGCCGGCGATGTAGAGCCCGCCGGTGAGGTCAATGGTACCGCGGTCCGCAATAACCATGCGCACCAACGGACCTCCTCTCAACGGCGGCGGCGGCTTAATCGCCGGCAAGCGGAGAGAGACGAGACGACCTTCACGGCCAAAATACGAAAATGCAAAAGCAGCTCCGCGACAATCAAGCTTGTGCCCAACATAAGCTCCGCAACATGCATTCACGGGTGCGGCACTAAGGACTACGGGGAATTACAGGAGGTCCTAAAGATGTCGAAGAGGTTGAGGATGGTCTTTGGCGGAGTTGGGGAAGATGGAGAGCTCCACCGCTTCAAGTCCAAATTCCAAACTCAAGCCTCGGCTCCAAGCTCCACTAGCCCCTCTGAAAAGGTCAACCTAACAATGAGTTAGGTTTAACTCCGAGAGATTTGGGGAGCTCAATGGAGCAAGAGTTTGAGAGGGAGCCCTTTGGAGCAAGCCTTCACCACCAAGGGCTTCAAGCTTCTCAACAATGGCGGCCAAGTGTGGAGGTCGGTGAAAGAGTAAGCTCAAAAAGGCAGGTGCAAGCTAAGGCTTGGAAGTGTGCCAAAGAAGCTCGGAGGAACCCAATGGGGCTTTATACTAGGGCACAGGAGGTCATGGACCCTTGGCTAAGCTCCTTGTGAGCTTGGCCCATGGCCTGATCTTGGAGTGGACAAGACTTGGGGGCGACAAGGCAGGCTCGGGTGACCATTGAGGCGGAAAGTCGACACGCATTAAATCTGGTCGACAAAGAGTGATTGAGCAGTACCTCTGCTCGGACATGCATTAAATGCTCGCTTTCGAAGCTTGCCCGCCGCGAGGAAGGAGAAGAACAGGGAGGTCCTATGGGCGTTGGATAAGACCTCGAGGAGGTCCCGCCATCGGATCCTATTTTTGAACCGTTCGTTTTAAGTGGTGGGAGGAGGTCCCGCCACACGATCAAACGTGGGGAGGTCATGGCCTCACGATTTCACTTCACGTGAAAGCATGCGTGAGAAATGGACAGAGGTCCAAAGCGTTGGATTTCAATCCAGCGGTGCGGACCTCTGTGAGGTCTTAACCGCACCCAATTTTAAGAAACCGAGGGGAGGTCATGGCCTTAGATTTTCGATCCAAGGGCTATGACCTCAACAAAGCGGGAGGACCTTCTTTGTGAGGTTTTTCAGAGGAGGTCGTGAAGTTCAACACACGGGGGAGGTCATGGCCGTGGATCTTTGATCCAGCGGCTATGACTGATGAGGTGGGGAGGTCTTATCGAGAACGTTTGAGGAGGAGGTCGTGGGTTGGATGTAAATCCAGCGGCTCGACCTCAACTAAGTGCAAAGAGAGGTCTTAGCGGCGAATGCTTGGAGGGAGGGAGGTCTCGCGGGTTTACATGGGAAGGTCTAGCGCTCACGTTGACGAGGAGGTCCACGAGGTCAAGAGGACCTCGAAGGGAGGTCTGGAGTCTTGTTGGTTGAGGGGAGGTCGTGGCGGTTGGATTGGATCCAGCGGCTCGACCTCATCAAATGGGAAAGGAGGTCGGATGGGGTTGGGCTGGACCGGGTTTGAGTCTGGCTCATCCAAGGGACGGTCTCTGTTTTAAATTAAATTTTCTAACAGTGAGGCTTTCTGAGAATTGTTTGAGGTAGCAATTGAACTCCAAATTTCATGAAATTTTTACAGAGCTCATTGACATTAAGATGAACCTCCAAAATTTATCAAACTAGTTTTACAACTCGTGATATTTTCAGAGGGTCCCACATTAGTTTTTGGACCAAGGAAAATATTTCCAATTGTTTGGCCCAAGGTTTGAGATAATTGGAAAATGAGTTTGACTTTTGGTCAACAAGAGCTTTGTGTTTTGGATTACACAACTCTTGGACAAGAATTCCATGAGATTTTAGGGTTTTTCAAGATGTGAGAAAAAGTTTTAATTTCTACACATATAATTATACTTGAATAACCTGTTTATACATTTGGGATGTTACAAAATCTCTCCCCTTACAAAAATCTCGTCCCGAGATTTGGCTCACTCGATAAAGAAAGATGGATAGTCCGCACTTGAGCGATCTTCTCTTTCCCAAGTAGCCTCATCCTCGAGAATGGTTTGACCCTTGAACTTTAAGGAACTTGATGGTCTTATTCCTTGTCCTTCGTTCGGACTCATCGAGTCTGCGAATAGGGTGCTCGCGATAGGTCAAATCTTCACGGACATCGAGGGTTTCCAGCGGAGCTTCCTCGGTTGGAACACGGAGGCACTTCTTTATTTGGGACACATGGAACACATCATGTACCCCGCAAGTCAGTTGGCAACTCCAACTTATAGGCATGACTCCTTCTTCTCGATAATGCGGTAGGGACCGACATATCGAGGAGCCAACTGCCCTTGACGCCAAAGCGTTGATGGCCCTTCAAAGGAGAGACTTTGAGATACACAAAGTCATTAGGCTCAAAAGCGTAACTCACGTCGACGACGATCCGCATAGCTCTTTTGCTGGATTGAGCATGCATGCGCAGCTCCACGAACAAGATGGACTTGGCGCTCGGCCTCATTAATTGAGTCCGGCCAAAGAAGGTCTCTCACGGTCTCGACCAGTTCAACGGGTCCTACACTTTCTCCGTATAAGGCCTCAAAAGGTGCCATGCCGAGGCGGCCTCGAAAAGTCGTTGTTATAAGAAAACTTCGGCGAATGACAAGCATTTCTCCCAATGCTTCCCATAGGAAAGGACACAAGCACGAAGCATGTCTTCCAAAACTTGGTTGACCCTCTCGGTCGACCATCGGTTTGGGGATGATATGCCGTGCTAAAATAAACGGGTTCCCATGGCCTCTTGCAAAGCGTGCCAAAAGCGAGAGGTGAAAAGAGAACCACGATCGAGACGATCGTCTTGGGCACACCGTGCAAACACACGATCACGAGAGACATAGAGGTCGGCCAATTGACCAGCAGAAATCTTAGCCAATACGAGCAAGAAATCGCTACTTTAGTCAACCGATCAATGGCGACCCAAATGGAATCTTTCCCTTTGGGGTTCGGGCGACCGGTGATAAAGTCCATCTTAAGCGGAATCCACTTCCATTCCCAAGCACGAGCAAGGGTGAAGCAATCTGCTTTGACGCCGATGCTCGGCCTTGACCACGACGACATCGTCGCGCTTTCGACAACGAACCGCAATCTCCCTCTTCATTCGGGTCCACCAAAATCTCTGGCGGAGATCTTGATACATCTTTGTGGCCGGGATGAATGGATAATGGCGAATCATGGGCTTCAGCGGAGGATCAAATTCGCAGCTCCATGTCCTTTGGAACCATTAAAGGCGTTGCGAACCTCACGACACCATGCTCATCCTCGAGAAGCACTTGGTCGTTCCGTTCTTGACATTTGCCTTAATGTGGCTCACTCCATCATCCATTGGCGGCGGACTTGATCCGATCCACCAAGGTTGGTTGCACAACCAAGGCGTTGAGAGAACCATGCTCAACTAAACCCAAGTTGAGGCAATGAAACTCTTCGGAAGAAGCGGTGAAGCTCCTGGACAACAAGGCATTGCAATGCGCTGCGACTAAGCGCATCGGCAGCGACATTAGCCTTGCCGGATGGTAGTGAATACCCATATCATAGTCCTTGATCAACTCCAACCATCTCCTTTGCACGAGGTTGGTCAGTGGAGTGAACAAATACTTAAGGCTCTTGTGATCCGAATACACTTCTAGCGACACCGATTAGGTAATGTCGCCAAATCTTAAGTGCATGAATCACGAAGCCAACTCCAAATCATGAGTAGGGTAGTTGAGTTCATGAGGTCTCAATTGCCTTGAGGCATAGGCCACTACCTTGCCTTCTTGCATAAGGACACAACCGAGGCCTCGACGAGAAGCATCGCAAAAGATATCGAAGCCGATGGATATCGGGAAGAACAAGAACGGGAGGCGGTGGTCAAAGCGCCTCTTGAGTATTTGGAAACTTTCCTCACACTCGGCGGACCACACGAACTTCTTGTCCTTCTTGAGCAACTCCGTCATCGGCCAGCGATTTTGGAGAAGTTCTCGATAAAGCGTCGATAATATCATAAGCGAGAAAACTCCGCACATCGGTGACCGAAGCGGTGACTCCATGAAAGAACATCGTGACCTTGCTAGGATCAGCGGCTCGCCTCTTTGAAAGAATATGGCCTAAGAAAGCCACTTCCCTCAACGAGAATCGCGACTTGTGAACTTAGCGTCAGACATTTGGTGCTCACGTAGCTGCCTAACACAAGCTGCGGATGCTCGGCATGCTCTTCCTCGTTCTTGGAATAGATAAGAATATCATCGATGAAGACCACGACGAACTTATCCAAGTACTCCATGAATACCGAATTCATGAGGTTCATGAACAAAGCGGGAGCATTGGTTAAGCGAATGACATGACGGTGTACTCATACAAGCCGTGGCGAGTAGAAACGCCGTCTTGGGAATATCCTCGGGCGAATCTGAACGATGATACCCCTCTCGGATCAATCTTGGAAAACTCGGGCTCCGGTTAATTGATCGAAGAGATCGTCAATGCGGGCAATGGATACTTGTTCTTTACCGTCACTTCATTAAGTGGGCGGTAATCAACGCACATGCGTAAAATACAAATCCTTCTTCTTAGCGAAGATATTTGGACAACCCCACGGAGATGAGCTAGGCGAATGAAACCCTTCTCTTGCAGCCGCTTAAGCGCTTCTTCAACTCTACCAACTCGTTCGGTGGCATCCGATAAGGCCTCTTTGAGATAGGGCGATGCAGGAGCCAACTCAATGACAAACTCGAGGTCTCGAGCGGGTGGCATCCCGGGAAGATCGCGGAAAGACATCAACAAAGTCACAAACTGTTGGGACTTCGCTAATATCTGGAGCGGGCTTCGCTTCAAGTCTTGAAGAGATGAGGATCTAGCGACTTGGCGAGAAACGAACACTTTCACGGAGGGACTAGATAAGGAGATGAGCTTCTGGCGCAATCGATTTGTCCCATGTCTTTGAGACAACCAATCCATACCAAGAATTACATCAAGACTCGCTGAATGGAGAAGGATAAGGTTAAGCTAAGAACCCTCGCCTTCGATCTCGATAGGGACATCCCTACACTCAGATTGACTCTCAACTCCGAACCGGGAGAGCGAATGAGTAAGCGGGACTAATAATGGAGAGAAAAGAAGCTCTCAAGCAATGACAAAAGACTTCGAAACAAAGGAATGAGAAGCTCTGAATCAAACAAAAGCGATGGCGAGGTGAGAGTTAACGAAAGTGTACCTAGCACGGCGTCGGGTGCCTCTGAGCCTCCTCTGCGGTGATGGCGTTGACGCGACCACTACCACGCCTTGGGTAGCGGGACGATCTTACGGTCTGGTGCACCACCTCGACCGCGTCCTCCATTAGGGCGAGGGGTCGCTCTGTCTTCTTTGGGCATTGGTTCGCATAATGCCCCTACGGTTGCATGAGAAACATGTGACCCGGCGGTGGGTTGCTTGGGGCGCTCTGTGACTTCGTGGGTGCGTGGTGGGATCGACACGGCTGCGAAGGGCGAGCGAGGCGGGTGACCTCGGGGGCGCCGAAGAGTGAGAATGGTACCCCTGAGACTGCCCGAAGCGGGGACGGGAGGAACTGGCCCTAGATGACTTATGGGCCTCCCACTTGCGCTTGCGGGAGTCCATAAGCTCTCGAGCCGCATGCTCAGCGACGATGGCCTTGTCGACCAAGGACTGAAAATCAGGAAAGTCGACAATGGATAGCTTGTCCTTCAGCTCCTCGGACAAGCCACGCCTGAACTTGGCCTGCTTGGCCATATCAGTGGCCACATCCTCAGGAGCATAACGAGCTAGATGGTTGAACTCGTATACATACTCCATGGTGAGCTCGCCCTTGCTTGAGCGCAAGAAACTCCTGCTTCTTGATCTCCATCAAGCCGGCAGGGATGTGAGCCCGACGGAAGGCAGCACGGAACTCCTCCCAAGAGACGGTATGGTCCACGGGCTGCATGGCGAGATAGCTCTCCCACCATGACAAAGCTGCACCCTCCAGCTGGTGCGATGCGAACAGCGCCTTCTCGTGCTCCTGGCACTGCGCGATGCGAAGCTTACGCTCCACCAGACGAAGCCAATCGTCGCATCAAAGGTCCTCGGCCGAGAAAAGGTAGGGGCTGAGTACGAAGAAACTCCATGAGACCCCACGAGGTGATGGGCATTCCTCGCCCAGATCACGAAGCTCCGGTAAGAGGCGGTGGTGTTGCGCGCGATGGCGTCGATAGAACTCTCTGTCATCCCGCGTTTGCGCCATCTGAAGAAGGACCTCGGCCATGGTCGGAGGAGGAGGAAGCTCCTCGTCCGGACCAGTGGCCAGCCTTGGCGCTACGAAAAGCGTTCGGCCATCTTGTTACAATGAATTTTTGGTTAGCAACTAGACCGAAAACAAAGCCTTAAGGTAAGCAAAAGCGATCGACTAGGGAATGGAATATCACCCTAAGCGAAGGCCAAAATCAGCGGTTATTTAAACTTTAAAAAGCTTCTAAAAGACTCTAAAAACAGCAAAGGAACACCAAGCGGAAGGCTCAACTTCTCAACTCAACTAACCCGTATTGAATGAGCGAGTAATTGACCGAGAAGGTTAAAAATCAGATTGTAAGATGAGATCTAAAACTATTAGAGAGCAAGGTTATTGCAGCGAAATAAGTGTTAGATACTTAGCTAACTAGTATCACATCTTACCCTTTTCATTCCCACAAGTTTTAGTTGAATTAACCTCTCATTATCTATCCTAATTAGAAACCTTTGAGATTGCTGTCAGGAAATTTGATGCTTGCTGTCAGATTTAGCATCAAGCTCCTCGTCGAATCACCGACTCGAACTTCAAAACCTTGTAGTGGGCAGCTCACACTTAAATTTGCCAATCTCATTGGTTCTCCCAAAACCGAATTAGTCGATAACAACTATTGTGTTGAAGGAAGAGAGAAAACAACTTTTAAAACTCAAATTAGAGTGAGATGAGAAAGAAAGCTAAGATAGGTAAGGAGTAAAATCCGAGAATTACTTAAGCTTTCAAAACTCATTTATACTTTGAAAATAGGTTTTCAAAATATCCTAAAAACGACCAAGCTTGCGTTACTACGGTCATAACTTGACTCGATACCAACTTTTGTGAGACCGGTATATTTATTAGGCTCATAATACTTAGTCACCCAATTGACCCTAGTATTATCAACCAAATAAATCCGGTCTCGAGAGATGTATACTCCCCAGAATGCAGTATACATACCTCACAACAAAAGAATGTACCAATTCCATACAACACATAGTACATAAGCCACAAACCAGAAGTTAATATTAAAAAGGAAAATAGCTATTACAAAAGAGAGGCCCTTAGGCCAAATAGCAACAATTAAAAAGATAACAGCGGAAGCAAAAGTGCCATAAAGATGGCTATAACACAAAGCCAATCAGTGTGCCTTAACCCCTAGGCATCTGACCGGACCGCCAGCTAGTCGTCGAAGAAACTGCAACACGTGGCACAGAAGTAAGGCTCTTGGAGCTCACCTAAATCCTCTGCAACAAATTTGTTAAGCAAAGCAAATGAGTACAATAACTTGTTTATTGTACTACGCAAAACTGACGTGTAAGATAAAGAACTATAATTTAGCTACATGCAAGCTTCATTTAAGTGGATGAGGCTTTGGACTCATTTTAGCATAAAGCAAGTTTCATTTGTAATAACATAATAGATTGAAGGCAATTTGATAAAGCATTTGTAATTGTTGAAATAACAACGAGATAATAACATAATATCAACAACAAGAACATCCTGGAAGTGACTAACCCAAGTCACCACAACAATAGTATGAACATCCATTCATACCAACCCATCAAGTTTTAATTAAATGGTTGAGTCTAGTTCTTACAGGCGTTTCGGCGTGTCCATAACCTAGGGCGAGGCTATTGAATAGTTTTAACCTGCGCAGGGTGTACCAATGTACCCACGCATGAGACCGCCTTTCCTTTAGGCACACTACCTTTGGTGTGCAAAACGCGCTAAGTCCTCTGAGACCTTTCCAATGGGCGATGCTAATTACGAGCCGCAACCCACGGGGACAAGACACATTAGACAGCCCTAACCGGTGCCAATGCTCCTCCCAACACCACACACACAGATTTTATTAAAACATACCCACCAACCAGCTCATAATTAACACCTCCCAAAGTACTTAGTCAAGAGGTCCCATATCCCCCTCGTGTGGTTAGCACGCAACATTGCTTTCGAGCAGTGGCGCAAGTAACTCGGTCCATAATGACTCGGGCATACTACCACATTCCAAAAACCACCCCATCCATCCAATATGCCCAAGTCTAAATCAATCCTTTATTTTCAGTTTTGACTTCACAAATTAATCAAAGCACAAGTGCTGGACATATAGGAGGAATAATTATACTTGTGTGATCAAGACCATCGACTAAGTCGATGATGGCCCAATACTACCGATAGCTAAGCATGTCTAAGCAGAGGGAACGCATAACTACTAAGTGATAAGAGCTCATCCAACGAGCTCAAATCACAGCAAATAACCTAGGCTCGTTGGTAGTAGAGGATAAACACTCCTACAGATTATGCAACTATAGGATTACTAGCGACCTTTAACACAAAGTAGCATGCATACATAGAAGTAAAACAACATATTAACCTTTAAAGTAATGGGACGCTAGAGGGGATATGATCAAACTGCTTGCCTTGTTGCTGGTCAATTTGTTGCGGAGGGTCGTTCGCGGGATCACCACAAATGTCGAACCCTAACGGAAAAAGCAATAAAGAACCGATAAAACGACGAAAAGCAACAAAGACAACACAGCAACAGAACTCCAAATCCTCTGAAATTTCTACTGCAGCAAGAGGAGGATTTTTAGGGAATTTAGCAACAAGAACCAATGGATTTGGATTCTCAATGCAAAAGTTATGAGCAAAACAACTCTGCTCAGCCCTAAAAATACCAAACTGCACTATTCACTAATTTAATTATGAGGCAACATTTTCTAGAAAAGTGGTGAGGCTGAAACTTTTACTGTAAAACCAGCACCTCATGAGATGAATAACACAATTGAGTTCATCTCATTTGGAGCTATTATGCAATTTCTATAATTTTTCAAAAACAAGAACTTGAACAAAATTATAATGCACAAGTCCTCATTTTTCTAACAGCAACAAGCTCAACACTAATTTTCACAGTGAGTTCATTACTAGAGAAACCAACAAAGTTGGTCTCACTTAAAAAGAATCTACAGAGCATTAGTTATGAATTTTACAAGTTAAGCATTAATTTGAATGTATATTTAAAGTTAGTTTTAAAACCTAGTGGCTAACTGTGCTCTGGGACTGAACTCAACTTGCAATCATTTTTGGATTACAGTCAAGTTCAAGATAGAGCTAACACAATTTGAATGACCTCATTTGGAATTAAAATGAGAAAGATATGAAATTCTAAAGTTTATACCTTATTTCAGTTCATACTTAAGAATTTCTTGACATTTCTATAACTCACAGAGACATGGGAGGTCGTGAGCCACAGATCACAGATCTAACGGCTCGAGACCTCCCGGAGGACAACACACACGCAGATGGGAGGTCCAGAGGTCTGGACCTCCTAACCACGCACATGCGTGAGGTGAGGGGAGGTCGTGGCCATAGATGGGAGATCCAGCGGACCTAGCAGGAAGGGAGGTCGGAGCGGACCCAGTCTAAAGGGAGGTCCTCATGGTGAGATGACCTCGAGGAGGTCCCAGAGGAGGTCCTCAGCGCCCTGAGACCTCGAGGAGGTCAGGACGGCCCAGATTGTGCCAAGGAGGTCTTGGGCGCTCAGATCTCCTCGGAGGAGGTCCGGGCGTCAGAGCTCGCAACCACGCTTGCGCACGCACGCGTGCTTGGACAAGAGGTTAATCTTGCGAGACCACGAGGAGGTCGCGCGCTGGAGGTCTTAGCTGCGCACAATAAATGGTGGATTTAAGGCGGTTAAGGCGCCAATGATTGCGAGATTGAGCAATGATTAGCACCATTAACGCTAGGATCTCGTCCTAAAAGCGACCACGACACGCTCGGGGCGCCCCGACAAAATCGAGCTTGAAGAAATGGTCCTCGCCGGCGATGTAGAGCCCGCCGGTGAGGTCAATGGTACCGTTAGGTCCGCAATAACCATGCGCACGCAGCGGACCTCCTCAACGGCGGCGGCCTTAATCGCCGGCGAGCCGAGAGGACGAGCGACCTTCACGGCCAAAATACGAAAATGCAAAAGCAGCTCATAGCGACAATCAAGCTTGTGCCCAACATAAGCTCCGCAACATGCATTCACGCGGTGCGGCACTAAGGACTACCAGGGAATTACAGGAGGTCCTAAAGATGTCGAAGAGGTTGAGGATGGTCTTGGCGGAGTTGGGGAAGATGGAGAGCTCCACCGCTTCAAGTCCAAATTCCAAACTCAAGCCTCGGCTCAAGCTCCACTAGCCCCTCTGAAAAGGTCAACCTAACAATGAGTTAGGTTTAACTCCGAGAGATTTGGGGAGCTCAATGGAGCAAGAGTTTGAGAGGGAGCCACTGGAGCAAGCCTTCACCACCAAGGGCTTCAAGCTTCTCAACAATGGCGGCCAAGTGTGGAGGTCAGTGAAAGAGTAAGCTCAAAAAGGCATGGGTGCAAGCTAAGGCTTGGAAGTGTGCCAAAGAAGCTACGGGAGGAACCCAATGGGGCTTTATACTAGGGCACAGGAGGTCATGGACCACTGGCTAAGCTCCTTGTGAGCTTGGCCCATGGCACGGTCTTGGAGTGGACAAGACTTGGGGGCGACAAGGGCGAGCTCGGGTGACCATTGAGGCGGAAAGTCGACCTGCATTAAATCTTGGTCGACAAAAGTCATGAACAGTACCTCCTGCTCAGACATGCATTAAATGCACTGCTCAGAAGCTTGCCCGCGCGCCAGAGGAAGGAGAAGAACAGGGGAGGTCCTATGGGCCGTTGGATAAGACCTCGAGGAGGTCCTGGCCATCGGATCCTATTTTTGAACCGTTACGTTTTAAGTGGCTGGGAGGAGGTCCCAGCCACACGATCAAACGTGGGGAGGTCATGGCCTCACGATTTCACTTCACGTGAAAGCGACGTGAGAAATGGACGGGGAGGTCCAAAGCGTTGGATTTCAATCAGCGGTGCGGACCTCTGTGAGGTCTTAACCGCACCCAATTTTAAGAAACCGAGGGGAGGTCATGGCCTTAGATTTTTCGATCCAAGGGCTATGACCTCAACAAAGCGGGAGGACCTTCTTTGTGAGGTTTTTCAGAGGAGGTCGTGAAGTTCAACACACGGGGAGGTCATGACCGTGGATCTTTGATCCAGCGGCTATGACGATGAGGTGGGGAGGTCTTATCTGAGAGCGTTTGAGGAGGAGGTCGTGGCTGTTGGATGTAAATCCAACGGCTACGACCTCAACTAAGTGCAAAGAGAGGTCTTAGCGGCCGTGCTTGCGGGAGGGGGAGGTCTCGCGGGTTTACATGAGGAAGGTCTAGCGCTCACGTTGACCGAGGAGGTCCACGAGGTCAAGAGGACCTCGAAGGGAGGTCTGGGTCTTGTTGGTTGAGGGGAGGTCGTGGCGGTTGGATTGGATCCAGCGGCCACGACCTCATCAAATGGGAAAGGAGGTCGATGGGGTTGGGCTGGACCAGGTTTGAGTACGGCTCAGCCCAAGGGACAGTGCCCTGTTTTAAATTAAATTTTCTAACAGCTGAGGCTTTACAGAATTGTTTGAGGTAGCAATTGAACTCCAAATTTCATGAAATTTTTACAGGAGCTCGCTGACATTAAGATGAACCTCCAAAATTTATCAAACTAGTTTTACAACTCGTGATATTTTCAGAGGGTCCCACATTAGTTTTTGGACCAAGGAAAATATTTCCAATTGTTTGGCCCAAGGTTTGAGATAATTGGAAAATGAGTTTGACTTTTGGTCAACAAGAGCTTTGTGTTTTGGATTACACAACTCTTGGACAAGAATTCCATGAGATTTTAGGGTTTTTCAAGATGTGAGAAAAAGTTTTAATTTCTACACATATAATTATACTTGAATAACCTGTTTATACATTTGGGATGTTACTGTTGAAGTGCAAGTGCGTGGCGCGAAATGGGGGAGGCGGGGTCGGCGTGGAAGCCTTGTAGGAAATGGGGAGGCGGCGGGGAAAGTTGGAGCTCGCTAGGGATTTTGGGAGCACGAGAGGGCGTCCAGAAAACACGCGGTGCGAGAATTTTTTTGGGGTGGCGCGATGCCAAATTTTTGCCTTGCCAAGAACCTTTCTCATGTCGGGCCAAAGGAATTAACTTGGCGGTTCTAACTGGTCGGGAAAATAGTTTTTATTGAGAGTTATATAAAAACTGTCAGCAAAATTTGTATTTTGCTGAAGGGGTACTATTCCCGTGAACAAAACAGCAATCCTTGACGGCTAGTGCGGGCCCATCAGCAAAATTGGTGGCCGTCAGGTTTTCTTAGCTTTCTAGTAGTGGGAGAGAAAAAAAGCCAGGAGATTTAACAGTATGCATGCAATGAAGGAATTTGCCATTCACGTGGGACAAAGCAATTTTTGTACATCAACTACCTACATGGCACAATTTTTTTTAGAACACGCAAAAGCAAAAGGCATGCGTAGATTTCATTAAGGTAGAATTGAGTTTACATGGATGTCGCCCGGTAGGATTGGCTCCCCGACAAGGACAGAGTTACCGCTCTAAATGTGTGGAGATGATCCTAATCTTAGTATGTTGAACAACTGGTAATAGTGTCGAGGTGTTTGAAGAAACCCTCATTTTCGGTAAAGTCCTGCTGCTTGTTAGGCATAGGCGGGTGGTGGTCAGACCGACTGTGAGTAGGCTATAGTGCCAACGGTCAGACCGGCCTGATGAGCGGTCTGACCGGCCCTACGAACTGACCGGTGCGGTCAAGTTTATCGAGAGAGGGTTTTGGGTAGAATTTTGGCTAAGTCCCTGAGAGGACTAAGTGGCAGTCTGAGAGGCCAACGGGTGGTGGTCAGACCGGTTGGCGATCAGACCAGCCATGGGCGACGGTCTGAGGGGCCAAGTAGTGTTCACACGCCGGGACGATGGTGAACTTTATGGGTTTGGTCTTATTCATGAGTTTCATTGCATAGATGTTGCATGATGCATGTTTTGGCTAACATGGGTCAAGTTGTGAATAATTTATGCCTGGAAATGGTTGCTTGGTCTATTATTGTGCAGGTGGCTTGGAGTCAGCTATGGTCAACGGTGAGGAGGACCGAGAATTGGTTAGGAGAACCAAGATCTAGAACGATTGTGGATGCTGGGCGAGATGGTTCAACTCAAGCAAGGTGCAAGATGGATAAGAACCATAGAAGGTGAAGTTTGAGCAAAGGCCTTTGTGAAGGTATCTTGTCAATTATGTGAATTGATGATTGGGCGTATCGTGCGGTGCTACATAACGGTTTGCTTGTTTGTGATGGTTGTAGGACACTAGAGCAAGGTCATGGAGAGCAGGACTAGATCGGGACAAGGTTAGGCGAACCGAGGTCTAGAACAATCGAGGTGGTGCTGGAAGATGACTAAGGCTAGTGGGGTGGTTACAAGCTGAGAAGACAAGGAACCAGAGAGGGAGCTACCAGTGATGAACATGATGGGCAACAGCAAGGTGGACTTGAACCAGAGTGGGTGCCCATTTGGGATGTCGCTCTGGAGCTAGCCTCGACTATAAAAGAGGAGGGTGCTGGTTGTGCACCTCCAACCCTTGTAGCCTAGAAACTCTAATTTGTGATTTAGGGATAGGAGAGGAAAGTGGACATGCTAGGGTTCATGAGAGATAGATTGATTGAGTGGTCAAGTGTTGAGCTTTTATCCTTCATGGTGGAGTGGCTGTAAATATAAAATCTCTCTCATCAATCCATGCAAGATTTGGACCAGGATGAGTTCTATATTATTCTTACTCTCTCTTTGATGCCTTTGGGATTTTTAGTGTTTCTTAGGTTTTTATTTTTGATATTGTTGTGATTTTGCTTGCTAGGATGTTTTGGATATGATCTAAGGTCATCTTGATCATCATCCACCCAGGAGCAAGATTTTGGATCAAAGTTTGATTTTGCCCGGCTTTGGTGAAAGAAAGGGTGATTTTAGAGGTTTTGCTCTTGTGGGCTTTTCGCTTGATTCTTCCTGTGATTGAGGGTGCTAGGATGTATGGGAGACCATCCTTAGCCATCATGTAAAGATTTCTCCCATGAAATCCTCTCAATCATCATTTTCGTATTTGGCTCGATTTTGGAGCAACCTTCACTCAAACGGAAAAATGTTAGAACTTTGGCAATGATCTTCATGTCTTTGATTGGAATAGGTTCCTGATATCCTAGAGAAGTTATGTTTCTAGTTTCATGAAATTGCAGTTGTGGATCAAAAGTTGGATCAATTTGCGATTTCAAAATCCTCCTGAAATTCAATTTCTATGTTGATTTTACTATTCATCGGTTTGACTGCCACAGTTCCCGGTCTGACCACCACTGTTCCTGGTCTGACCACACTGTTCACTGGTCTGACTACCACTATTCATCGGTCTGACCGGTTAGTGGGGATTTCGGCGAGTTTTGATCCTTTTGTTGCTTGATTCTTATTTGAATGATTATCTCTGTTCTTGAAAGCTCCACATAGCTATTGGAGTGAAAGAACCTTGAATGTATTGAAGCAAAAGATTTTGAAGTGGTCATTTTTGTGTGGTGCCTATTGTTGGGACCTTGGATCACTGAATTCGAGCCCTCTGTGTATTTTGAACTAGTCCCATGATCAGTAGCTAGCTCACACAGTTGCAACTTTGAATAGTTTTTAACACTTTCCAGAGGTAGTATAGCTTAACCCACAAGAGATAATCATCTTATAATATCCGCTCACATACTTCCGTAGGTGTGCGACTAAGTGATTACCACAAGGCTTTTACAAAGCTTTGTTTTGACCCAGTTCTGCTCGCCAAGGTTTCGCCATTCCGGACGCCCTCTTGCGCCAAATCGTTAACCAAAATAGAACCAAATCAAAACATTGCTAATTAGTTGGCCAGGTCCACCCCACCTTGGACATGTGGTAGTACAGTATGGCCCAGATCAATGACGCACAAAGTTTAGTCCTTAGTTACTACTCGGGCGAGGCAACCACATCCCAAATTCATCCCCTTTGCTGCACGATCAATCGTCTGAGTATGAAATCATTTTTTTTTGTTCAACTCAACCAAATGGAAACCCTTTCCATGACACAATAAATTTTAATAACAATGGCCTCGCCACAATTCCATATATCATTAAGTCAAATTTAATCATTTATGAACATGTGATCATGAATCCCACCGTGACTAAGCATAATACGATGCCCTTGTTGGTACTAAAATATGCCCAACCAAAATTAACCCATCCTATGGTGTCAAAGGATACATGTCAATTACAATCATTCAAGGTGACATAATATCGAATAAGACTTTAACTATTCCCAAAAGCAGTTATTACAAAACTAGCAATGCATGTTGATATAAAATAATATAATTTTATAAAAATGGGTTCGACATGATTAAATGTCTACGAATTGCCTTCGTTGAAGGTTTGAATGGCTTCGGCCGATGTTTCCAGGAATTCTTCAAAAATAGCGGAATCTATACGCGCAAAAAGAGCCAAATAAATACAATAATTCAAAATAAAATACAAAATTTATGAAATTAGTACTAAAATAAAGGGGCTGAATTTATAAACAAGAATCGATAGAATCAGAGTTCGTATGAAGGAGAACAAGTGTGGGGACACCCAGGTTATTTCCGTAAGACCGAGGCCTTCCTGGTCTTATGGAAATAACTCTGGGCCTCCGGTAAATGGATTCCATCTTAACTCCATCTAAGTGAGAGGTCTTGCCTGAACTAGAGCTCTGATGATCATGCGTACTGCTCCTCTGCAAGCACAACATGATAATCGGTTCTCTAAATGGTTCAAGACTACACTTATTGAGTTAAAAAGGGAATTGAAAAGCAGCGAGTATGAGATCATGTTTGCTCCCAAGATCAGCGACCAACACGCTCATACTCTCACTCAACGTTGATTACATCCATACAAAAACATAAAGAAAGACATACATCATAATAATTCAAGTCTACATCGATTACAAAAGGGCCGACCGGCCAAATTCAATTAAACACTTAGAGTGGCAGCATAAATAATATAAATAAACCAAAAGTCCAGCAAGGTATGCCCATAACCTATGGCAACCGACTGGAAGTCAAATAATAGTACTACTCGTCAGTGTCGCCTAAATCGACACTAACGAGCTCATCGGGCTCGAAGTCTTCTTCACCTGAATCGTTGCAACCAGGTTAAGTACAAAATATACTCATAAGTCTTACATAAAGATAAAATTAGTTATGCATAATGGACATTCAAAGGATAGCATTAGTGGCTTTAGTTTTGCGAGAGACGCAACAATTTTCAACCAACACATACTAGTTTTTCAAATGCTAGTTCAAAATCAGATTTGAAGTAGAAGTAAATCATGTGATAAAGTAATACATTGATAAACAAATGAATCAAACAAAAACCAAAGTGGCAGCCCACTTTGATACACTAAAATGCACGAACACCAGTTCGAGCTGAATACTAATTTGTACCCACAAAATTTAATTCAAAGTCTAACAATAGTGACTCCCAAATTCAAGCAATTGTCCATAGCTGCGGACATGGCTATTTGAATAGATTTATCTCTGCAGAGGTGTACTACTTTACCCACACGACTCGACTAGCCCGTAAGCCTCCGGATAATGACACACTTCCTTAGGTATGCCAGCCGGGGAGAATTGAGATACGATCGTTTTTAGCAAGAAAATCCTATTGAGATAAGCCCCCCTTGCAAAATGTTCCCTTACTTGGTATAAGCGACGGATAGCACTTGCTAAGCGGCTCACAAGTTGTATTGGAAATACCGATGCAATGTAAATAACGAAAAATGGTGCTCCCGATCTCGTGCACGAAGGCACCCTCACTAGCAACCACTTGTTCAGACCCCAAAACTCTCTTAAAATAACAAATTTAAACTTAAGAAATAGATACGAAGTTCTGGAATAAAAAGAAGATAAGAAAGTTTCTGTTTCCCATAATTGTCGGGTTATTCCTAACAATCAATCTATCGTATCTAGACTTGCATGGCTAAGCAAACCCGTATAATATATTTCGCACAACCTAACTTAAGCATGTAGGTGTTGGAATAATTCAAGGATAACCTCAATAATAGGATATAACAAACTACACATCACAAAAATAGTGACATAACAAAATTAGCATGCAAGCAATTATCATTGCACTTAACTACTCAAAACTTGGATCAATATGATGCAAAAGAAAGTTCAAATGATGCTTACCTTGCTGGTAGATTAATTGCTCGCTTTTGGTGGTGTACGAGTTAATGTCAATAGCTTTGGAATCTATAGAATTAATGACATCGATAAACACCGAGAAATACCTCAAATATCAAATTCCTAAAAAATGCATGCAATTTCTACAGTAGCTAGATGATGATTTTAGATGAATTTAGGTGAAATAATTATTCCATTTGGAGTTAGTATGTGAAAGTTATGAAGGTTTGAAAGTCACTTTTCAGAAAAATCCAAATAATTGAGAATCGGTTACTATTCATTTAATTTAATTATTTGGTAAAAATTTGCAGAGTAGCGGGGAGGAAAAGTATTACATAGCTAAATATAGAATATTAATATAAGACCAAAATAACTTAGTTCATCTCATTTGGAGTTTTTATGCATTAGTTATGAATTTTCAAAGTTTTCAGCTTTTTCTACAATAAAAATAATAGAGTTATGGATCATTTTCCAAAACTATATTTGCTGCTACAAAAACATGTTTGAAACCTATTTTAAAATTAAATTCACTTAAAATGAAAATTATCAAAATTGGTTTCACTGTTTTTGGAGTTAAAATGAATTAGTTATGCAATTTTGAAGTTAATCAAATTTTCAGTGTGCAAATAAATGGATTCTGAATTTTATTATTCCTTTATTACTTTTCTCACTGGGCGCTGCACTAGCCACAGTCAGTGACAAGCGGGGTCCACTACACAGTGTCATTTTTCATTTTAATTTCCGATTTTCCTTTTTAACGATAGGTGGGGCCCGCCTGTCAATGATACGGTCCACAGCACAGTGCATGGACCGCAAGTCTATGGCCGATTCATAGGGTCTATGACTGTGCACTTAATCCCGTGGGACCCACATGTCATACACAAACTTAAACCGTTAAATGATTTTGTTTTCTGTTCACGGGGCCCACATGTAAGTGATACATCAGTGAAACTAACACATCCATTAAGTGCTAATCCAATCATTAATCTTAATGGCGGTCATTTGTCGAAATCACCCAGCTACAGGAGCTGTCCGCGTACGACAATGCTCCTGAGCTCACTGCCGTGCTCACCGCTGGCGGTTTCGACAACGGCGGCGCTGGCCATGGACACGTACGAGTTCCTAATAGCCTTGCGCACCTAATGGTGGCAGCTACGGCGGTTGAGCCGGCTTGTACTGGCGGCTAGTTGGAGAGGAGCGAAGCAAGGTTTCGGCCAAAACATGCATGCAGCAATTGAGCTCCACAGCGTCCATTCAAGTAGGTGCTAAGACTCCTACGAGGCTAAGAGAAGCTACCTGAAGCTAGGAGGGGTTCGGAGAAGCTTGGATGTGGGTGAAGCTGTGTTGGCACCAGAGAAGATGACAGTGGTGGCATGGTTCACGTGGAGAGGTCGATTGGAGCAAAACCAACAAAAGAGAATGGCCGGGAAAGCTTCAAGACCATCAGAGGATACTCTTGTATCAAAGAATCGAAGAATGTATTACCAGATCAAGGTGGGAGACGAAGGGGCTGTTCTTCGGCCAAAAATGAAATTCCTTCAAATCCACAAGTCCCTATCGTGCATTGTCAAAATTGGTTGAGGGGTTTTGCTTAGAAGACTAAAGCTCGCATGGTGATGCACTTGAGTGATGATAACACTCATCGGAGACTAGGAATGGCACGAAGGTGTCCTCAAGTGCACGCTCTGGAGCTGCTGAGAGCACGAAGATGGTCCAAAAGCTACAAGAGAAACCAAGTGCTGGCTTTAGCAAAAATAGGAATGGCATTGAGGAAGAACAGACAAGGACACAAGAGTTCGAAGCTTACCCAAGAGAGGAGCTGGAACGAGCATCCTTTTCCTCGGTCGCAATGAGGAAAAGTGAGTGAATGCTAGGGTTAGGAGGTGGCTTATGCTCGGGGAGATGACGGAGTGGAGGCAGCATCACACGCTGAAGCACAGAGCATCGCAGGAGCTCGCGGCCATGTGGAGCTCGGCTCCTACGCGTCAAGCATGCGTGGAGAAGACGGAGCTGACGGGTGGGCCCAGGCTATCAATGGCTCAGCGCGGCGTGCGCCCGAGTGTGGCTCAGGTCGGTGCATCTAGGCGACTTAGTTGAGTCAGCTTGTCTAGGTCGGACTTGAGTCAAGGTTCGGTGCAAGCCCGAGCAATAGTGAAGAGTTTGACTGGTTTGATTTCAATGGATTCTAGTTTGACTAAGCTACAAAATATAGCAAATAAATTCCTAAAAATCTAAAATTAATCAGAGGGGTTCCTGGGAAGGTCTAATGTTCATAAAAATCCCTAAACGTCACTGTTCATGATATATTTTGTATAGTTTAAATTCAAACTTAGGGTAGGTCATTGTAATGTGTTTGAATTTTTCTGAGGTTTGAAACTAGTCCCATAAATTTAGGAAAAAATATATTTATTCATGATAATTAATATAGTATTTGAATAAATTAGTTCCAGAAGACTATCATATGCTTTTGTTCCTGTTTTCATTTGGAAGTTCAAATTTGAAGTGTAGGTTTAACTTGAATAAGATTTTCCAAGTGCAATAAATTATGTAAAAACATTTAAAACATGATTGAATAAGATTTTTCAAGTGCAATAAATTATGCAAAAATGTTTAAAACATGATGCATGCTGATGAGATGTACACTAATTATCATCAATTAATTTGGGGATGTGACAACGAATGTCCGGAAGATTGCGGTCACATGAAATGATAGAATATAGAAAAAGGAATAGAATATTCTATTGAACCTCTGTGTTGTTTTTCTTCACAATGAACAAAAGAATTGTGGATGACAAAGTGGGTCCACTTGGTAGAGAGAGCAAGAGATAAAGAAAAAGGAATGTGTGAATGGCATGTGAGTCCCACATGTAAGAGTCACAAAGAAGAAAGAAAGAAAGAAGAAGGCAGGAGTTGGAGCTTCTAGGGTTAGCTCGGTCATGGTGGTAGCACCGGCGAGGGGAGGGGTGGCGACACCAGGAGACGGTCAAAAGGGAACCTCACGGGGTCGAGGAAGCCAAGGGCAAAGGTGGCGTCGCTGGTGGCGAAGTGAGGTGGTGGAGGCGTAGGTGGGAGCGACGGCGGCATTTGGGCCGTGCGTGGTGCTGGCGAGGGGACAACGCCCTGGGGAAGATAGGGGGAGCACGGCATAGAATGTCGCGAGGTGAATCCAATGGTGGTGACGATTTCGCTAGGAGATTAACGACGGCGGCGGAACGCGAGGCGGAAGGAGCTTTGACTGGCGGTGACAAAGCTCAAAATCTGGCGAGGTGGAGGGGAGAGGGGAGGGGAGACTCCAAGGATGGGAGGAGGAGGCCGAGGCGCACCTCGTGATGTAGTTGGTGCGGAAAAAATATGGCTGGAGAGGGAGATCACGAGGTGGAGGGAGATGGCCGGAGTTGGGGGAGGAAGAAGAGCTTCGGTGGGGGGATTTCAAGTGCAAGGAGGGGAGGAGAGGGAAGGGAGGAGGGGAGGTGCTCGCAGCTTTTATAGAGGGTGGAGGGGACCGAGTGGCATGGGCGGACGTGGGCTACCGGCCGGGCGCAGGTGGTGCGAGGGCACTGGGGCCAGGGCGTGAGGGTGGTCAGGCACAATGGGATGCGTGGCAAGGCGGCACGAGCCTGAGCTCGTGGGAGTGGGGATGCGGCATCGAGCAGGCACATGCAGTCATTTGTTAGTGCAGCGTAGGATAGAGAAGCCAATAGGAAGAAGATGACCAGAGAAGGAAAGAAGAGAAAAGAAAAGAAAAATCCGAAAAATAAAATAAATTCAGAAAATTCAATAAAAAATCATAAAAAATCCTTGGAACCTAGATAGATCAAATAAAATAATTTTGGATTTGATTGAAGTTTATTTTAATCATTTAAATTTTTTCATTTTCGATATTTCAAATTAAGCTTTAAATTAATAAAAAATGCAAATGGTTTATTTTATTTTTAAAGCTTTAAAAAGGCCCTGCAAATTGGGATAACTGAAAAGAAATAAAAAGAACTCAAAGGAAATAACAACAAGGTCTGGAAAAAGGAAATCTGAGATAAAACCAGAAAATCAAATAAAACAATTTTTAACTAAAGTTTGATTTACTCACATTTTTTTTATGAAATTTGAAATTAAGCTTTAACAATTTAGGAAAAATCAAATGGTGATTTTTATTTTGAAAATATCAAAAAGGCCTGAAAAATTGGGATGTTACAAACCTACCCTACTTAAATGGAATCTCGACCTCGAGATTCGGGCTGACTAGAGAATAGGTTCAGGAACTCGGACTTTGCTCACTCTCCCAAGCAACTTTATCTTTTGAGCGAGACAAAACTACAATTGAAGCTGCATTGACTTAGGACTTACTAGGAACGTCGTTCAAAGCTGATTGGACTGGCTCTATGGTGACTTGATTCACTTGTCCTCCTGTAGAAGGAAGTGGAGTCCTGTTGGCTTGACTTGAAATCTGAATTGTTCCTTGGACTGTTCCTAGTGTAGCGATTCTGGCTGGTGTAGCTCCCAAGTGGAATGGAATTGACGTCGGGGCTTTCTTTTTGTGGGCAACTGTGAGCATAACGACCTATATTGTGGCACTTGTAACAAATGACTCCTGAGAGTGGACTAACTATTGATGAAGCTTTCTTCAATGGGCACTTGTTGTCATAGTGACCCATCTTATGGCAGTTGAAACACCTAATTCATGCGGCATGAGAGGAGTTCTTCTGTGTCGGTCCTCCAATGGATGCATTGGGGAACGAAAAGCTGGCTGGTTGGTTCATGGTTCTTTCTTGAGGCATTGGCAAGCCTAAACTTCTGTATTTTTACAACTGTGACAAGTATCTTCTATTGTTTTTACTACTTGCTGCTGGTGTTATTGTTGTGATCAAAGTAGCATCTGGAATGCTATCTGGGGTGACTGCTAAGCATCTTTGCGGGCATTCACTGGCAAAATGTCCCATATCCTGACACCTATAACATTATATTCCTGCGCTTGATGTTTGTTCTGCTGAGATTGACCACCATTGTTGTCACTGAACATCTACATCGGTGGACGTAGTGCTGATCCAGGAGTCATGAGTGTGGTTGTTGTTGGTGCTTGGTTAGGTTGAGATTGAATCACATGAGCCTTGGAGTTTCTTGCAACATCTTGTCCTTGATCCACCATCTTCCTCTTGTGATAATTGTCTTGCTGATGGTAGATAGCTTATAAATTGAGTGCCTTGGGATTGATCTTATTGGAATTTGATTCCTCTTATTCTTGGGATAACTTGGTAGAAGTAACCATAGTCCTGCCTTCCTTGGCTTGGATGAGAGCAGCTTGAAAATTTTCATGCTGTTGTTGTAATATAGAGGACAACAATGTCTTCAAAGGGTATTGAGCTGGGTAATGATCTTCACTCTCACATAAGTAATATGTAACCTTGTTCATTGGACATTCTCCGAGTGGATGATTTCCTTCACAACTTGAGCAATTGATTTCGTGCTCACTGGCACTATGTCCTATCTCTCTACAATGGATACATGTACAATCCTTAGACTTATTTGGTGGGCAGAACCTTAATTGTCTTTGCTCAGCTTGAACTTCTTCTGTAATGACATGGCTCACTTGACTTCTTATGCTGGGCTTAAAGATCCTTACCGCTTGGTTCTTGCCCTGCTGTAAATCACGGAACTCATTTTTCTTCATCTTCATTATGCTATCTGGGACATGAGAGTGACAGAAAGCTACTGAAAACTCGGCCCAGGTAATATCTTGTGAATTCTTATAGGTTGCACAGTAATTATCCCACAAACTTGCAGCAGGGCCTTTAAGCTGATGTGCGACGTATAGAACCTTCTCGCGATCGTCACATCGTGTAATGGCCAGCTTCTTCGCTTGGAGCACAGCTAGTCATCTGCGTCCAAAGGTTTAGATGAGGTGGAGAAGGTAGGTGGACACGTCCTCATGAACACTGCAAACTTTGATTGCGAAAAAGCTACTGGTGGTGGTGGTGGCATGGCAGTGGCCCGATGGTTCTATTGATTCATCATCTGATTCACATTCTACATCATTGTGGTTATGAACTAGGCCTGAGCTGCCATAAACTGACCCAAGCCTTGGTCTACTATTGCGGCTGGAGGAAGTGGTGCGTCAGGATTAGCACTGGTGTTGGGATCCATTGGTCCGTTGTGACTTGCTGAGATGTGGGTATGATCCATCTGAAACAATTCTTCCCAGATTTAATAGACGAGAGGACAAAGCATAATAGGTGAGAGTGAAAAGCACAAAAGACGAGAGAGAGCAAGGGAGAAAAATAGAAACCAACTAAATTGGGGGGGGGGAGGAGGTTGGTTAAACCCAAAGAAACAAATAGCCGGAAAGCTATTAAGAAGCAACAAAATGCGACACTCAAGAAAACAAATCCTATTACAAGGACTAAATGGTTCTAAAACTAAGAAGGGCAACTTTGGTACAATGCTACTAATCTATCTTATATGGACGGTCGACTTGAAACACTTGGCAGCTCTTGAAACTTCCAGGGCATCAATCACTCTGATCACTGAAGACTCGATCTTATAGAGATTATTGAGGTGAGAAAGTCAATTTAAATTTGAAAATAGAGTTTCAGAAAAGATAAGAGATAAGAACCAGAGAATGATATGAGAAGAAATTAGAATAGGATGAGAAAAGAATAACATTGGGACCTATCTGTTCTTTTGAATCCCTTTCTTATGATGAGATCAGGGAATGGGTCAAAATGATCTGCCTCAGGGAGCCTGATGCTAGGGCTGCTTTTCTTGACATTTTGGCGATTGTCTCTGAAGAAGAGAGACTAAGGAGACTTAAGGTAGATAACAATTTTTTCTTCATTTTATATATTCTCCGATCTGTATATGATTATGCTCTGATATGTAGGCAGTCGTGTAACATCCCAAAATCCTAATCTTGGGATTAAGTAATATAAAATGCATTAGGAAACAAATTCCATTGAACATTTGCATTTAAACTATGCCTTTTTGAAAATCTTGTGTTGGTTTTAAAAATAAAATTTGAACAACTTTAGGTGCTAAAAAGGAAATAGAGAAAACAAAATATAATTTTCTAAGTGAAAGGATGGTTTTAGGCTATTTATCCCAGGAATCATTCAACAAATTTTCTATATGAAATTTTGCGTAGAAAAATATTTACAATCTCTTAGGAGCAGCACATTGTTTGAATTTTTTAGAAATTTTTGTAAGGTTTTAGCCTCTAAAAATTTTTCTACAGAAACTAATTGAACTTAGTAGTCTACACAAAAAATTTCATAAATTTTGGACTTCGTTTGTTTGGTGAATTAAATCGGCAAAGATTTTAGCTGTTAATTCAAAAACCAAAAGCTAGTACTGTTCCTTGGGCTCGAGCTCAAACCCCACGGTCGAACCAGACCATCTCCATAAGTGGATCAGACCCGACGTCTCTGAGCCATTGGATTTTGAAATTGACGGTTCAGATTGATTGGGCCGTTCGGACCGTCCGAACAACTCATTTCGTTTGAGCCGTTGATGGTGAAATAGACGGTCCCGATTGGTTGGGCCGTTCGGACCGTCCGAACATCTCTTTTCATCTCAGCTGTTCGTTTCGAATTGGACCGCCAAGATTAGATCAACTCTTACTATTTTGTTGCGTCGCTGGCTGGTGGGCCCTGAGCGCAGGGACCTTCATCCACCTCGCGCCCAGTGCACCAATAAGAAGATCATGAAATGTCATTCATACTTGCCACCATTTTGATCACCGCTCGCGGTTTTGCTGCAACTCAATCACTCCAGTCGCTTCGTCATTCAATGCCGCGCCAATGCCTGCCCGCGCCAACTTTCTCTGCCCGTACAACGTTGTGAAGCTCTGCCCTTCTTGACTATGGCTGCTCGAGTTCTACTTCATTCATCTCCACCGCTTTGCCTATATAAAAGGCCACCCTGAGCTTCGCATTCTCTTTTCCAAACTCATGCACTCACTCACTTCTCATTTTGTCGGGACCCAAAATTACAATTCTGGACCCTCTGTGTATACTGCACTAGTCCAGGATCATGCTAGTGCACACAGTGACAACATCAGTGAAATATCAATTCCATATACAAAGATAACTAATTAATAGGAAAATACAATAAACATCAGAGTAAAGACCTTAAGGTCAAAGCTTACAATTAATGCCTCAGAAGGCAAAAAGCTCAATGAAGGCTGCAATGAGCGAAGCAGAATAACTCCAGTGAAACCCATCCATATGCCCATAGGCAATCGGCTAGGAGTCTTGTGACCTAGTTCTCCACGATCCTTGAAGTAGACCTTGTTGACTGGCGATTCCTTCAGTTCTGCTTGATTCGTCAAAGCAAGCGTGAGTACACACCGTACTCGCAAGTCATACCACAGAAATGCAATTATACATGTAGGCTTATTCCAAGGGGATGGCATTCTGTGGTTATTTTGCATAAATGCAACATTTGCAATTGAATACAAATAATAGATTGAAAGCATGTAAAACAAATAGACAGTAATAGTTTAACAGTTTGATTTCACAAAGACACACACAGCCTAAACAGATTATTCACATAGCCATATGATTTAGATCACACAGCTCCCTTCCCACACAGTTTTATGAAAATCTAACCCTAGTGTGAAATCCCCGAGCATTGTCCATGACCGCGGACACGGCTATTCGAATAGATTGTTTAACACTCTGCAGAGTTTGTACACTTTACCCACAAGATGTAATCAACTGGATCAGAGCTGATCACAACAAAGCATTTCAGAAAATTCATCTTACTATGCTAGGCCCGTCCCATAACAGGCATGTGGTCGTACAGGAGGCTCAGTTCAATGGCGCACAAGGTGAAGTCCTTAATTGACCAAGGCAAGACTTCCACATGCCAACTAAACCACACAGCCACATATATTATTATTCATACAGATCACACAGATTATTATCCACACAGATCACACAGATTATTATCCACACAGATCACATAGTATCCACCATTTCACACAGTATCCACCATGTCACACAGTTTCCACCACTTGCCTCAGTCTAAATCTTTTCCCACCCAGTTGGTTAAGTGCAACACATGCCATAACAGCACACAGTACACACAGTTTTTATCACACAGTTTCATATTCACTTAGTCAAGTTGATAATTGCAACTTTACATGAAAAGGTGATTCGTGGCATGTCTAAGCAATCTAATCGCATCTAACCAACCCACGTTGGTAATACAATAGCACCAACTAAATAAACCAAACTAGGGTGACAAAAGATTTTGGCATACAATTAGACAAGGATGTTATAACAATTTGGATTATTAACTAAACCCAAAAGCATTTAAATAAATACTTAAAGTAAATGCAATAATTTGAATCAAAGTAATTTTAGAAAACTAGGATTCAATATGATCAAAGGTACAACTTGCCTTGCTAGCAATGACGATCTTATTTAGACTTTAATCTTCTACTTCCTTGATCTTCTGCTCCTTCTTGATCAAGACTTCGCAAGATGTCGATGTCTACTCGTAAACAAGTAAATAAACCAAATAAATAAACAACAGAGAGCGAACAAACTCCAAAAATTAAATAATAATCTCAGATAGATAGATATTGATTTGAGATGAATTTAGAAATTTGAATGGACTCAATCGGAGTTCGGATGCGAAAGATATGAGCTTTGAAAGATCACAAAAAAAAATGATGAAATTAGAGAGAAAAGAATATTTAGAGAATATTCCTTTGGATCAAACAAAATAAAAGAATTTAGAGACTTACAAGTGGGGTCCACTGGTAAGTAAGAGAGGACAAGGATAGTGAATGACATGTGGGACCAATTGGATAAAGGACTTTTGAAGAATTAAATTAATTCCCGAAAATAGGACTAGGGTTTAACATGTGGGCCATTGGTCTATGGACCAGTCCACAGAGATATGCTAGTCCAAAGTGGACCAAGCTCATGGCTAGGGTTTGACCAAGGTTGGTGACATGCGGGACTCGTACGTAAGAGAGAGAAATAATTAGGGTTTCTAATTGAGAGGATGACACGTGGGGTTAACATGGAAGAGAAAGAAGGATTTATTTCCTTCCATGACACATGGGACCCATGCCGTATAGAACAACCAGAGAAACATGCTTCGTTGCAACACGAAACGACAAGCAAGCATAGAAAGGAGTTAACCGGGCAGGAAACATTGACATGGCAAAGCAAAGAGAGATAATGGGTTAACAGAGAGAACCCACTTAGATTGACAGAACAATAGGGAAGCACAAATCATCGGCACAATATAGGAACAAAAGTCGCTTTAATGAAGCTTCTGAGCGACACCAGGCTCTGCTCTACTGGCTCAAGGCGGTGTGGATGTAGCGACCATGTAGTATGAGATAGCAGAGATATGGATTAACATAGAGCAAGACATCTAAAGAAGCCATGGAGCTAACACCCACGTCTTGGACTCAAAGAATGAATAGTGTATGCGACAGCGATTTTAGTGGTGAGAAGGCAAGGCAAAGATTAGAGAATTAATACAAGGAAATTAAGATGATGCTGTCTAATCATCAGACAAGGAACGAACCCAAAAGAGAACCAACAGAGGGCAACATCACCGAGAGCAAGGAGCTGCTCGACCTGCTATGGCGCATCATGGCATGGGATGCCAGATTTTGAGATTTAGATGACAAAGCAAGGGCTAAACAAATAATTAACAGAGAGGCATGTATTAGAGAAATACTACCTACGTCGGTTCAGAAAGGAATTGAGAACTGAATACAACAAATAGAGGAAAGATAGGGCGGATGGTTCTGATGCAAGATGGGGGCATTGAGATGGCAGCTCTGTGCATGAGATGGCAATTGATAGAAAGAATTAACAGAGAAGACAACGCACAGAAATAACAGAGAAGGTTAGAGGAGAAACGAAATAATAGAAGATCATACTGGAGTTCATGCGGCCTGTATTCCTGTCGTATGGAGGCAGCTAACATGGCAAAGCAAAGGAACAGAATTAGCCATGAGCATTAACAGAGACAAAGAACGTAATACGTGAGATGAAACGCAACAGGAACTATACCCATGCATGAACAGTACATGTTGATTCATGCGCACGGTGTGGCCGGCGGCCAGAGGCGACGCGACGGCGGCGAAGGGGCAAAACGGAAAGGAAACGACGAGGCGGAGATGATGACGCGGTCCAGACATCAAGATTCGGCTCCATGCGACGGCAGCGACGCGAAGAACGGCGACCACGGCGGCCTCACGGACGCGTAACTCTTCCGGCGATGCTCTGCGAAAAGGGAGGTGAGCACGGCGTAGAACGCGGCGATGCGAACCCAACGGTGGTGGAGTTGAAGGCAGGGGATCAACGGTTGCGGAGTAATTGGCCGGAGAAGGATGACATACAAGAGGCGAGAGAACGCTCGATTCTCAGCGCACGGTGGATGAAACTTGAATCTAAAAGAGGGGAAAAATAGGTATGAACGAGGGGCACGAGATGACGCGATCGGATTTTGGAAAAACTCACCGAGAAAGCGAGGAGCTCGACGAATGTCATGGCCCGACATGGCCGATGGTGCTCCGGCGATCTTCGGGCGAAGGGGAAGGGAGCATGACGTAGAGGACGACGACGCGAAGCCAACGCCGCAGACGGTTCGGCCGGAGGACGTCGGACGAAGGCGCAGTTCGTCGGAGAAGAATTTCGGTTGAAGCTCGGTTTTCTGCAGATTGCGACGAAACGAGGATGATTCGGAGGAAACCAATTTAGGGGATTGGAAGAGGAGATCAACACGGACACGTGAGCGTAAACGGCTCGCTTTTATATGCACCGTAGAGAAAGATATGGTATTTAGAAGTTGAGATACGCACGGGAGAGAATCGGTTTTGAACTCTCGGCTGGAGGTCGCAGATGAACAGTAAGCGCGATTTACTGTAGCACATTGGATCCGGATGAACAGTGTCCCGATGGGTACTGTAGCAGTGCGGCAGGAGAGAGAAAATCAGGATTTTCGGAATTAAAGAAAATTCCAAAAATCGAGGAGATCCAAATAAATAGCAAACAAATCCAGAAAAAAACTCAAAAAATACCAGAAAATTTCTTGGAACACAAGGAAGCCAAATAACACAGATTTTTATTTAATTGATGTTTAGATTAGTCAAATTAAATATTTTTAATTTAGAAAATTCCCAATTAAGCTTTATTAATCCGAATAAAATTGGCGAAATTTTCCAGGGACCTAAACTAATCAAAAGATTTTTGAAAACCTAAATTTTGGGATGTTACAAACCTCCCCCCCCTTAAAGGAATCTCGTCCCCGAGATTCAGGCTGGCTATAGAAATAGGTTAAAAACTCAGCCTTCGGGTTCTCTTTTGGCTTTCGAACTGATTTGACTTTGACAGAACTGCTCTTTTGAACTCTTACGGAACAACACCTTGCTTCTTGCTGAACTTCTTGCTTCAATAGAAACTTGGCGAACTGGCTCTTGGCGGGAAAGGCATCTTGAAACTCGATTGCTTTTAACGGGGCTGCTTGATCGGTGCTCGCAGATACTTCTGGAGTTGAGGAGATTCTGCTGCTAACTGGTAACTCAGGTTGATAACTAACTCTTCTTCTGAGCTTCGGAATCTGAACAGACTGACACATCTCTGTCACCTTTGGCGTACAATCCTTAACACAGATCTTCAACAGGTATCCTGACGAAAAACATGGCTGCGAGGGTGATAATCTGCATAATCAGCGTAGCTTTTCTGCCAGAACTAGGCTACTCACAATCCCTTTAGGATTAAAGACACTTGGCCTTCTGCTTCATGATTAATGCAAAAATCTACGAACTTTGTTATCTGATCTGCCCTTAGCTGAGCAATAACTTATGATCAACCACTACGAATTTCAGATAGCGACAACTGCGAACTAGCTGACATCTGGGGTTGTAGGGAAACTCTGCACCGGACGCTTACTTGCTCGACTTGGTACTTTGGGTTGAGGCACACTCACTATTCTTACTACCCGCTGATTTAGGGTGATACACAGTACCGAATTGAAACGAGCATCCAGACTTCATAGACACTCTGTCACGACACGAGGTAAACCGATCCTCTGGCCCGACACTAGCTTTTCGACACCGCAAACTGGTCATCTTTGTCGATCGACACTATACCAATTTCGGTGAATACCATCTCGGCGTATGCCACTTTGCTAGGCGATCTTCAAACTCGATGATATTAGTAGGAATGAACAATGATTTCTTTGACAAAAGCGCCTAGTCAAGCCTAATTTTCTAGCATCGGTTTGAACTCGGGGTTCAACAGATATCTTCTTGTCTTGACCGATCAAGATGACTTGGATTCCACAAGTAACTTTAGCCGATGAACAATAGATTATTGCGATAGCTCTTAAAATTCTCACCGATTGGTTCATACGGCGACCTAGGCGATCTTGTTCTTTACAATGAGGAGGGTCTTGGCTATCTTGAAATGAGCGCTTCTCGATATTTAAGCGACATCGTCTTGTTCACAGATGATTACGGAGAAAGCTGAAATTCTCACTCAAAACTCAAACAAAGTGACTCGGCGTCACGAAGATTAGCTCTGGATATCTTGAGATTCTCGCACATCCTTGGGCTACCATTTCACTTTACAATAAATACTAACACTTCTCGAAATGGTAGGCTTGATTTAACATTGCCTTTATCTCGAGAAAATCATCGATCCGCTCCATCATATCTCGCAAACTCTTTTAACAGCTTTTGGGATTCTTGCATCTGGAGTGAGTGAGTGGTTCTTCTAATAACACTCGCTAACGTAGTGACCTTTTCCACGACAACTGTAGCATACACGGGTCGAAGCTTGTGACTTTTCTGATGAGACTATGGTAGAACGACTATTTTGGTATTCTTCCACTGACATATCTTGCACTGACAATGGCTTGATTTCTTTTGCTAAATCTCTGACTGTGGCTCGAAAATTTTCTCGCTGAAGTTGTGTTGCAGAAGTCAACACTGAGTACATGGGGCACTGGCTCGGACAATGGTCATCGCCTTCACATAAGAAGCATGTGATCTTGCTCATTGGACATTCTCCAACGGAATGGTTTCCTTCGCAACTGGAACAATTGATATTGTGCTCATCGGCGCTATGGCCTATTTCTCCACAACGAATACATGCACAATCTTTTGACTTATCCGGTTGGCGACACTTCAAATGACAACTTTGGATTTGGTGTAGGATGTCGAAATATCAGGTTTCTCTTGATCACTCTTACTTGATGTCACTTGCTGTTGACGAAAAGCAGCGGTGAACTCTGACCAGGTGATGGTCAGCTTGTCCTGATGGGCGGCGCGGAATTTTTCCCACCAATCTAATGCAACTCCTTCTAACTGACGAGCAGCATAGAAAACTTTCTCATTATCGTCGCAGAAAACTTTCTCATTATCGTTGTATTGCGCAACAATTAGCTTTTCTTCTATGGTGCGAATCCAGGATTCTGCATTTCTGAGTGCAGTTGATCCTTCAAAGACAGGTGGCTTGGTCCTCATGAACTTCGCCAACTTGGGCTGAGGGCGTGCCGTTGGGATGACAACGAGTCGTGCATCACCACAGAGGTTACTACTATCCGTGGTTGCATAAATCGTTGGCATAAGCCGATTCTCGGGTGGTAGAAAGCGGCTCGGTGCGGATGCATCACTCTCGGCGCGAAGATAGTTCTTTGGTTATCGTCATACTGCATCTTGTGTTGGCGACAGGCGATGGTGCGCTTGATTATTACGATTCATCAAATTGACTAAGGCAGCGGTGGTGCGATTCTCTTTGGGTCATCATGTTGTTCATGTTCTGCATCATTGTGTTCATGAATTGGGTCTGAACTACCAAGAAATGTTCCATGATTGGATCTTCTACTTCCGATCGCAAGCATTCCTTTGGGATTGACAGGATCCGGTAGCATGAACTATCTCAAGATTACTGACAAGGTTGGCTTTACTCGGGTTCTCTATCTGCTGGCTGACCAAGGCTAATAGATGAGAGGGAAAAGCATAAGGTAAGGGAAGACAATCTACCAAGGGAGCAGGTTTAACCCAGGGAACACAAAAGAACACAAATAGCCGGAAAGCTATTAAGAAGCATAAAGCTCACAGACAAACTACACACAAGAGAAAGAAGACGAAAGCTAATCGTCTATTCGATTAAACTCTAACTTAACTAGGTGACTTGGCTCAACACACGAGAGGAGCCTACGCTAATCTATCTTATATGGCTGGTCCGAAGAAAACTCGAACTGGTCACGGTCTTCATCAAACGTTGACTGCTTCCGATCCTTGCAGGCGAATCTTGGAGAAAGACGGGGCGACGTAAGACTTCTTCTTGGTCTTCAATTCTTGTGACGAACTTGTCTTGAACACATGAGGAGATGTCAATGCGTCGTTGTTGGTGGTTGCATGGTCTTCAAAGAGTTGCTCTAAACAGCTCTTGGGCATCCACCAAGACATTTGGTACAGATAACGACAACTATAGAAGTTATGAGGGAAGCGAGTCCAATTTAATACTCAAAATGGTGAGTAAGAATATAGATGAGAATGGAATAGATTGGAAGAGTTAGAAGCTAGACAAGATGAGAATAGCACATCATTAAGATTTTTCATTTGTAAAATAGGTTTTGAAGTTTCCATAAAAACGGCAATTCTAACTAAGGTCACGACCTACAGTCGATATGGCTCTGATACCACCTCTGTCGGGACCCAAAATTATAATTCTGGACCCTCTGTGTATACTGCACTAGTCCAGGATCATGCTAGTGCACACAGTGACAACATCAGTGAAATATCAATTCCGTATACAAAGATAACTAATTAATAGGAAAATACAATAAACATCAAAGTAAAGACCTTAAGGTCAAAGCTTACAATTAATGCCTCAGAAGGCAAAAAGCTCAATGAAGGCTGCGATGGGCAAGCAGAATAACTCGGTGAAACCCATCCATATGCCCACAGGCACCCAATTTGGTCTTGCGACCTAGTTCTCCACGATCCTTGAAGTAGACCTTGTTGACTGGCGATTCCTTCAGTTCTGCTTGATTCGTCAAAGCAAGCGTGAGTACACACCGTACTCGCAAGTCATACCACAGAAATGCAATTATACATGTAGGCTTATTCCAAGGGATGGCATTACGTGGTTATTTTGCGTAAATGCAACATTTGCAATTGAATACAAATAATAGATTGAAAGCATGTAAAACAAATAGAGCGGTAATAGTTTAACAGTTTGATTTCACAAAGACACACACTGACCTAAGCAGTTATTCACATAGCCATATGATTTAGATCACCTGACTCCTTCCCACACAGCTTTATGAAAATCTACCCCTAGTGTGAAATCCCGAGCATTGTCCATGATCATGACGCGCTATTGAATAGATTGTTTAACACTCTGCGAGTTTGTACACTTTACCCACAAGATGTAATCAATCGGATCGGTGATCACAACAAAGCATTTCAGAAAATTCATCTTACTATGCTAGGCCCGTCCCATAACAGGCATGTGGTCGTACAGGAGGCTCAGTTCAATGGCGCACAAGGTGAAGTCCTTAATTGACCAAGGCAAGACTTCCACATGCCAACTAAACCACACAGCCACACATATTATTATTCATACAGATCACACAGATTATTATCCACACAGATCACACAGATTATTATCCACACAGATCACATAGTATCCACCATTTCACACAGTATCCACCATGTCACACAGTTTCCACCACTTGCCTCAGTACACACCCAGTTGGTTAAGTGCAACACATGCCATAACAGCACACAGTACACACAGTTTTTATCACACAGTTTCATATTCACTTAGTCAAGTTGATAATTGCAACTTTACATGAAAAGGTGATTCGTGGCATGTCTAAGCAATCTAATCGCATCTAACCAACCCACGTTGGTAATACAATAGCACCAACTAAATAAACCAAACTAGGGTGACAAAAGATTTTGGCATACAATTAGACAAGGATGTTATAACAATTTGGATTATTAACTAAACCCAAAAGCATTTAAATAAATACTTAAAGTAAATGCAATAATTTGAATCAAAGTAATTTTAGAAAACTAGGATTCAATATGATCAAAGGTACAACTTGCCTTGCTAGCAATGACGATCTTATTTAGACTTTAATCTTCTACTTCCTTGATCTTCTGCTCCTTCTTGATCAGCACTTCTCACAGTATCGATGTCTACTCGTAAACAAGTAAATAAACCAAATAAATAAACAACAGAGAGCGAACAAACTCCAAAAATTAAATAATAATCTCAGATAGATAGATATTGATTTGAGATGAATTTAGAAATTTGAATGGACTCAATCGGAGTTCGGATGCGAAAGATATGAGCTTTGAAAGATCACAAAAAAAATGATGAAATTAGAGAGAAAAGAATATTTAGAGAATATTCCTTTGGATCAAATAAAATAAAAGAATTTAGAGACTTACAAGTGGGGTCCACTGGTAAGTAAGAGAGGACAAGGATAGTGAATGACATGTGGGACCAATTGGATAAAGGACTTTTGAAGAATTAAATTAATTCCCGAAAATAGGACTAGGGTTTAACATGTGGGCCATTGGTCTATGGACCAGGTCCACAGAGATATGCTAGTCCAAAGTGGACCAAGCTCATGGCTAGGGTTTGACCAAAAGTTGACTGACATGCGGGACTCGTACGTAAGAGAGAGAAATAATTAGGGTTTCTAATTGAGAGGATGACACGTGGGGTTAACATGGAAGAGAAAGAAGGGATTTATTTCCTTCCATGACACATGGGACCCATGCCGTATAGAACAACCAGAGAAACATGCTTCTGGTTGCAACACCGAACAGCAAGCAAGCATAGAAAGGAGTTCGGCTGGCGCAGGGAAACATTGACATGGCAAAGCAAAGAGAGATAATGGGTTAACAGAGAGAACCCACTTAGATTCGAAAGAACAATAGGGAAGCACAAATCATCAGCACAATATAGGAACAAAAGGGCTGCTTTAACAGAAGCTACAGAGCAGCACCAGGCTCCTGTTCGGCTGGCTCAAGGCGGTGTGGATGTAGCAGCCATGTAGTATGAGATAGCAGAGATATGGATTAACATAGAGCAAGACATCTAAAGAAGCCATGGAACGAACACCCCACGTCTTGGACTCAAAGAATGAATAGTGTATGCGGCAACGATTTTAGTGGTGAGAAGGCAAGGCAAAGATTAGAGAATTAATACAAGGGAAATTAAGATGATGCCTGTCTAATCATCAGACAAGGAACGAACCCAAAAGAGAACCAACAGAGGGCAACATCACCGAGAGCAAGGAGTCGCCGACCGCTATGGCGCATCATGGCATGGGATGCAGATTTTGAGATTTAGATGACAAAGCAAGGGCTAAACAAATAATTAACAGAGAGGCATGTATTAGAGAAATACTACCTACGTCGGTTCAGAAAGGAATTGAGAACTGAATACAACAAATAGAGGAAAGATAGGGCGGATGGTTCTGATGCAAGATGGGGGCATTGAGATGGCAGCTCTGTGCATGAGATGGCAATTGATAGAAAGAATTAACAGAGAAGACAACGCACAGAAATAACAGAGAAGGTTAGAGGAGAAACGAAATAATAGAAGATCATACTGGAGTTCATGCGGCCTGTCTTCCTGTCGTATGGAGGCAGCTAACATGGCAAAGCAAAGGAACAGAATTAGCCATGAGCATTAACAGAGACAAAGAACGTAATACGTGAGATGAAACGCAACAGGAACTATACCCATGCATGAACAGTGCATGTTGATTCATGCGCACGGTGTGGCCGGCGGCCGGAGGCGACGCGACGGCGGCGAAGGGGCAAAACGGAAAGGAAACGACGAGGCGGAGATGATGACGCGGTCCAGACATCAAGATTCGGCTCCATGCGATGGCAGCGACGCGAAGAACGGCGACCACGGCGGCCTCACGGACGCGTAACTCTTCCGGCGATGCTCTGCGAAAAGGGAGGTGAGCACGGCGTAGAACGCGGCGATGCGAACCCAACGGTGGTGGAGTTGAAGGCAGGGGATCAACGGTTGCGGAGTAATTGGCCGGAGAAGGATGACGTACAAGAGGCGAGAAAACGCTCGATTCTCAGCGCACGATGGATGAAACTTGAATCTAAAAGAGGGGAAAAATAGGTATGAACGAGGGGCACGAGATGACGCGATCAGATTTTGGAAAAACTCACCGAGAAAGCGAGGAGCTCGACGAACGTCATGGCCCGACATGGCCGATGGTGCTCCGGCGATCTTCGGGCGAAGGGGAAGGGAGCATGACGTAGAGGACGACGACGCGAAGCCAACGCCGCAGACGGTTCGGCTAGAGGACGTCGGACGAAGGCGCAGTTCGTCGGAGAAGAATTTCGGTTGAAGCTCGGTTTTCTGCCGATTGCGACGAAACGAGGATGATTCGGAGGAAACCAATTTAGGGGATTGGAAGAGGAGATCAACACGGACACGTGAGCGCAAACGGCTCGCTTTTATATGCACCGTAGAGAAAGATATGGTATTTAGAAGTTGAGATACGCACGGGAGAGAATCGGTTTTGAACTCTCGGCTGGAGGTTGCAGATGAACAGTAGCCGCGATTTACTGTAGCACATTGGATCTGGATGAACAGTGCCCCGACGGGTACTGTAGCAGTGCGGCAGGAGAGAGAAAATCAGGATTTTCGGAATTAAAGAAAATTCCAAAAATCGAGGAGATCCAAATAAATAGCAAACAAATCCAGAAAAAAACTCAAAAAATACCAGAAAATTTCTTAGAACACAAGGAAGCCAAATAACACAGATTTTTATTTAATTGATGTTTAGATTAGTCAAATTAAATATTTTTAATTTAGAAAATTCCCAATTAAGCTTTATTAATCCGAATAAAATTGGCGAAATTTTCCAGGGACCTAAACTAATCAAAAGATTTTTGAAAACCTAAATTTTGGGATGTTACACATTTCATCCCCTCAATCCAACTCTAAAGCTTCGAGAGTTAAAATCCTAAAACCACCGTGCGCCATCACCTCCGTCTCCGGCGCTGTGAAGGGTTTGATGTCAAGTTCTTCACGTCATATCACGTCATTTAACACCTAGAGTCTTTCCCCTCACTCAATTCGGTCTTTGCTTCATAGGTTCGCCTAAATTGGCCTTTCTTCTTCGTCTCTGATCAGAACATCGCCTCAAGCCTCACCGGCGTTTCACGACACCTCGAGCCGATTTGCTGCACCCAAAGCATCGCCAGGACTCACTGAAGCCTCCATGACCATTGGATTTCAAGATCCTTCACCTAGTTTTCTTCTCCACACGCGACCAACCTCGCCGCCGCACCTCGTCATCGATAGCACGTCTCTGACCATCTTTGTACCTCCGCGTCATTCCGGTATACTCCTAGTAGTCCCTAGATGCTAATGCGTGCGCTCATTTGCCAAGAGCATCGTTCATTTGCGTTGTCATCATTTGTCGTACCTGCTCCTCCACTCGCGCCGGCGTGGCACCGCGTTGAGCAACCCCAAGCCACGTCGTCGGTGTTGGTAGGTGTGCATTAGAGTGTAGATCCCGTTTTGAGCACCCACTTGCCTCGCCAAGCCCCACATCGCCGGCAAGCAGCACGGGAGTGAGTGCCACTGCGCGGCACAACGATGACGACAGTGTAGCACGTCATCAGCGTGCTTAATCACATCATTTGGGTTAGCGTATCATTTAACTGATTAGTTAATACTAATAAGTCACTTACATGTGGGACCGAGCTGTTAAGTTAATTCAAACCGTTAACTTCGCTTGAGTATATGACATGCGAGCCCCACGGTTTAAGTGCACAGTGAAAACCTCAAGGATCGTCTCACTGACAGTGGACCCTACCTGTCGGTTTTAACCGGAAATCTAATGGGAAATAGAAAGTACGCTTTTAGTTACAGCCGGGATACATTTTCCTTTTGGGGAGACATAAAGCTCCAATATAACAGACGCGAGAATACGCTTTCTCCGTTAGAAAACGTATTTTCCATTTATTCTGGATTTATCAAACCGATTGTAGTAAAACCTTAATAACTTTTGCTACACAACTCCAAATTAAGTGAAATTAGTCTCTAAATTCGTCTAAAATCATGATCTACCTAAATATGTAAAAATATTTAATTTTGGTTGCTGTTGTCTTTGTTGGATATTATTTTAATTCTCTTCCGACTCTTTTTAAACGTCGATTATTCGGGTTATTCTTGCGATGATCAATCCGTTATACCTTTAGAACATCAAGAGCAAGGCAAGCACCCCCTTTGATCATATTGATCCTATTATTTTACTTATTGTACTTTGTTTTGCAAAATCCTATTATGCATGCGTGTTTGTTTGTATGAAAATGCTATTATCGGGAAAACGGTAGTTGTAATCCTACTTGCTGCACATGTCTCCTTGGATTATTGATGTCTTACTGTTGTAACCATTAGATTAAGGGTTAGACAATATGTAATGTCAGTTGGGAATTTTCGAGTGCAGTCATTGCACAAATGCAACTACAACAATAAAATTTCTAAAAAATTTATTTAAGGACAATATGATAATTTGCAAATTTGGGAGTATTTTGTAAAATGTCCAGAGGAGTTACTTCTGTTATTTTGTATAAAAACCTTAGTCTTTAGAGACGGGCAAGTTATTTTGTATTCTGAAAAATTGAGGATTGTAACTCACTAGTAGATAGGGTGAAGATCTTGCCCGTAGTCGATTAAGGACTAAAGCCAGCAAATCCGGGACTAAGACCTAATCGTACAACCATATGTGCTATTATGGGATGGTCGTAGCTAACTAAGTTATCGAAATCTTAGCCTTGCATGACAATGGCGTAAGTAAGCGCACATTGCGGGTATCGGCAATGCCAAAGACAATCACGGATGCCTCACTCGGCTGTGTTTCTATCTGGGTAAGTGAGGGACTTGCTCAACGGGTTTCTATCCGGGTGAGTGAGGCTCCTCATTCGATGTGTTACCGTGTTACTATCAGTGTTACTATTATTATAATCCCGATAGATGAGGATAAAGATTCGCAGGGCTAGTGCAAGGTTAGGATTAGATATTGTAAAGGCTGCGTTGCGAACTCTAGGTTGCTTACCTTTGGCAGTGAGCAACGATATAGAGATATTTCAGGCAACTAGAATACCGCGTACTGCGGGTAAAGTTGTACACCTCTGTAGAGTGATAAACTGTTCAAATAGTCGCGCTCGCGGTTATGAGCATGCTTAGTGCGGTTGGTATGGCTGTAGTTTTTGTGTTCCAAACTGTTTTGTCACAAAATATTGGGGTAATGACATGTGGTTTTACTTTGTTGAGTTAATTACCATTTCTATGGTTTTGTTGCTATATCTATAGCAGAGTTGTCATTTCTATGACTGATTTGCTATTTCTATAGCAGTATTGCCATTTCTATGGTTGAACATGAACTTGTTAGTGCCATTTCTATGGCAAAACCTGATTATTTTTGCTTACAACCGACTAGGGTTGTGAGTGTTTGTTGTTACTTGTTCAGTTACTTTACTTACTATCATGTACTTACCTTTTCTTGAACTTCTCTTTCAAATTTTGTTACAAATTTATTACTTATGATGATTGCAAATAAACTTGGCTTTGAGCAAAAGAACGTGTAGAATAGAGCCATACTTTTGACAGCCTTACATCTAATATAATTTTTGCGATACACTACAAGTCTTGCTGAGTACACAAGTACTCAATCTTGCTATTGTTGTTGGTTTAGAATATGCAGATGATCTGACGCCTAACGACGAGTTCTTTGCACCTGGCACCGAGGGGTTCGGTAACGGGTCTACTTAGGCCTTGTTTCCTTATCGGTTGCCTGAGGGATCAAATGGGCATGCCGTTGGACTTTTACTACTACTACTATATTTTTCGTTGCTTCTTACTTACTCTGATGACTGCTTTTATTTGGCCGGTTGGCTGTGGTTTGTAATAACTGTTGTAATAACTTAAGTAGTTTGTCCCTTTTGCTTTACTTTAGATTATGAATGCATGAATGTGATGCCAGATGTTGTGAATGTGTGTGCTAGCCTTTATTCCTGGGACTAGCACAGTATACATATAAGATCCATGGGTATTCCACGCCCGGGGGTCTGACAAGTTGGTTGAGGATGAAAGAGTTCGTGGAGGGCTCCGACCCAACCGTTGTTCTGCCTGACTCTTGCTCTGCGGCCACGCAAGATGATGGCCTTTCAGAGGTAAGAAGATTATTTGTGATGGAGCATATATATTAGATGGAAGTTTAATCACCTAATCAAATTATATTTATGTGTTAGGTGGGAGAAAAAGAGAACCCACAGTGAGAAGCTACGGAGGTCGTAGGTCCCAGAGTGGTCGTTTACGACCTGTCAGTTGCTACCGGAGCAACTGTTCTGGAGGTCAACAAGACCACACCCTTCGACCCGATGGTCAGGGATTTTATTATCAACCAGCTGGTCAAGAATATTTCTTCCGACCTCCAGTCGGTGGATGTGAGGGATCTAGCCAGCCCAACCGGTTCGGGACCAGTGAAGTCGGTTGAGAAGAAATAAAGGAAGGCGAGCGTGACAGACTTTGCTTTAGCGCGCTTCAAGCTCAAGACCAAGAAGATGATCAAGTACATATACATGAAAGGAAAACTTATTTAAGTACTTACCTCTGGTGTTCTGAGGTCTTAAGCTTCTTTTCTTCTTTCTTTATAGGACCTCCAGTGTTCTAGTCACTTTCGACCAGAGGACCCCATAGGAAAAGGCTCCTGAGGAAAAAGAGGTCGAGCTAGCCCCCGAGCAGGTGGCAGTGCCAGCGCCTGCTCAGGAACCCATGGCGGCTCCAACCCCACCTATGGAGGTGGACGATCCTAAGGAATCTCAGCAGGTTCTGACCCCTGCTGGGAATTCTTCTCTCCGTGTCGCCTTTCCTCATCGCTCCTGGATCTTCAATGATGAAGATCTTGATGAGGCTTGGGGAAGAATTTCGGACCGTCAAGTAGAGACGAGTCCCGACTCTATGTTGCTGAATATAACAATATGGCAATCCAGGTAAGCTTCCACGACCACTTTTAATAGCCTTTCCCTTAAACTTTATTAAAAACTTAAAGGAGTCTGCTATTTTGTAGCATTTAGTGGAAAATTTCGCTGTGGTCGGAGGACTGACTCAGCGAATAAAACACTTGGAGAAAAAGATTTTCGAATTAGAAAGTAAGTACCCTGGTAGTGTCTTCCTCTCTCCTTCTTTACCATTTTGCTCTTTTTTTGTTAACCAATTTCTCTATTTATCGTATTTGATAGATTCGGAGAAACTTAAAGGAGTTATGGCTAAGGACGCCATAATAGCCAAGATCAAACAAGAATGCCAAAATAAGGACCGGTCGATTGAATACATGATGACCAGGCACAAGGAAATCCTTGAGACTATCTAGAAGAAGAACGAAGGTAACCGGTCATAGACTAGAATAGTGTACTATCTTTTTATAGTCGTATGTACTCATTTTTTGGTCTACTCGTGCAGAGCAAACTCAAGCATTCAAGAGAACAGAAAAAGCTCATGAGTTTGAGTGCGGTAAGGAGGCAGCCTTTGGACATAATCTTGAAGAGAAGGTCAAGGCTTTCAACAAGATGCTCTTCGATATGGGATCGGGAACGCAATTGCCTAACTTAGGAGATCCTATGGAGAAGATCAACTTCCTTGGCCAATAAGTCAAAGACCTCAGGAGCTTGCTCAAGACTACTCAGGAGAACCATGAACAGACTATGTTTGAAGCTATCAAAAATGGAGTCAGTTTTTCTTTAGCAAAGCTGAAGGCCTCCAACCCTACCATAAATCTCCAAGCTATTGAGGAAGACTTCAACTGCTCAGGAGATGAAGCAACCAAACTTTTCGAGGAAATGACACCGCTCGGAAACAAGGTCGCTGAAGAAATGGAGGTCAGATCTCTGACACGCAATGATTAGTCTGGTGATCCTAAGGAGTAGGCTATTGTAATATAAGAAGTATGAATTTAAAAAGCTTGCCTTTAATCATTAGTAAAGTCTATGTTTTGTCTTCTCAAATTTGCCGAGTACTTGTATATTTCCTAGCCCCCGATTGCTTGTATTAGTAGAAGAACTTACTAAGTAAGCAGTAGACCAAGAACAAGAGTAAAAGCTATGACCATACAAACTATGTGCTGATTATGTTATAAAAATGATCTAATTAACACTAGGAAATCAATTTGGTCGGAACCAGTGTATGATTTCAACTAGTTTAGATCTTTTCCATAATTGAAATACTATATTGTACACTAAGTGGTCGGAAGATGGTATTAGACTTGGCTTGATGATAAAAAAATGCAAAAAATGATAAGTGGCCTTATTTATATATATTATCCAAAACTGGTCGTAAGGGTTGTTAAGAACTGAAGACATGAAAAACACTTCGCGAAACATGCTCATGCTCAAGTCCAACTGGCAGCGAGGATCGCAAGAAAAGAACTATCGCTAGGAAGCTCCTTCCAGTGGGCAGGACCACATGCGGAGAGGAGAGACTTCGACTAGGAGGCTTTCCGTGTTCCAACTAGTAGCCAAATAAGAGTAGAACAGAGTGTTGAAATGAAGAAAGTTAGCCTTCGAACTCTTAAGCAAGCAAGAAATCATATGATGTTGTTTGTGTTATGCTGCTTTTACTCGCATACTTCTTTGAGAAAAGAGTGTGGTCGTGTGTGAGAATCATTGATGTAATGATCACGACTAGGACCTTTATGGCGTTTGACTAATATGTCTGAGCCAAGGAGTAAAAGAGACCCTTTAAAAGGATATTGGAGAGAATTATCATCTTCTCTGACCAGTTAAACAACAATGATATGTAACCAAATACGGATAACAAACATATAAACAATAAACTCATCGGAAATAAAGGAAATGCATCTTTATTGAAATTGAAAGAATGTAAAATACATTTATACAAAGAACTTACGAATTTGGTCAATATTCCAAGAATTTGACAAAACACGCTCGTCTGACATAGCTAGTCGTACCGAACCAGGTTTGGTGACTTCGACCACAGTGTATGGATCTTCCCATTTGGGAGAAATTTTGTTGCGATTAGCCTAGCTCTGAATTTTTCTGAGAACCAGATCACCTATAGCTAAGCTACGAGATTGCACCTTACGACTGTGATACCTTCGCATGGCTTGTTGGTAAACTACCGATCATATGAGTTGTGATATAGTGTATATATATAGTCAGTTTGTAGGACCGGAAAGGCAACTAGAGGGGGGCTGAATAGGAGCACTATTTATTTTTCGCTTTGCTGATCGGATTCAAACATGATATTGACTCCAATAGCTATGAGAACTATGAAGATCAATATATATAAGCGTAGTGGAAGTCTTGTATTGAATCCCCTTCAAATCCCCAAAAGAAACGACCAAAAACACAAAAATCAGCCCGATGAACAGTGCTGATGAACAGTCCATCTGAACCGGATGAACAGTGCCGGTCGTTCCGGTTTTCGGTACAACCGGATGAACAGTGTCGGTCGTTCCGGATGAACAGTAAGATCAGCGCGAATGAACAGTACACAGCCTGAAAAACGAAAACAAAAATCGACGTAACTTTTGATCCGCTTGGCCAAACTTCACCAAATTTGAAACACATCTTCCTAATGATGTCAGGAACCTATTCCAAGCGACGATCAAGAAGATCCACGTCAAAATTTTGACCTTTTTGCATTTTACCGAAGGAGGGTTCAAAAAAAGGTCAAATACCCAAATCTGATCCTAGGCTTGCTCGTGGGCTATGGATGATCAAGATGACCTTAGATAGTCTCCCACAAGTCACATCAAGCATAAGCAATAGAGAGAATCGAGGGAAAACCAGTGGATCAACAAAATCACCAAAACATCAAAGACAAGTGCAAGAACGAAGAACAAGAACGAACAAAACTCATCTTTGAAACAAGATTGGATTGATCTGAACATATGGTTGATGTCTCTGACCTCTCCATCATCTTGGAGGGCACAACTCAATACATGAGCATACAAGGCATCAATCCCTAAACCCTAGCTCTCATCTTCCTTTTCTAAACCCTAAGACCAAAAGAGGGTTTTTCTCAATGGACTCCTTGGGCTACTGTGAACAGCACACAAGGCTTATATAGTGGAGGCTAAGATTCTAGGAATATTCCAATAGGGCACCCATTAAACCCTAACACACAATGGGTTAACACACGCACGCATCTCAAAGCGTCGTCTTCATCTTCGATTGACCTAAACCGCTTCTCCAAGCGCCGACCCGCGCCGTGGTTTAGCCAACAAGTCACAAAGGCGGTATTTCGTGAAATTACCAAAATACCCCTTCTCGATCCTTCTCCATGGACCGAGTCCAATTCAGTCGAAGCAATCGCCTGCTCCGCCACGTGTAGGTTGATCAACGGCTCTCATCATGTCGGCAAGTCTCTCCCGTCCAATCCCATCGAACCTCTAAGGCACTTGCAGACCCCGCACCGCTGATCCAACCAACCGACCGAATCGCCTGTTCGATCCACCTCGTCCATTCTACGCCATGCTTGAGTCACCTGACCTCACCCGGCATCCATGATCGTTCTGGACCTCAGCTCTCCAAGCTTAGTCCCGATCCTCCTCGCCGTTGACCGTCGTTGACCTCCAAGCCACCTGCACAGCAATAGACCAAGAAATCGTCTCCGGGAACAAGTTCTTCACAACTTAACCCACGTTAGCTGAAAACATGCAATATGCAACACATACACAAAGATAAACATGGATATGACCTATCCCAAAACCAAAAACTCCAAAATGAAATAACATTCAGCACAAAAACGGTACTACCGCCATGTTATGGTCGGTACTACCGCACTGCGGTCGTACCGCACCCACAACTGCGGTCGTACCGCTACCCGGTGAAATCCAAAACTCTCCAAAAACCACTCCTCTGGAATTTGCATACCGCAAAACAACGGTCATACCGAAGTGCGGTATTACCGCCAAGCAAGATGCGGTCATACCGCTCCATAAAGAAATCCAAGACCATTTTGCAATCGTTCTGGTTTTTCCATCCCGCTTAACAACAAACGGTCGTACCGTGACGCGGTAGTACCGCGGCTTCCAAGCCGGTACTATCGATACCAGAAAATCCCACGCTCTCACAAAGACCTCCGGTAGCACCGCTCTACTAAAGCCGGTCATTCCAGAAGCGGTATTACATGATTAACACTGTAGATACTACCGATTATCCTGACAGTTTGCCGAAACTTTCTGACAAACAAGAATTCCAACAAACCTTCAACCAAATTGCGAATTGTATCATCACCTAGGATCATGAGCATATCCTCATGGTGTCCACAATCTCCCCCTTGATGAACACATTGGCAATAACCCAAAAATGAATGTTTTGAGGTTTGAAAGTAAAAGAAAACAAGTTTTCGCACAGAGGCACAATTTGGTCTTTTAGCAAGTAAAAACAAGGAAGGTGACCAAATTGGCTTTAGAATAGTTTCAGCAAGTGAGATAAGGCAAAGAAAGCAAGGAGAGCTTCAAATTCCAGAAAATCTCACTCAAGGTCCATATGAAAGAATAAGTGTTCTATTTGACCTTTCAGAAAAAGCACAGAGAGCATCCAAAACAGTATTTTTGTCAAGTTTTCTCCCCCTTTGACAATGAATTCATCAAGGTGCATGGAAGAAGATAGAGCATGAATGTAATGGAATGGCCGCAATTTTGTAATTTTTCATTTTTTCAGTTTTTTTTTGTTTTTGTTTTGTTTTTAACTTGAGCAAAAGGAGCCATGAAGATTATCCATGAAGACTGTACAAGTATTACACCAAGCCATATTATGTGAAGCAGGTAGGTTCAATCATGGCAAAACATATACAGCAAAGCTAAGGCCAAAATAGCAATAATCTGAGATTAAATGAATCGACAACATGACAAGGTGCTCAAGATCATAGTTTAACTAAAGGTATCCAAAAATGAGTCAGGTCATGTCTATAAGCGAGATTGAGCCAGAACCTAGAAAAAGAGTCAAGTTTGAGCATTGATTTGAAACAATTTGATCAAGCATTTAGAGTTTAGCACATTGAGCACTTTCTTCGAAAATGATTGGTTTTATCTTAGTAAAGCAAGTCTGGACTAGGAGCCATCCACAAGCGCCTTCTAAGCTTCAACCAATTGCCAATTTGTTTTCTTAGCATTGTGCTAGATCTCAAGCCTCACTCGACCATCCCAAGCAACAAAAGCTTAAGAGAGTGGTGCAGGTCATCCAAAACTCCCCGAGTTCATGCCTAGTGCAATGGCAAGCCGTCTCATGAGAAAGAATTGGTGAGGTCGGTTTTTTCATGAGAAAAAAGCTCATTTTTATTTGCTTGACTTAAGAATTATCATAGCTCGAGTTGAAACTCAGAATAAGTTCAAGACTCAATTACGCCTATATGACATGGCATGAATCATGAAAGGATCACTAAAGCAAAACTAGTCACAAGATCCAACAAGTCATGTTTTGATTCAATTTTCTCACAGATAATAAAGCTAGCATGGCAAAAGCTAAGCTATACATAAAAAGCCATAAAAGAATTCTAGCAGACTAGCACAAGACATGGCAGGGTATAAAGTATGAATTCAAGTCATACAAGGATAATAATCAAAGCTCCACAAGATTATATTACAATGCAAGTTGCTGAATTGTAAAATGCATTATGATACAAATGAATGCAAGAAGAGCAAACTCCCCCTCAAAGCAGGCCAAGAGAACTAATAACCCCCAACTCTCCCCGCAAAGAAGCAAAACGAGAAGAATCAAGAGCTTTAGTGAAAATATCCGCAACCTGCTGCTCAGACTCAACAAAGTGAAGCACAACATCACCTTTCTCAACATGGTCTCTAAGGAAATGATATCTAACGTCAATGTGCTTAGTCCTAGAATGTTGCACTAGATTTTTAGCAATATTAATGGCGCTAGTGTTATCACAGAAAAGAGGAACACTACCCAAAAACAACCCATAGTCCCGTAGAGTAGACAAGATCCAGAGAACCTGAGAGCAACTACTGGCTGCAACTACAAACTCAGCCTCGGCAGTGGACTGTGCAACAGAGGACTATTTCCTAGATGACCATGAGATAAGAGATGTGCCTAAGAAATGACAAGTGCCAGAAGTACTCTTCCTATCCACTCTACACCCAGCAAAATCAGCATCAGAAAATGCTCGAATAGAGAGAGCAGAAGAAGAAGAATACCAAAGTCCAAAGTCAAGAGTGCCCTGAAGGTACCTGAATATGCGACGCACTGCTTGACGATGAGAAGCTCGAGGGGAAGCCTGAAATCGAGCGCATGACACACACAACAAACTCAGTATGTCTAGCCTCGACATTGTGAGGTAGAGGAGGAGCCGATCATCTTTGCGGTACTCATACCGTCCATGTGCTCTCCATCCTCATCGTGGTCCAAAGACGGTGGTCATAGCAATGGGAGTAGACATTGGCCTACTGCTTCCCATGTCGAAGCGCCGAAGAAGGTCCTTTGTATACTTACTTTGATGAATGAAGATGCCTTCTTTCAGTTGCTTGACTTGAAGACCAAGGAAGAAGGTCAATTCGCCCATCATGCTCATCTCGAACTCCCTGCTCATAGAATCTGAAAATCTGGACACCAAAGCATGAGAGGAACCACCGAATATAATGTCATCCACATAAATCTGAACCATCAAAAAGTCATTGCCATGCCTGAGAGTGAACAAAGTTTTATCAACCATTCCCATTTTAAAATCATTTTTGAGCAAGAAACTCTTAAGCCTATCATACCAAGCTCTAAGGGCTTGCTTCAAACCATACAAGGCTTTGGAGAGTTTAAAAACATGGTTTGGGAACTTAGGATTTTCAAAACCAGGCGGTTGCTTGACATAGAAGCCATTCAGAAAAGCACTTTTAACATCCATTTGAAATAGCTTGAAGCCCTTGGATGCCACAAATGCTAGCAAAATGCGAATGGCTTCCAATCTAGCTACAGGAGCAAAGGTCTCCTCAAAGTCTAAGCCCTCTACCTGGGAATACCCTTGAGCTACAAGTCTAGCCTTATTGCGAACTACCAACCCATCTTCACTTTGCTTATTTTTGAAAACCCATTTTGTTCCAATTACATTATGATTAGGTGGAGGTTCAACTAAGGTCCAGACTTTGTTTCTTTCAAAATTTTCAAGTTCTTCATGCATGGCATTGACCCAAGAGGCATCAGAAAGAGCATGGGTGACATCTCGGGGTTCAAAAGAAGCAACAAAAGCAGAATGTGCATGGGAATCAGGAGAAATAAACACAGAGTGAGTGACTCGCTCACGAAGATCCCCAATCATCTGCTTTCGGTGGATGTTGTCATTTGAATCTGAAGAGGAGCTCCTCGTCTTTGAGTGGCCTCTACCTCATGGATTTGTGGAGGTAGGAGCAGAGCCACTCGATCGTCGATGAAGGTAGGATGAAATTTGCTCATCGAAGTCGATGTAGTGGAAGCGGGCTCTTCAACCCGGTCGGAAGGGACTTGAGGATGGATTGGGTCCTCATCCTCGAGTCATCATCGGCGAAGATGCTCTCGAAACACGTGTACCTACATCATCGGGTCTAGTACGGGACTAGCCTCATCAAAAGTGACCGCAAGTCTCAACAACTTTGTTAGTGTCAAAATTAAATACACGATAGCCACGAGAATGAGCGGGATATCCAAGAAATATGCCATCGAACATCTAGATTCAAATTTATCAAGGTTGCCATGTTTAAGAATGAAACATTTGCAACCAAAAATCTTGAAATGAGAAACTTTGGGCTTATGACCAAATCTGAGCTCATAAGAAGTCTTACCAATCACGAGATCTCAAGAAAACCCTATTAGATATATAGCAAGCAAGAGAGATCGCCTCATTAAAACCTCCTAGGTGTGGAATGCTCATCTAGCATGGTCACAGCCATCTCTACAAGGGTCTGTTCTTCCTCTCTACCACACCATTCTGCTGGGGGAACTCTAGGTGATGAAAACTGGTGCTCTAGCCCTCTATCAGAACAGAAAGTGGCAAAGGAAGAATTCTTGAATTCTGTCCCATTGTCACTCCTAATGGCTCTCAAAGCTCTAGGAAGCTCAACAGCAAGTCTAAGGACCAACTCTCTAAAGAAGCCAAAAGCCTCGTCCTTAGAAACTAGAAAATAAACCCATGAATACCTGGAGTAATCATCCACTATCACAAGCACATACCATTTCCCACCGGCTGACTAAACTCTAGAAGGACCAACAGTATCTAGGTGCAGGAGCTGACCAGGTCTATCTGTCATCACTAAGGTAAGAGGTGGATGAGAAGCAGAAACCATCTTACCATGTCTACAGGGTGAGCAAACAAGGTCTCTAACAGCCTTTAGCCTAGGCAACCCTCTAATCAAATCCCTACTACTGACTCTAGTCAAGTGGTCCAAGCCTATGTGACCAAGCCTACGATGCCACAGCACTAGATCATGGGAGTCAGAAGCTACAAGACACCTAGGGCTAGAAGTAGAAGAGATACTGAAATCAGCACAAAAGATCCTCTCAAACCTAGAAATCTTAAATACAAGCTCACCGGAGGAATCTAGAACTTTACACTCACCACTCTTAAATCTCACCTCTAGACCCTCATCAAGCAGCTGAGAAACAGATAGCAGATTATACCTCAGCTTACTTACCAAAGCGACGTCCTTGAGCATGAATTTGTTGTTGACGCATGCTTGTGCCCTTGGCGATCCACAGTCTGGTAAAGCATCCCCAAATGTGATCAATTCATTGCGGATGCACATGTGAGGAGAGAACCATCTAGAATCTCCGGTCATGTGTTGAGAACATCCGAGTCAACGAGCCATATGTCCTCCTTCCTCGCCGACGGACCTACAAAACACGAGCAGAAACATCGTGCCTCGATCTTTGGGGTTAGTGATAAAAGACTTGGGAATCCAGTACTGAGTCACACGATGCTTGGGCAAAACAGTAGAAGCAGCAGTAAAATGGTTAGGAGCAAAATCATAAGAATGCACACGAGAACCACCTAGACCTCTCCAAATCGACCTACCAAAAGGTTGGTACTCCCCCCCGTCTAGATGCTACCCGTGGTCTCTCCTCACGAAATCCTAAACCAGAACGCTGCCTAGAGTCACCAAAGGAGTCAAAGAAGTCCTCTACGAACCTAGGCCTATGTCTAGCAGGAAAAACAAGCTGTCTGGCTCTAGAGACTACAGCAGGTGAAGGGACTCCTCTAATGGTTCTCAAGTTACTCATCCTCTCATTCCTCTCAATTTTGGCTCTACGGAAGCAGAACTCAACAATGTGGCCATTCTTCTTGCAGAAGGTGCAATGGTACTTGACCTTTTGAGGGTGCGACTGATGAAGTAGAAGCACATATCTTGCTAGAAGTGGTTTGGGCAAAACCAGCTGATTTGAAGACTATCTTGGATGGCTTAGGGGGTTCTACCTCAAACAGACCACTCTCAACATCTCTAACAACCTTAGGTGGATGGTTCTTGGTATGCTCTAGGGAATCAAATCCTAGGCCTCTATTATTCACACTCACCTTAGATTTGTCAAGAATCATGTTGATATTCTTCTTCCCACCAATAAATCTCTCAAGAGTCTCTTTAAGGTAGTCATTTTGTTTGGCTAGTTCATAACAAGTAGCACACTTATTTGACATGCTAGCCCTATCAAACTTTTCTTTATAATGAGCTACCTCGACTTTCAAAGCCTCACAAGACACACAATAGTTATCTCTAATCCTATCCAACTGCTCTTTGAACTTAACTCTAAAAGCTTCTTGTATCTTATCTACATTATGCCCAATCTCAATGCAAATATCACAAGAATTAGAGTCAACAACTTTCTTTGAGGCAGTCATGGACATGGATTGTTCAATTTTAGCCTTTTCTTCTAGTGTCTTGTTTAAAGCATCATTCTCAAGTGTGAGTTTAACACAGTTTTCACATGAAGCAGTTTTAGAGTAAAGAATCATTTCAGACATCTCCTTCATTTTAATCTTATTTTTCTCACAATGAGAGCATGTGTGACTAGCATCAAATTTCATCAATTCTTTTGTAGCATTATCCAATTTTGATTCAAGCAAAGCACAGTTTGAGCAAGATAATGGAATAGCATCAACAGTAGTCACATCTAAAGCAATGGCATTCATACAAGCAGGACTAGACTTGAGAGTTTCTAGTTCATCAAAAGCATCTTTCAGTTGACTAGCAATAGAGGAATGGCGATTTCAGATTTGCTAGTTCATTAAGCAAGCTAGAGCAAGAATCACAATCATCAGCAGGATTAATGGATTTGAGCCTATCAACCTCTAAGTTCAAATCATCAATCATGGCATCCTGTTTCCTAATCATTTTTTCTTGCTTATACATTTTCTTTTCAGCATAAGCTAAAGCACGTTTCATACTAGTAAGTGAAGGACGTACCTCATCGGGATCGCTGAAAAGGTCACCATCGTTGGAGGAGTCGACGTCATGGCTGTCGCTAGCCATGAAGCACATGCCGGTGAAGTCCTGGGCCTTCTTCTTGCCATGAGAGTCATCATCATCGTCCTCCGTCTCCGAGTCCACATCGCTCATGTTAACACTCTCAAGAGCGGCAAGGACTTGGCTGACGAACTTGCAATAGTTTGGCTTCTTGCCTTTCTTGTCTTTGGCTTGATGACGCCTCCGAGAGTCCTTCTCCTCCTTGCCCTTCATCTTGGGGCACTTGGAGCGAATGTGGTTAGGCTTACCACACTCGAAACAAGTGACAGGGCCACCACTCCTCCTGTTCCTCACTTTATTGTAAAATCTCGAGAATTTGGTGGATAGGAGGGCTAAATCATCTTCAGGTAGCTTCTCTAGCTGCTCATCGCTCAAAGAATGTAAAGCTGACAAAGAAAAGCCAGATGAGCCAAAATCAAAGGAATCAGTCGAGCTATCCTTAGATGGGTCGACCACCAAAGCCATCAATCTGTCTTGGGGAGACACGAGATAAAGTCAATCTCATGCGTCTTCAACCTTGAGTAGAGCTTATCCATGGTAAGCTCACTCATGACAGTATTGTCATTGATGGATGTGATCTTCATCCCCCAGACCTTCACATCAAGAGCACCCAAAAGTGGCGTGCGTTCTCGATCGATGGAAAAGAAGATCAACAGCGAAGATCATGGAGAATCTTGGAGAACCTCCCCACAGCTCATCTAAAGACTCACGGTCTTTGCTCGATCTTTGAGTATTCTTTCTTGAGTGGTTACATCTCACTTCCTTGATCGCGATCGAGCCTTCGTGGTAGTCTCGGAGGGTTCTCCGGATCTCGTGAGCAGACCTCAAATGAGCCCACGCTCAAACTCGGATCTACTAAGACCTTGGATCAAGAAATTGCGAGCTTCTTTGTTAGCCTCAATGTGCGGAGTGATCACATCGTCATCGGCCAAGCACGACATATGGATTTTTGACCTTAAGCCAAATAGCGTGCCCTTGAGCCTCGATGTAGGCATGCATGCGTGCCTTCGATAAGCAAAATCAACTCCATCGAACACGTGGTTTGGTGAATACTTGTCGATCGCCATGGCTCCAAAGACCGGTTAAGATCTATGAGAAGAGCTAACCGGGCTTTGATACCAATTGTAGGACCGGAAAGGCGACTAGAGGGGGGTGAATAGGAGCACTATCTATTTTTCGCTTTGCTGATCGGATTCAAACATGATATTGACTCCAATAGCTATGAGAACTATGAAGATCAATATATATAAGCGTAGTGGAAGTCTTGTATTGAATCCTTCAAATCCCCAAAAAAGCGACCAAAAACACAAAAATCAGCCTGATGAACAGTGCTTATGAACAGTACCAGCCGAACCGGATGAACAGTGCGGTCGTTCGATTTCGGTACAGCCGGATGAACGATGTCGGTTGTTCGGATGAGCGATAAAATCGGCGAATGAGCGAGAATAGCCCTGAAAAGCGAAAACAAAATCGGCGTAACTTTTGATCCGCTTGGCCAAACTTCACCAAATTTGAAACACATCTTCCTAATGATGTCAGGAACCTATTCCAAGCGACGATCAAGAAGATCCACGTCAAAGTTTTAACCTTTTTGCATTTTACCGAAGGAGGGTTCAAAAAGAGGTCAAATACCCAAATCTGATCCTAGGCTTGCTCGTGGGCTATGGATGATCAAGATGACCTTAGATGGTCTCCCACAAGTCACAGCAAGTATAAGCAATAGAGAGAATCGAGGGAAAACCAGTGGATCAACAAAATCACCAAAACATCAAAGACAAGTGCAAGAACGAAGAACAAGAACGAACAAATCATACCAAGCTCTAAGGGCTTGCTTCAAACCATACAAAGCTTTGGAGAGTTTAAAAACATGGTTTGGGAACTTAGGATTTTCAAAACCAGGTGGTTGCTTGACATAGACCTCTTCTTCTATGAAGCCATTCAGAAAAGCACTTTTAACATCCATTTGAAATAGCTTGAAGCCCTTGGATGCATAAATGCTAGCAAAATGCGAATGGCTTCCAAACTAGCTCTGGAGCAAAGGTCTCCTCAAAGTCTAAGCCCTCTACCTGGGAATACCCTTGAGCTACAAGTCTAGCCTTATTGCGAACTACCAACCCATCTTCACTTTGCTTATTTTTGAAAACCCATTTTGTTCCAATTACATTATGATTAGGTGGAGGTTCAACTAAGGTCCAGACTTTGTTTCTTTCAAAATTTTCAAGTTCTTCATGCATGGCATTGACCCAAGAGGCATCAGAAAGAGCATGGGTGACATCTCGGGGTTCAAAAGAAGCAACAAAAGCAGAATGTGCATGGGAATCAGGAGAAATAAACCTGGAGTGAGTGACTCGCTCATGAAGATCCCCAATTATCTGCTTAGGTGGATGTTGTCATTTGAATCGAAGAGGAGCTCTGGTCTTTGAAGTGGCCTCTACCTCATGGATTTGTGGAGGTAGGAGCGAGCCACTCGATCGTCGATGAAGGTAGGATGAAAGGTCGCTCATCGAAGTCGATGTAGTGGAAGCAGGCTCTCCAACCCGGTCGAGAAGGGACTTGAGGATGGATTGGGTCCTCATCCTCAGAGTCATCATCGACGAAGATGCTCTCAGAAACCTGTGTACCTACATCATCGGGTCTAGTACCAGGACTAGCCTCATCAAAAGTGACTTCGCAAGTCTCAACAACTTTGTTAGTGTCAAAATTAAATACACGATAGCCACGAGAATGAGCAGGATATCCAAGAAATATGCCATCAGAACCTCCAAGGCACTTGCACCGACCCCCGCACCGCTTGATCCAACCAGCTGCACCGAACTGCCCGTTCGATCCACCTCGTCCATTCTGCGCCATGCTTGAGTCACCTGATGTAACAGCCCAAAATTTGAATTTGGTTAGAATTTAAAACTTGTTTGAATTTGTGAATTTTCTGCATTTTAAAAAACTATTGTTTAAATGGTTGGAAACCAAAAATAAATTCTAATTCAAAATCTATTATCAACTTTAAGTTAGTATTATTTTATTTGAGTCCAGAATAATCCTAGAGATATTCATGAATTTTCCTAGAATTTTTGGGACTTACCTATTATTTTCTAGAGCCTAAATGAATTAATTAGAATATTTAAATTAGAAAATCAATTCAAAACTTGAAGCAGATCATTGGGCGAAAGTGCGCCTCGGCCCATCTCTGTTCTTTCGGCCCTTATTTCACGTCGGCGCCAACCGTTGGATCAAAATCAATGGTCAAGACGCCTGTGACCCGCGCCTCCCTTTCTCTCTCCCTTTTGGCCCCACTTGCCGCCTCTCGCCCTCCACTGTCGTGTGGCCCCGCCCCTTCGTTTCGCCGCCTTCTTCTCGCGTGGACACCAGTAGCCGCCATTGAAGCTTCGCCGCGAGCTTGCGGCGGACGCCTCAACCGCCTCGCTTCTCTCGCTTGGCGCGCCCGACCAGCGCCCACCTCCGCGACGTCTCCCACGCCCGCTCCCCTTTTTTCGCCGCGTCGCCACCTCGCCCGCAACGCGCGCGACGACCTCCACTAACCCCTCCGCCTGGACCTCCCGGGCCCTATAAAAACACCCGGGTAGCCCTTCACTCACCGCCTCCAACACCACCATTTTCCTCTCTCTCTCTCCCTATATTCACCGGAATTTGCGATCGTTGCCGTCGACCCGCGACGACCCGCCATCGCACGCCTCGCGTCATCGCCGCCACCACCATCTTCATCGCCATCGTCCGCGATCTGGTGCGCCCATTTCTCGTCGCCGGAGGACCACGGAGCTCCTACTTCCTCGTCGCCCGAGCCGCCGCCTTTCTCCTCGCGCCGACGACCAAACCGGCCATTGCTCCGCCACAAGGTAGCCCATTGAATTCCCGTAGCGCCCTCTCTCTGTTGATGCCACCGCGCACCTCGCCATGGCGTGGGGACGCCGTGAGCACCTCGCCGGGCGTCGCCCGGGCTCGGTCGGCGTGGCTCGGCTACGTGGGCGCCAGCCAACGCCACCTCGGCACCCTAGTCTCACGTGGCGCCACGTGGCGACCACGTCACACACACGCCACCCCTTTAGTGAGCCAAGCGAGTGGACCAAGTCCACATGGACCGTGTCTCGACACGAGGTCCCTTTGTCGATTTTTAATTTTATTGATTTAATTACGAAAACCCCTGGGCTGACGTCACCATGCGCAATAATTAGAATTTCCTTTAGAAAAATAATTTGAGAAATTGATTAAAATGGCGATTTAGGATTTAAATTGTAAAATTCATAACTTATTCATCTTAGCTCCAAATTAGATGATTCAAATTGCTAAATTCTTAGAAAATTATGATCTAACTAAATAAAATATAATTATTCAATTTGGAGATCATTTTAGTTCTGTTTTAGAATTTATAAATTCATTTAAAATCCAAATTTAGATTTAAATTTGTAAAATTCATATCATCGATTACCGACTCCAAATTTATTGAATTAAATTTCTAAAATTTTGCAAAAAGATTATCTAGCTTAATAAATTAAAATTTGTTTATTTGGAATTAGTTTAAATTGTCTCTTTTAAGTTAAAACTATTTAAATTGCAAACTTAGAATTTAAACTTGTAAAATTCATATCTTTTATTTCCTAATTCCAAATTGAGTGTTTCAAACTTATAAAGTTTTATAAAATTATTATCTAGTCAAATAAAATATAATTATTTTATTTAGAGTTAGTCTAAACTGTCGTCTTGATTTTATTTGAACTTCAATTGATTTGTCGTATTTTCACGTTTAGATTCTGACGATTCCGGGAATTTGATTCTTAGAAGAATTAGAATTTCAAGACTTCAGCGAAGGCAAGTTATACTTTGATCATCTTGCACCTACTATTTTAAAGTTATTTAAATTCAGTTTTCAAATTATTAAGTGCATGCATACTTTTATTCAAGTATTTTAAATTCTGTTGAAATGATTAGATATTCCAACTGTCCTTGTATGGCCAATATTGAATATTGAAATGTCATCCCTTGTCCCCATAGATAAATTGTTTGGAAATGCTTAGCAAATACTTAGACCATGATTTGATTTTGGGAGGATTTAGCCAAATCTTTACAAACTTGTTTTAACTTGAACCTATGGTATTGTCTTACCATAGATTTGTTGTAAAGGTGGTTTTACTAAATAAAATAAAGATGGTTTGGACTTGGGTGTAGCGGATGAAAGGTGGGTGCGAGGTTTATGCACGGGTTTAATCTGGTTAGGATTAAAGCCGGGGTTTAATTGAAAAGCGCCCAAGTCAATTAAGGACCGGCCTTTAAGCGTTCCTTTGCTATGCCAAAAGCGTACCACCACATGTCTGTATGGGAAGGACTGGCTTAATAATTTGGGATACCTCATAGATATTAGTGCCATGTTGTATGAGTGGGTGTTGGTTAGGCAGTAGTCCCACATGGCGCAAGAGGGGCTCCGGAGGATGGTTAGTCAATGGAAGCGAAACCTTAGCGGGCATGAGTATTGTGAGGTAGATCATTATAACGACCTTGTGATATTTGCTCTGTCACACGCCTTAGGAAGCGTGGATTGGCCGACACAAAGGGTATAATATCTCGTGTGGGTAAAATTGTACAAACTCTGCGAGTAGAAAACTATTGAATAGCGGCGTCATGATCATGGACATGCTAGCAAAGCCACTTTGAGTTAGACTTGTTTTGGTTTTAAAATGGTTTCAACAGATGTTTTCGGGATGGATAGTCTGTGGGAAAAATTAGGCGGTTAGCCATTGTGATTGGAGGATATCCATCACCTTCTTGGAGGTTATCCACATTATTCCATTGTCATTTAAAATATGATTTTAATTAATGTATGAAAATGGCCTTGCAATCTATTATGATTATTTAAATTAAACTGATGTTTTACGCAAAATAACCCTGCCAATGTTCTTTGTTTACCTTATGCATGCATTACAATTCCATATTGGGTGTAACTTGCGAGCACGGTAGTTATGCTCATGCTTGCTTTATGCAACAAAATTTCAGGAGAAGACTTCTATCGGGACGGTGAGGACAGCGCGCTTAAACTCGCCCAGGCGATTGCTGTGGCGGATCGTTCTGCCTACTACTATCTCTTTTATTTCATTTGTGTTATTTACTTCTTTATTTGGCTTCATGCCCAATTGTATCGAACTCGATTTACTATTAATGAAATCGAGATTTGGTTATGTTATCATTTTTGTAAGCGTGTACACCGGAAATCTGGTGGTGTATGAACACGAGGGTTCGGGATCTTTCGTTCGGGTCCGACAAAAGTGGTATCGAGCCATATCATTATGAGGTCGTGGCCTTAGAATTGCCTTAAGGACTTATCTTCAAAAACTAAAACTATTTTGAGTCTATCGAGTCATTTCTCAACCTTTCTCTTTAAAATGTTTACTAACTCCTCTCCTTCTCAAAATTTTAGATGGTGAAAGGCCGGATGCTACTTCCCACGGGCCTTTATTGGATCTTGGGCTGAAATACTTTGGGAAATGATGCAACACAGGGTTCTGGGAAGAGGCCAACTTTCCAAGGATTCAAGTACGGTGGAAGAAGAACAATTTGTGGAGAGTAGAGGTGCTCATCTACTCCAACGTTGCCGGACACCGTCTTCCACGTCTTTGGCGCTCCGATCCGTGCGACACCTTTGATGAGGGCATGCAGGATGCGGCAAGAGAGCGATCCGCCACCTTCGCTACACCTACAATCATCGCCTTGAGCACCGGGTTTCATTACTACCCGATGCACATTCCGACCCGACTCGACAAGTACTTTCAACTCCGCTAGAGCGAAGATTCCCCGAATCGACACACGGTGGATCGGCTAAGGCTTTGGATTACGCCTCTGGAAACACCTTGAACGACTTGCTCACCGCTCGAGCAGACTACAAGAAGCGTAAGAGAAGTGAAGACCGTAAGCATGAGCTAGCTAGCTACAAGGCGTGAGGCTAGCTCGAGTGAGCGGATTATACCCCATGCCCCATTATAGTTATCTTCCTGTTAGCTCGATCTTTAGTTGCGAATTATGAGCTACTATCTTATTTGTGGTAGCCATAATCTTTGAATAAAATGACTTAATAAAGGAATTTTTTGAAAAATCTGCTCTTTGTCTTGTGTGCTCTTTGTGTTCTTGAAACATTAGAATTTACCCTTTAGAACTTCCTATCATCTATCTCTCCTAAATCTTTGGAGTTCTAGCAGATGGTGACCACCGTCTGCAGCGATGGCGATGTCCGAGGTCGGGCAACGAAGACCTTGATTACGGGAGGATCACGTCGGCAACCACCACCGCCACCGGTGAAGGACCAGATTAGCGTCGGATGATGGAAAACCAGAATCATCGATTAACCTCCTAGCTCGATCCCTCAACAGCGTGCGAGAATGTGCGAACAGCGATTGATCGCACCACCACCTCCACCAGCAGAGATTGACCATGGCAGATTTCATGCGCATCGCCCACCGACCTTCTCCAAAGAACCTGAGCCGATGGATGCCGATGGCTGGATCCATGCTATCGGGAAGAAATGGATATCACTCGATGTCTTGATCGTGAGAGAGTCTGTTTGCCTCTCACCACTCACCGGTCCCGCATCGAGAATGGTGGGATAACTACAACATCTCCCATCTTGTCGTGAGACTATCTCTTGGGAGGAGTTTGTGCGGGCTTTCCGCCATGCACATATTCCATGAGGATAATGACCCTAAAGAAGAAAGAGTTCCCAGCGCTCAAACAAGGCAACCCCGACGGTGGGTGAATACTGCACAAGTTCAACCGGCTTGCTCGCTATGCCCCGGCGAGATGTGGCTAGTGATGAAGAAAGGCGAGAAAGGTTCATGGATGGTTTGAGCGATGAGATCTCGATCGGTGGTCTCCAATGACTACTGCGACTTCCAAAGCGGTTAGTGAATAAAGCTTTTCGCCAGAGGCCAAACATCTGCAGATGGAGAAGCGCAAGCGGAGGATGGCGCTCGAAGTTCAACTCGGAGGGCAACCCAAGCCTCGCTTTGCTCGGCCTCGGCCACCTCGAGTGGAAGGTTCGATCCTCTACACCCGAGCTCGATGACGCAAGACGGCGCTCCAACTCTTCCGGCTTCGCAACAATGCATCTGCGAGGCGGTTTAATGAAGAACCCAACTTCATCGGCGGCAGGAGTGACATGCTTCCATTGTAACGAGCGGACATTATGCAAACAAATGCGAAGAGACGGCGATCGCGACACCGGCCGAGCAACATCGGGAGTACCGCCACCGGCGGCACCCCAAGCCGGCGGGCGATTCACGAAGGGCGTGTGAATCACGTCCACAGAGGAAGCTTCAAAGACACGGGCGTCGTCACGGTGCGTTTCTTGTTAATTCGATACCAAAGATCGATTACTGTTTGATTCCGGAGCTTCGCATTCTTTTGTATCCAATAAGTTTGTGGGCAAAAATGGGTTACCTATTTCTCCATTAAGTAATCCTATGATAATCCATTCCCCGGGCTCAGAAATGAGAACCAGTTCTCTATGCCCGAATCTTACCCCGAGATATCAGGAGTGTCCTTCATGGCGACTTGATAGTCTTGCATTCTCAAGGTCGGATGTAATACTTGGAATGGGTAGCTAGCCAAGAATCAGGGCGGATATGTGCCAATAGGTCTATTACTCTCACTAACGATGAAGGAGTCACAGTTGAATTCAAGCCCAAGACCTGCATCGGAGGAAGTTCCATTCTGACCAGCTTGAAGGAGTTAAAGCTTGAAGATATACCAGTGGTGCAAGAATTCCCGGATGTCTTTCCTGATGATTTACCCGGCATGCCACCGGACAGGGACATAATGTTCTTAATTGACTTAGTCGAGGACGCTCCAATCTCGAAGCGACCCTACAGAATGCCGGCCAATGAATTGGCAGAGATGAAGAAACAGATTGAAGAATTGAGGAGCAAGGGATATATTCGACCCAGTTCATCACCTTGGGGAGCACCTGTTTTATTTGTCAAGAAGAAAGACAATAGTATGAGGATGTGTGTGGATTATAGGTCACTCAATGAAGTGACAATCAAGAACAAGTACCCGCTACCTAGGATTGACGATCTGTTCGATCAATTGAAAGGAGCAAGCGTATTCTCGAAGATTGATTTGAGATCTGGCTATCATCAAGCGAAGATCGGACGGAAGATATCCGAAGACGACTTTCACCACGGATATGGACTATCTGAGTTCTGATAATGTCTTTCGGTTTGTGAGCATACGCTTACTTCATGAATATGATGAACAAAGTGTTCATGGAATTCTTGGATAAGTTTGTGGTTGTTTTCATCGATGACATCCTCGTCTATTCAAGAATGAAGAAGAACATGAGAACCACCTCAGTTAATTTTGGGAAGACTCAGGAGAACTAGCTTTATGCCAAATTGACAAGTCGCGAATTTTGGCTAAGTCAAATGGCATTCCTTGGACATATTGTGTCCGCAGGAGGAGTTCGATAGATCGACCAAAGTCGAGCGGTAATGGATTGGAAACAACCCAAGTCATCACAGAGGTGAGAAGTTTCCTTGGATTGGTGGGTATTACCGTAGATTCATTGAAGGTTTCTCCAAGATAGCAAGACCAATGACTCAACCGAAGAAGGAGAAGAAATTTGAATGGACAAGTGCTTGTGAGGAAAGTTTTCAGAGTGAAGGCGAGATTAGTTTCAAGACTGTATTGGTACTCTGGGACATTCATAAGGATTTTGTAATTTTCTGCGGCGCATCTCGTCGAGGACTTCGGTTGCGTATTGATGCGAGAGGGAAAAGTTGTATCTTACGCATCTCGTCGATTGAGGTCACATGAAGGTATTATCAACTCATGACCTTGAGTTAGCGGCGATTGTGCATGCATTAAAGATCTGGCGGCATTACCTCGCCGGTAACATTTGTGAAGTTTTCACGGATCATAAGAGTCTTAAGTACATATTCACTCGGTCGACCTTAATCTCCGGCAGAGAAGATGGCTAGAATTGATAAAGGATTATGACCTTGAGATCCATTACCATCGGGCAAGGCAAATGTAATTCTGGATGCCCCGAGCAGAAGGCGTATTGCAATACCATCTCGGTTCGTAAAAATCAGCGAGTTGTATGAAGAATTGAAGCATCCGAACTTGGAGATTGTTGATCAAGGATGTGTGAGCGCTTTGGAAGTTCAACCAACACTTCAGAGTCGGATCGAGAGAAGCGAAGAAGATGAAGACATCAAGGAGATCAAGAAGAATATGAGAAGAGGCAAAGCAGGATTCACGAAGATGAGGAAGGAGCAGTGTGGTTCGGGAACGCATCTGCGTCTTGGATCGGCAGGATTTAAAGCGATCGATTCTGAAGGAAGCCCATGAGTCGCCTTATTCCATTCACCTGGCGAGTACCAAGATGTACGGGATCTTAAGGAAAGATATTGGTGGAGTCGGCATGAAGCGGAAATTCTTGAGTTAAGTAGCAGTTGTGATGTTTGTCGTGAGTCAAGGCGAACATCAAAGACCCATTGGTTTGTTACAACCGTTACCGATCCCCGAGTGGAAGTGGGAAGAAGTTGGTATGGATTTCATCACCGGACTTCCTAGGACTCGATCGGGATGTGATTCCATCTGGGTGATAATTGATCGGCTAACTAAAGTAGCTCACTTCCTTCGATCAAGACCACCTACCCGAGCGATAAGTTGGCGTAATTGTATATGGCCAAGATAGTGCATGCGCATGGAGTACCCAAGAAGATCGTGATCCCACGAGAGGATCACGGTTTACATCAAGATTTTGGCGAGTCGCACGAAGCTTTGGGAACCAGACTTAATTTCAAAGATTGCATATCATCCGCAGATGGATGGCGGACGAGCGAGTCAGCAGATTCTTGAAGACATGCTTGAACTGCGCCTTGGATTCTGGAAAAAGTTGGGACAAGAATTTGCCCTATCGAAATTTTCGTATAACAATAGCTACCAAGCCGTCTTCAAATGTCCCGTTTGAGGCTTTGTATGGCGAAATGCGAACTCCGCTTCTATGGGATGAAGTAGGAGAGCATCAATTCTTTGGGCGAGTTGATCAAAGAAAGTGAAAGTAAGGTTAAGGCAATAAGAGAGCATCGAAAGTAGCTCAAACCCGCTGAAGAGTTATCTTGATAATCGTCGGCGAGAGTTGACCTTCTTTGAAGGAGATTTTGTCTATCTCAGAGTTACTCCACTTCGAGGAGTAAGAAGGTTTCGAACCAAAGGAAAACTTGCACCCAGATTTGTGGGACCTTACAAGATTTTGGCAAGAAGAGGTGAAGTTGCATATCAGCTTGAGCTACCAGCATCTTTGTCCGCTGTACACAATGTCTTCCATGTTTCACAGCTAAAGAAATGCCTTCGAGTGCCTGAAGATCAGACTCTTCTGGAAAGCATTGATCTTCAAGAGGACCTCACCTATGTGGAGCAACCGATCAAGATTCTGGACGTCGCAGAGCGTGTCACACGGAACAAGATCATCCGTTCATACAAAGTTCAGTGGAGCCACCACCCTAAAAGTGAAGCCACTTGGGAGCGAGAAGAAGATATTAAAACAGGATATCCCCACCTTCTTGCCGGTCAATCCTGAATCTCGGGGTCGAGATTCCCTTAAGGGGGGGAGGTTTGTAACAGCCCAAAATTTGAATTTGGTTAGAATTTAAAACTTGTTTGAATTTGTGAATTTTCTGCATTTAAAAAACTATTGTTTAAATGGTTGGAAACCAAAAATAAATTCTAATTCAAAATCTATTATCAACTTTAAGTTAGAATTATTTTATTTGAGTCCAGAATAATCCTAGAGATATTCATGAATTTTCCTAGAATTTTTGGGACTTACCTGTTATTTTCTAGAGCCTAAATGAATTAATCAGAATATTTAAATTAGAAAATCAATTCAAAACTTGGAAACAGTCATTGGGCCGAAAGTCTCCCTCGGCCCATCTCCTGCTTGTTTCGCCAAGACCCACGTCGCCGCCAACCGTTGGATCAAAATCAGCAGTCAAAGCCGACTGTGACCGCGCCTCCTTTCTCTCCCACTTTGCCCCACTTGACCTCTCGCCCTCCCACTGTCGTGTGGCCCCGCACCCCCTTCGTTCTCGCCGCCTTCTTCTCCGCGTGGACACCCAGCGCCGCCGCCATTGAAGCTCGCACGGAGCTTCGCAGCGGGACGCCTCCAACCGCCTCCGCTTCCTCGCTTTGGCGCGCGACGACCGCGCCCACCTCCGCGACGTCTCCCACGCCCGCTCCCCCTTTTTCTTGCCGCGTCGCCACCTCGCCCGAACGCGCCAAGACGACCTCCACTAACCCCTCGCCGCCCTGGACCTCCCCGGGCCCTATAAAAGGCACCCCCGGGTAGCCCTTCACTCACCGCCTCCAACACCACCATTTTCCTCTCTCTCTCTCCCTATATTCACCGGAATTTGCGATCGTTGCCGTCGACCACCGCACGACCCCGCCGTCAATTGCTTGCTGAAATCCTTGCCTCGCGTCATCGCCGCCACCACCATCTTCATCGCCATCGTCGCGATCTGGTGCGCGCCATTTCTCGTCGCCGGAGGACCACGGAGCTCCTACTTCCTCGTCGCCGAGCCGCGCCCGCTTTCCTCGCCGCCGACGACCAAACCGGCCGCTGCTCCGCCACAAGGTAGCCCATTGAATTCCCCGTAGCGCCCTCTCTCTGTTGATGCCACCAGCGCAACCTCGCCATGGCGTGGGCCGCCCGTGAGCACCTCGCCGGGCGTCGCCGGGCTCGAGTCGGCGTGGCTCGGCTACGTGGGCGCCAGCGCTAACGCCACCTCGGCACCTAGTCTCACGTGGCGCCACGTGGCGACCACGTCACACACACGCCACCCCGCTGCGTGAGCCAAGCCGTGGACCAAGTCCACATGGACCGTGTCTCGACACGAGGGTCCCTTTGTCGATTTTTAATTTTATTGATTTAATTACGAAAACCCGGGTGGCGTCACCATGCGCAATAATTAGAATTTCCTTTAGAAAAATAATTAGGAAATTGATTAAAATGGCGATTTAGGATTTAAATTGTAAAATTCATAACTTATTCATCTTAGCTCCAAATTAGATGATTCAAATTGCTAAATTCTTAGAAAATTATGATCTAACTAAATAAAATATAATTATTCAATTTGGAGATCATTTTAGTTCTGTTTTAGAATTTATAAATTCATTTAAAATCCAAATTTAGATTTAAATTTGTAAAATTCATATCATCGATTACCGACTCCAAATTTATTGAATTAAATTTCTAAAATTTTGCAAAAAGATTATCTAGCTTAATAAATTAAAATTTGTTTATTTGGAATTAGTTTAAATTGTCTCTTTTAAGTTAAAACTATTTAAATTGCAAACTTAGAATTTAAACTTGTAAAATTCATATCTTTTATTTCCTAATTCCAAATTGAGTGTTTCAAACTTATAAAGTTTTATAAAATTATTATCTAGTCAAATAAAATATAATTATTTTATTTAGAGTTAGTCTAAACTGTCGTCTTGATTTTATTTGAACTTCAATTGATTTGTCGTATTTTCACGTTTAGATTACTGACGATTATTCCGGAATTTGATTCTTAGAAGAATTAGAATTTCAAGACTTCAGCGAAGGCAAGTTATACTTTGATCATCTTGCACCTACTATTTTAAAGTTATTTAAATTCAGTTTTCAAATTATTAAGTGCATGCATACTTTTATTCAAGTATTTTAAATTCCTGTTGAAATGATTAGATATTCCAACTGTCCTTGTATGGCCAATATTGAATATTGAAATGTCATCCCTTGTCCCCATAGATAAATTGTTTGGAAATGCTTAGCAAATACTTAGACCATGATTTGATTTTGGGGAGGATTTAGCCAAATCTTTACAAACTTGTTTTAACTTGAACCTATGGTATTGTCTTACCATAGATTTGTTGTAAAGGTGGTTTTACTAAATAAAATAAAGATGGTTTGGACTTGGGTGTAACGGATGAAAGGTGGGTGCGGAGTTTATGCGGGTTTAATCTGGTTAGGATTAAAGCCTGTGGTTTAATTTGAAAGGCGCCCAAGTCAATTAAGGACCGACCTTTAAGCGTTCCTTTGCTATGCCAAAACGTACCACCACATGTCTGTATGGGAAGGACTGGCTTAATAATTTGGGATACCTCATAGATATTAGTGCCATGTTGTATGAGTGGGTGTTGGTTAGGCAGTAGTCCCACATGGCGCAAGAGGGGCTCGGGAGGATGGTTAGTCAATGGAAGCGAAACCTTAGCGGGCATGAGTATTGTGAGGTAGATCATTATAACGACCTTATGATATTTGCTCACACACGCCTTAGGAAGCGTGGATTGGCCGACACAAAGGGTATAATATCTCGTGTGGGTAAAGTACAAACTCTGCGAGTAGAAAACTATTGAATAGCAGCGTCATGATCATGGACATGCTAGCAAAGCCACTTTGAGTTAGACTTGTTTTTGGTTTTAAAATGGTTTCAACAGATGTTTTCGGGATGGATAGTCTGTGGGAAAAATTAGGCGGTTAGCCATTGTGATTGGAGGATATCCATCACCTTCTTGGAGGTTATCCACATTATTCCATTGTCATTTAAAATATGATTTTAATTAATGTATGAAAATGGCCTTGCAATCTATTATGATTATTTAAATTAAAGCTGCTTTTTTCATAAAATAACCCCGCCAATGTTCTTTGTTTACCTTATGCATGCATTACAATTCCATATTGGGTGTAACTTGCGAGCACGGTAGTTGTGCTCATGCTTGCTTTATGCAACAAAATTTCAGAGAAGACTTCTATCGGGGCGGTGAGGACACCGCGCCTAAACTCGCCCAGGCGATTACTGTGGCGGATCGTTCTCGCCTACTACTATCTTTTTATTTCATTGTGTTATTTACTTCTTTATTTGGCTTCATGCCCAATTGTATCGAACTCGATTTACTATTAATGAAATGCGAGATTTGGTTATGTTATCATTTTTGTAACTGTGTACACCGGAAATCCTGGACTGGTGTATGAACACAGAGGGTTCGGGATCTTTCGTTCCCGGGTCCGACACCTGACCTCACCCGGCATCCATGATCATTCTGGACCTCAGCTCTCCAAGCTTAGTCCCGATCCTCCACGCCGTTGACCGTCGTTGACCTCCAAGCCACCTGCACAGCAATAGACCAAGAAATCGTCTCCGGGAACAAGTTCTTCACAACTTGACCCACGTTAGCTCAAAACATGCAATATGCAACATATACACAAAGATAAACATGGATATGACCTATCCCAAAACCAAAAACTCCAAAATGAAATAACATTCAGCACAAAAACGGTACTACCGCCATGTTATGGTCGGTACTACCGCACTGCGGTCGTACCATACCCACAACTGCGGTCGTACCGCTACCCGGTGAAATCCAAAACTCTCCAAAAACCACTCCTCTAGAATTTGCATACCGCAAAACAACGGTCATACCGAAGTGCGGTATTACCGCCAAGCAAGATGCGGTCATACCGCTCCACAAGGAAATCCAAGACTATTTTGCAATCGTTCTGGTTTTTCCATACCGCTTAACAACAAACGGTCGTACCGTGACGCGGTAGTACCGCGGCTTCCAAGCCGGTACTACCGATACCGTAAAAATCACGCTCTCACAAAGACCTCCGGTAGCACCGCTCTACTAAAGCGGTCATTCAGAAGCGGTATTACCCATGATTAACACGCCGGTACTACCGATTATCCTGACAGTTTGCTGAAACTTTCTGACAAATAAGAATTCCAACAAACCTTCAACCAAATTGCCAATTGTATCATCACCTAGGATCATGAGCATATCCTCATGGTGTCCACACAGTTCAAGAGGCCAAGTTACAAAATATGATATAGGATTATTGTGTTGTAGTGGGTACAGGAAATTTAGTTACGTGGTCATGATGTAGCATACTGTTAGATTGTGTGTCCCTCCCCCGTCAACATAGGCACTAAACGACCTACGTGATTCCAAAAAGTTATCCTCAGATATTTCAAATGAAGGAAGACTACAATAGAGTTACGTAGGATGGAAATGAGCATACCTGTCGAGTAATTTTTCCACAATGGTGAAGTCATGTTGATTGTCGACTAGGGAATCAAGGTATATTACCGCAACCAGTAGCACAGACGTGTGTTAAACCAAAACCATATGTGATTGTACTTAATACAGACAGTTTCGAGGAACCGTCTGTGATGAGGTTTCCAGTATAGCCCCTTTTATAGTAGTGATACCACTTCTTATTTTTCTTGTAATCATCGGTTGGAGCTTTTGCCTTGTTCTGACCGGAAAAGTCTTTCTTGCCCTTGGTAAATTTTTCTGGAATTGCAAGGATTTCTTTGTTGTCAGGCTTGTGATTCTTCTTATTCTTGAGAGACTTCTTGCTTTTCTTCTCTTACTTCTCCAGGCCTGACTGGGGATTATCTTTTTGATCAATAGCTTCATACCATTCGACCGCTTCACTAGTGGCTGCATACTTGTCTGCCATGTCGAAAAATTCGATGGTCGTTCATGGAGGATTTATTGCAATATCCTTCATAAACTGGTGATTCCTCAGCCCTGCTTTAAAAGCCTCGATGACAGAAGACTCTGTGATCTCTGGGATAGAGTTTCGAACCTGACTGAATCTATTGATATATTGTCGAAGAGTTTCATTGGTTTTCTACTTTATCCGATGAAGATCATCCTCCTTCCCGGAATGGTCGTACGTCTCTTGAAACTTGGCGATCAGAGTATCACAGAGCTGCTCCTAAGTGTAGATAGATCTGACCGGTAGGTTGAGCAACCACGATCGAGCAGACCCTTCAAGGACCGTGGGCAAGTAATTTACCATCACATTGTCATTACCACCAACAACATTAATGGCGGTAGAATAAATTTGAAGAAATTATAATGGGCTCTGAGTCCTGTTGAACTTCTCTATGTTGGCTGGTTGGAACTTTTTCGGCCAACGAACAGCTTGGAGACATGTCGAAAATGCTCGGTAGCCCGTAACAGAGTCGTGGCGCCTTCTCTGAAAAGGAGTCGGATTATAGTCAGTTGGGGATCGATTTCTCATGTTTGCATACCTAGGATCTGGTGTCCCAATTTGGTCATGGACGTTATGATAACGTCTTGATGATGAGGAGGAGCAACTGCTGCGAAAAGTCGTCTTTCCTCGTGATTTCTTGGTCAGAACCAACCGGGGGTGGGGGTCTTGGTGTCGATCGGTCCTCCGCTCGACCATGTTGTCCCGTACTGAGAGCGGAGCGCTGGGATGAAGTCATCGTGTGACTTTGTAAGTTCCTTTGCTGCCGGTACATTTCTGTACGTTGCATAGTTTGTTGGAGGATCTCCGACACCTAACCTGCAAGCTAAGCATAACCTAGAGTTCCTGCTAAAGCAGGATCTGGACTATTCAAAATATCCTAGACACGTTGCAGGTTTTGTATTGTTACTGAAGGTTGTGGAAGATTCCCACTTGTAGTAGGCATTCAATGAGTTGAGTTTTCCCTCGACCTTCCGGTTGGCCCTGTCTGACCCCTTACTCGTGGTGGGCTAAGAATAGGTGGATTAACTGATGCACGTCCCTTAGCTCGGTTGCCTCCGTTAGTTGGTGCCTGAGCACCCGTACCATTTCCACTAGCAAGTGGTGCCGAGTTAACCCGTGGAGGATCGTGCATGGCATCCGGATTGGTATCTCCGATTGCATTAACTTTATGGTGCCAATAGTGATCTTCCGATGAGCTTCTATCGTAGCTAAGGGAGTGCCATCCAAAGCTTCGGCAAGGAGCCTCCACGACGGGGAGCGATTGGAGATTACCGCCTCTAGTGGGCTTTGTGGTGGACTCAGCTTGATCTGGCGGATTGCCGATCATATGCTGAGTTTTATCATGCCCACTTGGCCTATGATTGGTGATAACTTCATTGATACCCTTACCAGATGTCGGTTGGCCCCTGGAATACGTAGGAGCCATTGGCGAATACTGGTTACCCATGGCAATATTGAGATTACATGGACTCTCTTTTTGTAGCGTTGGGCTTCTGTTGCCGATTTTGCCGGTCAGATCGACCGGGCTTGTAGAGGTGTTCAAACATTTTGAACTGGTCGAAACGAGTGGTTCCTCTGAGAGCGCCATTGTTGGTGGTGGTGAATCCTCATCCATCCGGTCGATTTTGCTAATCCCTACGAATGGCGAGCCGACGGAGGAGGAAGATGATGACATCCTGTTTTCTTCCATGACAGGGATGCATGCGTCCATGATGACAGCCCTTGTAGCATGTGCTTAGAGTATGAAAAATTACTTAAGGAAGGTTTAGTTTCTTGCAAGAATTGTGCTAGTTTAGAAAATAAAATTGATGCTTTGAAGTGCATGATTAATACAAAAGCATCATTAATTTCTTGCACATCTTGCATTGCCTTGAAAAGTGAGGTTGAGTCTTTGAAGAAACTGCGTGATGATATGAGCGCTAAGTCATGTGATTCTTGTATTTGCCTCCACTCCAAGATTGATGTTTTCAAGATTTCTCTTGCTTCTTTGCATTTGGTGTTGGAGACTTCTCGTGCTAAATATGAATCATTTGATGTTGGCATTTGTGTCATTGTTTTGAGTTGCTCTTCCTTGCTAAGTGCGACTCTTTGTGACTCTTCTTGTGTTGTCCAAGGGATTTCTGAAAACAATGGTGTTTCTTTCTCAAATGGTACTACATCTCCCAAAGAGAAGTATCATTGCACCTTTTGTAAGAAAGACGGACACATTGTTGAGTTTTGCTTTCGCCGTGTTAAACACCAACGTCGAATGTGTAATATCATGTTTAAACATAAAACACATAAGTGATTAGTACTGAAATTAAATAGAATTTGAAAAAAAATTTAGATTTTTGAGAGAGGAATGGGCCGCCAACCCATTTTTAAGTGGGGGGGGGACTAGTCATAGTGGCCTAAGGCCCATGGTTGACCACTAGAAGGCAATGGGGGGTGGGGAACCACCAAACCCTAGCCTACTACAGTACCGTCGACGTGCTATAGTTCCACCACCCATAGCCCTTGCTGCCATCTCCTCCCTTGTGCCACCCTCCCTCTCTTGTGTTGCTGCCAGTAGAAGCAAGGGAGGAAGAGGTCCATGGTGTTTCGGCCAGGGAAGAGAGGAAGAGGAAGGGGGAGAAGGAAAGAGGAAAGGGGATCTCGTGGGTTTTTCAGTGGTTGTCTTCGTGTTTTTCAAGGGTGACCTTCAGATCTCCTTTGCTTGTTTATTAATTTTGCTATTCGGGTGATATCAGGTAGCAGATCGGTTTTCCACTAATCGTATTGCGTTGTAGTTTTGGGTTCTGTAATGGCGAAATTTGGATTTGTAATCTCCTAGAGAATTGTGGATAATTTCAATAGATTTCTATAGAGTCTTTTTGCACATTGTTTGGATGAATACATTTCGATTTATGGCTATTTCAATACTTACATCCGAGTTTACGTCGATTAAGGTTGTTGTAATGTCGATTGATTAAAAATAGTTAACAATCTAATTAGAGAATTTGACCAACAAGACTATTTTAGGCAATTCCTTAAGGTTTCCATAGAGGCCAAGAATTCAATTTTGGGATAAACAGAATGAAAGTTATGATTATTTGAGTATTGCTATCCAGTTCTGAATTGCTGCTGGATGCAGTTGTGGGAAAAAGCCTCAACTTGAATAGATTAAATGGCATAATTAAATTTAATGAGTAACTAGGAAGTGGGATAAAACTTCCTGTAGATTCTTAAAATATCATAGTTCATCATATATGTTTGGGTAGATTAAAAGTTATGAAATTGTTGAATTTCGGATTCGTGAAGGATCGATGTTGTCTAAGTGATTGTTGTGAATTGCTATGGCCAGTGTTGTGACTGAATATATACTATAGGTGATTTAGCCTTGGGTGTGTTGTCTTCTTCACATCAACCTGGTCATCACAACTAAAAGGCAAGTACACCTTAGAAGGATATTGAATGTTTGGCGTTACTACATGGCTAAGTGACTGTTGTTGTGGTTATTCATGTGAAGTATGAATATTTCCTGTTGCTTATATGTTTTCGTTAATTGATGACGAATACTAGAAGTTATTCATATCACTTCATTTCAAGCATTAATGTTGGAAAGACCCACGGGAGTGGGCAATGAGATCCCCATATGTAAGATATGGCTAATGTGGTCCCTATCTAAAAAAGGACGGGCTTTGGGTCCCCACATTTAAAGAATACAGGCATAAGTGAACACCGACGGGTGTTACACTCCGCTATACTGGTATATGCAGAAGTGAAGTGGAGACATGTGCATAATTTGCATTGCATTCATCACATTTGTATATGTAATTGGAATATTGAGAATGAGTTGTCATTAATATGAAGTTTCGTATGTAATTTATTTGTACTTGCTGAGTCTTGAACTCGCGCTTGTTTATTTGATGTTTTAGGTGGCGTTGATGACGGCATACCTTGGGAAGAAAGTAGAACATGGAACTTTTGCACTTGTGTAGCACTTCACCCCATTTCATGATTCATTCATTTTGGACTTGTAATATTTGAATAGGTTGTGGTTCCCTTAGTTCCTTGTGGCTGATATTATTGCTAGTTGTTGTTTTCCCTTAAATGAAATTTATCGGTAATGTCATTGATGATTATTTAGATCGAATTATAATTGAATTATGTTTAACCGTCTTGCTGAAATTTATGAATTTCCTCATTGTCGAATGTTTAATCGTGATGCCTAGAAGATAGTATTACTTGAGTTTGATGTAGAAATTGTAGTGGTTTTTAGTGATAGTAGTTGTAGGTGACATCTTGGCTTTTGCTAAGCCGGGGTGTTACAGTTTGTATCAGGGCGGGCTTTAGGTCCATGGTGAATAGATTGATAAGTTAGGTAAGCTTAATTTGCTGAAATTTTGCTAATGGTTTATTAACTTAAAATTTGACACACTGGTTTACAATAGGATGGGAATGAGTCAAGCATTACATTTGCCTGTCCGTTCTGTCACATTGTTAATTTATGTGATGAGATGATCTTCTATGACTATGATTTGATTCTATGACTGTTATGTATGAGGATAGTCAATGATGAGAGGTAGAGGTCGTGGTTGTGGCCTTGGGCATTGCCAGGTTATACTACCGTTTGTGGTATGGGGATAGTGAAGTGGTTACCTCAGGTAACTTAGTTACAGGTGTTAATTTATGTGGTTGACGAATTTCTTTTGGCTTAGTGGTTTATTGCAGTTGATGGGTTTCAATGGGTCCCTAATTGTTATCTGAAATAATTATTGTTTTTTCGACTGTTGAGTTGCTTTTGCTACTCGTGAACGTTGTTAATTGGCAAGATTGATATTTCCATGGTTGTTCCATCTTTCTTATTGGAAAACATGACTCATTTATTTGTTTGATATTTTGGATAATGAAAGTTTTCTGTTGCAAGTTCGTTGTCATGTGAAAGCTTTGGCTCTATGTATTTCTTTTGGATTATTTCGAGTGTTGATATTTAATACCTCTGTTTTCTGAAAGAGAGTGTTAAAACCCTTTTGTGATGTCTTGTTATGTTTAAATGGGAGGTGGTAATCATATAAATTAATTGATAAAGTATGAATTATCAAGTTGGGACATTAGCGTGGTGCATAATTAATTTCAACTAACATCCTTGGAACTGTAGTTGATTAATTTGATGTTGACTTATAGTAGTTTCTTGAAGAATCGTGAATAAGAATTTGTCTATACATGTTTGGAACTCATGGAGTTATTAAGGAGTGTGAAACAATAATGAACTGGTTTGATCATTTTGATTGTTTAAATTTCTAACTTTTTGGATAAATTAGATTATTTGGTCTTAAGTAATTAATCTGGCCGTTAGGGAAGGTTAAGTAAAGAGGTGTTGGGTTATTGCTGTGAGCACCCGGATTTATTAAGCTCATAATACTTAGTCATCCAATTGACCCTAGTATTATCAACCAAATAAACCAGTCTGCAGAGATGTATACTCCCGAATATACATACCTCACAACAAAAGAATGTATCAATTCCATACAACACATAGTACATAAGCAACAAACCGAAGTTAATATTAATAAGGATAGGTTATTACAAAGAGGGCCTTACGGCCAAATAACAACAAGTACTACTAAGATAACAATGAAGCAAAAGTGCCATAAAGATGGCTATAACACAAAGCCAATCAGTGTGCCTTAACCCCTAGGCATCTGACCGGACCGCCAAGCTAGTCGTCGAAGAAGCTGCAACACATAGCACAAAAGTGAGGCTCTTGGAGCTCACCTCCTTCCTCTGCAACAAAAGCCACAAAAATGCCACAACCACAGGCAGATGAGTACATAAAGTACTCCGCAAGACTTACGTGTAAGATAACAGGCCTATAACATATGCTACATGCAAGCTTTATGTAAGTGGAGGTTGTATGTCTCATTTAGCATAAAGCAACATTTATTTACAATAAGGTAATACATTTAAAGGCAAGTTATCAAATCTGTTTTTAACATTCAAAAACCAAGTTTAACAACGATAATAACAATAAGTAGATGACAACAACAATCCTGGAAGTGACTAACCCAATAGTCACCACAACAATAGCATGAACTCCCCGTTCATACCAACCATGTCAAGTTTTAATTAAAGGTTGTAGTCTAGTTCTCACGGGCGTATCCGGCGTGTCCATAACCTAGGATGAGGCTATTGAATAGTTTTAACCTGCGAGGGTGTACCAATGTACCCACACGTCGGACCGCCTTTCCTTTAAGCACACTAGCTTTGGTATGCCGGCACGGCTAAGTCCTCTGAGACATTTCCAATGGGCGATGCTAATTAAGAGCCGCATCCCACGGGATAAGAACACATTAGACAGCCTAGCCGATGCGCTAATGCTCCTTCCCCACACACACACACACATTTTATTTTAAACACCCACCGACCAGCTCATAATTAACACCTCCCAAAGTACTTAGTCAAGAGAGGTCCCATATCTCCCTCATGTGGTTAGCACATAAAAATTGCTCGAGCAGTGGCGCAAGTAACTCGGTCATAAGGACTCGGGCATACTACCACATTCCAAAAACCGCACCATCCATCCAATATGCCCAAGTCTAAATCAGTCTTTTATTTTCAGTTTTGATTTTACAAATTAATCAAAGCACAAGTGCTGGACATATAGGAGTAATAATCAGTTTTGAGTGATCAAGACCATCGACTAAGCCGATGATCGCCCATTACTACCGATAACTAAGCATGGCTAAGCAATGTTAACGTAAACTACTAAGTGATAAGAGCTCATCCAACGAGCTCAAACCACAGCAAATAACCTAGGCTCATGGGTAGTAGAGGATAAACAATTCCTACAGATTATGCAACTATAGGATTGCTAGCGATATTTTAACACAAAGTAGCATGCATACATATAAGTGAACCAAAATATTAAGCTTTAAAGTAATGGGACAATGATGGAAATGATCAAACTGCTTGCCTTGCTGTTGCTGGTCAATTTGTTGCTGAGGATCGCTCACGGAATCAATACACTCGTCGGCACCTAATCGAAAAGACGAAAAGATTCGATAAGAACGACGAAAACAACAAAGACAACACAGCAAATAAACTCCAAACACTCTAAATTTTCTACAGCAGCAAGAGGGTGATTTTTAGGGAATTTAGCAACAAGAACCAATTGATTTGGATTCTCAATGCAAAAGTTATGAGCAAAACAATTCTGCTCAGCCCTAAAAATACCAAACTGCACTATTCACTAATTTAATTATGAGGCAACATTTTCTAGAAAAGTGGTGATGCTGAGATTTTTACAGCAAAACCAGCACCTCATGAGATGAATAACACAATTGAGTTCATCCCATTTGGAGCTATGTTGCACTTTCTACCATTTTTCAAAAACAAGAACTTGAACAAAATTATAATGCACCAGAACTCTTTTTGACAACAGCAACAAGCTCAAAACTAATTTTCACAGTGAGTTCATTAATAGAGGAAACCAACAAAGTTGGTCTCACTCAAAAATAATCTACAGAGCATTAGTTATGTATTTTACAAGTTAAGCATTAATTTGAGTGTATATTTAAAGTGAGTTTTAAAATCTAATGGCAAAACTGTGCTCTGGAGCTGAACTCAACTTACAATCATTTTTGGATTAAAGTCAAGTTCAAGACAGAGCTAACACAATTTGAATGACCTCATTTGGATTTAGAATGAATTAGTTATGATATTTTGAAGTTCATACCTTTTTCTGTTTGCAAATAAAGAGCTCACTGGAATTAAAAAAAAACATAAAGACATGGGAGGTCATAAGCGGCTCAGATCACGCGGGGGAGGTTCTCAACGGTTGAGATCTTCCAAAGGAAGATCTAAACTATCAAGATCTCCCCGAGGAAGATCTACATCGTCAGGACCTCACAGGGGAGGTCCTGGACGGTCCAGATGTTCCAAGGGAGGTCCTTGATGGTTCGGATCGTCTGAGGGAGGACCTTGACGGTCAAGATCTACCCCGGGAGGTCATGAACGGCTGAGATGACCTCGGGGAGGTCCTAAGGGGAGGTCCTAACGTCACAGACCTCCGGGGAGGTGCAGGCGGCCACGATCACTCAAGGGAGGTCTTGGGCGCTCAAGATCTCTGGGAGGAATGCAGGCGGCCCGAGCCGGCGACCACGTGCTTGCGCGCGCGTGCTTTCGGACAAGAGATTAATGCAGCGGGACAACGAGGAGGTCGCGGCGGAGGATTAAATGTGCGACACGGGAGGATTAAATACATTTAAGACACGCCATTGATTACAATGATTTGAGCAATGATGAACGCATTAACTCGGCAAATCTTTGTCCTAAAAACGACAACGGCGCTGCCGTTTTTGTCCGACAAAGACCCGAGCTCAAAGATGTGGTCATCGCCGGCGATACAGACCTCGCCGGCAACATCCAATGGTACCGTTGGGTCCGCAATAACCATGCGCACCCAATGGACCTCCTCTCGACGGCGGCGACGGCCTTGAACACCGGCGAGCCGGAGAGGACAACGAAGGCAAGCACGGCCAAAATCCGAAATGCAAAATGAAGCTCATGCGACAATCAGCGTGTGCTCAAACAAAGCGCTCATGACGACATACATTGGTGCGGCACTAAGGGACTAACAGGAGGAGTACCTGGAGGTCCCGAGGTGCTGAGGAGGTCGAGGATGGCAATGGCCTGAGTTGGAGAAGATGGGAAGCTCCGCTGCTTCAAGACCAAGCTCCAAGCTCCACTAGCCCACTCCTGAAAATGTCACCTCACAAAGAGTTAGGTTCACTTCAGGAGATTTTGGGGGAGCTTAAAATGAGCTAGAGGTTGAGAGGGAGCCACTGGAACACTGTGCCACCGAGGGCTCCAAGCTTCTCAACAATGGCGGCCAAAAAGGGGAGGTCAGTGGAGGGGATGCTCAGCCAAGCACAAGCAAGGCCAAGCTCAATGGTGTGTAAAAGAAGCCCAGGGCAACAGTGGGGGGTTTTATAGCTAGGGCAAAAGAGGTCTGGACCACGGGTTAAGCTCATGGTGAGCTTAGCCCAAGGAGGTCCACGGAGGTCCATGGAGTTGGACAAGATGGATAGGACAGAGTAGGTCGGAGACGGGGCATGGGCTAGGGTAAAAGCACCGACATGCATTTAATGCCCCAGGCATAGAGCCGTTGGATGTGACAAGGCTCTGACTTTGCCCACTGCCATGGCTCGCACGCGCGCCCAAGGTAGGAGAAGAACAGGATCTCACATCCACCGTTGGATTACGTGGATGGGGAGGTCTGACCCTTAGATTTTAAGTTTGAACCGTTATGTTTTAAGTGGTGGGAGGAGGTCCCAGCCACACGATTTGAAAGGGAGGTCGTGGCCCTCCGATTTCCATAATCTTGAATCTTGCGTGGAAAAAGGGACAGGAGGTCCAAAGCGTTGGATCTCAATCCAACGGTGCGGACCTCCTGTGAGGTCTTAACCGCACACAAACTTAAGAGCACGAGGGGGAGGTCATGGCCTTTGGATTTAAATCTAAGGGCCACGATCTCACGTCTTGTGGGAGGTCGAGATCACGAGGAAAGGAGGAGGTCGTGATCGTAGATTTTAATCTAACGGTGCACAACACAAGATGGGGGAGGTTGGGAGCGCTTGACTTGCAGCGGAGGTCGTGGCCTTTGGATTGGAATCCAACGGCTACGACCTCAACAGCGTTCAACAAGGGAGGTCTTAGCGCTGCGCGCAGCGCACAAGAGGTTAAGGCCATCAGATCAAGATCTAGTGGCGATGAGAGGGCAAGGGAGGTCATGGCCGTGAGATTTATATCTAACGGCTACGACCTCACGTCTTGTGAGTGGTCGAATCGCACAAGGCACTAGGAGGTCGTGGTAGTAGATTTTAAATCTAACGGCTACAACACACGATGGGGAGGTTTGGTGCGCTAGATTTTGAGGGAGGTCGTGGGTCATTGGATCGATCCAACGGCTACGACCTCAACAAAGTGGGAGGACCTCGCAGAGAAGGTTTGTAGAGGAGGTCGTGGCCTTAGGATTGAATCCAACGGCTACGACCTCAAGTGAGTGCAAAATGGAGGTCAAGGTGGTTTGAGCTCGCGGGGAGGTCAGGGCCATGGATTTTTGATCCAGCGGTCAAGACCTGATGAGGTGGGGAGGTCCTGGCGGTATTGACCGCGGAGGAGGTCTGGGGCACAAGACAAACAGAGGAGGTCGTGGCGGTTGGATCTTTATCCAACGGCCATGACCTCGCAATGGGAAGGAGGTCTAATGAGTTGGTTGAGAGGAGGAGGTCGTGGGCATTAGATATGAATCCAAGACTCGACCTCAAGTGGTTTAAGGAGGTCCGGTGAGTGAGGAGTGGGTTGGGTTCAACCCGAGATAGGAAAATGGCTCACCCAAGGAGCAGTGTAAAGTTTTGAATTCAATTTTAACATTTGAGACTTTAGGGATTCATTTGAGATAGCAATTCAACTCCAAAACTTATAAAATTTTAACTGGAGCTTGCTGACATTAAGATTCACCTTACATAAAATTTCCAGAGGTTATTATGCACTGCATTTTTCTCAGGAAATTCATGAAGGTTGTTCAAGGATTTGTTTTACCTCCAAAATTTATCAACCAAGTTTTACATCTTGTGATATTTTTCAGAGGGGTCCCACATCAGCTTTAGGACCAAGGAAAATATTTTCCAAATGTTTGGCACAAGATTTAAGATAATTGGAAAAGGAGTTTGACTTTTGGTCAACAAGAGCTTTTGTTTTTGGATTACACAACTCTTGGACTAGAATCACAGGAGAGATTAGGGGTTTTCAAGATGTGAGAAAAAGTTTTAATTTCTACACATATAATTATACTTGAACAAACCCTGTTTATACAGTTGGGATGTTACAATTGCCTTGGTAAATATTAATCTTGAATCTGTCTTCTTTTTAGATATTTGATGAACTTATACAAATGCTAGATTCACCTAAATTTTGCCATGCTAAATTGTTGAAATATGTATGAGGAAATGGATGAAGGTTGATGAATTGTCCTGTGAAACCTTGTCTTATAGAGCTTATATTATTGAAGTTTAAAGATATTTCGTTCTAAATTTTGAATATAAGGTAGAATGTTGAATCTATAGTCATAACTGTTTTTGTGATTGCAAACCGAGGTAGGATCATGAATGCTTCCATTACTAAAAAATAATAATCAATTATTGACAGTAATGGCTAGAGTGCAATCAGTGTGTGCTACATTGGTGTTGAGCGTCAGTAAGAGTTAAATGGATGAAATCTAATAAGCGATTTATATTGGTGTGCTTTTGTGAGATTGTGATGTTCTAGTATCATCTTGTTAAAAGAGTTTTGTTTCAATTTTGTCGCTTGTGCACTAGGCTTTCCCTAGATCAAGTAGTTGTAATCTTATTTAGATAATAGGAATATGATGAAGCAATTTATTGTGTTTCTTTTAGAAAAGTTTATGAAGGGATAAGAGGTTATGATGATTCTTGCTAAGAATGTAATATTTTGTGGTTAGTATGATTGTCAGCATGTGGTTGTGATGATAATGTTGAATATTCTATAAATAAAATAATTTGATAACTTTCATGATACTGCTTAAATTAAAGGTTTCAAGATTTGTGTTCGCGATCTTTTTGACTCCATGATTTATGTCGTAACTAGAAGCAGTTTGAGCAAGTGACGTGTTGGAAAACTTTATTGGTTCTTAAGTTTTTCATGTGATTTGGTCTTAAGAGTTTTTCTTGTTTGAGCTAGAAAAGTGATGTAGTAATCAAAGAAAATAACTTTCTTTGCTAAAGGAAAGAGTGAAGTAGAAGTATTTGAGATTGAAGTCAAGTTTTGTAACTTTGCAGTTTATTTGAAGTGTGCCCAAACTTTCTACTTTTGCCCCATAAGAGTTTCCCGATTTTCAAAAGAAATGGTTTATTCTCATTTGAGGTTTGATATTATCTTCTTGTAGGACTTGTGCCTTCAACTGTGGACTCCCCTTATGCTATCCGAGTTCATTGCTAATTGACTATTTCTCTTGGACTTGTGTTTACTGTGAATGGTAAATGTTTTTTTAGTACTGAAATCATTATTTTTATTTGTCTCTTCTTTTGAGGAAAGAATAATAGATTTGTTTACAAAACCTTATAGAGTGCATAGTGGCAACTGGTTGGTGATGGTCAAGTGAATGATTTTGTGAGACTTTGGGTATCAATTTGTTTGAGATGCATTGAATGATAAGTTGATTTCTTGGAATAATCCTTAGCTAGGATTTGATTTACAAGATAATGTTGGTCATTGGAGCTAACCGATTATGTTGTTGCAACTTTTAGAATCTATAGTGAAATGTGGACCGAGACCCTTGTTCATTTTGATGGAACATTAGAATTATTGAAAGTATGGGAATTTTGATCAATTTATTAGAGTATCACGATTGGATACTTTGCAAGGTTGTGTAGGAGAATATTGACGGTGTAGTTTAATGATAGTAGAATCGCAGAGAAATCTAATCGTTATGACAATTATTGGGATAGTAGGGAATGCAGAGTTATTGTCATGTATGATTTGGTTTCAGTAAGTAACCCTCTAGGAATTAGAAATCTTTCTAAAGATAAATTGGTCAAAAAATATATATTTATCTATTGACGTTAATGAATGAGTATGTTTAGATTGTGGGAATTTTAGTCATCGAATTTGAGGATTTTCCCATTATTTACACCAAAAGTTCATTGTAGGAGTCTTGGAGGTTGAAATCGGGCTTGTGTTTTACGCTAGAACCTTATTTGCCAATGACTACGTGTGGAAGTAGTAGAACAAAGTGGATTTTGAATAGTATGATGATCATTGATATAATCCTTTAGGGGTAGTAAATGAGAGTGTGTGGTGTGAATTTCAAGTTAATTATCCTTAACGGATTGGGGTGCTGTGATTGTGGGTGAAATCCATGATGAGGTGCATTGGAAATTATTTATCAAAGTAATTCCGTCGGTAGAGAAGTTGGTTAGAGTATGTTGTTGTGGGGTTAGTAGAGTCTCTCTATAAAGGTGTGGATGATGTATTCGGTTTGAGCACAGTGTTGAGTGTAACACCCTAGCTATGCGAAAGCCAAGATGTTACTTAAACCTCTAACACAAAACAACAATACAAATTATTTTCAACACGTTAACAACTACTGATAGTTAAAGTTCAACCCACAAGAGAACCATTATAATAATTGATCTAAATTTCAACAACATAACAAAACTCTAAATGTCTGATCATAATAATTCATTGAAGAGAAAACTATCAAGAATATATCTGATGAATCTAAATCATTAACTAGAGCAACCAAAACATAACGACGGACAATAACAATCATCATGATACCATTTATTACAATCCAAAACTCTCAACTGAAAGGTAGTCGCATAAGTATTATCTAAGATGTGAAATGAGTGAGTTCCATTATGTGACTACTCCTTCCCAAAGCATGTCGTCCTCAGTGTTTACCTTGAGTGAGTCCACAACTCAGCAAATACAACTGAATAATATAGAAAGTATTGGATCAAATACATGTCATTCCCAATATTCGAATACACAAGTAAAATGACAAGAATCTCATGCAAGTATGAATATGCATGCTCTTCTCTTCTGCTTATACCGGTATAGCGAGTGAACATCCGTCGGTATTCACTCAGGCCCGCATTATCCAAAATATGGGGATCCAAGGCCCGTATGAAGAATCTTTCAAACGGAGATCCAATTTACCCATATTGGAATGATGGGTCTTATTTGCCTATATTGGAATGATGAGACTTCATTTCCCACTCCCGTGGGTGAATCATGAATGAATAAATGAATGAAGACATTGTAATGAAAAACATATTCTCAAAGAAGCATGGGATAACAACCATGAAAGAAAACAAGTAATACTAGAATTACTCACAATTTGTAGAGTTTAGCCATTGCATAAGCATCAATCACTTTGGACAAATAACAATCAAGACAATTCAAATTGTACTTGCCTTTTGTGTTGCGACGAGTTAGGAGGCAAGGAAGGTGCCACTAACCCTGAAGCTACTCCTCCTACAACAATTAAGTTACTCAAAATAAGATCGACATGGTAACATGACGCTATTCGCAATGCTCTCAAACACCTTCCCAAAACCCAAGGTTTAATCATTTGATCTACTCAAATCAGACAACAAACTAGCAGGAAGCTAAAATTGGATAGTGGCCTTACAAAATACATAACTTTTGCTCTGTAAATCATAAAAATGCATTCTTAGATTCTATGGAAAGATAACAAAATTATCTACAATAACTTAGTTGGCGAGATCTTCTAATTTTGCCATTATCTGAATCTAACATACAGTTGAAAACCTAAAGTCAGAATCTGACCAACAGAATGAACAGTAGTACAAAAAAATCTATATCTTTCAAATAATTGAACCAAAATTTATGATCTTTAATAATATGGAAAGCTAAGGGAATTTACTATGAAAGTCATGTTGAGAGACCTCCCTGAATCGACTATAGCAAAACCTTATTTATTAAATAAAACGACTACTGTAATTCGTGAGGGTTTCTGGACAGTATCAAAGAACCTAACGTATCTCCGAAAATACAACTCCGAATTAAGTGATCTTAGAACCCATAGAAACCTGAAGATAATACCCACAATTCTCTAGGAGACCCTAACCTCGAATTCTTCCTTGAACTAGATGAAAACTAACAAACAAACAGGATACAGATTCTGATTCCAATCACGGTAGTAGCGACGATTCGATAAACGACAACTACCAAAGATCTAATTGAACTCAAATAGTGAGGAGGTGAATTATTACCCTAGAAGACGCGTGTGAGTTCGCTGAAATCACCGCAAGATGCTCCTCTCCCCTCTCCTCTTTGGCCAGCACACCCAAGGGGTTCCTCCCTCCCTTCTTCTTCTTGGCCGGTAGCACCCAAAGGAGGCGGCACAAGGAGGGGGTGGTACTGTAGCACGGCGGCGGCGCTACTGTAGCAGAACGTACTACAGTGACGTGCTAGGGTTTCCCCTCCCCCTCCTTCTTATGTTGGTGACCGGCCAACCTCCTGGGTATGGGCCAAAGGCCCATAACTATTTTCCTTATTTTCCTCCTAAATTCAGATTATTAATCCTTTTATAATTCATTAAATACTTATTTAATAAAATGGGATATTACATTGAGGTTGCTAATTTAAGAGAAATGAGTGAGTGTGTTATGTGATGGTTTGGAATCACATGATTTGAGAGAAAGTTTATTCCTAAAAGAAAAATTGAAAAAGAATGATTTCTCAGGTAGTCAAATGCTTTCTTGTTTCTTGCCTGAGCTATGTGTTTATGATAGAGGTCATTTGCAATTTGAGTTGGCGTTATGTTGGCATGTGTGGTTCTTTCCGGTTCAACAAAAAACAAAGGAAATGATTGATTTCGGCATTCGAGTGATTTCTCCTTTGGCTTACGTGGTGTTTTTTTTTTGCAAACTACCTAATTGGAAAGTGGGAAGGTTTTCGTGATGAATCTTCGATTTTGGATTTGACTCTTTTGGTGGGGAGTTGGTAATGCACGTTTACGATGAGAATCCTTTACTTTCAATTGGCTCTGTTTGTAAAAGAGTTTGTTTAAAATGAGTTCTGTTGTGCGTTCCTGGTTAAAGGAGGTGCTCCTTATTAAGGTGAAGAGATCGATCCAGACATGGAACAAGAGTTTCATGTGTTATGTGCAAGTTGTGTGGTTTGGTACCAAAAGAAAGGTTGGCCCAAGGTACATTGGTTTGGTTCTGGAAGTAGCGGAGATTTTGGAAGATGGTGTATCGCTAGGACCATCTCGAGTCCTAGCGCGGGGTGCACAACGTTTTGTATGACTCGGTGTCGAGAGAGTACTTGAGAGTACTTGAGAGTTCTAGAGTGTGAGGTTTCTACATGGTTAAGTGACTGTTGTTGTGGTTATTCATGTGAAGTATGAATATTTCCCGTTGCTTATATGTTTTCGTTAATTGATGATGAATATTGGAAGTTATTCATATTATTTCAATTCAAGCATTTATGTTGGAAAGACCCACGCGAGTGGGCAATGAGATCCCCATATGTAAGATATGGGCAATGAGGTCCCCGTCTGAAAAAAGGACGGGCTTTGGGTCCCCGCATTTAAAGAATGTGGGCATGAGTGAACACCGACGAGTGTTACACTCCGCTATACCGATATATGCGGAAGTGAAGTGGAGACATGTGTATAATTTGCATTGCGTTCATCTGAATATGTAATTGGAATATTGAGAATGAATTGTATCGTATGTCGTTTATTTGTACTTGCTGAGTCTTGGACTCGCGCTTGTTTATTTGATGTTTTAGGTGGCGTTGATGACAGCATACTTTGGGAAGAAACTAGAACATGGAACTTTTGCACTTGTATAGCACTTCACCCTATTTCATGATTCATCATTTTGGACTTGTAATATTTGAATAGGTTGTGGTTCCCTTAGTTCCCCATGGCTGATATTATTGCTAGTTGTTGTTTTCCCTTAAATGAAATTTATCGGTAATGCCATTGATAATTATTTAGATCAAATTATAATTGAATTACGTTTAGCTGTCTTGTTGAAATTTATAAATTTCCTCATTGTCGAATGTTTAATCGTGATGTCTAGAAGGTAGTATTACTTGAGTTTGATGTAGAAATTGTAGTGATTTTTAGTGATAGTAGTTGTAGGTAACATCTTGGCTTTTGCTAAGCCAGGGTGTTATAGTTGGTATCAAAGCGAGTTTTGATGTTGGTTCTTCTAGGTTATCCCAAGGGACTTCTTCTTTGAGTGACAATGGTACCTCGTCCTCTTAGATCGTGTCTCATAGTAGACCTTTACACCATTACTCATTTTGTGAGAATGATGGGCATCTTGTGGATTTCTATTTTTGACATGCAAAACACATGTGTCAAGCTCATTCGTCTAAGTTTCCTAGTGGGCATAGTCTTTATCATGACATGCACGCTAAAGAGCCTAACACAAGGACTCACTCTGTTGATGGTTTTTTTGACACCTTTTCTAGTGGTGTTGGACATCATTGTGGCTTGGTTTCTATGGTTTTGGTTTTAGCCCATGAGCTGCCCCAAGGCAGTATTTCCGCCATTTCCCAAGATGTGGACCTCATTTTATTCATTAAGGTGCACACCCACGACGAGGATATGTGATGTGGACCTCATTGTATTCATCAAGGTACACACCCACAACGAGAATGTGTGAGTTCCTTTGGTGCTTTTGTTGGTTCTCATCATGATGCTTTCAAGCAAGGTTATCACCGCTTTTTTAGAGATGGACCTTGTTTTCTTCATCGAGTTGTCTACTCGCGGCGTGCCTCCAAGGATGGTGTTGGATCTTCTTGCATGAACCATCATTTGCACCATGCTAACTCACATAATGGTTCAATTGCATCTAGTGGTTGTGTGTCCAAGGTTTGGATTCCCAAGTATTTGCTCTCTAACCCTTCAGGATCCAAGACTTGGGCATCTTGCTTTTCTCGTGTGCAGGTATCCTGGATGCGGATTGGAGAACATGGACTTAAAATTTTTTGGTCTTTTTCTTCATCACATGATCGGGACACTTGATGGTTCCCGATCCTCATGATGGCCTCCAAGAGGCATGGGCTTTCATGATCAGTGTCTTCACCTATTTTGCTTACTCCTATGCCTTTATTAGGGATTAAGGATATTTTAAGTTTTATCATATCTTGGATAGGATGTGTTGCGATTGATATGTCTGTCATCATGCTCTTGTTAGTGTCGTGCTCCTTGTATCCACATAGTTGTATTTATCCATATAAGCATGATCATCAATGATTATTCTTATGACATGCTTTTTTATTACATGATCATAGGCTTTATTGTGTATTATGGATACGTGGATCTTGTCATCTCCCTAGCATGTAGTATTCATGATACATCTCTTGTCATGCTTTAATCTCTTTTGCTCATGTGCTTCATAGTTGTCCATGTATTTGTGAGCTTTACTTGTGCTTCTGGTTCTCTTCTAGCATGTGTCATTTCTAAACACTCTTCTTATCCCATGGTTTGCTAGGATGCACTCTTCTCTCAGCCTAGGTCGAGCTGGTCTTCTAGTCACTAATCCTTAGCAAGTTTTGAGCTGCTTGTAGGTTTTTTTAGTGATGGTGTTTTCGTTCCCTAGCTAGTCGAGTCTTTTCCCCTAGAGATCATGTGGAGTAGGAGGCCTTTGTGCTAGAGTTTGTGGAGTCCAATGCATAATTGGCAGACATCCTCACCAAACCCTTAGATCCTAGTAGGTTTACCACCATGAGGAGTGAGTTTGAAGTAGTTTACCCTTATGGATTGGTTTGAGGGGGAGTGGATCTTTCCTGATACCTTCTTTAAGTAGTATCTTCTTTGATATCTTTGATTTTATTTTAATCTTCTTGATTCTTTTGACTCTTGTTGATCTTCTTTTCAAGTGGATTCTCCAACTTTCACATAGTGGTATCAACAAATGTCTTCTTTGGCTTTTGATGTTTTTCCTTGCATATCTTTGTATCATGCTGCATTCTTATGAAAAGTACAAAAAAAAAGATACATTATAATATAAGCTTTACCACTTCTGTCTTTTAAATTGATGAAGCCTTGCTTATTACCCTTGTTGGTGATCTAATACCGATCTTACGTATGATTGTTTGTTTTGGGAGAACTCCTAGAAATAAAACCACGCAAAGAATGACACATGGATTTATACAGGTTCAGGCCTTCTCCGGGCAGAATAACAACCCTACTCCTGTATGGCTATATTGAGTGTGCTGCTTACAATCAAGAGGAAGACAAAAGCCTAATGTCTTGTGCTCCAGATTGCCATGCTCCTTGATTGTCAAGACCCTGAATCACTAGATCCGAGCCCTCTGTATTCTGAACTAGTCTCATGATCGGTTGCTAGCTCACACAGTTGCAATGTCGATGAAATCATATCCATACAACAAAGTATCTAAGAAGTAGATAAATTAATATTACTTAGTAGCAAAAGGACCTTATGGTCAAGGTTTTATAGAGTTTGCCACGTAGGGCTTAGCAACAATAGAGTAAACTTGTAGCGGAATAAAACAAACTCGTGGTAGCCATTCGACATGCCCACAGGCAATCGAATGGAGAACGCGACCTAGTTTGCATAGTCTTTAAAGTATTTCTTTTCATAGAACTCTGAGTTCCCTAGTTCTTCCTCGGTGACTGATCAACAAATGGCGCAAAGCCGTGAGTACATAAAGTACTCAGCAAGTCATAGGGAAATATATGCAAATAGTATTCATGCATGGCTTGATAAGGATAGCTTTATGGCTATTTTGTAGAAAGCAGTATTGATAGTAAATACAGTAAATAGATTGAAAAGTATAATTTAAAAGATTAAATACGAAAGTAAATAAGTTCTTTGAAACAACTCGTGAACAACCCTGATCACTTCCCAACCATCAACCAGAACTAACCAAATAGCTTCCCAACCAAACCACCAATCCAACATTTTTATGAAAATCTACCCCTTGTGTGAAATCACTAACAATTGTCCATAACCAGGGACACGGCTATTCAAATAGTTTTTAACACTCTGCGGAGGTTATACAGCTTGATCCACAAGAGATAATTATCTTGACAAAAACACATGTTTCCTTAGACATGTGAATCAAGGAGAGACTATCAGAAGGCTTTTACGAAGCTCTGTTTTAGCTCGATTCTACTCGCTAAGGATTCGCCATTCTGGGCCCCCTCTTGCGTTGCTCATCAACTCAAACAGAACTAAATCAAAATATTACTAATTAGTTGGCCTAGTCCACCCCATAAATAGACTTGTGGTTGTACGGTATGGCCCAGATCAATAGCGCACAAAGTTGAGTCCTTAGTAACTACTCATACGAGGCAACCACATCCCAAAATTTTTCTCCATTACTGCACGATCATTTGCCTGAGTATGAAATTATTTTTGGTTCAACCCAACCAAATGGCAACCCTTGCCATCGCACAACAAATTTTAATAATAGTGGCCATGCCACAATTCCATATTTCATTAAGTCAAATTTAAATATTTATGAGCATGATGATCACGAATCCCATCGTATAACTAAAGCATGGCTAAGAATAAATATGATACCCATGTTGGTACTAAAAGAATGGTCAACTAAAATTAACCCAAACTATTGTGTCCAAAGATATATGTCATTCTCAATTATTCAAGGAGGCATAACGACAATTGTGTAATTAACTATTCCCGAAAGCAGTTATTATAAAACTAGCAATGCATGTTGATATAAAACAATATAATTTTATAAAATGGGTACAACATGATCAAAGATCTACGACTTACCTTCATTGAAGGTTTGAGATGCTTCAATCGACGGTTCCAGGAATTCTTCAGGAACGCCGGAATCTACACGCGCGAAAAGGGCCAAATAAATACAACAAATCCAAACAAATCCAAAAAAATACCAAATTAGTAGTGATAGAAAAATATCAATCAAATTTAGATGAATTTAGAAATAAGAATCGATGGAATCGGAGTTCGTATGAGGGAGAACAAAAATCCAAAAGTTTGCGCTCACATGAAATGATAGAAATGAGGTCGTTCTGTTTTTTTTTTGTTTACACGGAACAAAGGAATTTGGTGGATGACAAAGGGGTCCATGTGGAGGTAAGAGAGAGATGGATAGAGAGAGACATGAGGGAATGGAAAATGGGCCCCGCATGGAAGTGGCTCAAGAAAAGAAAGAAAGATTGAAGAACAAGCTATGCACAGGCAGTAGAGGGCGCACGGTAGAGCAGGCGCTGGTGCCGGCGACAAGAGGCAAGGCGGCACCGGGAAAGGACCAAAATGAAATCCCACGGGGATGGGGAACCCAAGGGCGGTGGCGGTGTTGCCGGCGGAGGTATGGCACGGCGGTGGAGCTCAAAAAGGTGCACGGCCGCGGTGGGGAGATGGTGGCATCGGTGAACCAGTGGTGCAATGAGGGAGATAGAGGAAGCACAGCGTAGAACATCGTGAGGCGAATCCAATGGTGGTGGAGATGTCATCGAGGGATCAATGACGGTGGCAGAACGCAAGGAAGAAGGTGGTTTGGCCGGTGACGGGAAAACCTCGATTGCGGAGAAAAGAGGGTGAGAGAGGGGGAGAACTCGGGGAGGTGGAGGAGGACACTGAGGGGCACACCGTGATGTGGTTGGCACATAGAATGAATGATCGAGAGGGACAACGGGGAAGGTGATGGCCGGCCGGAGTTGGAGCAGGAGGTTGGAGCTTGCTGTTTTGGGGGCTTCGGTTTGGGAGCACTTCTAGAGAGGGAAGGAGAGGAGAGGGGAAGGGGGAGAGGAGGAGGTGTTGCCGTAGCTTTTACAGAAGGAGGGAGGGGGAAAACCGAGTGGCATGGCGAAGCTGGTGATGCGTCGAGTCATCTGGTAGGCATGGCACAGGCGTGACATGGGGTGTGGCGTGGGCAAGGGATGGGGGCAACGTGTGGGGAGGGATAGGGGAGGCAGGGCATGAGTAGAACAAGGATGGCATGTTCTTGCACAGGAGATGGGAAAGCTACGGGAAGAAGAAAGGGAGGAGAGAGAAAAGAAAAGAAGAAATTCAAAGAAAATCTAGAAAATAAAATAAATCAAAAATTTTAAGAAAATTTTATAAAATTCCTTGGACCCTGAATAGATCAAATAAAATACTTTTGGATTTAATTGAAGTTTATTTTAGGCATGTAAAAATGTTTTCATTCAGAAATTCAATTTAAGCTCTATTTAATCCAATAAAATCCAAATGATTATTTTTATTTTTAAAGCTTCAAAAGAAATCCCCACTTTAAATTAAATTATTCAAATTAAATTTTTCAACAAATGAAATAACTTTCGGAAAAACAAGAAAGAAATAACTTAAATTGAACTCCAAAAGAATAGCAAAAGAATTAGAAAATCCAATCAACTCATTTTGAATTTAATTAAAGTTTGATTTAATCATTTAAAATGTTTTCATTTTTTGGAAGTTTCAATTTAAGCTTTAATTAATTCAATAAAATTCAAATGGTTCATTTTATTTCTAAAGCTTTAAAAAGACACTGAAATGCGGGAAAGCTAAAAAGAAATAAAAAAATCAAAAGGAAATAACAAGGTCTCGGAAATGCGGGGAAGCTGAAAAGAAATAAAAAAAATCCAAAGGAAATAACAACAAGGTCTCGGAAAAAAGGAAATCCAAGATAAAAACCAGAAAATCAAATGAAACAATTTTTATTTAAATTGAAGTTTGATTTGCTCACATTAAATTGTTTTTAATTTATGAAATTTCAAATTAAACTTTAACAATTCAGGAAAAATCAAATGGTGATTTTTATTTCGACTTTTTTTTAAAGGCCTGAAAATTGGGATGTTATAAACCTACCCCACTTAAACGGAATCTCGACCCCGAGATTCAGACGTATAAAGAAAAAGATAGGGAGACTCGGCTCTTGATTTCTATGTTGCTTTCTTCTCTGGTCGATTGCTTCATTGCTCTTCGCAGAATCACATGGTCTTGTTCCCGGTAGGACTTACAACTTTTTTGAAATTTCGGATTTGATAACCCTAGTTGGTGAGATCCTTCTTTAATTTAACTTCCTTTGGTAACATCGGCCCTTCTAGTACTCGGAGGTATTTCTTATACTGCGGCACAAAGGAAACATGTTGTGCACCTCTGACAGCTGTGGTGGTAGCTCCAACTTGGTAAACTAATGCCAAATTACTAGTTCGCAACCATGTACTGGGGTGCCAATCAAAAATCCAAGAATTGTCTTCCATTTTTTTGCTAGATCCAATTCTTACTATTATTGAAATCCACCATTCTAGCATAATATAAAGTCACCCAAAAATCCAATCATTTAATTAATCTGACTTTTTATTGATAAGGGAACATAATTCACAACCTTTTTGGACATAAGCTTAAATTATCCAACAAATTCACCACTTGGATCACCTGATTTCTTCACTACTCAAATCTATAATAATTTAGTAGCAACGATCACATATTCCAATCCGATAAACTCCACGATCATGCTAAATTCATTATCTCCTTTTTGGAACAAAATTTTCCAAAAAATTATAATCGTGCAATTGCCTTCTCCTAAATTCTTAACTAAATCCATGACATCATTCACTTAATTCCTCAAGCATATTTATCAATCACAACCCTCCAGAATTTCTTTATATAAATCCAATGCCTTCATTATAGAGCTTTCCAAACGACTACATGTAATCCACAAATTCAAAATTAATTTGCCAACTTATTTTATCACTCTCTATCCAACAAATATTTATACCAACTCCAATATTAATAAGATATCCATCAATATTTGAAACATACTTTCCAATAACCATCTGATATATCTATCGTTCCATCTTATTATTCAATAAATTAATCCCTTAATGACAGTAGATCCACCCAATTACAATAATTCCACCAAGTTCGCTCCTTCTGCAAGATTCAACCACTTTACCAAAAATTAACATTCTGAATTGATATGAGAAATCCAATTCCTTCCGTCTTTTATTCTCTGTCTTTACTACACACATTTCTCACTTCAAATTATCCGACAAATCCAATCATCATCTTAATTCAATTGAAGATTTGTTTTCAATCCAATTTCTCCTTCCAATACCAGATAATCAAATCAGTACTTCAGATTCCTATATCCTTCATGATCAATCAAAATTTTCCTTTACGATCATTTTCTTTCTCCATAATCTATATAATCCGCCAATCTGCTATTCTTTAAACTATTCATAATCAAGGCATATCCATCATCATACTCTAGTATTGACAATAACTTCTTATAGCCTCGGTAAATCTTAAAATATTCAAACCCCAAAATCAGTCTTATCAATGATTCCTCAAAACTACCTAGCTTGGCATTCAAACACACTTATTAATCCCAACAAGAGTTGCTTCCAAGTAACTTGCGTGTTTGAACCCTTTGCAATAATTCTTCACAGATTTCATAGATGAGAGGGAGAAAGCACGATAGGTGAGAGGGAAAAACACAATAGACGAGAGGGAACAAGGGAGAATGACAAAAGAAAACTAATTGGGGAAGGTCGGTTAACTCAAAGAACAAATAGTTAGAAAGCTATTAAGAAGCGATAAAACTCACTACTATGGATCACCTCATCACAAATGGTTCGAAACCGTCATCACAGATGGTTTCTGAACCATCTGTATTTGTTCGTCTGTGATAACAATGGTTATCACAGACGGTATGGGAACCGTCTGTGATACGAATATCACAGATGGTTTTTGTGCTAAAACCGTTTGTGAAGGCTAGTATCAGAGACGGTTCCATGGACAAACCGTCTGTGAAGGCATAATATCACGAGCGATTACGTATGCGAACCGAAATGCGTGATCGCAAATTTCACGAGCGGTTCTATCTATGGAACCGTCTCTGATACTAGCCTTCACAGATGGTTTTAGCACAAAAACCGTCTGTGATAGTTCATTATCCTAACTACATTTTTTCTGATTTTTGGCTAGCCTCAGGAATTGCTAGCCATGCCCTTTGAAAACAAGCATGCAGACAAATAGATACATCACAGATAATCAAATTGTTGACAACTCGAAGTGATCATTACTCAAAATAAATTACAAAAGATCGAATTTGTTCAAATATTGTCGCTATAGTTACAATTGGATTACAATTGAGCCAATTGTTTGCAGGTGGTTGAGAGGTGTCAGCGGGGAGAAACTCTGGGTCGGCGACTGAGTAAAATTCTCCCTTGTCCTTAACGATATCTGATATGGTAAAGGCGTAGAGCTTCTCTCAAATGTCCTTGATCTCATCCGCAAAGAGTCCATCTAATTCTATTATCAAGTCCTATCGCTAGCAAGAGTAAAATGGTAAGCATACATATTTGAATTTATAATTAGGAAATAATTATTTCGAGATTGACAAACCTCGGGATCCTTTTTCGTAGCACTAATGATTTGCTGCATATGATGGAAAACGTAGATTGCACATAGCTCATCATTTTTTCGCTGGCGGCACTACAAAAATAGAATTACATATATAGGTATAGTCAGTTCGACACGTGTTATTACGAAGTATGATATAGGATTATTGTGTTATAGCACGTACCAGAAATCGTGTCCTGTGTGTTATTTCGGCACTCGATCCATTGTATAATCCTCCGTTGGCAACATAGTCGATGAACGACCTACATGATTCCAAAAAGTTATCCTCGGCCATTTCAAACGAATGAAGACTACAATAGAGTTATGTATGGAGGAAATGAGCATACCTCTCGAGTATTCCTTGCAGAACGCTGAAGTCGTGGTTGTTGCGGACTAGGGAATCAAGGTATATCACATGGTTCCTCTTTGGTATAATGACTAATATGATCTAGTGGTACCTACTCATGTATGTCGCTATAGTCATTAAACCTAAGTTCGTGCTGCGTATAAAGTACAAATGAAATTTGTATAGAAAGTAGTGACACTTACCCCTGGTTGTAGGGCACCACTATGTACTTCTTCTTCTGCTGACGAAGCAATGCCGCTGTTATGTATTCCTCAACGAAGGACGAGTCTGTTTCGATGGTTTGCATAGATACCACGTGTGGGTCAAGGAAACCCACCGGTTCTCGCCATGCCCAGGCATTTTTCATCATGTAACTATACATAAGCAATGAGTTGTGATATTTATCGGTATTATATCGGTATTACGTGAATGTAGAACTTGATTGTATTCACTTACAGTGTCCAACATTGTAGAAGTGAGGCGTCGAGGCCAACGAGGTTGAATAAGTCATATAAGTCATTGAAGCCCACGACGAAGTTGCCCACCCCGTTGAAGAAATGCTCATCCTTGTATGTGACCGTGATTCCAGTATCGGAGCACAACGGGTTCCCGATGGAGTAATTCCCGGACGTCCCGGGCTTCCCGGACTTGGGAGGCTCCTTAATGTTCATTGATTTCAATTTGGCCTTCATGATTGGCAGCGTCTTCCTGCGAGACGACTCGGGAACCGATACAACGGCACACTTTTCTTGTTCCTTCGGCATCTTCTCCACGGGAACCAATGAGGTGGCCTTCTGAGGCGAAATATGAGGTGGAGTCATCGAGGGTCCCGTTGGAGAGGAATGGTCGTGTCGAGATCGCGGCACTGCTAGGTCCAGGGTAATGTCCTTCTTAGGCCACTGGATAAAAGTGTGCATGGCATCCCCTAGTGTTCTGATGTCTTCGTTCGGGCGAATCTCCAACGGGACGGCCATAAAATTGTCATGTACCATATCCACCTAGACCCTGACGTAACCCTGCGCCAGTTGGGCACCGTGTTGCACTGCCCCTTCCTGGTTTGGGTACACCATCCCCCGCCCAGCCTCAATAGAAATTGACCCAACCATCCTCACTTGGAGCTTGTAGGGCATCGGCCCCTACAAAACGATACGCAATTAGCTAAGGCATCCTATAGGTCTATCTTTGGTGCATTCCATAGATGTATATTACCTTGATGTCGTCTATCGGTGATTGGACATCGTCTTGTTCAGAATTATGCATGGATGCGACGCTACTCCGATGTCGAGCAGGACTGGCTCCCAAATTAACAGGGGTGGCTTGCGACTGGCTCAGGAGTTGATTCATTTGATCCTGCAATGCTGCTAGCTTTCCTTCAAATTTTTCAGTAATCATCTGTACCAACCGGTCCTTGCGCTCGGCCTTGGATCTCTTCCTACTCCTATACATGCAGTAGTCGTCTGTGAATCCATGACTCCAAGGTACATGAACCCCAAGGCCTCGCATGCGACCCAGGTGCTCCTTGTTTCCCAAGGTCGTAGATAGTATATCCTCTCCCTGTCTGCTTGGAAGGAGCCTTGGGACATTTGGGCAGTCAATTCATGCTGCAAGAGGTTATCATGTTATTATAGACACTATGAAGTTATGGACTTATTAACAACTAGGTAGTTCGATATATTTACCACATATTGGGACACTTCCTGGTCTGCTGGGTTTGTGAAAGAGATGCTGTCCGAAGATGAGACTTTCGCCCTCGCTTTTAACAAGCTTAGGGAACGCGGGTCTGTGATATCAAGAAATGGCCCGGTTGCGTTCTCCTCCTCCGCCGCCCATTCCTCGTATTCACCCGCGTACCCAACGGTGCCGAGTCTGTGCGGGTGAGTGTTTCGTGTCTAGAGAGCTTTGTGCGCCACACTTTGATCCTTAAATTCGGCTATCGTCTTCATAGCCACAAAGGCGTCCCATGTTTCCCGCGTCAAGAATCCATACTTCGCGAAGGGTGTCTCACTAGTGTTCACGTACTTCGTGACAAGAATGCTCTTGAAGGTCCTCCATGATTTATCCATCGAAACAGCATATACATTCCCGCGTGCCATATGCATACAGGATAGTGAACTTGCTTGAAAGTTCTATCCACAGCGCGCCTCTCTGTTCTTTCGTCAGAGACTTCCAGCTTGGTGTGGTAATGGGGACCCGTTCCCTTGCAAGTATCCCGCAGATGGTCCAAAATCTCACCGCTGATCTCTTGGGACGCAGATTGACCCCAAAGTCACTGACCTCCGTGATGACCAGTCGGCCCGCAGGCATTTTTTATTTTTCTCTGCCATCTCGCTTACGTATCATTATCGTCGACGGAAATCCAGACGCATTAGACGACGTCGGTGATGGCGGTGAAGACGGTGCCTCTGCCATCTCGCTTACTTGCTATCTATATAAGTTACATATGCAATAAAATGGATTGCAAGTGTCCCAAATTAACATATACATATGAAGTATCTCCATGTCATTTAAAATGAATAATATGCTCAACATGTGCAATATTAGCAAATAATCATAACTAATTCCAGCAAGAAAATCAATCAAGTCACTTAAAAGGAACAATATGCTCATCAAACACAATAAGTGTACACTTAAAATCAGCATATAACTAAGATTTGATTGTATAATTATTGCTCTCAGAAAGCTAGTTGCACAAGGTTTAACCTTGGCCATCACAACACTTATGTCCAATGTAATCATCAATTGAATATGACAATTTATAGATTAGGCCTTGAGTTCAATTTACAACTTGCTATTCGAATCAACCAGATGCAAGCAAATTTACTCAACTTAACCTATGCTGGACCACATGAGTAGAGATCAACAATATTCTTCGATGGACCAGACAATCTAGAGACTTACTAAATACACGGATAACAGAAAGAAGGCACAGAAAAGATATAGAACAGCAAGAAGAATTGAATGATATAGCTACAGGAACAGCAGGTATAACAGATTGAAATAAATTGCTCAAAGTTATAGGAATCAGCTAGACAATCTACAACTCAAGGCTTAATCTATATACCAATTCACATTTAATTTCATTTTCTATGACAATTCATCACCGAGCAGATCAAAGAACCCACCAATCACAAATCACATATTTCAACTAGCACATCACACACACACACACACACAGATATATACATACATACATACATATATATATATATATATATATATATATATATATATATATGTATGTATGTATGTATGTATGTATGTATGTATGTATGTATATGCAAAGAGACATCGCACGATATGTTGAAATACTCACAACGGCGATGGTACTCAAAACCACCGAGAAGATCAACAGACAAGGCATGAGGGAGGACCAAATTAACATAATCAGATGTAAATCAGTCAAGACATTTAAATTGATTGAAATGTTAATATTTCCAACTTCAGATATTCACTCAATTCTCAGCTAACCAATTTGCCATGTAAAACAAGGAATATCTTAGTCCAAACTAAAACAGGAGAATGACATGTATGATCAATTATAAAATCTGAATGTAATTGTTATTCCAATTGAATATTTCTATAAAGATCATATAATTACTTTGCATAGAAAACATCAAAACAAGTAATCATAGCCATACTATATTCACAGTGGAGGATTACTGACCTAACATAGATTCATCAGAACATTGCCATTCCAACTATGAATAATTCCATATATATGCATGAACCATTAGTCAAATTTGTGGACAGGCAATGAAAAAAATGTTCAAGAACCATCTGGCATTAATCACAATAGCACCGAGTCCTACACATACTCATGCATTCCATACAAAGAATTTCAGATCTGTGCAAATCCAAAATATGACCGAATCCTAACAAATAACAACCAAAATACTACATATTATCCTACACATTTTCATCTAATTAGCAAATCCACGCACATCTACACATTACAAATAAAAAGGGGATGAGGGAGGACAAGGTGAAAGGGTGGCACCGAGCTCTTAGCCTCTTACCTCCATGGCTCCGAGGGAAGAAGCAATGAGGGGAGAGTGAGGCCGCTGGAGGGGAAGTCCGACGACGAGGGCACACGAGGAGGAGGTCGTGCGTCGAGGACGGTGGCATCGTCGATGTCGGCGGCGGCGGTGGCACTAAGGTCGCAGGCGGCTGTGTCGGCCGGGGATTAAGGGGAGTGAACGGGCGAGCCCTAGAGAGGCCGGTGCAGAGGGAGGATGCCGACACAGGGAGGAGGCCGCGCGTCAAGGCAGCAGCAGCGTCGGCTATGTCGGGGGTGGCGGCATCGGGGCTTACGGGGAGGTGAATGGGCAAACCCTAGAGGAGTCGAAGGAGCGCGCGAGAGCTGAGCAGGCTAAGGACTGGGGAGATGAATGGGCGGCACTGGGAGATGAATGGGCGAGCTCTAGGGTTATGAAGGCCTATCACAGACGGTTCTATTATGGAACCATCTGTGAAAAGAAATCACAGACGGTTCTATTTACGAACCGTCTATGATAAGTTCCATATCACAAACAGTTCTTTAATAGAACCGTCCGTGATATATCATAGACGGTTCTATTAAAGAACCATCTGTGATAAACTATATCACAGACGGTTCCTTAATAGAATCATTTGTGATTCCTTGTCACAGACAGTACCATAATAGAACCGTCTGTGATAACCTGGTGACAAATGAACAAGTCTCTTCATTTTTTCGCGTCTGTCTCTTCGTCTCACGATCACACGGCTTCGTCTCTTCATTTTCCAACGTCGCTACAGTTCCCAAATATCTCTTCGTCTCCCGCTCTGGCTTTAGTACTTGTCCTATAAATAGATATCCCCTTCTACAATGGATTTCACACAACCTCCTTATGAGTCGAGGACGACATCCGAATTGCAGGAGAGCGGGTCGACCTCGCCGAGATGGAGGAGACCAGGGCTGATGGCCTTTGGGCTATATGGGGATTGGTTGCGGAGTCCGAACAGCTACAAGCGCGGATCGAGCATGCAAGGTCACAGGTGGAGGCGTTTGATTTGACAGTCGCTGATCCCGCCACCACTAAAGCTGACGAGAGGGCTTATGAAGATTTGAAGGCTAAGATAGGATCGCTAATCCTTTTTTTTATCATCTGTTTATTACAAAGCGCATAGTATTATCATTCCACATTACAATGAAGTCCACATTGACATCAAAATCAGAGATGACAATTCCATGTTGACATCAAAATATATAAGAGATTACAAGTCCATAACACATGGCAAGTCCACATTGACATGTCTCATGTTATGGAATAAATTAATTACAATGGAGTAAATTCTTAATTAAAATATAGCCCTTCATGATGATCGACGCACATATAGCTAGCTTCCTCACTGGGTTCTTCGTCGAGCCTGATGTCATCTCCGAAAGGAGGCAACTTGTCAAATTGATTGTATTCTTTCTCGTCCACTACATTCTCAATTCCGACAATCCTCCTTTTTCCATGAAGAACTATGTGGTGCTTCTTATTTGCTGGGTCGGTTACATAGAATACATGAATAACTTGGTTTGCCAGTACGAATGGTTCGTCTTTGTATCTGACACGTTCGAGGTCTACGGTAGTGACGCCGTACTTGTCGACCTTCACCAGACGGGAATTTCACACCATGTAAGCTCTGGCACAGTTCATTTCTCTCGGCCTTGGATAGAGTGTAGCAAGCTGGGGGAAGGTACATTCGTCCTGTATCGGTCTCTTTCGGTGCTAACTCGGTCCTTATGTTCATATCAACCAAGTCACGTTGTGCATTAACACCATCCTTTGTTTTGCCACTAATGTTCAGTAAGAGACCAATCAAGCTATCACATACATTCTTCTCCACGTGCATGACGTTGATGCAGTGGCGAACTTCTAAGTGTTCCCAATAAGGCAAGTCCCAAAAAATTGATAGCTTCTTTCAGATGTTCTTCTGACAGGTTCTTAATTTACGTCCCTTCCCAAGCACAACATCGATATCCTTAACCATATCATAGACCTCTTTCCCTCTAAAAGCCCTTGGAGCTGAACTGTCCTCCTTATTTCCGTCAAATTGTTTCTTCATCTTGCGGTATGGGTGTGGGAAGGAACATACGGTGACACATATACACAGTTTTGCGCGAGTTGTTCAGCTATACACTCTCCGTAGCATCTAAGCAGTGTAAACAGGCTTTGGCTTCTTTTGTACTGAAGCCCGACAAGTTACCAAGGGCAGAAAAATCATTGATGGTGCAGAACAACATGGCGCGTAAAGTGAAGTTCTCTCATTTGTACGTATCCCATACATGTACCCCTTCGTTCCACAGTGTCACAAGATCTTCCAGCAATGGTGCTAGGTACACATCAATATCATTCCCAGGTTGCTTCGACCCTTGGATAAGTAGTGACATCAAAATGTACTTCCGCTTCATACACAGCCAAGGAGGAAGGTTGTATATACATAGATTCACAGGCTAGGTGCTATGTTGGCTGCTCATGTTACCGAAAGGATTCATTCCATCTGTACTCAACCCTAACCTTATGTTCCTCGATTCTGCACCAAACTCTTCGAAGCTCCGGTCGAAGTTTCTCCACTAGGCAGAATCAGCAGGGTGTCTTAGCTTTTCATCTTTCTTACGCTCCTTCGAGTGCCAGCAGCGATCTTACTGCTTTGGGTTATAAATAAACGCTTCAAGCGTGGGATCATAGGCGATACCACAACATCTTAGCGAGAGGTCCTTGCTTCACCTTAGCGATGATACGCTTGTATCGGGATGCTTTGCACACGGGATATACATGCATGTTTGCATACTCTTTACGGTAGAGGATACAATCATTCGGACATGCATGTATTCTTTCTCCTTCCATTCGCAATGGACAAAGAACCTTCTTTGCTTGGTAGGTGGTGCTGGGCAACACATTTCCCTCCGGAAGGATATCCGCTAGGAGACCTAACAATGCCGTGAAACTCTTATCGGACCAACCATTGCTTGCCTTCAATTTAAGCAGTTCAATCACGGTTGACAACCTTGTGTATTCCGGCTTGCAGCCAGGGAACAAAGGTCTCACTGAGTCCTTTATTAAGCCCTCGAATTTATAAAACTCTCTCTCACTGTAGTTCTCTTCTGCATCGTTTAGCATCTGATCCAGATTGTCATCATGCGACCTATCCTCATCAAAAGCACAGTCCACATCCGGCATATTGTTGACTTCCTCGGCGATGTCATCATTATTAACTTCCGGTATAATCTGCTCTTCACTGTGACTGGTCCAACATGTATAGCCTTTTTTGAAACCCCTTCGAATCAAGTGCGTTTCGATCTGCACCGGGTTGTTAAACATCTTCTGATTACCGCAATCAATGCATGGACAGTACATAAAATTTATCCCCTTCTTCAACATATCACCTTTCGGTGGCTCTTCTAAAAGCAACCATGCCATTAATGTACTCTTGACTCACACGGTTCTGCTGTACATCGGTTTTGGTCCATCTACGCTACGCATGTAACAAATTAGTGTCAAATTAGATTAATAAACTGCAAGTACGTACTCTTCCTATTTACCAAACATACTTAAATTGATTAGAGATTAATTTATAGCAAATATAAAGGGTTATAGATCGTTACCCTTGGAGCTCACGAAGAAAATACCAAATATCTCTCGAGAATCCTCTCCTTCTCCTCCCTTCCTCCTCTTCTTCTCCTCCCTTCCCTCTCTGTCGGCGGCCCAATGGACTTTCTATTTACCAAACATACTTAAATTGATTAGCGATTAATTTATAGCAACATAAGAGCATCTCCAGTGTATTGAACCAATGCCGATTCAAAGAGATGCCACGTAAGCATTCAAAGAACTACTCATTTTTCCCCCAATGTATTGATCCGATTCTTACTCTTAAGTGGGGCCGATATCTTATAAAAAAAATCAGAAAAGAAATAAAATCTCTCTCAACCGCTCTCTCTCTCTCTCTCCATTTCCTTCCCCGTCATAGAACTTAATGCATATGCTAACCACCCGATGAAAAATATTATTCTATTCACTTGCATCCGGATGCAAAGTTTGCATCGGTTCCTAGAGTTTTGCTTCGGAATCGGCAACTTCCAACGTGTGGAATCAGTTCCTAGCATTAAATCTAGCCATTTGAACCGGCTAATTAAGCACGTACATTGCAGATGCTCTAAAGGGTTATAGATTGTTGCCACAAAAATACCAAACCTCTCGAGAATCCTCTCCTTCTCCTCCCTTCCCTCTCTATCGGTAGTGCGATGGTCAAACACACAGGTGGCGGCTCAAATGGGAATGGGCGAGAGTCAGTCGAGAATTTATAGTGTGAGGATATCACAAAGCAGTTCTTATTATGAACCGTCTGTGATATACAACTATCACCGACGGTTTTTCAATAGAACCGTCGGTGATAGTTCACAGACAGTCTTTATTGATAACCTTTTGTGATACAGGAGATTATCATAGATGGTTATTTAATAGAACCATCGGTGATATTTCACAGACGGTCTGTATTGAAAACCGTCTGTGGTGTAGGAGATTATCACAGACGGTTATTTAATAGAACCGTCTGTGATAGATGCCTATCACAGACGGTTATTAATAAGAACCATCTATGATAGGCTCTCACGGCAAATACCTAGTCTGGATAGACCCAACACAGACGGTTCCATTTTAACCGTCTGTGATGAGGCATCTACTATTGCCTATTTTGTAGTAGTGACTCCAGCAGAAGATCCTATTACGCAGACTAACAATACTAAACTGAGAAGGGCAACTCTAGTACGACACTACTAAGCTAACTTATATGGACGATCGACTTAAAATAAACAACAGATCTTAAAATTTCTAGGCCATCCATCGCTTCGATCAAGGAAACTCGATCCTATAGAGATTACTGAGGTAAGGTCAATTTAAATTTGAAAATAAAGTTTCAAAAGAGATAAGATGTAAGAACCTAAGAATGATATGAGAAAAGAATAGAATAAGATAAGAAAAGAATAAAATGAGAAGAGAGAAGAATAACTATTCAAGTTAATCAGCTGGTTTGATTTATAAAATAAATTTTGATGTTTTTGACTAAACGGCCATGCTAACTATGGTTGTGTCCTAGAGTCGATATGGCTCTGATACCATCTCTTGTCGGGACCCCGAATCACTGGATCCGAGCCCTCTGTGTATTTTGAACTAGTCCCATGATTAGTAGCTAACTCACATAGTCGCAACATCGATGAAATCATATCCACACAACAAAGTATCTAAGAAGCAGACAAATTAATATTACTTAGTAGCAAAAGGACCTTATGGTCAAGGTTTTACAGAGTTTGCCACATAGGGCTTAGCGACAACAGAGTAAACTTGCAGCAGAATAAAACAAACTTGTGGTAGCCATCCGACATGCCAATAGGCAATCGAGTGGAGAACGCGACCTAGTTCGCATAGTCTTCGAAATATTCCTCTTCATAGAACTCTGAGTTCCCTGGTTCTTCCTTAGTGACTAATCAACAAATGGTGCAAAGCGTGAGTACATAAAGTACTCAACAAGTTGTAGGGAAATGTATACAAATAGTATTCTTGCATGGTTTGACAAGCATAGCTTTATGGCTATTTTTGTAGAAAGGAGTATTGATAGTAAATACAGTCAATAGATTGAAATGCATAATTTAAAAGATTAAATATATAAGTAAACAAGTTCTTTGAAACGACTAGTGAACAACCATGTTCACTTCCTAACCATCAACCAGAACTAACCAAATCACTTCCCAACCAAACCACCAATCCAACATTTTTATGAAAATCTACCCCTCATGTGAAATTACCAAGCATTGTCCATAACCGAGGACACAGCTATTCGAATAGTTTTTAACACTCTGCAGAGGGTGTACAGCTTGACCCACAAGATATAATCATCTTGATAAAAACACATGTTTCCTTAGACATGTGAATCAAGGATAGACTATCACAAGGCTTTCATGAAGCTCTATTTTGGCTTGTTTCTGCTCTCTAAGGATTCGCCATTCTGGGCCCCCTCTTGCGCTGCTCATCAACCTAAATAGAACTAAAATAAAATATTGCTAATTAGTTGGCCAGGTCCACCCCATAAATAGACTTGTGGTTGTACGATATGACCCAGATCAATGGCGCACAAAGTTAAGTCTTTAGTAACTACTCAGGCGAAGCAACCACATCCCAAAATTCTCCCCCTTTACTGCACGATCATTCGCCTGAATATGAAATCATTTTTGGTTCAACCCGACCAAATGGCAACCCTTGCCATGGCACAACAAATTTTAATAATAGTAGCTGTGCCACAATTCCATATTTTATTAAGTCAAATTTAAGTATTTATGAGCATGATGATCACGAATCCCATCGTATAACTAAAGCATGGCTAAGCATAAATACAATACCCATGTTGGTACTAAAATAATGTCCAACTAAAATTAACCCAACCTATGGTGTCCAAAGATATATATCATTCACAATAATTCAAGGAGGCGTAACGATAATTGGGTAATTAACTATTCCCGAAAGCAGTTATTATAAAACTAGCAATGCATGTTGACATAAAACAATATAATTTTATAAAATGGGTCGACATGATCAAAGGTCTACGACTTTCCTTCATTGAAGGTTTGAGATGCTTCGATCGATGGTTGCAGGAATTCTTCGAGAACGCCGGAATCTACACGACCAAAAAGGGCCAAATAAATACAACAAATCCAAATAAAATCTAAAAATTACCAAATTAGTAGCGATAGAAAGATATCGAATTTAGATGAATTTAGAAATAAGAATCAATGGAATCGGAGTTTGTATGAGGAAGAACAAAAATCTGGAATTTTGTGCTCACATGAAATGATAGAAATTCAATAGAGAGAGAAAGTGAAAGGATGTGCTATTTTTTTGTTTACACAGAGCAAAGGAATTTGGTGGATGACAAAGGGCCCATGTGGAAGTGAGAGAGAAATGGAAAGAGAGACACATGAGGGAATGGAAAATGGGCCCCACATAAAAGAGACTCAAGCAAAGAAAGAAAGATTGAAGAAGAAGTTGTGCATAGGCAACAGAGGGCACATGGCAGAGCAGGCGGCGGCACCGGTGAGGAGAGGCAAGGCGGCACTAGGCAAGGACCAAAATGGAATCCCAAGGTGATGGGCAACCAAAGGGCGGTGGCGGCGTCACCAGCAGAGGTATGGCGCCGCAGTGGCGCGCAAAAAAGGCGCATGGCTGCGGTGGGGAGATGCTGGTGCCGGTGAACCGGTGGTGCAATGATGGAGATAGAGGAAGTATGGTGTAGAACATCACAAGGTGAATCCAATGGTGGTAGATATGTCGCCAGGGGATCAACGATGGCGGCAGAACACGAGGAAGAAGGTGGTTCGACCAGCGATGAGAAAACCTCGATTGTGGACAAAAGAGGGTGAGAGAGGGGGGTGAACTTGGGGAGGTGGAGGAGGTGAGCGAGGGGGACGCTATGACGTGGTTGGTGTAGAGAATGAATGACCGGAGAGGAGAGGGGAAAGGGGGAGGAGGAGGAGGCACTGCCACGGCTTTTATAGAAGGAGGGAGGGGGAAAACCAAGTGGCACGGGGGAGCTGGTGGTGCGTCGGGTCATATGACTGGCATGGCCTAGGCAGCGGCATGGGGCGACAGCGTGGGCAAGTGATGGGGGCGGCGTGGGGGAGGGATGGGGGAGGCAGGGCATGGGTATAGCAAGGATGTTATGTTTAGGGATGGATAACGAGCTGGCTCAGCTCGGCTCGGCTCGGCTCGGTAAAGCTCGTTAAGAAAACGAGCTCAGCTCATTAAGCTAACGAGCAGAATACCAGGTTCTGCTCGGCTCGTTAAAAAACTCAAACTCGGCTCGTTAAGCTCGTTAAGAAAGTCAATAGATCATAGCCTGGGGCTCGTTAGGCTCATTAGACTCATTAGGCTTGTTAGGCTCGGTAAAAAGGAAAATCAGCCTAATAATTTTTTTAGAAAGTCAAGAGATCACGGCTTGGGGCTTGGGCCTCCCTGGACCATCTAAGGGTTGCTGGGTTGGGCAGGCCTGGTACTACTGCTCAACTATGCTAGTTTTTTAACGAGCTTAACAAGCAACTCGCGAGCCAGCTCGAACTCGACTCATTAAGAAAACGAGCTAAATTGCCGGCTCGGCTTGGCTCATTAAGGGACCGAGTTCGAGCTGAGCCCTTAACGACCCAAGCTAGCTCGCGATTTTCGAGCTATTTTCCACCCTCAGTTATGTTCATGCACAGGGGATGGGCAAAGCTAGGGAAGAAGAAAGCAACAGGAAGAAGAACACGACGAGAGAGAAAGAAAAAGGAGAAATTCAAACAAAATCCGGAAAATAAAATAAATCCAAAAATTTTAAGAAACATTTATAAATTCCTTGGACCCTGAATAAATCAAATAAAATACTTTTGGATTTAATTAAACTTTATTTTAGGCATTTAAAAATGTTTTCATTCAAAAATTCAATTTAAGCTTTATTTAATCAAGTAAAATCCAAATGATTATTTTTATTTTTAAAGCTTCAAAAGAAATCCACAGTTTAAATTAAATGATTTAAATGAAATTTTTCAACAAATGAAATAACTTTCGAGAAAACATGAAAGAAATAACTTAAATTGAACTCTAAGAGAATAGCAAAGCGAATTGGAGAAAATCCAATAAACTCATTTTGAATTTAATTAAAGTTTTATTTAATCATTTAAAATGTTTTCATTTTTTAAGTTTCAAATTAAGCTTTAATTAATTCAATAAAATTCAAATGGTTCATTTTATTTCTAAAGCTTTAAAAAGACTCTGAAATACGGGAAAGCTGAAAAGAAATAAAAAGAATCCAAAGGAAATAACTACAAGGTCTCAGAAAAAAGGAAATCCAAGATAAAACCAAAAAATCAAATAATTTTTTATTTGAATTCATGTTTGATTTACTCACTTTTAATTGTTTTTAATTTATGAAATTTCAAATTAAGCTTTACCAATCCCAGATAAATCAAATGGTTATTTTTATTTTGATTTCTTTTTGACTGAAAATTGGGATGTTATATTGATCGTCCTCTCCTTCTGCCTACTGACTTCATCCTTTATATAGCACATGGAGAGGATGTAGTTCCTCCAAGCCAAGAGACGTCCCAGCGTTCTAAATGATGAACCGCTGAGGTTACTGTCAGAGAAATAACTTCCACACATCGCCTAGGTAGTTATTGTCAGAGATAGAGGTATAAAACATGCAGTTATTCACAGAGAATAACTGCACATGTTAACTGCCCCGTGTGTTAAACGCGATGCATTAGACTCCCAAATTGACTTTGCCCACATACTTGTAGGCGTTATCAATGATAGGGTGGTCGTAACCGACTAGGTTGTGGAAAGACTTACAACCACAAGGTGCTCATAGAAAAAGGCTCACAACTTAAGACGAGTCGTAGAAATACTTACGACTAGAGACTAGTCGTAGAAAAGGCTTACGACTAGGGGGTGGTTGTAGTAAGACTTACGACCACTCGGTTAAGCTTCTCCCTTATGAATGGTAAGGGATATACTTGCGAGTAATATAGAGATATTGCTATCTAATTATTAGATCCTCGTCATCTAGCCCCCCAGCCTCAAGTGAAAATAACTAACTTGGTAAAGGAGTCGTAGAATAGTGGTCAGAAGTAAAACCTTTCCGACTGGTATTTTATTTGACCAGAAATTGAGTTGGTCAAGAAGGTAATTTCACTTGAGTTGTAAAGACAATCTGTTTTCTCGAATAGACAAATTTAATAATCTCAATCGACCCTCATAGATCTATTTGTTGGAGGAGTTCCCGAAGAGGTGGTAACTTTTGAGTTCCCACGATCTTTAACTCAAGCGTGCGGCTATAAAACTTACCGCAGGCGTGACTTTAGGGTTTTTTTCTTTTTCCCCATTTGCTTCAACTATTCTTCGAGCCCTTGCTCTCTCTGCCACCAACCAAGTCGAAATCTTCCTCAAAGCCTTTCCAAATCCAAATCGTTCGCACTTAGAGAAGATGGTCAGAACCATTTCTTAATGGGCGGTATCGCAGATGGACACAACGAAGATGGAAGCTCTAGTCACCACCGAGAAGATCCCGAAGAAGGAATTTGTGAAGTGGGCCGAGGCTGTGGGCAGCATTGGCCTTCAGGCAAAGACGACACCATTCTAGTATTCCAAGCATACTGTGAATGTGGACTTCGGTTGCCTGCTCATCCTTTCCTCACACTTGTACTTGCTCACTTTGGGGTCGAATTGGTGAATCTCGTTCCCAATTCCATCACAATGTCGAGCGTATTTGTGTATATATGCGAAGCCTATCTGGAGATTCTACATGACATGGAGCTCTTCAGGTACTACATGACAGGCTGGAATCGTAGGCAGCTACGGTCTGAAGCTCCACGACGGGAAGTCAAAGGAGTACAATCAAATGTTCACCCGGTCATCATGGCCGGGATGGAAGAGGTGGTTCTACTGGATGACAACCCAAGATGACAACCTTTTCTTTGTGGGGAAAGCTACTAAGAAGAGTTCCTCGTGGGATTCGACTCCCAAGAACCTCGACCGGATCAACCCCTACATTCAAGCCATAAAAGGCTTGAAGGAAGAGGGGCCTATCGAATGGCACGTGGTGAAAGATTTCATCACGCGCCGTATCAGTCCTTTGAAAAAATGACCACATCCCATGTGGAAGTACTCGGGGGCTAAAGATTCGACCAGAGATTTCGAAGGAGGTAGATAATATTTCAACTCGGCTCTTTTTGGTTAATTTTAAGCTCGATTGTTGAATGTCTTATCTGCTTGTGTAGATCTCTTACAAGCGGAGATTGACGCTAGAGTCAAACTCATCTATGAAAAAGCTCCGCCACCTGATACAGTGGCTCCTTGAATCCTGGCGGTTGTGTCCGCAAAGGAAAGGGAGGATCACCTAAAAGTAATCAAAGATTGATTTCTTCTTTAGGATCCTCGTAGTCAAAGAAATCGACCACTAAGTAATGTTTCCTTTTCTAACTTTTGCAGAAAATAGGCATGGCAGACCGTCGAGACGACCAAGAGGTCGAATCGATGGTTGTTGTAAAAGGGGCAGAGGAAGTCAAAGTTCCCCTAGCCAAAAGGCACCGCCTTGTAAGGGCTGTCGATAAGCAAGGTGGAAGCTCAAGCTCTACTCCTCCTCCAACCAGTCCCATTAAGAAATTCATTGCAGATGTGAATGCTACAAAGAAAAAGGGACCGGTCGAATTGCCTACTCCTAAAGCCCCCAAGACCAAGGTACCATTCTACTATGACAACAAAGCTTTTTCAGTTTCCGCCTCTCATGGCTTTTTCAAGCAACTAGAAAAGGAGAACTGAAAGTGATGTGTATCTTTTGTGAAGGACACTACTGCATCAGTAGAAACCAAGATCGAGGCAAGCACTGCCCCTAAGGTGATCAAAACAACTTCTGACCACCAAGAGGGGCAGGAAGCTTCAGGAGCTTTGGCTCTCGTTCAAGACCTACGACCAGACGTGGTCGTAGAGGTTCCAAGCCCTCAACAAGGTCTTCGATCAGACATGATCGAAGAAGCCCTAACCTCCCGATCTCATGGCACCAAAAGCCCCCCCCCCCACACACACACAAAGGCTGAAAGTGTCTTGAGGATTGAGGAGGTCGAAGAGAATAAGAGAAAGAGACCTTTCCTAGAGAAGGTCTCTTCTGGATTCACAATCAAAGTCAGAAAGCCATGGTATGTAAAGATCAAAGGCATAAGAATAGCATTTACCTTTTGTTCTTTACCATCTTGACATGTTTTCTCTTTTCTGAAATTTTAGTCCTGCTCCTCCAACTCCCAAGGACGCTTCTATCGAGAAGCCTATTGTTATTTCTCCTGCAATTGAGGAGATAACAGTGGAGGTGGTCGAGGGATCGACCACCATCTTTGTGGTGGAGGAGGGCACTGCCATCGAAGCTACTACGACCACCGAAGTGGTCGTAGATGCAGAAGCGAATATGGAAGAAGATCCGGTCACTACAATGATTGAGCAGGTTATTGATGATATCAATAATCGGACAAGGGACTTGGTCCTTCGATCACCGAAAGGTTCCAATCAAGATGGTGGAGGAACCTCCGACCACCGTGCTAGGAAGAAAGTCGTGGAAGACGTTCCTCCTGGTTCTCAAGGAGGAGTGGCTGATGCAACCAAAGAACATGAGGAGGAGTACTTCAACTTCTTCTCCAAGTCCTTTGGCCCAGCAACCATCATGGAGTCTTCTTCGTTTAGATCTCATGACCGAGTCCCACACCCCAAGCACATTCCTAATAAGGGGAATATTTTTTATGCCGAGCATCTTCAAGAAATATGGTGGGACAAAGTCAAAGACATCGATGAACTGAAAGACTCCCAAAGGGTGTATGCCAGTTTTGCTCAATCGACCATCAATGTAAGTACCTGATATCAAGCATTTACATATTACGTTTTTATCTTGTATCTCACTGCCTTTCTTCTTTCAAAGAGCTTTGGAACAAGTTGTTACTGTCGGTGAATACCACAAACAACTTGTGCTGCTAAGGCAGCAAAAAGGTAAACTCTGCGAGCAGACAGAGAGATGGTAAGTCACTGTCATATGTAGTCTTTTGTGTTTTGACCACTTGTCCAGTACTCATGTCTACTTTAACCTATGCAAGTTTAAAAGCGATGAAAAATCCTTGGCTGATTCGCTTGACTACGAAAAAGTCGAGACGCGGAAGCTAAGGGAAGAAAACCAAGACCTGCTGAAGAAGCTCCAGGAGGAAAATTTTGCAACTTACGAGTTACAGAATGAGATAAACAGTAAGTTTTGAACTTAATACTGCTTATAATTATAACTTTCTTTTATTTTCCTAACTCTTGTTTCTTTTCAGAAAAAGTGGTCGAAATGGGTAAGCTCAAAACAGAGGCCAAATCAAAGGCTTTGACTATCAACGAGCTATCCCATATCGCTAAAGAAAAAGATCAGAAGATAAAGTCATGGGAAGAGCAGTCAGCAAAGAAAGATGCCTCCCACGACAATGAGGTCAAGAAACTTAACTCTCGACTAGCAGGTAAGTAATTCTTTACCTACGACCAATTTTGTTTACTAGTCGTTAAGAAATATGCTTTTGACTAGTCGTACTCTATTTGCATGAGCAAGCTATTGAAATAAAGTGACTCCATGAAGCTTCGACTCGTAGTAAGGAGGAGATGAAGTTGATGAAGATCAACCTTCAAGACAACATATCTCTCCTGAACAATGTATTCTTGAAGACACTATGATCGCCCACACAAGTTCCATTGGAGAACAAGTCGAAGCTATAGAGGAGCTGATAGCCACTCTGAGGACCAATCAAGCTGAATCGATAAGAGAGACGGTTGAAGGTGCAGAAAGCTATATCGTGGCAAAGCTTAAGGCATACGACAATAATCTTAATCTTCAACCAATCAAAGCTGACTTCGACTGCTCTGAAGCAAAAGCAACACGGTTGATTGAAGAAGTGAAGCCAATCAGCCAGAAGGTTGTGGATGAGATGCAAATAGAATCTCCTTCATCAGAGTAGTTTGTAATAGGAATCTTGTAAAGACAAGCTTTTGGTTATGAATATATATCTGCTCTTTCCTGCAAATTATCTTGTCGGGTAGTTAGTAACTCATAAGACAATGTATAGAAAAAAAGGAAATTGAATTTAAGACTAAGAATTGAAGTCATATTAATAACTTTATCCTAGCCCCCGACTATTTGCTTGGTTTATTTATATAAGCTAAGTAAATAGTGTATATAAGGGTTTGCTTAAAAAGCTATTTGTTCAACTTTTGTTGTCGATCTCGATTGCCATTTCTGGTGGCAAGAGTTAGTAACATATGGACAATAGGAAGTTCCTTCTAGTGGGCAGGACCACGTGCAGAAAGGAGAGACTTCGACTAGTGAAGCTACGCTCTCTAACCATAGCAATCAAATCAAGAGCATCAACATAAGTGGGATAAACTTTCAGAGTGCCTTAAAAATTCGTTCGACCTTTTCCAGTCAACTCAATAGGTTTGCACTGATAGCAAGAGTTAGAAATAGTACGATGCTAGGAAGTTCCTTCTAGTGGGCAGGACCACATGCAGAGAGAAATACTTCGACTAGGTGTTATGTCTTTCTCCGACCAGCTTGAACATATTGAGTGTACCAAAAGCAGTCGAACAAACTATAAAAGTATACTCCGCTCAGAGAATTTTTTTAAAATAATGAAGAAATAAACTAAGGTTAAAAGAGCTAGTTTGAGAAAATTTTGACCAAATTTGTTGAACCCAGTCTCTTTGTATTGGCAACAAAAGTTAGGAATGAGTCGACACTAGGAAGTTTCTTCTAGTGAGTAGGACCACTTGCAGAGAGGAAAGACTTCGACTAAGTGACGTTACCTTCCTTCGACCAGTGTAAAGAAAAATTGAGTATTTAAAAATGATCAAAAAATTATCAAAGTGCTATTCAATGTAAAACAATAAAGATTGAAGAAAACTAAAACTTTATTGAGAGAGCAAGAAGTTACACATAAAATTTGCATAATTTGTCGATGGTCCAAGAGTTAGAAAGGACTCGGCCATCTTCCATTGCTAGTCGTACCAAACCTGGTCACGTAACTTCAACCACTGTGTAAGGACCTTCCCACTTGGGGGAAAGTTTATTCCGATTAGACTGGGATTGAATCTTTTTCAATACTAAGTCACCTACAGCAAGGCTACGAGGTTGGACCTTACGATCGTAGTATTTGTGCAGGGCTTGTTGGTAGACCGCTGAACAGATTAAGGCTTAATTCCTCTTCTCTTCAAGTAGCTTGATGTCATCCGCTCAAAGTTGTTCCTCGTTAGAGTCGTTGAAGTTTTCGACCCTTGACGACCTAATTTTTAGTTCTGGCGGGAGCATGGCTTCGGCTCCAAAAACTAGGAAAAAGGTGTTTCACCTGTGACCCGACTAGCAGTTGTACGAACTACCCATAATACCGAGGGTAATTCTTGTACCCAAGCCCCCGAGTGCTTTACAAGCTGGTCGAAGACTCGAGTTTTGATTCCCTACATAATTTGGCCATTCGCTCTTTCTACTGCCCCATTGCTTTGTGGGTGGGTGATACAGGCATAACACAACTTGGTACTCAATTCATCGCAAAATTCTTGAAATTTTGCACTCAAAAATTGTTTACATTATCTGTAATTATCCGACTTAGAACACCAAATCGAGTAATCACACTTCTCATCATGAACCTTTTAGTTGCTTCTGTTGTCATCTCGGTCACAGGTTCGGCTTTAATCTATTTTGTGAATGTATCAATAGCCACAAAAAGGAACTCGAAGCCTCCTGGTGCTTTTGGGAACAGTCCTGGGATATCGAGACCCTAGGTTGCAAAAGACCAAGAAAGAGGTATAGTTTGTAATGCTTGAGCTGGTTGGTGTATTTACCTGCTATGAAACTGACATTGTATACACTTTTTAACCAATTCTTTAGCATCATGAAGAGCGGTTGGCCAGTAAAACCCTTGTCGAAAGGCTTTTTCGACCACCGTTTTGTAAGAAGCATGAGTTCCATAGATGCCCCCATGTATATCATGAAGGAGGTTTCATCCTTCTCTCTGCGATATATATCACATGAGAACCCGTTGAGTACCTCTTTTATAGAGGACTCCTTCGACCAAAGTATACATTTTAGCCTTACGGGATAAACGATCTGCCTCGAGATCATCATCGGGTACTGTAACCTTCTAAAGATACTCGTACATGGGATTCATCCAGGTATCCTCGTATTCTAGAGATCTTGTCTCAACAAGAGGTGTTTCTGGTGTTTCGACCAGAGACGGCTTCTGGAGCTGTTCCAAGAAGACTCCTTTTGGTACTAGTGATCGAGAAGAAGCTATTCGAGCTAACTGGTCAGCGAGAAAATTATCCTTTCGAGGGATATATTGTACCTCAAAGCCAAAAAAATGCTTTTCAAGCTTTCGTACTTCCGATAAGTACCGAGACATGGTTAGATTAGAGCACTGGTACTCTTTTCCAACCCAATTCACGATTAGGTTAGAGTCTCCTCTCACAAGTAGTCGTCAAATCCCGAGCGCTTTTATTTGCTCGTATGCCAGCCAACTTAGCATAAGTGACCCATCAAATTATATCGTCCACTAGTCGTGGGTATCGTACTAGGGATACTGAACAGGTTCAGGATTTATCCATTCAGTGACAAAGTCTACCAAGATCTAGGATTTTATGACCATTTAGGACACGAAATGGAGGTCAAACTCCCCAAGTTCAACCAACCATTTTGTTATGCGCCCAGCTGCTTTCCTATTCTAGAGGACCTCTCCTAAGGAAAACGTAGACGACACAATTATCTTGTGCGTCTGAAAATAATGCCGCAGTTTCCTCAAAGACATGAGGAGGGCATATAAAAGTTTTTGGACCTGAGGGTAGCATTCCTTAGGCCCGTGTAAAACTTCACTTACATAGTAAACTGGTCGTTGAACGTTTTCACGTTCGGCAACCAGTACTGTGCTCATGGCCTATTGCATGGCAACTAGATATATTAAGAGCATCTCTTCTAATTTCGGAGAAATTAGAACAGGAGAACTCGTAAGATACCTCTTGACATCCTCAAAAAACATTATTTTCCTCTTCTAACCACTCTAAACCCTCGTGTTTCCTTAGAAGTTTGAAGAAAGGAAGTTCTTTTTCTCCCAGTCGTGCAATGAAACGACTTACAGCTGCCATGCATCCTGTGAGTTTCTGGACTTCTTTCTTCGTGGTCGAAGGGTGCATTTGTTCAATGGCCTTTTTTTTCAGGATTTGCTCCAATTCCTTGTGCAGAGACAAGGAATCCAAGCAATTTTCCTGACGACACTCCGAACACGCACTTCTCAGCATTAAGTTTCAAACGGTGTTTTCTAAGGTTGTCGAATGTTTCTTGCATATCGAAAATATGATTAAGTCACTTGATGCTTTTTATGACTAGATCGTCAACATAGGCTTCCAAATTTTGGCCTAGTTGAGGTGAAAAATTCGTTTGCATCAAGCGTTGAAAAGAAGCGCCAGCATTTTTTAGACCAAATGGCATTTTGACGTAGCAAAATATTTCGAATGGTGTAATAAATGCAGTCTTTTATTCATCATCTAAACACATACTAATATGATGATAACCAGAATATGCATCTAGAAAACTTAATATTTCACAACAAGCATTAGAATCAACCAACTGATCGGTACGAGGAAGAGGAAAATCATCTTTTGGACAAGCTTTATTCAGATCAGTAAAGTCTACATATATACGCCACTTACCATTAGACTTTCTAACCATTACAGGGTTAGCCAACCACTCTGGGTGGTCGATTTCTCTTATAAAACCTGCCCTAAGTAGTTTGTCCAATTCTAATCTAATAGCATCTCATCGATCAGGTGCAAATCTCTGTAATTTTTGGTTTACGGGTTTCTTGTCATGCCGTAGAGCTAGACTATACTTGATCACCTCCCTGGGACTCCAGGCATGTCAGATGCTTGCCACGCGAAGACATCTGTGTTATCTCAAAGGAAGGTGATGAGGGCGTCTTCCTATTTGGGGGTCGAAAGTATCATCGATGCGAACAGTCTTCGGCTCCTCTAGATCCAGCAGAACTTCTTTGACTTGATCATTCGGGTTTGGTGCAGCTTTAGGCTTCAACTACTTGGTCGAAGGCTGACTTTTGCTTGCTTCTCAAGTTGGTATCTGACCAAACATCTCGAGGGATCAATAAGTCGCATGTAAGCGCCATCTTTTTATCACAACGAACTGTGATCACTCCTTTGGAACCTGGTATCTTAAGACATTGATAACCATAATGAGCAGCCATTAGGAATCTTGCCAGAGTTGGTTGTCCGAGTATGGCATTATACACCGTGTCGAAATCGACCACATCAAAAGAGATTTTTTTTCTGTCCTGAAATTGCTTGGAGAACCAAACATTACAGGCAGAGAAACTTGGCCAATTGGTTTGGCCAAAAAACCTAGTGCGATCCCATGGAAAGAGTATTGTACTGGTTTTATTCTGGTCCGACGTACATGCATCTCGTCCAGGGCACTTGTAAATAAAATATTTAACAAACTGTCACCATCAACTAATACTCGATTTACTCGATAGTTGTTGATAGTGGGTTCGGCCACGATCAGAAACCGACCTGGTCGAGTAGAAAGGATCGGCCAGTCACCCCTTTTGAAAGATATGGTGACTTCTGACCACTTCAGCAATTTATTGAGAAGATGAGGGTCAATGGAGTTTACCTCACGTTCGACAGCCTTAAGCTATGTATGCCGAAGATCCCTCATAAATGTGGTCGATGGTGTGTTTGGAATGGCATCTCCTCATCGTCATCTGATTGATTTTGACCACTTGTCTGCCCTACCTCCTCGAGTGTAGGAAGTGGTCCCTTGCTAGTGTAATAGTCCTCGAGCTTTTGTTGGAATCATGTCCTTCTTTTTTATGGAAAAGACACCACATGGGCTTGTCATTCTTCCACTCGGGGCGTTTACCCTTACCACGGTCGGAGTATGGTTTGCAACTCTAAGGCTCCTTATCGCTTACGGCCAAGACTTGCTTTGAACTATTGGCATGAGGCTTCTGGCCTTTGGTCTTATTCTTGGATTTCTTTGCATTTTTGTCCATCTTCTTGCTACTTTTACTAGCTTTTTGAGGAACGTTGTCGTCTCGATCGATGGTTTTGTTCCACTCAACTGCTTCAGTAGCGGTGGAATATCGATCAGCCATCTCGAAGAGCTTGGTGACAGTAGCTGGAGGATTCAAAACGATATCCTTTGCGATCCTTCTACTTCAGACTCCCTGCTTAAATGCTCTGATAACAGAAGAATCAAAAACTTCAGGTATAGAATTGCGAACCTAAATAAATGCCTGATGAACTGGCGTAGTGTCTCGTCGTCATTCTATCTCATCTTGTGCAGGTCATCCTCCTTCCTGGGACGATGATAGGTGCCCTGGAAGTTGGCTAGTAGTAAGTCGTAGAGGTGTTACCATGAATAGATCGACTCGAGTGCTTGATTTAACATCTACAATAGAGCGGATCCTTTGAGCACTATAGGAAGGCAATTCACCATGACGTGCTCTCCTCCTCCTGCTGCCTGAACAGCGGTCGTGTATATTGAAGAAATTCGATGGGATTCTTGACTCATCAAACTTTTTCATGTTCACTAGTCGAAACCGCGGCGGCCAGGGAATTGCTCAGAGTTCAGGCGAGAATGCCCGACATCCGGTAATGACACCATGACGCCTTCTTTGTGGGAAAGAAGGCTTGATGTCCCTAGGTGATCGTACACAACGATATCCGATTGTAGATGGACCCGACCTATGATAGGTCTCAGTCCTACGAGGGTAATACTCCTTGTATTCCATCTGCTACTGCAAATTCCTGGGTTGGAGTGGTTAAAGATCACCTCCCCTGAGAGCTGGTCGATCATCCGGTGTTCGAAGAAGTCTTCTCCGACTGGAGTTATGGTTAAGGGAGCGACGTGACCTGTTGTCATTCTGATCTCCACGAGGTGAGCTGTTCAAACGACTGGTGTTCGATGGAGTCATCCCAGTATGACTTCCAGAATGGTGTCGATGAGGTTGCTCAAGTCTGGTCATCGTGCTCCGAAGCCTTCGAGCGATATCTTTAGTGAAGAGGTCGTAACCTGGCACTCGTCTGTAACATCCCAAACAATGGATTGTATTTCAAATGTATAAAAATGAGAAGTTAAAACTTTTGATGCCTCATGATGTCATTTGAATTTTCTGGAAATTTTCCCCAAGGGTTTCCTAATTTCAAAGACCAATGCTTCAATTGATGGAAGCATAACCCTTGAAAACTCCTTAGGCAAATCTTATGATCATCCTCTAGGATTATTTTTCCTAGCTTTTACATCACCCTAGCGACCCCTCTGGAAAATATCACAATTTTTAGATTTTATTTGCTATTTCAAAAGAGCTAGTCAAATCATTTGGAACCTTAGTCAAACCTCAAGGGCAGCACCTTGTGATTTTTCTAGAAAGCAATGTGCTGCATGAAAAATTCTGGAAAAATTGCAAAAGGTTATTCTCGGATCCAGTGACGTTCCATAAAAATTTTAGAATTTTTGGAGCAAATATGCTAGGTCAATAAAATCCCTTAAGGCTCTCTATCTGTTTTTCAAAACATAGTCATCACTGTTGGACCGACCGAGTCACTTGGACTCAGTCCGACTCGACCAACCACCCGAAGCAGCCCAACCCGACCCAGCCATCCTTGCGCAACATGAGTCGTCTGATTGGGAATCAGCAGGCAGGATTGAATGGGCCGATCGGACTGGCCAATCATCCCCGTCACCGTGGACCGTCCGATCTACGATCAACGGTTCCGCTCCCCGTTTCTCTTGCGTCGCTAGTGAGTGGGGCCCAGGTGTAGGTCGTCATCTCCATGCGGATGCCACCCTCGTGCCAGCTCACCCGTGCAGCATCATGGCGCCGCTCCACCCGCGTCAGCGCCAACGGCTCGCCCCCAGGTTTTGACGTGCGCACCAGGTTTCCCGGCCTCGACCGTGTCACCCACACCTGCTCCCATCGACTCACATCCCCTTGGCTTGTCCACGGCACTACCATGAACTGAGCTCACTGTGGAACTCCCTCCTCGCAAGCCCTCCGCCCTAGAGGCTATAAAAGCTCACCCGGGACTTCCTCTTCTTCTTTTCAACACCATCGAACCATCCCCCACCTTCTCTACTGCTCAATTGAGCTCGAAACTGAGAAGGCCTGAAGCGCCGCTGCCGTCCTCAACGTCATCCCAGCGGCACAGGGGTTCTTTTCCAATTCTTTTCGCGTCACCACGCGTCCTTGATCTCCATCTTCAAAACCCCTAACTCAATTTTGGTTTTCATGCACAGACTTCACCAGAATTTGAGTTCTCCTCTCTCCGGCCGTGATCACCACTTTCATCCTTAGCTCCGGCCACGGTGATTCGATACCCACTTGGTTGTAGTTTAACCATCTAGACACCTCTCTAATGCTCCTCCTACCTCCAGTTCCCTTCCGTTTTGCTCCGATTGAGCTCTCCACGTGGAAGCACCGTCGCCGCATCGGTTCCAAGCTGCCGGCTCAACTCCGACCACCCTAGTCTGACCGCGTCATCACGGTGAGTTCCTAGAACCTTAGGGTCACCTGTGCACGCGCTATTTTGCCGCAAGCGTCGTGGTTTCGGCGTTGCCATTTTGGCCGTAGCTCCCACTCCGGTCCACCTCGTCGCGTCGCTGCTCCCGTCCACCTCCAGCGATGCTCCGGCCACCTTCGGGTGCGCATTAGTGTTAGGAATCCATTTTAGCTTCTAGCTCTCGCTGCCAGGGCCTCCTTGGCCGGCCAGACGCCCGGCGAGCTCGCGGCTGGATGTGCTCTGCGTTGTCGGAATGACCGACCGCACTGTAGCACCATTAAGGAATCAAATCCATGTCTTAAGTGTTGATTACTGTGTAATCATTGGTTTAATTGTCGCCTGGTTTCACCTACATTCACGCCCATGCACAGAAATCCCAGTCTTTGTGCTCTGAATTTTCGTGCAGAGACACTGACGTGTGGGCCCTTTCACCTTGTTAAGTAATTACGCATTTGCAAGAGTATGTTTTCTCTAATAAAAAGCGTATTCCTTTTTGAGCGTGAGTTAAATTCACGTCCTGTGAAACTGAAAGCGTATTCTTGAAAATCTACTTCCGTTGTCTCTTCAGCCGAGCTGGGTCAAAATCTGGCCCAATCAACGCCCTCGCTCGGGCCCACGGGTCAGCGACGTTGGCTGGTATGGGCTTCGGTAGAAAAAGTACTTTATGCTTTATATATTCCGAAATGCTTTATTTATGAACAATTAATTGTTTTAAAAACATCAAAATTGCATAAGTATTTCTTTGTAACTCCTTTTTGGATGATTCAAATTTTTTTGGGTTACATTTTTAGTGTACTTTATTTTGGTATAGCTTTTGAGGCTTGTTACTGTTCCAGTTTTGGTTGTTAGTAGTTTTGCTTTTGGTTTAGATTTATTTTGCACTAAAAGTTGTTTTAACTTGAAAAATGCATAATTTTTTCTCTGCAACTCCAAATGGGATGAAATCAATTTTTTTGGGTTCCTCTGGTACTGTACTTTATTGTAGAATAGGTTTTGAGTATGTTACTTCCTCTAAAAATCTTAGTTACTTATGTTTTGTGCACTACTTTCTTGACTTTGAAAAATCATAAGAAATTCATCATAACTCCAAATGAGGTGAATCAAATTTCATTGTTCATCTCATGAGGAGCTCTAACGATCAAAAACTTTTAATGTTCACCACCTTTCTGGAAATTTGTGCCAAAACTTTTAATTTTAGTGAATAGTAACCGAGTTGGTTTTTCCAGCATTTATTCAAAAACTAATTTTGTTTTGGCTATAACTTTTGCATGCAAACTCCAAATCATTTGATTTTTATTGATAAATTCATTTAAAATCATGATCTACCTTATGTGAAATTTTCATGATTTTTGGATGATTTTGAATTTTTGAGTATTTTCAGTATTATTCGTTCTTATTGTTTCTTCTCAAATATTTCGATAGGTTCCGACGAATTCGTTGAGTACGAGAGTGATCCTATGCAGCAAGAAAGTTACCTCCAGGAAGACAAGCAGTTTTCCTTTGATGCACATTGATCTTATTATTTGCGCATGTTAATATTTCCAATGTTTCAACTATATGTATGTATGCTTTGTGGCAAGTTATTTCTGAGTTCGCGATAGTTTACCTCATTAGTTAAATGAACTATAGGTAAACATCCATCCTTTACTACTAAGCCTAGGATTATATCTGTTGTGACTTAGAGCTCGATGGATGGGCTCTAGTCGATGTACATGTAGTTTACGAGTTGATGTCGCTTAGCAATGCTTAGAACGGTAAAATGGGAATCATCTTTTGGCGATGGTTATTATATCATCACTTTAAATTACTTGGGTCAGGGTATCCATGTATGTATTGTATTTGAGAAACTAAAACTGAAAAAATAAAATGTTTTAGACTTGGGCACATTGGCTATTGGTGTGGTTATCCAGTGTGTGGATGGTGCCTAAGTCAACAAGGACCGAGTTACTTGTGTCACTGATCCAAGCGTTTAGCGTGCGTTCCACATGAGAGGGATATGGGATCTCTCTTGACTTAGTACTTTGGTGTGTTTTAGCTCCGAGTCGCAGGAGGTTGTGTGTGCTGTGTATAGAAAGGAATGTGTTATTGTTGTTGGGTGTGCGGGGGTGGGTTCCTGTTTAGGTTCTTCACACCGAGGAGCATCGGTACTTTTCTAACGACAATGAATTCGACACAACATATGGTTTCCATCATACGGGCGACTCGTAGTTAATACACAATATTGGAAATGTCTCGTAGGACTTAGCCTTGCCGGCATACCTAAGGAAGTGTGCTCTATTGCATGGCAAAAAGGCGATCTGGCGTGTGGGTATAGTTGTACACCCCTGTAGGGTATAATCTATTCGAATAGCCACGTCCTAGGTTATGGACATGCTTGGTTAGGTCATGCAAGAATTAGACTACAACATTTTCGATAAAACTTGAATTTGGGTGGTACGAATGGGTAATTCATGCTATGTTGTGGTGGCTATTGAGAAGTCACCTCTAGGTCGTTATTTAAGTTTATAAATGTTGTCTCGCTGTTATTTAAACAAATAAAAACAGATTTGCTAAAATTGCCTTCAATCTATTACATTATTGCCAATGAAATATTGCTTTGTGCTTAAAATGAACCCTATGGCTTCTTCTTTGATTCAGCTTGCATGTAGCTATGTATAGGTTTGTTATACGTAAGTCTTGCGAGTACATTTTTGTACTCAACTGCATTGCTTAATTGTTGCAGAGGAGGTTGACCCCCAAGGGGTTAACTATTGTGAGACTGACTCCGTGCACGACGACTAGCTTGGCGGCCCGGTCGGTTGCCTTGCGGGTGGGCAAACCGGTTGGCTTTTGTTTATCGCCATCTTATCGCTTTTGTTTCTACTGCTACTTTATTTATTTACCTTGTCTTTAGCCGGTCGGCCCCTTTTGTAATAACTCTATTATGTGTATGTCCCTTGTGTTATAATATGAAGACTCGGTATTGTAATGACTTGTATATGGAATGGATACTATATTTTGTGAAGGAGTATGTGTACCGCTCCTGGGAGGTACATACTACTCTGAGGCATGGGATATTTAGTTTGTGATGCTAGGGTCAAGTGGATGGCTAAGCATTACAAGTTAAATACCCTGGGTTCTCACCAAAGTTGGTATCAGAGCCATACTGACCGTAGAAACCCCTAGCATAGTCGTCTTTAGGATATTTTAAAAAAATAGTTTCAAAATATAAAATGTTTTATAAAAACTTAAGTAAGTTATCATATTTTATTCCTTACCTATTTTAGATTGCTTATCTTACCTTGTTCTTGTCAAGTTTGTGAAAAAGTTGTTTCGCACATCTTCTTTCAAAAGATAGTTGTTACTGTTTAAATTCGGTTTTGGGGAACCAATGAGAGTGGTAAATATGAAGTGTTGGCTGTCCTTTGGTGAAGATTAGAAGAATTTAGAGTTGGGAATTTCAGCTCAGAGCGCGGTTACAAAATCTGGACAGCAAGCACAAGTTTTGGACAGCAGCACTAAGTTCATCATTAGGGCTAAAATTGAGAGGGTAATTCAACTAAAACTTATGGGAATTAGAAGGGTAAGATGTGAAGTTAGTTGGCTAGTGCCTAAAGCACCCTTAGATGGTTTTTACCATGACCCTTAGATGCGATAGAACTTGAGTTGTGTTATGAAATTTTTCTTTTCAACTCCCACTAAACCTCTACAGGATGAACAAAATATTGTTGAACCTGTAAATAAGGCATCAGCCCCACGTAGATCAAAAAGACCACGTCTATTGCCTATAAGGTATGAGCATGATGTATTATTGTTAAATAATGATGAGTCTAAAACTTATGCGGAAGCGATGATGGACCCAGACTCTGAGTCATGGCATGAGGCCATGAGATCCGAAATAAAGTCCATGCATGATAATCATGTTTGGAACTTGGTTGATGCACCTGATGGTATTAAGACCATTAAGTGCAAGTGGATTTTTAAGAAAAAGATAGATATGGATGGAAATGTTCACATTCATAAGGCACGACTGGTTGCGAAGGGTTTCAGATAAATTCAAGGTGTTGATTATGATGAAACCTTCTCTCCTGTCACGATGCTTAAGTCTATTCGGACCATTCTAGCTATTGCTGCATATTTCGACTATGAGATATGGCAAATGGATGTCAAAACGGCTTTCCTTAATGGAAACCTAAGTGAGGATGTGTACATGACACAGCCTGAGGGTTTTGTCGATCCAAAAGAAGCTAAAAAGGTATGCAAGCTTAATAAATCCATCTATGGATTGAAGCAAGCATCTCGGAGTTGGAATATTTGTTTTGATGAAGTGGTCAAAGGGTTTGACTTCATCAAGAACGAAGAAGAACCTTGTGTTTACAAAAAGGTTAGTGGGAGCAAGCTTGTGTTTCTGATCTTGTATGTAGATGACATACTACTGGTCGGAAATGATATTCCAATACTTGAATCTGTTAAAACTTCATTAAGAAATAGTTTCTCAATGAAAGATTTAGGAGGTGCAGCATATATTCTTGGTATAAGAATCTATAGGGATAGATCTAAGAGGCTAATTGGATTAAGCCAGGATATGTACATAGACAAAGTGTTGAAACGGTTCAACATGCAAAATTCCAAGAAAGGTTTCTTGCCCATGGCATATGGCATTAATCTTAACAAGAGTCAATGTCCTACGACCACTGATGAGCGAGACAAAATGAGTAGAATTCCATATGCTTCGGCTGTTGGATCAATCATGTATGCCATGCTATGTACACGACCAGATGTATCATATGCTCTAAGTGTTACTAGCAGGTACCAAGCTGATCCTGGTGAAGGTCACTGGACAGCTATGAAAAACATCCTTAAGTACTTGAGAAGGACTAAGGATACGTTCCTAGTTTATGGCAGTGATGAAGAGCTCGTTGTAAATGGTTACACCAATGCAAGCTTTCAAACCGACAAAGATGATTATTGTTCGCAATCTGATTTTGTATTCATCTTGAATGGAGGAGCAGTGAGCTAGAAAAGTTCCAAACAAGAAACGGTTGCTGATTCTACGAAGGAGGCCGAATACATTGTGGCTTCTGAAGCTGCGAAAGAAGGTGTTTGGATAAGGAAGTTCCTTGCTGAGTTGGGTGTGGGTCCGAGTGCCTCGAGCCCGATGGATCTCTATTGTGACAACAATAGAGCCATTGCTCAGGGTAAGCAGCCTAGATCCCATCAGAAGTCCAAACATATACTCAGGTGTTATCATCTTATTCACGAGTTAGTGAATAGAGGAGATGTTAAGATATGCAAAGTTCATACGGATTTAAATGTTGCTGATCCGTTGACAAAGCCTCTCACATAGCCAAAGCATATGGCGCACACAAGAGCTATTGGTATTAGATACTTAAATGATTGACTCTAGTGCAAGTGGGAGGCTGTTGGAAATATGCCCTAAAGGCATTCATAGAGATGATTATATTTCATTATGTTCACAATATTGGATAATATGTTATCCTGTTCCCTGAATGAATCATTGGTTATAAAGATTAACAAGTATGTGACTTGTTGGTGAAACTCTTAACTTATATGATGTCGTTCTAAATGAATCCCTGATCGAATGTCAATGGTCGGAACACTATTGACTCTATCAACCAGCACATTGTATTGATTGATGACCATGTTTCACCGGTCATGGGTATAGAGGTATCGAATCAATAATGTGAACACATGTTAGAGAACATGGGGTTGGATTGACCCACCTTGAGACACTATTGAGATTGTTATAATTCTATGTATCATTAGTTGGTCACAAGCAATGATGATGTATAATCCTTAGACCTGAGATCAGCATGGTTTCCTACATGTGTAATAGCACTCTTAGGGGTTGCTAATCGCTAATCGTAACTGGGTAGTTATAAAGGTAGCTTTCGGGTATGCTATGAAACATGCGGAGGAATATGACTGGTCGGATATGGGATTTGCTCCTCCTAACATAATAGGAGAGATGTCTCTGGGCCCCTCGTTGTGGTCGGATAAAGAAAGTGCATGGCCATGCCACTAGTGGTCGAAGTGTTCGACCACGTTAAGTTATCTAACACTCGATCGAGAAAGTATTGAATAGTCCATAGATGACACATCTCACCTGGAGTTCAACCAGACATCGTGAGGCAAAGGGAGAATACACGAGTAGGTCGCTTAGTTCGATCAGTTATGGACTGGTCGTATGGAGATACGAGCTGGTCGTAGACTAGTCGAACGTAATCACAGAGTGGTCGAAACCTGGTCATAAGGAGTTACGAACTGGTCATGACCAAATACGAATTGGTCGTATAGAGATAGGACTTGGTCGTAAGTGATGAGGACCTGGTCCTAGATCATATTGCATTAAGGTTCGTCTGATATAATTTGTGTGTATACGGGAATTGTTATGTCCTGCTAGGAACCGCTAATGACTCGTGGTCGGAAAGGGTTTCTGAGTCACAACCGATTACGCATGAACCTAACGGGTCACACACTTAACGGGTTAGAACAAACCAGTACGGATACAATTCGTTAAACGTGTTCGAATAGGATCCGTCAAGAGCACTATATAAGGAGATGCATGAGGCTATTGGGAGGGTGGTGAACGTAATAGATGAGACACATGAAATTTGTGAGTTGAGTTGTTCCACCGAAACCCTAGCCGCCATCTTCCTAAGAGCTCTGCCGTACGACTTGGTGCTAGCACACCGACGTATGGTTGTTCCTTCCCTGGACGAGTGGATAACGTAGAGGCGCTACTACGATTGCTGTTGCACTTGAGGACGATCTACGATCTTTGTAAGGAACTGTAGAGGCCGCTGGAGGAGACGATTGACCACGACCACCGCACCGACGTGCTCAACGCTGGACAATCGACTACGACCACTACATTGACGCGCTCTACGTTGGACCAGGCTGCTCCAACCCTTCTTCCGCTGCTCTGCGCGTTCGGTGGTAACGATCTGTGATCATCTACTTGCTTGGCTTTCTAGTTTATGTGGTAGAAAATTTTGATTTGTTGCTATCGTAGTCTACCCGTACCCCAACAAAATCAGCAAGGGCTAACCTTTCTCGTCCTTGCGTCGGCCAAGCCTCGGTGCCCCACCCTCAGGCTCCACCACCACCGAGGCCACCGACATTTGTACCACATCCACCGTAGACCGTGTCTCAACCACGTGCACCTGTGGGATAGCAAGCCAACCTCTGCAATCCGGCTGCTGAGGTTATTTGTTTCTTCTGCCGTAACAAAGGCCACTATGCGAATACTTGCCCTAAGAAGATCGGAGCGGCCCCTCATCCAAATGGAGGACGTAGGCAAGGAAATGGTCATCCTCCATATTAGAAGGCTACCCCGAAGACCCAGAGTTTGGGAAGTGTCCGAGTCAACCATATCTCAGCCGGTGAAGCACAGGAGGCACCCGGCGTCGTGTTGGGTACGCTTCTTGTCAACTCTCAACTTGCTACTGTCTTGTTCGATTCTGGAGCTTCTCATTCTTTTATATTAAAGTCTTTTGCTACACTTAGTGATCTTCAAATTGTTCCTATGCATGTTTCTTTGATTATTCATTCACCGGGATCGAAAATGAGAGCTGAAAAAGAATGTTGGAATGTCTCTATTGAGATTAAAGGAGTGGGATTTTTGGCAAATCTTATCCTCCTCAATTCGGCAAGTTTGGATGTGATACTTAGTATGGATTGGTTGTCCCAACACTTGGGACAAATCGATTGTGCCAAGACATTCATCTCCCTCACAGGTCCATCCGGTGAGCAAGTTGGAATTTCTCCAAAGCTGCAAGAATCACATCTTTTCGCGATTGAAGCGAAGCCAGCTCTGGAGATTCATGAATTCTCAGTAGTGTGTGACTTTGTGGATGTATTTCCTGAAGAATTGCCTGGAATGCCTCCAGTCCGGGACATCGAGTTCTTCATCGAATTGTTGCCCGGTACCGTCCCGATTTCAAAGAGGCCATACCGGATGCCTCTGAATGAATTGGAGGAGTTGAAGAAGCAACTTGGTGAGCTTCAAGAGAAGGGTTTCATCCACCCAAGCTCATCACCGTGGGGCTGCCCTGCAATCTTTGTGAAGAAGAAGGACAAGAGTCTGCGAATGTGCGTTGATTACCGTCCATTGAATGAAGTGACAGTGAAGAACAAGTACCCGTTGTCTCGGATTGACGATCTTTTCGATCAATTGACCGGATCTCGGGTATTCTCCAAAATTGATCTGAGGTTGGGCTATCACCAAGTCTGAATCAAATCCGAAGATATTCCGAAGATAGCTTTCTCTACTCGTTACGGGCTGTACGAGTATACCATCATGTCTTTTGGCTTGATGAATGCTCCTGCCATGTTCATGAATCTTATGAATAGGATATTCATGGAGTATTTAGACAAGTTTATACCGGTCTTCATTGATGATATCCTCATCTACTCAAAGAATGACGAAGAGCACGCTGAACATCTGAAGCTTGTATTGGGAAAGCTGTGTGAGCACCAGCCTTATGCGAAGTTCGACAAGTGCGAGTTCTGGTTGAAAGAAGTGGTATTCTTGGGTCATGTTCTTTCAGTGGGAGGCATAGCTGTGGATCCTAGCAAGGTCAGCGATGTGTTTTCATGGGGTCAGCCCAAGTCAGTGGTCAATGTGAGGAGTTTTCTCGGTTTAGCAGGCTACTACAGCCGCTTTATTGAGAATTTCTCCAAGATCGCGAAGCCGATGACAAAGTTGCTCAAGAAGGATAAGAAGTATGTGTGGTCCACTGATTGTGAGAAGTGTTTTCAAGAACTCAAGAAGAGATTGATCACAGCTCCAATTCTCATTTTTTTCCGATGTCCAATGAAACTTCGATATCTATTGCGATGCTTCTCGTCAAGGACTCGGTTGTGTTCTTATGCAAGAAGGCAAAGTAGTGGCCTATGCATCAAGACAATTGAGACCTCATGACCTCAATTATCCAACCCATGACTTAGAATTAGCTGCAGTGGTCTATGCACTGAAGATTTGGCGACATGACCTCATCGGTAATCGTCGCGAAGTGTATTCAGACCACAAAAGTTTGAAGTATTTATTCACCCAACCAGATCTGAACCCTAGGCAAAGGAGGTGGTTGGCATTGATCAAAGATTATGACATGGGTCTCCAATATCATCTGGGTAAGGCAAATGTTGTTGCCGACGCACTCAGTCGCAAAGTTTATTGCAATACTTTGCTGACCAAGGAGCAATAGCCCGCCCTTCATGAAGAGCTTCAGCGGCTCAACTTGGGAGTGGTTGAGAATGGTTTCCTCATTGCCATGGTTTTGCAACCAACCTTGGAAGATCAGATCAAGGCTGCGCAACAAACAGACGTTGGGGTGAACCAAATCAAGCAGAATATCAAGAATGGGACAGCCAAGTGCTTCTCAGAAGATGAAAATGGTGTTGTATGGTTCGGATAGCGTCTTTTGATTCCGAAGGATATGGAATTTCAGAATTTAATCCTCCACGAAGCCCATGACTCCCCCTTTTCCATTCATCCCGAGGCCACGAAAATGTATCAAGATCTCCGTCAGAGATTCTGGTAGACCCGAATGAAGCGAGAGATCGCAAAGTTCATTGCTGAGTGCGACGTTTGTCGCCGTGTGAAGGCCGAACATCAACGTCCAGCGGGTTTGCTACAACCTTTGCCCGTGCCTGAATGGAAGTGGGATTCTATCAGCATGGATTTCATCACCGGTCTACCCCGTACCTCCAAGGGGAATGATGCCATATGGGTTGTCATTGATCGACTAACTAAAGTGGCACACTTCCTACCCGTCAAAGTGAATCTTTGTGTAGGTCTTTTGGCAGATCTCTACATAGCCCGCATCGTGAGTTTGCATGGAGCGCCAAAGACGATTGTTTCAGATCGTGGTACACTTTTCACCTCTCGATTTTGGAATAGCTTGCAAGAAGCTATGGGGACTCGACTTTCTTTTAGCACCACATACCATCCTCAAACTGATGGCCAGACTAAAAGAGTGAATCAAGTATTGGAAGATATGCTCCATGCTTGTGTTCTCTCCTACAGGAAAAATTGGGAAAAATGTCTGCCATTTACCGAGTTCTCCTACAACAACAGCTTTCAAGCTAGTCTTGGCATGACACCATTTGAGGCCTTATATGGGAGAAAATATAGAACCCTGTTGAATTGGTCTGAGACGAGTGAAATACCATTCTTTGGCCTGGACTCGATCAATGAGGTCAAAAGTCAAGTTTGGTTGATTCGAGACCGATTACTCACATCTCAATCAAGGCAAAAGAGCTATGTAGATCATCGTCGTCGTGAGTTGAGCTTTGAGCCAAATGACTTTGTTTATCTCGAAGTCTCTCCTCTGAAGGGCCATCAACAATTTGGTGTCAAAGGCAAACTAGCTCCTCGATATGTTGGACCTTACCGCATCATCGAGAAGAAAGGAGCTATTGCCTACAAGTTAGAATTGCCCACTGCACTCGAAGGAGTACACGATGTTTTCCACATGTCCCAATTGAAGAAGTGCCTTTGTGTTCCAACCGAGGAAACTCCATTGGAAAGTCTCGATGTACAAGAAGACTTGACCTACCCGGAGCGTCCATTTTGCATCCTTGAAGAAGCTGAACGAAGAACAAGGAATTGTGCCATCAAATTCCTTAATGTTCAGTGGATGAATCATACCGAGGACGAAGCAACTTGGGAACGGGAGGATCACCTTCATGCCGACTACCCATCTTTCTTTTCCGAGTGAACGCAATCTCGGGACAAGATTCTTGTAAGGGGGGAGGTTTTGTAAAATGGCGATAAACAAAAGCCAACTAGTTTGCCCTTACCCACAAGGCAACCGACAGGGCCGCCAAGCTAGTCGTCCTGCACGGAGTCGGTCTCACAATAGTTAAGCCCCTTGGGGGTCAACCTCCTCTGAAATAATTAAGCAATGCAGCTAAGTACAAAAATGTAATCGCAAGACTTACGTATAACAAACCTATACATAGCTACATGCAAGCTGAATCAAAGGAGAGGCCATAGGGTTCATTTTAAGCACAAAGCAATATTTCATTGGCAATAATGTAATAGATTGAAGGCAATTTTAGCAAATCTGTTTTTATTTATTTAAATAACAGTGAGACAACATTTATAAACATAAATAACGACCTAGAGGTGACTTCCCAACAGCCAACACAACATAGCATGAATTACCCATTCGTACCACCCAAATTCAAGTTTTATCGAAAATATTGTAGTCTAATTCTTGCACGACCTAACCAAGCATGTCCATAACCTAGGACAAGGCTATTCGAATAGATTATACCCTGCAGGGGTGTACAACTATACCCACATGTCAAATCGCCTTTTCGCCATGCTATAGAGCACACTTCTTTAGGTATGCCGGCAAGACTAAGTCGTACGAGACATTTCCAATATTGTGTATTAACTACGAGTCGCCCGTATGATGGAAACCATACATTCTGTCGAAGTCATCAGCCTTAGAAAAGTACCGATGCTCCTCGGTGTGGAGAACCTAGACAGGAACCCACCCCCGCACATCCAACAACAACAACACATTCCTTTTTATACACAACACACACAACCTCCTACAGCTCGGAGCTAACACACGCCAAAGTACTAAGTCAAGAGAGGTCTCATATCCCTCTCATGTGGAATGCACACAAAACGCTTGGATCAGTGACACAAGTAACTCGGTCCTTGTTGACTTAGGCACCATCCATACACCCGATAACCACACCAACAGCCAATGTGCCCAAGTCTAAAATATTTTATTTTCAGTTTTAGTTTCTCAAATACAATACATACATGGATACCCTGACAAAAGTAATTTAAAGTGATGATATAATAACCATCGCCGAAGCGATGATTCTCATTCTACCGTTCTAAGCATTGCTAAGCGACATCAACTCGTAAACTACATGTACAGCGACTAGAGCCCATCCTTCGAGCTCTAAGTCACAACGAATATAATCCTAGGCTCAGTAGTAAAGGATGGATATTTACCTACAATTCATTTAACTAATCAGGTAAACTATCGCAAACTCAGAAATAACTTGCCACAAAGCATGCATACATATAGTTGAAACATTTGAAATATTAATATGCGCAAATAATAGGATCAACGTGCATCAAAGGAAAACTTCTTGCCTTGCTGGAGGTAACTTTCTTGCTGCAGAGGATCACTCCCGTACTCAATGAATTCGTCAGAACCTATCAAACAATTTGAGAAGAAACAATAAGAACGAATAACACCGAAAATACTCAAAAATTCAAAATCATCCAAAAATCATTAAAATTTCACAGAAGGTAGAGAATGATTTTAAATGAATTTATCAACAAAAATCAAATAATTTGGAGTTTGCATGCAAACGTTATAGCCAAAACAAATTAGCTTTTTTAATAAATGCTGGAAAAACCAACTCAGTTACTGTTCACCCGAATTAAAAGTTTTGGCACAAATTTCCAGAAAGGTGGTGAACATGAAAATTTTATGGTCGACAGAGCTCCTCATGAGATGAACAATGAAATTTGATTCACCTCATTTGGAGTTAGGATGAATTTCTTATGATTTTTCAAAGTCAAGAAAGTAGTGCAAAAACATAAGTAACTAAGATTTTCAGAGGAAGTAGCATACTCAAAACCTATTCTAAAATAAAGTACACTACCAGAGGAACCCATCAAAATTGATTTCACCCCATTTGGAGTTACAGAGAAAAATTTATGCATTTTTCAAGTTAAAACAACTTTTAGTGCAAAATAAATCTAAACCAAAAGCAAATCTACTAACAACCAAAACTGGAATTGTAACAGGCCTCAAAAGCTATACCAAAATAAAGTACACTAAAAATGTAATCCAACAAAATTTGAATCATCCAAAAAGGAGTTAAAAAGAATTACTTATGCAATTTTGAAGTTTTTAAAACAATTAATCGTTCATAAATAAAGCATTTCGGAATATATAAAGCATAAAATACTTTTTCTACCGAAACCCATACCAGCCAACATCACTGACCCATGGGCCCGAGCGAGGGCGTTGACTGGGTCAGATTTTGACCCAACTCGGCCGAAGAGACAACGGAAGCGGATTTTCAAGAATACGCTTTCAGTTTCACAAGACGTAAATTTAAATCACGCTCAAAAAGGAATACGCTTTTCATTAGACAAAATGTACTCTTGTAAATGCACAATTACTTAACCGGGTGAAAGGGCCCACACGTCAGTGTCTCTGCATGAAAACTCAGAGCACAAAGACTGGGACTTCTATGCATGGGCCCGCATGTAGGTGAAACCAGGCGACAATTAAACCAATGATTACACAGTAATCAATGCTTAAGACATGGATTTGATTCCTTAATGGCGCTACAGTGCGGTCGGTTATTCCGACAACACAGAGCACGTCCAGCCGTGAGCTCGCCGGGCGTCTCGCCGGCGAAGGAGGCCTTGGCAACGAGAGCTAGGAGCTAAAATGGATTCCTAACACTAATGCACACCCGAAGGTGGCCGGAGCATCATCGGAGGTGGACGAGAGCGGCAGCGCGACGAGGTGGAGCGGAGTGGGAGCTACGGCCAAAATGGCAACACCGAAACCACGGCGCCCGCGGCAAAATAGCGCGTGCATGGGCGACCCTAAGGCTCTAGGAACTCACCGTGATGACGCGGTCAGACTGGGGTGGTCAGAATTGAGCTGATAGTGTGGAACCGATGCAGTGGTGGTGCTTCCATGTGGAGAGCTCAATTGGAGCAAAATGGAAGGGAACTAGAGGTAGGAGCATCAGATAGGTGTCTAGATGGTTAAACTACAACCAATGGGGTATTGACTCACCGTGGCCGAAGTTGAGGATGAAAGCGATGATCTCAGCCAAAGAGAGGAGAACTCAAATTCTGGTGAAGTTTGTGCATGAAAACCAAAATTGAGTTAGGGGTTTTGAAGATGGAGATCAAGGACGCATGGTGACGCGAAAAGAATTGGAAAAAAACCCCTGTGCTACTAGGACGACGTTGAGGATGACGGCGGTGCTTCGGGCTTTCTCAGTTTCGAGCTCAATTGAGCAGTAGAGAAGGTGGGGGATGATTCGGTGGTGTCAAAAAGAAGAAGGCGGAGGGCTTGCAAGGAGGGAGCTCCACAGTGAGCTCGGTTCATGGCACTACCATGGACAAGCCGAGGGGACGTGAGTCGATGGGAGCAAGTGTGGGTGACGCGGTCGAGGTCGGGAAACCTGGTGCGTACGTCAAAACCCGGGGGCGAGCCGTTGGAGCTGACGCGGGTGGAGCGGTGCCATGACGCTGCGCGAGCGAGCTGGCGCGAGGGCGGCATCCGCATGGAGACAACGACCTACACCTGGGCCCCACTCGCTAGAGACATAAGAGAAACAGGGAGCGGAACTGTTGATCGTAGATCGGGCGGTCCACGGTGACGAGGACGATCGGCCCATTCAATCCTGCCCGTTGATTCCCAATCGGATGACTCATGTTGCACAAGCATGGCTGGGTTGGGTTTGGCCGCTTCAGGTGGTTGGTCGAGTCAGACTGAGTCCAAGTGACTCGGTCGGTCCAATAGTGATGACTAGGTTTTGAAAAACAGACAGAGAGCCATAAGGGATTTTATTGACCTAGCGTATTTGCTCCAAAAATTCTCAAATTTGTATGGAACATCACTGGATCTAAGAAAAACTTTGTGTAATTTTTCCAGAATTTTTCATGCATTGCATTTCTTTCGAGAAAATCACAAGGTGATGCCCTTGAGGTTTGACTAAGGGTCCAAATGGTTTGACTAGCTCTTTTGAAATAGCAAATAAAATCTAAAAATTGTGAGATTTTCCAGAGGGGTCACCAGGGTGATCTAAAAGCTAGAAAAAATAATCCTAGAGGATGATCACAAGATTTTCTTAAGGAGTTTTCAAGGGTTATGCTTCCATCAATTGAAGCATTGGTCTTTGAAATTAGGAAACCCATGGGGAAAATTTCCAGAAAATTCAAATGACATCATGAGGCATCAAAAGTTTTAACTTCTCCTCATTTTTATACATTTGAAACACAAACCATTGTTTGGTATGTTACATCGTCCAAGTTCTTGAGTTGGATTCTCGAGCAGGTCATTGATATGCTGAAGTTCTCGAGCCTCCTTAGACCGATACTGAATGCGCCCAGACAGGGTACTCTGAGTTGTGATTCTTCTCCTCTGGATAGTCTCAGGATCTTCCACATTTGATGTCGGACCCGAGAAAGAAAGATCCCGAACCCTCTGTGTTCATACACCAGTCCAGGATTTCCGGTGTACACAGTTACAAAAATGATAACATAACCAAATCTCGCATTTCATTAATAGTAAATCAGAGTTCGATACAATTGGGCATGAAGCCAAATAAAAGAGTAAATAACACAGCGGAAGTAAGAATAGTAGTGGTAGGCCAGAACGATCCGCCACAGGCAATCGTCTGGGGGCGTAGCCTAGGCGTCGGTGTCCTCACCGTCCTGATAGTAGTCTTTTCCTGAAATTTTGTTGCATAAAGCAAGCATGAGCACAACTACCGTGCTCGCAAGTTACACCCAATATGGAATTGTAATGCATGCATAAGGTAAACAAAGGACATTAGCAGCGTTATTTTGCGTAAAGCAGTAGTTTTAATTTAAATAATCATAATAGATTGCAATGCCATTTTTATACAGTATTTAAAATCATAGATTTAATGACAATTGTATAAAGTGGATAACCTCCAACAAAGGTGATGGATATCCTCCAATCACAATGGCTAACCGCCCAATTTTCCCACAGGACTAACCATCCTGAAAACATCTGTTGTAATCATTTTAAAACCAAAAACAAGTCTAACTTAAAGTGGCTTTGCTAGCATGTCCATGACCGCGGACGCGGCTATTCAAATAGTTTTCTACTCTGCAGAGTTTGTACAGCTTTACCCACAAGACACGAATTCTCTAGTTTATCCGGCATATATCTATGCCACTGCTCACTACCTTAGGTAAGCAGTCTAGAGCACGTGACAAGGCCTTTACAATGATCTACCTCATAGTACTCATGCCCGCTAAGGTTTCGCCCCCTTTGGACTAACCATCCGCAGGTTCAGGGCCCCCCCTTGCGCCAGGTGGGACTATAGTCTAAGCGACACCCACTCATACAAAATGGCACGAATATCTACGGGGTATCCCAAATTAATAAGCTAGGTCCTGCCCATACATGACGTGTGGTGGTACGGTAAGGCATAGCAAAGGAACGCTCAAAGGCCGGTCCTTAATTGACTTGGGCGTCTTTCAAATCAAACCCTGGGCTTTAATCCTAACCAGATTAAACCCGTGCATAAACCTGCACCCACCTTTCATCCGTTACGCCCAAGTCTAAACCCTTTTTAATTTTATTTAGTGAAAACCATCTTTACAAACTCTCTATGGTAAAACAATACCATAGCTTTAATTTCAAACAATTTGTAATGGTTTGGCTAAATCCTCCCAAAAATCAAAATCATGGTCTAAGAATTTGCTAAGCATTTCCAAACAATTTATCTATGGTGACAAGGGATGACATTTCAATATTCAAAAATTGGCCATACAGTAACAATTGGAATAACTAAACATTTAAACAGGATATTAAAATAATTGACTAAAAATATGCATGCAATAATAAATTTAAAAACTGAATTAAATAACTTTAAAATAGTAGGTGCAACATGGTCAAAGTGTAACTTGCCTTCGCTGAAGTCTTGGAATTCTAAATCTTCGGAAGAATCAAATTTTAATCGTCAGTAGTCTAAACGTGAAAATACGACAAATCAATCAAAATTCAAAGAAATTCAAAAAGACAAATTATACCAAGTCCAAATAAAATAATTTTATTTTTATTTAGCTAGAACATAATTTTCCAAGATTTTAGCAATTGGAATCATTCAATTTGGAATTATGGTTCAAAAGATATGAATTTTACAAGTTTAATTCCTAAATGTGTAGTTTAAATTATTTCAAATTCAAACAGACAGTTTAAACCTACTCCAAATCAAATATTTATATTTTATTTGGCTAGGCATTAATTTTATAGAATTTTAGAAATTGGAATCACCTAATTTGGAGTTAAGATTCAAAAGATATGAATTTTATAAATTTAAAGCCTAAATCAAATTTTATTCCATTTTTGAATTATTTTTCTAAAGGAAAACTAATTATTGCATAATCTTGACATCAGCCCTGAGTTTAATCGGAAATTAAATAAATAAAATTAAAATCGGAGGTGGGACCCGCGTCATAGACACGGTCCATGAGGACTCGATCTCACGCTGATTCGCGCATGTGAGGTGTGTGAGTGGCGTGGCCGGTGCCACCCGGCGCCACATCGGCAAAAATGGGCGATGTGGCGCCGCGTGGCGTGAGGTGGCGCCGACGTGGCGGGTGGCGGCGCCGCAAGACGGGAACCCATGGTCGCCCGGCGCTTCTGTTGCGGGCGGCGAGGTGCGCATAAGAAAGAGGAGGAGACGGCGATCTCAGAGCGCTCACCCACACGTCGAGGCGAGGACGGAGGCGGCCGGCGGCGAGGAAGAGGCGGCGGCGAAGATCGGGTCGAGGCGACGACGGTACTCGGGGGTTGCTCCGGCGAGGAGAACGAGCGCACGGGGTGCCCCTTGGAACGGCGATACCGATGGTGGCGGCGGCGAGACCAAAACGGCGACGACGGTGGCGGTAGAGGCGGCGACATCTTGCGGCGGCCGACGGGAAGGATCTTCAATTCCGGCGAGCAGAGGGGGAAAGAGGAGGGGTGAGTGATGGTGTCGCGGTGAGGGAGAGATTGTGCACCCGGTGCTCCCATTTATAGGGGCCGGGGCGGAGGAGGAGTGGAGATCGTGTGCATGAACGTGGCGGCGGTGGTTTTGGGCGCGTGGGCGAGTCGGGCGCAGAGAAGAGGGGAGAGCGGGGGAGTGGGGGTGGCTCGTGCGTGCGGCGGTACAAGACGCACGCATGTTAGGCGAGGCGGTTAGGCGCCATTGCGAGCTTGCTCGGCCCAATGGCGGCAAACAAAGTGAGACGCGAGGAAGAAGGGGTTGGGGAGATGACTCAAGGGCCGCGTGGAAGTGGGGATGCGACCATGGCGGGTGGGGACCCCGGTGAGAGGAAAGGTGGGAGCCAGGCGAGCCGTCTTTGGCCGTGAAAGGCTTGGCATGGCGAGTGAATAGGAAAAGGCCCGGTGGTTTTGCCCAAAACATTTTTAAGGATTTTAATTAGATATCTTAATTTAAATAACAGATTAATTCATTTGAGCTTTAGAAAATAGCAAAATGATTCTAAAAATTCTAGAAAAATTCACAGAAGTTCCTAGAATTATTATGGACTTAAATAAAATAATTCCAACTTAAAGTTGGTAATAGATTTTGAATTTAAATTTGTTTTGGCTTTAAACAATTTAGAGAAAAGTTTTTAAAATTTAGGAAATTACACAAGTTCAAATAAGTTTTAAACTTTAACCAAATTTGAAATTTTGGGCTATTACAAACCTACCCCCCTTAAGGGAATCTCGACCCCGAGATTCAGACTTGACCGGCGAGGAGGTGAGGATACTCTGCCTTCAGATCTTCTTCTCGCTCCCAAGTGGCTTCACTTTCCGGGTGGTGACTCCACTGGACTTTGTATGAACGGATGATCTTGCTCCGAGTGACACGCTCTGCGACGTCCAAAATCTTGATCGGTTGCTCCACATATGTGAGGTCTTCTTGAAGATCAATGCTCTCTAGAGGGGTCTGATCTTCAGGCACTCGAAGGCACTTCTTTAGCTGTGAAACATGGAAGACATTGTGGACGGCGGATAAAGATGCTGGTAGCTCAAGCTGATATGCAACTTCACCTCTTCTTGCTATAATCTTGTAAGGTCCCACAAATCTGGGTGCGAGCTTTCCCTTGGTCCGGAACCTTCTTACTCCTCGGAGTGGGGTAACCCGGAGATTGACAAAATCTCGCATTGCAAGGGTCAACTCTCTCCGACGGTTATCGGCATAACTCTTCTGTCGGGTTTGGGCTACTCTCAAATGTTCTCTTATGGCTTTAACCTTACTTTCGGCTTCTTTGATCAACTCCGGTCCAAAGAGTTGATGCTCTCCTACTTCATCCCAAAGAAGCGGAGTCCTGCATTTTCTGCCATACAAAGCTTCAAATGGAGACATCTGTAGACTGGCTTGGTAGCTATTGTTATACGAGAATTCTACATAGGGCAAATTATTGTCCCAACTTTTTCCATAATCTAAGGCGCAGGCTCGAAGCATGTCTTCAAGAATCTGGTTGACTCGTTCGGTCTGGCCATCCGTCTGTGGATGATATGCAGTGCTGAAATTGAGTCTAGTTCCCAAAGCTTCATGTAGACTCTGCCAAAATCTGGATGTGAACTGTGAACCTCTGTCGGACACGATTTTCTTGGGTACTCCGTGTAGACAGAAGATCTTGGCCATATATAACTCTGCCAGCTTGCTGCTCGGGTAGGTGGTCTTGATGGGGAGGAAATGAGCTACTTTCGTTAACCGGTCAATTACCACCCAGATGGAATCACATCCTGATTGGGTCCTAGGAAGTCCGGTGATGAAATCCATACCAACTTCTTCCCACTTCCACTCGGGAATCGGTAACGGTTGCAACAAACCAGCGGGTCTTTGATGTTCTGCCTTGACTCGCTGACAAACATCACAACGGGCTACGAACTCAGCAATTTCTCGCTTCATGCTGACCCACCAATATCTTTCCTTGAGATCATGATACATCTTAGTACCGCCAGGATGAATAGAATAAGGCGACTCATGATCCGGTACACAGATGCGGTTTCCGAACCACACTGTTCCTTGCTCATCTTCGGTGAATCCTGGGGCTTTGCCTCTTCTCATATTCTTCTTAATCTCCTTGATGTCTTCATCTTCTATCTGCTTCTCTCTGATCTGACTCTGAAGTGTTGATTGAACTTCCAAAGCGTTCACACATCCTTGATCAACAATCTCCAAGTTCAGGTGCTTCAATTCTTCGTACAACTCTGGCTGATTCTTCTGAACCAAGATGGTATTGCAATACGCCTTTCTACTCAGGGCATCTGCAACCACATTTGCCTTGCCCGAATGATAATGGATTCCAAGGTCATAATCCTTTATTAATTCCAGCCATCTTCTCTGACGGAGGTTAAGGTCAGACTGGGTAAAGATGTACTTCAAACTCTTATGATCCGTGAAAACCTCACAGCGGTTACCAATGAGATAATGACGCCAGATCTTCAATGCATGTACAATCGCTGCTAACTCCATGTCGTGAGTTGGATAATTCCCTTCATGTGGCCGCAACTGACGAGATGCATAAGCGACAACTTTGTCCTCTTGCATCAGTACACAGCCGAGTCCTTGACGGGATGCGTCGCAGAAAATCACAAAATCCTTGTGTATATCCGGTAGGACCAATACAGGTGCGGAAACTAATCTCGTTTTCAGCTCCTGGAAACTTTCCTCACAAGCATCCGTCCATTCAAATTTCTTCTCCTTCTTCAGAAGTTGAGTCATTGGCCTTGCTATCTTGGAGAAACCTTCAATGAATCTGCGGTAATAACCCACCAATCCAAGGAAACTTCTCACCTCTGTGACAGACTTAGGTTGTTTCCAATCCATTACTGCTTTGACTTTGGCTGGATCTACCGCAACTCCTCCTGCGGACACAATATGTCCAAGGAATGCCACCTGACTTAGCCAAAATTCGCACTTGCTGAATTTGGCATAAAGCTGGTTCTCCCTGAGTTTTCCCAAAATTAGTCTGAGGTGGTTCTCATGTTCTTCTTCATTTTTCGAATAGATGAGGATGTCATCGATGAAAACAACCACAAACTTATCCAAGAATTCCATGAACACTTTGTTCATCATATTCATGAAATAAGCAGGGGCGTTCGTCAAACCGAAAGACATTACTGTAAACTCGTACAGTCCATATCTGGTGGTGAAGGTTGTCTTCGGAATATCTTCTGGTCTGATCTTCAGCTGGTGATAGCCAGATCTCAAATCAATCTTCGAGAACACACTTGCTCCTTTCAGTTGATCGAACAGATCATCAATCCTAGGTAGCGGGTACTTGTTCTTGATTGTCACTTCATTGAGTGACCTATAATCCACACACATCCTCATACTGTTGTCTTTCTTCTTGACAAACAAGATCTTGGTGCCCCCAAGGTGATGAACTTGGCGAATGTATCCCTTGCTCCGCAGCTCTTCAATTTGTTTCTTCATCTCTGCTAATTCATTAGCCGGCATTCTATAGGGTCACTTCGAGATTGGAGCGGTTCTTGAGACTAAGTCAATTAAGAACATTATGTCCCTATCCGGTGGCATGCCGGGTAAATTATCAGGAAAAACATCCGGGAACTCTTGCACCACTGGTATATCTTCAAGCTTTAACTCCTTCAAGCTGGTCAGTATGGAACTCCCTCCGGTGCAGGTCTTGGGATTGAATTCAACTGTGGCTCCTTCCTCATTGGTTAGAGTGATAGACCTATTGGCACAGTCTATCCGTCCTTGATTCTTGGCTAACCAGTCCATTCCAAGTATTACATCTAAACCTTGAGAATGCAGAACTATCAAGTCTGCCATGAAGGAAACTCCGGATATCTCCAAGGTAAGATTCGGGCATAGAGAACTAGTTCTCATTTCTGAGCCCGGGGAATGGATTATCATAGGGTTATTTAATGGAGAAATAGGTAACCCATTTTTTCCCACAAACTTATTGGATACAAAAGAATGCGAAGCTCCGGAATCAAACAGAACTAATGCTGGTATCGAATTAACAAGAAACGTACCAAGGATGACATTTGGTGCTGCCTGAGCTTCCTCTGCTGTAACGTGGTTCACACGTCCCTTCATGAACTTGACCGCCGGCTTTGGGGTGCCGGTGTGGTGGTACTCGATCATCGCTTTGGCGGTGTCATGCTATCGCTTCTTGGGCATTTGTTGGCATAATGTCGGTCTCGTTGCAATGGTAGCATGTCACACCTGCTGCTGATGGAGTTGGGTTCTTCATTGGCCTTTCTTTGGTGCATTTTCTTGAGCCGGAAGAATCTGGGGCATTGTGCGGTCTTTGAAGCTCTGGGCGAGAAGATGGAATCTACCATCGGGCGGTGAGGTGAGCAAGGCGAGGCTTGGGTTGCCCTCCAGAGTTAAACTTCTGAGTGGCCCTCCTCCGCTTGTGGTTCTCCATCTCCAGATGTTTGGCCTCCTGGCGAAAAGCTTTATTCACTAACTGCTGGAAGTCAGTGTAGTCATTGGAGACCACCGATCGAGATGTCATCGTTCAAACCATCCATGAACCTTTCTGCCTTTCTTCATCACTAGCCACATCTCTTTGGGCGTAGCGAGCAAGCTGGTTGAACTGTGCAGTATTCACCTTGTCGTGGCGGTTGCCTTGTCGAGCACGTGGAACTCTTTCTTCTTTAAGGTCATTATCCCGGGGATATGTGCATGGCGGAAAGCCCGCACAAACTCCTCCCAAGTGATAGTCTGCGATCAAGATGGGAGATGTTGTAGTTATCCCACCATTCCGATGCGGGACCATCGAGTGGTGAGAGGCAAGCAGACTCTCTCACGGTCGATTACATCAGATAATATCAACTTCTTTCCGATAGCACGGATCCGATCATTGGCATCCATCGGCTCTGTGCTCCTGGAGAAGGTCGGTGGGCGCATGCGCATAAAATCCGCCATGGTCAATTTCTGTGTAGGTGGAGGTGGTGGTGCGATCCAGTTGTTCTGCACATTACTCCTGCACGCCGAGGGATCGAGCTAGGAGGTTAATCAGATGATTCTGGTTTTCCATCATCTGACGCCAATCTGGTCCTTCAACTGGTGGCGGTGGTGGTTGCTGCACGGGATCCTCCTGGTAATCTGTGTTTTCATTGCCCCGACCTCGGACACTGCCACTGCCGGTACGGGTGGTCACCATCTGCTAGAACTCCAAAGATTTAGGAGAGGTAGACAGATAGGAAGTTCTAAAGGGGTAAATTCTAATAGCCCAAAAACACAAAGAGCACATAAGACAAGAAGCAGATTTTTTCCAAGAAATTCTTTTATTAATTTATTTTATTCAAGATTATGGCTACCACAAAGGATTAGTAGCTCATAATTCGCCACTAAAGATCGAGCTAAAGGGAAGATAACAACTATGGGGTACTAGGGGTATAATCTGTCTCACTGGGGCTAGCCTCGCCAGTCTTGTAGCTAGCTAGCTCCGCAGTTACGGTCTTCAGCTTCTCCTCTGCCTCCTGTAGTCTGTTCTGAGCGGTAAGCAAGTCATTCAAGGTGTTCCCATAGGCGTAGTCCAAAGCCTTCGCCAGATCCACCTGGTGCGTCAGCTCGGGGGAATCTTCGTCTCTAGCGGAGTTGAAAGTACTGTCGAGTCGGGTCGGAATGTGCATCGGGTAGTAATGAAACCCGGTGCCATGAAGGCGATGATCGTAGGTGTAGCAAAGGTGGCGGACTGCCTCTCTTGCCGCATCCTGCATGCCATCAACAAAGGTGTCGCGCCGGATCGGAGCGTCGAAGACGTGGAAGACGGTGTCCAGTGCGAGATTGGAGTAGATGAGCACCTCTACTCTCCACAGCTGTTGTTCTTCCACCTGGTACTTGAATCCTTGGAAAGTTGGCCTCTTCCGGTAACCCAGGTGTTGCATCATTTCCCAAAGTATCTCGGCCCAATATCCAGTAAAGGCTCCGTGGGAAGTAGCGTCCGGTCTTTCAGCCATCTAAAATTTTGAGAGAGGGATAAGTTAGTAAACATTTTTAAAGAGAAAGGTTGAGGATGACTCTGGACAGACTCAAAAATAGTTTTTGCTTTTGAAAATAAGTCCTTAAGACAATTCTAGGGCCACGTCCTACAGACGACATGGCTCTGATACCACTTTTGTCGGACCGAGGCGAAAGATCCGAACCCTCGTGTTCATACACTAGTCCAGATTTCCGGTGTACACAGTTACAAAAATGATAACATAACCAAATCTCGCATTTCATTAATAGTAAATCAGAGTTCGATACAATTGGGCATGAAGCCAAATAAAAGAGTAAATAACACAGCGGAAGTAAGAATAGTAGTGGTAGGCCAGAACGATCCGCCACAGGCAATCGTTTGGGGGCGTAGCCTAGGCGTCGGTGTCCTCACTGTCCTGATAGTAGTCTTCTCCTGAAATTTTGTTGCATAAAGCAAGCATGAGCACAACTACCGTGCTCGCAAATTACACCAATATGGAATTGTAATGCATGCATAAGGTAAACAAAGGACATTAGCGAGGTTATTTTAAAAGCGAAATAGATTTTAATTTAAATAATCATAATAGATTGCAATGCCATTTTTATACAGTATTTAAAATCATAGATTTAATGACAATTGTATAAAGTGGATAACCTCCAACAAAGGTGATGGATATCCTCCAATCACAATGGCTAACCGCCCAATTTTCCCACAGGACTAACCATCCTGAAAACATCTGTTGTAATCATTTTAAAACCAAAAACAAGTCTAACTTAAAGTGGCTTTGCTAGCATGTCCATGACCGCGGACGCGGCTATTCAAATAGTTTTCTACTCTGCAGAGTTTGTACAGCTTTACCCACACGACACGAATTCTCTAGTTTATCCGGCATATATCTATGCCACTGCTCACTACCTTAGGTAAGCAGTCTAGAGCACGTGACAAGGCCTTTACAATAATCTACCTCATAGTACTCATGCCCGCTAAGGTTTCACCCCCTTTGGACTAACCATCCGCAGGTTCAGGGCCCCCCCTTGCGCCAGGTGGGACTATAGTCTAACCGACACCCACTCATACAAAATGGCACGAATATCTATGGGGTATCCCAAATTAATAAGCCAGGTCCTGCCCATACAGGACGTGTGGTGGTACGGTAAGGCATAGCAAAGGAACGCTCAAAGGCCGGTCCTTAATTGACTTAGGCGTCTTTCAAATCAAACCCTGGGCTTTAATCCTAACCAGATTAAACCCGTGCATAAACATGCACCCACCTTTCATCCGTTACGCCCAAGTCTAAACCCTTTTTAATTTTATTTAGTGAAAACCATCTTTACAAACTCTTTATGGTAAAACAATACCATAGCTTTAATTTCAGACAATTTGTAATGGTTTGGCTAAATCCTCCCAAAAATCAAAATCATGGTCTAAGAATTTGCTAAGCATTTCCAAACAATTTATCTATGGTGACAAGGGATGACATTTCAATATTCAAAAATTGGCCATACAGTAACAATTGGAATAACTAAACATTTAAACAGGATATTAAAATAATTGACTAAAAATATGTATGCAATAATAAATTTAAAAACTGAATTAAATAACTTTAAAATAGTAGGTGCAACATGGTCAAAGTGTAACTTGCCTTCTCTGAAGTCTTGGAATTCTAAATCTTCGGAAGAATCAAATTCCCCGGAATCTTCGTAGTCTAAACGTGAAAATACGACAAATCAATCAAAATTCAAATAAATTCAAAAAGACAAATTATACCAAGTCCAAATAAAATAATTTTATTTTTATTTAGCTAGAACATAATTTTCCAAGATTTTAGCAATTGGAATCATTCAATTTGGAATTATGGTTCAAAAGATATGAATTTTACAAGTTTAATTCCTAAATGTGTAGTTTAAATTATTTCAAATTCAAACAGACAGTTTAAACCTACTCCAAATCAAATATTTTTATTTTTATTTGGCTAGGCATTAATTTTATAGAATTTTATAAATTGGAATCACCTAATTTGGAGTTAAGATTCAAAAGATATGAATTTTATAAATTTAAAGCCTAAATCTGAAATTTTATTCCATTTTCTGAATTATTTTTCTAAAGGAAAACTAATTATTGCGCAATGCTGACATCAGCCCTGAGTTTAATCGGAAATTAAATAAATAAAATTAAAATCTGACAGGTGGGACCCCCGCGTCATAGACACGGTCCATGAGGACTCGATCTACGCGGTTCGCGCCTGAGGAGGTGTGTGGTGGCGTGTGGTGAAGCACCGTGCGCCACATCAGCAAAAATGGGCGATGTGGCGCCCGCGTGGCGTGAGGTGGCGCCGACGCGTGGCGACGGCGACGGCGCGCCAAAGACGGTACCCATGGTCACCGGCCTAAATTGGCAAGCGGCGGCGAGTGGGCATAAGAAAGAGGAGGAGAGGCAGCGATCTCGAGCGCCACCCACACGCCGAGGCGAGGACGAGGCGGCGGCGGCGAGGAAGAGGCGGCGAAGATCGGGTCGGCGGCACGACGGTACTCGGGGTGCTCGGCGCGAGACAGCGCCGACGGGTGCCTTGAGCAGCGATCTCGATGGTCGGCGGCGAGACCAAAACGTCGGCAACGGTGGCGGTAAGCGGCGACGTCTTTGCGGCGGCCGACGGAAGGATCTTCAATTCCGTGGCGGGGAAAGAGGAGGGTGAGTGATGGTGTCGGGGTGAGAGATTGCGCACCGGTGCTCCCATTTATAGGGGCCAGGCGGAGGAGTGGAGATCGTGTGCATGAGCGTGGCGGTGGTGGTTTGGTGGCGTGGGCGAGTCGGTAGCGGAGAAGAGAGGCGAAGTGGGGGCGGCTCGTCGTGCGGTTCACAAGACGCACGCATGTTAAGCGAGGCGGTTAGGGGCGCCGTTGAGCTTACTCGGCTCAATGGCGGCAAACAAAGTGAGACGCGAGGAAGAAGGGGTTGGGGGAGATGACTCCGGGCGGGCCCGCGTGGAAGTGGGGATCGACCACGCGGCGGGTGGGGCCAAGGCGGTGAGAGGAAAGGTGGGGAGCGGGCGAGCCGTGCTGGGCCGTGAAAGGCCGGCGCGGGCGGTGAATAGGAAAAGGCCTGGGTGGTTTCGGCCCAAAACATTTTTAAGGATTTTAATTAGATATCTTAATTTAAATAACCAGATTAATTCATTTGAGCTTTAGAAAATAGCAAAATGATTCTAAAAATTCTAGAAAAATTCACAGAAGTTCCTAGAATTATTATGGACTTAAATAAAATAATTCCAACTTAAAGTTGGTAATAGATTTTGAATTTAAATTTGTTTTGGCTTTAAACAATTTAGAGAAAAGTTTTTAAAATTTAGGAAATTACACAAGTTCAAATAAGTTTTAAACTTTAACCAAATTTGAAATTTTGGGCTGTTACATCTGAGGCGGCTTGAGTTCACCTCAATGGAGAGCGATCATTTCGAGGATTTCATCCATGCTCATGAGAGTGTTTATGTTATTCACCGCCGGAGGTCTCCTCGCCATTACCACGAGAGGTCATAGTGTGTGAGAGTTGGGGAGCATCCTCAGTCCTGCCTCTAGCAGAGCGGATATGATTTGAGAGGATGATGAAGACCTCCTATATATGATCTCCACTTGCACTTGAGGCCTCCTGGCTTGAGGAGTAGTCGAACGACAACACCTTGCGACTTAGAGCAAACCCCTCTAAGAAGGGGAATTCTGGGTTATAACCATCTCCATCTATAGGTGAGCTCTACGAGGGTATGGTCGAATCCACAGAAAAAGTGTGCTCGCCCATATCCTCTGTGGGGGTAACCAAAGAGAGACGTGTAACACCCTAGTCTGACAAGGGCCTGGAATGCTACTAAACTAACATATTAACAGAACTAAAGCAGAAGATAAAAATTCTAAATTTCGGCAGAACCTCCCCTGTATAGATAGCTATACCGGAGGTTCCAATAGTCATATAACAAGTCATAAAGGAAACACTAAGAACATGAGCATCACAGGACTATAGTCAGGATTCAAGCATTTTAATCAAAACGATGATCGAAGATCATCCACAGTACTCAGTCAATCATAACGAGGAAGAAACTATCAACCACAGCCACCTTCAATTATTACAGTTCATTAATTCTCGGACGGGTGGTGGAATCAAACTCTATTATCAAAATTTTTGGAGTATGTTGAAGTGAACAAAAGTGAGTGTCTACTCCTCCCAAAATGGCCATAAATCAACGATCACCTAAAACAAACAAACAACGCAAGAGTGAGTGCGAGACTCAAAAAGTACCGTGATTAAATGAATAATACATATAACAACCATGATCATGTGAACATCATTAAAGTGTATGAAATAAGCACCGAACGAACACTTGAATGAATGGAATGAATGATTTGGACGAAATGAAGGGACTTCACACATGCAAATACGGTATTCTTTGGTGACACACCGTCGGTGTTCACCTAAGCCGCATTTAACAAAATCTGAGGATCCAAGCCCCTTACGAAGAACGTTTTATACGGGTGTCCCAAACTGCCCACATTAGAATGGTGGGTCTTACGTGCCCATACTGGAATTGATGGGTCTTATATAATGATCCACTCCCGTGGATTGAAACATGTATTATGGATGCATGGTATGACATATGAACATTGAAATTACATGCTCTCTATTCATGGAGGTAACACAAATGGATTGAATACGAACTAGTAAATATTAACATGGTACTTAGAAATACAAGACCAACCACAAGCATACAACATGTCATAATCATAGAAACACTAAGGTACTTGCCTCCCGCGCTGCGACATGTTAGTAGGCAAATGCGGTGCTCCCAAACCTGAAGCTTCACCTCCTAACAAATAAATAACTGAAATAAGGATACGATGAACACGACATTACTAAATAACGTTCTACCACGCTTGTTTGTCGATTCAATAGTTAACTAGAAGCTCTAAAATGGTAACCAACACAATCTGCCCTAAACCACCCCTGGGCAGCAGCACAAAAATCAGCATAACTCTTGATCTGGAACTCCGAATGAGGTGAACCCAGTTTCTGTGGATTCTTAACAAATAAATCTACAATACCTTAGTTGACAAGATAATTTAATTCGGCCAATTTAGAACGCTAATAGACATATGAACGTTCAGCACAGAAAAACTGTCTACAGAATAAACAACATCACTAAAACGACCATAACTTTTAATCTATAACTCCGAATTGATCAATCTTTATCAATCCGGAAAGGCTATCAAATTACCTACAATAACCTAGTTGGGAGAAATCCCAGATTCTGCCAATTACAATTTCATAATTTACGAATTATCACAAGAGTTTAATCTCGTCAGGAATCTAGACAGCAGAAACTAAAACGGTGATATCTTTTGACTCAAACGTCGGAATTAGGTCCTCTTGGAGGCCACGGAAAGCTAAGAATAACACCTAACTTTCACTAAGAGATGGGCATCTTGAATTCTGTCACTAAGGGCTCTAAATCAACCACGCAACTGACTGGACAGAACAGGACTACAGCAGAAACCATTCGATCCAAACAAATCTGATCCAAATCGCAAATACCAACAGATCAACAACTAAGAATGACAACCGTTACCCTTAACGATCCCAGGAAGTCGATGAACAAGCTCCCCCCAAGAACCTCCCCTTCCCCTCCCTCCTTTCCATCTCTTGGTCGGCCACCAAGAGCAGCTCCAAATGTGGCTCGGTTGGAGGAAGGAACAAGGGCAGCAGGGAGGCGCCACCAAGGAGGAAGAAACAGGGAGGGGAAAAGGCGTCACCAGGGAGGAAGAAGCAGGGAAGGGCGGCCTGGACAAGCTGAGATGGCATAGGGTTGGAGAAAAACTTAGGGCAAGACATCACCCCCCGCCCACCTTTGGATCACAAGGCTGCATCCTCCACCCTTGGATCTCAATGCTGCTCCCCCCATGGGCCTATTCGGTTCTCTCTTTGGGCTGGTTGGCCAAGGGCCCAAGCCCAGGGTAGGGTAGAACAGGTGAACAAACCCCCTCCTTTACTCTAAATTAACCGAGTGATCAAACTTCTGCCTCACAACCTGTTCAGGGTATTACATTCTACCCCCCTTAGCAGGATTCGACCTCGAATCTAAACGCTGATCTACAAGAAGGGAATCCAGGATTTGAAAATTCAAAAACGAAGAACACTCACCTGAAGTGAACAAGTCCAGAAATTTCTCGTGCATGCGAGACTCCAGTTCCCAAGTGGCCTCTTTCTCAGTCTGATGAGACCAAAGAATCTTGACGTACTTCAAAATCTTGTTCCTCAGAACCCGCTCTGACTCCTCTAGAATTTTCACTAGTCGAGACTCAAAGGTAAGATCTTGCTCCATTATCAAAGGTTCCAACGGAATCACATGTTCTGGATCTCTCAGGTACTTCCTCAGCATGGATACATGAAATACATTATGAACTCCTTGCATAGACTCGGGAAGATCCAAACGATAGGCCAACTTCTCAATTCGTGCCACGATTGGAAATGGCCCAACGTACCTCGGGCTAAGCTTCCCTTTGGTACCAAAGCGCACTACACCCGGTAGGCGATACCCTCAAAAGAACACGATCCCCACTTCAATTCCAAATCTAGCCTTTCCGACATCAAGATAGCTCTTACAGCCGGCTCGAAAGCGACTAATGATTCTTTCTAACCTCTGCCACTCTGGCCACAGTTTGCTAAACCCAATCGGGACCCAAAACTGCCCGCTCCCCAACTGCATCCCAGCACAACAGGGATCTGCACTTCCGCCCATAGAGAACCTCAAACGGTGCTGCTCGAATGCTAGCATGGTAACTGTTGTTATAGGCGAATTCTGCCAAAGCTAGGTGGTCTTCCCAGCCTCCCTTCCAAGACATAACACAACATCTGAGCATATCCTCCAGTGTCTTAATGGTGCGTTCAGATTGACCATCTGTTTGGGGGTGAAAAGCGGTACTTAGACGAAGCTGTGTGCCCAACGCACTTTGCAAACTCTCCCAGAACTTGGAGACGAACTTGGCGTCTCGATCAGAAACAATGGTCTTGGGTACTCCGTGCAACCGCACTATCTCTCGCACATAGAGAGGAGCCAAATCACTTGCTGAGTTGGTTGTGCGAATAGGTATGAAATGTGCAAACTTACTGAACCGGTCCACTATGACCCAAATTGCATCCTTCTCTCGCTGCGTGCGAGGTAAGCCAACTACGAAATCCATGGAGATATCATCCCATGGCTAAACTGGAACCTCCAAAGGTTGCAACAAACCTACTGGTCGCTTATGCTCAGCCTTGACCCGCTGACAAACTCCACAAGATGCTACATACTGAACTATATCGACCTTCATCCGTTTCCACCAAAAACTCTTCTTCAAGTCCCTATACATCTTGGTCTCACCAGGATGTACGGTATATGGAGTACAATGTGCTTCCCTCAGAATCTCACCTTTGACTTGAGCCTCCTGTGGCACACAGAGGCAGCCTTTAAATCTTAACACACCAGAATCATCTACACGGAAGTGGCCTTGTTTGCCCTCATCAATGCGCTTCCTCACTCGCTGGAGCATCTGATCATGCTGCTGTGCTTCCCGCACTCGGTCTGGAATGGCTGACTCAAGAAGCAAACGGGTCTCAGTCTGGGCGGTACCCGCAAAGCAAAAGGAGATATCCATACGCTCAAAATCGGCAATAAGACAACTGAGAGTAGGAGGTGTCGCCTTGCGACTCAGGGCATCTGCTACAACATTCGCCTTGCGGGTGATCTTGAATTGTGAGATCATAGTCTTTTATCAACTCTAACCACCTCCTCTGTCTCAGGTTCAAATCTTTCTGGGTAAAGATATATTTCAGACTCTTATGATCGATGAATATGTCACACGATTCGACGTACAAGTAATGGCGCCAGATCTTCAAAGCAAGAACCATCATGCCACTCTAAATCATGAGTAGGATAATTACGCTCATGTTTCTTCAAGCTGTCTCGATGCATAGGCAATCACCTTGCCATCTGCATGAGCACACAACCGAGTCCAACTCTAGACGATCTGAATAAATAGTGAACCGCTTCGGGCTCGGGAAGAGTAAGAACTGAGCGGTCACCAATCTATCTTTCAAAGTACAAAAGCTGCGCTCACACGATCTCGACCATGAAATTTGACACCTTTCGTGTCAATTGAGACATCGGTCTAGCAATGGTTGAGAAACCCTCCATGAAGCGCCGAGAATAGCCGCCTAAACCCGAAAACTCCTCACTTCCTTGACATTGGTGGCCTCTTCCATTCTACCTTTGTTGAGATCTTGCTGGGATCAACTGAAATGCCCTCCTGATTGATTACATGGCCCAGAAACCCAACTTCAGAAATCCATAATTCACACTTCTTCAGCTTGGCATAAAATTGGTTCTCTCTTAAAGTTTCGAGAACCAATATCAAATGCTGACCATGATCCTTTTCTGTCTTAGAATAGATCAATATATCATCGATGAATACCACAACAAAATCATCAAGGTATTGGTGCAGCATACTGTTCATGGCTTCCATGAAAACTGCAGGAGCATTTGTTAGTCCAAAAGACATAACCTTGTACTCATAATGGCCATACCTCGTAGAGAAAGCCGTCTTCTCGATGTCTTGCTCCCGAACTCGAATTTGATTATAACCTGACTGAAGGTCAATCTTGGAGAATACTTTAGCTCCCTTCAGCTGATCAAAGAGATCCTCAATGTGAGGCAAAAGATATTTATTCTTCACAGTAGCTTGATTAAGAGCCCAATAATCCACGCACATACGCCAACTGCCATCTTTCTTTTTTGTGAATAAAATAGGCGCTCCCCATGGTGAAACACTACGCCGAATCATATCTTTGGACAAAAGATCGTCCAATTGCTTCTTCAACTCCTCTTGGAAGGGTCGTGCCAACCGGTATGGAGACATTGAAATAGGTCGAGTCCCCGGAATAAGATCAATCCGGAACTCCACTTTCCACGTTGGCGGCATCCCAGGAAGCTCCACAGGAAAAACATCAGGAAACTCATTCACCACAGGAATTTCTTCAATGCGCAGTGAGGAATCAGTCTTCTCGCTGAGAGACCCAAGCAATCCAATGGTTGAGGCCCGAAGTCTAGGAAATAGACTAGCCAATAAGAACAAGGAATCAGACGGTGCACTGCCTTGGAACACTAGTTCTTCACCGGATGGAGCTTGCAAAGTCACCGTCTTCCAAAAGCAACATATCTTGGCACGGTAAGTGAATAACCAGTCCATGCCCAGAATTACGTCGAACGGTGACAACTGAATTGCCATAAGGTTAGCAGTGAAGTTCTCATCATCAATAGTGATAGAACAGCCCGGACATGCCATAGAGCTAGAAATAAGACCCCCCGGAGAACTGACTACCACAGACTCGAAATATCTTTGCACCCATAACCCCGCCCTTCCAGCAAACTCCAGAGACACGAACGAATAGGTAGCCCCAGAATCAAAGAGAACTAAAGCCTCATGCGAATCGACTAGCAATGTACCTGTCACCACGTCAGGACGGCCCAAAGTCGCTGGAGTAGGCATGGCGTAAACTCCGGTGGTCTTTGGAGCAAAGATGCACCGACACTCTGAGTAGGGTGAGCAGAGTATGGCAGGTGAAGCGGCGTCGGTGGTGCAGAGCCAGAACGGGTTCAAGAGAACCTGCAGGAGGTGCAGGAGCAAATGCGGCCGAATGAGCCCATCCTGAAGAGAATTGAGGTGCAGGAACAGCAGCTAGGGTCTGAACTGAACCCCTAGGAGCACTGGAAGAAGACGCTGCTGGGACTGGCTCCCATTTGATAAGGCTCGCTGGATTCTGTTTGCATACAGACAACTTGTGGCCTTCCCGGCCACACTGACGACATGACCCTTTGAAAGAACACTTCGATGCCCGGTGCTCTCCACCACACCTGAAGCATTTCATACCTTGACTTGGAGCAGGGCGCATCTGAAGGGTGGATGACGACGAACGTGGCGCCGATGAAGTAGACTGCCTCTACTGAACAGGACGAGCATGCTGATTCCCCTGAAACCTCTTGGGAGCGGGTCGCTGAGAAGACCCACCTCCCCCACCAAAACTCCACTTCTGGCCACCACTAGAACCACCAGTAAGGACAGGGCCACTAGCAGCTTGCCTCTGAGAAGAAAGATCTCTCTCCAGCTCCATTCCCCTGGCTTGCTCGACCACGGAGCTGAAATCACGCAGGCCAGTCGCCCCCCAGAACGTGGCGATACTCCGAAATGAGGCCCCTGCGGAACCTCTTGGCCTTCTCCCGATCATCATTGGCCCTGGCGGTACAAAGCGTGCAGTTGTTGAATCCAAACCTCGTACTCGATTAATGGCATCTTCCCTTGAACAAATGTCATCGAGAATCGCTCCATCCTCTCAACAAAGGAATCCGGATAGAATTTTGTCTGAATCGCTGCCACGAATACCTCCCAAGTGACTAGTCCCTGCTCTGGGGTCCTAGCAGATAGAACCCCCTCCCACGGATATCGGCTTGGCCCTTTGCTTGAAAGGCCACGAACCGCGCCTTACGAGTGAAATCATCTCTAAGGCACCAAATGTCTCTCCATGTACCGCAACCAATCTGCGGCTGAGCAGGATACCGCTCCGTCGAAGGTGTCAGACAGTGACATCCACTCGCGGAGACTCATCCTCGCCTTGCCAGGGGATTTACTTAAAGACGGCGAGTTACGCAGAATCGGTGCAACTGCAGCAGTAGGGTGCTGCTGCATTTGTCGACGGAGTTCTGATTCTCCTCTAAAGATTCGAATGATAGCGGTGACGCGGCTGAGCTTCTACGGTACCGAGTAGTCAAGCAACCCCACAATGGCGGCACAAGAGTCTCCTCGGACGAAGATGAAGACACACCGGTCAAGCATCACGACCACGCCACGGCGAGTGGATGACCACGACCACGGGCGCTCCTCGACCATTGCCTCTACCCCTCGCCATCTAAGAACACCAAAGCATAAAACTGAACGTTTAGCTTAACAGTATTAGAAGCACAGAAACAATTCAACAATTACTCAACGAATAAATCATAACAATAGAAATACGGAAGTCACGAATTACCCATCCCACCTACTGTGCACAGTGTGTCATTTTAATAGATTAATTACCATGGACCTAAAGCCCGCTCGGATACCAACTGTAACACCCCAGTCTGACAAGGGCCTCGAATGCTACTAAACTAACATATTAACACAACTAAAGCAGAAGATAAAAATTCTAAATTTCGGCAGAACCTCCCCTGTATAGGTAGCTATACCGGAGGTTCCAATAGTCATATAACAAGTCATAAATGAAACACTAAGAATATGAGCATCACAGGACTATAGTCAGGATTCAAGCATTTTAATCAAAACGATGATCGAAGATCATCCACAGTACTCAGTCAATCATAACGAGGAAGAAACTATCAACCACAGCCACCTTCAATTATTACAGTTCATTAATTCTCGGACGGGTGGTGGAATCAAACTCTATTATCAAAATTTTTGGAGTATGTTGAAGTGAACAAAAGTGAGTGTCTACTCCCTCCCAAAATGGCCATCGTCAACGATCACCTAAAACAAACAAACAACGCAAGAGTGAGTCTGAGACTCAGCAAGTACCGTGATTAAATGAATAATACATATAACAACCATGATCATGTGAACATCATTAAAGTGTATGAAATAAGCACCGAACAAACACTTGAATGAATGGAATGAATGATTTGGACGAAATGAAGGGACTTCACACATGCAAATACCGGTATTGCTGGTGACACACCCGTCAGTGTTCACCTAAGCCCGCATTTAACAAAATGCGGGGATCCAAGCCCCGTACGAAGAACGTTTCGTACGGGTGTCCCAAACTGCCCACATCGGAATGGTGGGTCTGACGTGCCCATACTGGAATTGATGGGTCTTATATAATGATCCACTCCTGTGGATTGAAACATGTATTATGGATGCATGGTATGACATATGAACATTGAAATTACATGCTCTCTATTCAAGGAGGTAACACAAATGGATTGAATACGAACTAGTAAATATTAACATGGTACTTAGAAATACAATACCAACCACAAGCATACAACATGTCATAATCATAGAAATACTAAGGTACTTGCCTCCCGCGCTGCGACACGTTAGTAGGCAAATGCGGTGCTCCCAAACCTGAAGCTTCACCTCCTAACAAATAAATAACTGAAATAAGGATATGATGAACACGACATTACTAAATAACGTTCTACCACGCTTCTTCGTCGATTCAATAGTTAACTAGAAGCTCTAAAATGGTAACCAACACAATCTGCCCTAAACCACCCCTGGGCAGCAGCACAAAAATCAGCATAACTCTTGATCTGGAACTCCGAATGAGGTAAACCCAGTTTCTGTGGATTCTTAACTAATAAATCTACAATACCTTAGTTGATAAGATAATTTAATTCGGCCAATTTAGAACGCTAACAGACATATGAACGTTCAGCACAGAAAAACTGTCTACAGAATAAACAACATCACTAAAACGACCATAACTTTTAATCTATAACTCCGAATTGATCAATTTTTATCAATCCGGAAAGGTTATCAAATTACCTACAATAACCTAGTTGGGAGAAATCCCAGATTCTGCCAATTACAATTTCATAATTTACGAATTATCACAAGAGTTTAATCTCATCAGGAATCTAGACAGCAGAAACTAAAACGGTGATATCTTTTGACTCGAACGTCGGAATTAGGTGCTCTTGGAGGCCACGGAAAGCTAAGAATAACACCTAACTTTCACTAGGAGATGGGCATCTCGAATTCTGTCACTAAGGGCTCGAAATCAACCACGCAACTGACTGGACAGAACAGGACTACAGCAGAAACCATTCGATCCAAACAAATCTGATCCAAATCGCAAATACCAACAGATCAACAACTAAGAATGACAACCGTTACCCTTAACGATCCCAGGAAGTCGATGAACAAGCTCCCCCAAGAACCTCCCCTTCCCCTCCCTCCTTTCCTTCTCTTGGTCGGCCACCAAGAGCAGCTCCAAATGTGGCTCGGTTGGAGGAAGGAACAAGGGCAGCAGGGAGGCGCCACCAAGGAGGAAGAAACAGGGAAGGGAAAAGGCGTCACCAGGGAGGAAGAAGCAGGGAAGGGCGGCCTGGACAAGCTGCAGCAAGGGGCGGCGGCCAACCAAAAGAATGGAGGCGGCAGCCAAGCAAAGAGATGGCATAGGGTTGGAGAAAAACTTAGGGCAAGACATCACCCCCCCACCTTTGGATCACAAGGCTGCATCCTCCACCCTTGGATCTCAATGCTGCTCCCCCCATGGGCCTATTCGGTTCTCTCTTTGGGCTGGTTGGCCAAGGGCCCAAGCCCAGGGTAGGGTAGAACAGGTGAACAAACCCCCTCCTTTACTCTGAATTAACCGAGTGATCAAACTTCTGCCTCACAACCTGTTCGGGGTATTACAAGACGATCATCAGATGCTGATGGAGTCCAAGAATGATGGCTTCTAGGACTTATCGTGCCAGGTCGAACGACCTCAGGTGGACTCGAACATTTGGAGGGAGAACCCTCGTTATGTTCTGAGACTACCTTGGTGCAGTCCTGATTGTGGTCAAGTGGACCCTTGCCCTCTAAGGAATCTAGTTCCCCATTTGGACAGAATGTTGTGGGAGAAAAGGATCCCTCCTCAACTCTGTCTATTGTATGATCTCCTGGATCTGGTGAGAGATCCCTGAAGGCGGCATTACCATCGGATGAAATAAGACTATGCTCGTAGTCGTAGCAGGCATCCATATAAAGTTCTGCGTAGTCGGCCAAGTCGAATAAATTCTCCTCATTCCACTCTCCTGCCATGGAAGCATTAGAGTTGATAGAATAAAGAGAACTTGTCGACGAGGAATCACCAGAAAGTCCCCACGAACGGTGCCAGCTGTCGGTGATCTAATATCGATCTTACGTATGACTGTTTGTTTCGGGGGAACACCTGGAAATAAAACCACGCAGGGAATGACACAGGAATTTATACTGGTTCAGGCTTTCTCTGGGGACAATAACAACACTACTCCTATATGGCTATATTGAGTGTGCTTATAATCAAGAGGAAGACTAAAGCCTAATGTCTTGTGCTCCAGACTACCTTGCTCCTTGATCGTCCTCTCCTTCTGCCTACTAACTTCATCCTTTATATAGCGCATGGAGAGGTGACAATTCCTCCAAGCCAAGAGACACCCAACATTCTAAATGATGAACCGCTGGTGGAGGTTACTGTCAGAGAAATAACTCCCCCACGTCGCCTAGGTAGTTATTGTCAGAGACAGAGGTATAAAACAAGCAGTTATTCACATAGAAGAACTACGTATGTTAACTGCCCCGTGTGTTAAACGCGGCTCATTAGACTCCCTAATCGAGTGGGCCCACATACCTGTAGGCTTTATTGATGACAAGGTGGTCGTAACCGACTAGGTTGTGGAAAGATTTACGACCACAAGGCGCTCGTAGAAAAAGGCTCACAACGTAAGGCAAGTCGTAGAAATGCTTACGACTAGAAACTAGTCATAGAAAAAGGCTTATGACTAGGGGGTGGTCGTAGTAAGACTTACGATCACTCGGTTAAGCTTCTCTTTTATGAATGGTAAGGGGTATACTTACGAGTAATATGTAGATATTGTTATTTATAATATAAATTACAGATAAATAATTAAATGAGGATTATTAGATCCTCGTCAACCCTCTTGTATTGCAGCATTTTTATTCATGCTCATTGCCATGTCTTGCTCATTAACTAGCTAGAATTGTCATGTCTTCTCATGTGTAGCTTAGTCTTTGCTAAATGAGCTTTAATCCTAAGATAACTTCAACTAAAAACTGCAATTTGTGGATCTTTTGATTAGTTGCACCTTTAGTGATCCTTTGCTGACACTTGCCATGTCAAAATTATTTTGTTAGCTCTTGAATCTAAGATTGAACTATAGTTGAGCATCTAGTTTTTTTTATGAATCTTAAAACTGCTTTTAATCTCATGCAAAATAAAAAATCAAGTAAAACAAGCTTTGTGATCCTCATATGCTTAAAATTGTGCCAAACTACTCTCACGAGACTGCTTGTCATGTGATATGAACTTGGAGAAAGTTTGATGATCCAGATGATCTCATAGGGACTTCTTGTCATTCTTTGACATAAACCTCAAGATTTGTCGCCTTAGTAGAAGCTTAGAGAGTAGTTGTGGATGGCTCCTAGTCTAGGATCTACTCTACAAAGATAGACTTTTTATACAACTTCAACATGTGCTATCCAATTGCAAAATGATTAAATGTTGTAGAAGTATAGGTGCTTGAGGTATTTTGGGCAAAATGATTCACTTTGGAACTTATAGCCTCTAGAATGATCAATTATAGCTTCTTGATCTCACATTGATATTTTGACATGGCTAGGATCATTCTAGGACCCCTTTAGATGAACTAACTAATTGTGAAGCTTTGCATAACTTGTAATCACATTTATTGCTTCATCTTGTGCTATCTTGCTTAGATTGGCTATATATGTCTTGATGTGACTTTGATAGCTTATTCATGCTTGATATGCCTTGTGCATTTTAGAAATGCTAGCTTGTTCATGATTGGGTAATATCCAAAAATTCTTGCTCTAAAAAAATTAAAAATCCAAAAATGAAGCCACTCCATTGGATTTCATGCATGCTCCTTCTTATGCTTCTTCCATGCATCTTAATATGTTATCCTTGGATGAGAGGAAGACGTGTTTCCTTAATGACCCTATTATCAAAGAGGAGAAGAAATGACAAAAATGATGAAAGGAGGAGTTATTGTCAAAGGGGTGATTTGAGTGTGGGGGGCATCTCATATTCATTCTTGTGATCTTAATATTTAATTCTTGGTTTGAATTGAATTTCTTGAAACCTCACAATGATCAAAGGTCAAAATAAACAAATGTTCTTTTATATAGACCTTAAGTGACTTTTTGTGTTCTATCTGGATTTGAAGCTTTCATGAACTCTATTGCCTTATCTATTGTGTTTCTGCATTCCACAAGTCATCTTAGTCATTTTTATAGCTTTTTCTTGCTTGTGGATCAAGATGTGTCTTTGTGCGAAAACGAGTTGTAGTTTTTCAAAACAATCTCCAATTTGCATTTTTGAGAGGTTGCCAATGTATTCATCAAGGGGGAGATTGTGGAGATCATGTGGATACGATCCTAATCTTAGGGTGTTGAACAATTGGCAATAGTATCGAGGTGTTTGGAGAAATCCTCATTTTTGGCAAAATCCTACTGCTTGTCATGCATAGGCGGTCTGACCGGCCATGGGTGGCGGTCAGACTGGCTGTGAGTAGACTATAGTGTCGGCGGTGTGACTAGCCTGATGAGCGGTGTGACCGGTCAATGGGTGGCGGTCAGACCAGCCAGGCAGTGTTCATGTGTCAAGACGACGGTGAACTTTATGGGTTAGGTCATATTCATGAGTTCCATTGCATAGATGTTGTATGATGCATGTTTTGGCTAACATGGGTCAAGTTGTGAAGAACTTGTGCCGAAAATGGTTCCTTGGTCTATTGTTGTACAGGTAACATGGAGTCAATTATGGTCAATAGTGAGGAGGACTAAACTTGGTTAGGAGAACCAAGGTCCAGAACAGTCGTGGATGCTAGGTGAGATGGTTGGACTCAAGCAAGGCACAAGATGGACAAGAACCATAGAAGGCAAAGTTTGAGCAAAGGCCTTTGTGAAGGTATGTATGCTCATGCCTCGTCAATTATGTGAATTGATGATTAGGCGTATCGTACGATGCTACGTAACAGTTTGCTTGTTTGTGATGGTTGTAGGACACCGGAGTAAGGTCATGGTGAGATGGACTAGATCGGAACTAGGTTAGGAGAACCGAGATCTAGAACGATCGAGATCGTGTTGGAAGATGACTGAGGCTAGCGGGGTGGTTACAAGCCGAGAAGACAAGGAACCAGAGCGGGAGCTACCAATAATGAACATGACGGGCAGCAGCAAGGTGGACTAGGACTAGGCTTAGGGAGGAGTTGAGGTCCGGACTAGGCTCAATGAGGAGCTGAGGTCCTGAACGGTCAAGGAAGTCGGGTGGAGTCATGGTGAGATATGTGGTGCACCAAGTGACTTAGTCACAGTTGCAAGCGAGGATGGTTTGGTGGGATCTGGACGCGTGAGAGGCTTGGCGGGAAGTCATTAGGAGCCACATGGATGATGACGGACCATGGGAGATGCTTCGAGGCGAAGGAATCGCCAAAAGTCGGTAGAGGGGTATTTTGGGAAATTGCCTTATACCAGAAAAGTGGTAAGTGGTCATGTGTGAAACCACCTTCTTGGCCTTGGAGAAAACGTGACGCAAGACAGCGCAAGGAGAGGCGGTTTAGGTCAAGAGAAGATAAAGACAACGCTTTGATAAGCATGCGTGAGTGAAACCCGTTTGCGTGTGGGCTTAACGGGTACCCGTTTGGGATGTCTCTCTAGAGCTAGTCTCCACTATAAAATAGGAGGGTTCTGGTTGTGCACCCCCAACCCTTGTAGACTAGAAACCCTAATTTGTAATTTAGGGATAGGAGAGGTAAGTAGAGAGGCTAGGATTCATGAGAGATGGATTGATTGAGTGCTCAAGTGTTGAGATTTTGTCCTTCATGGTGGACTGGCTGTAAACATACAATTTCTCTAATCAATCATTGCAAGATTTGTCTCAAGATGAGTTCTATCTTATTCTTGCTCTCTCTTTGATGTCTTTGGGACTTTTTGTGTTTCTTATGTTTTTATTTGGAATCTTATTGTGATCTTGCTTGCTAGGACGTGTGGGATATAATCTAAGGTCATCTTGATCATCATCCACATACAAGAAAGTTTTGGATAAAAGTTTGATTTTGTCCGGTTTTGATGAAAGAAACAGTGATTTTAGGGGGTTTGCTCTTGAGGGTTTTTGGCTTGATTCTTCATGTGATTGAGGGTGCTAGGACGTATGGGAGACTATTTTTAGCCATCTTGGATAGATTCCTCCCACGAAATCCTCTCAATCACCGTTTTCGTATTTAGCCCGGTTTTAGAGCAATCTTCACTCAAACGGAAAAAGGTCGGAACTTTGGCAATGATCTTTACGATCTTTGATTGGAATAGGTTTCTGACATCCTAGAGAAGGTATGTTTCCAGTTTCATGAAGTTTGGAGTTGTGGATCAAAAGTTGGATCAATTTGCGATTTCGAAATCCTGCTGAAATTCAGTTTCAGATCGATTTTATTGTTTACGTGGTCGACCAACATCAATTTCGATCCGACTACATTATTGCACGGCCCGATCGATCGATGGAGAGTTCGGTGCGTTTTGATCTTTTTGTTGCTTAATTCTTATTTGAATGATTATCTCTGATTTTTATAGCTCCACATAGCTATTGAAGTTAAAAGAACCTTAAACGTCTTAGGGCAAAACATTTTAAAAAGATTGTTTTTATGTGATACCTATTCAACCCTTTTCTAGCCGCCTCTTTAGTCCAACAAAATGAGATTATATGCTTTGGACCTGGGACCTACGACCTACAAGCATCAGCATGACTCAATCTGACAGCGGAGAATTGGGAGTCACTGATCTGTTGATTATTCTCTTAACCCCCTACAGTTTCGTGCACATAACCCCATCTAACCTTCAAATGGCCACATCTGGGAATGCCTTGTGTCAATTGGTGTGTTACATTTTCTCCCTACTATAACTGCGGAGGTGGTACACATGTCTGTCACACACACACACAACCTTCAAATGGCCACATATGGGAATGCCTTGTGTCAATTGGTGTCTTACATTTTCTCCCTACTATAACTGTGGAGGTGGTACACATGTCTGTCACACACACACACACAAACGAGTAGAGAGAGAGATGGGGAGGAAGCCGTGCTGCTCCAAGGAGGGGCTGAACAGAGGAGCATGGACGGCAATGGAGGACGAGATCCTGGTGTCCTACATCAACAAGCATGGAGAGGGCAAGTGGGGAAGCCTCCCTAAGAGAGCCGGTCCGTGATCCTGACACCACCTCTCTCTTGCTCTCCCTGCATTACATCAATTCGTTCGTCACAGACGCGATTTTGGTGTCCGATCCTTGTATTGTATTTTGCCCTTCTGTTTGTTATGTCTCCGTGTGCATTGCTCACTCCCTCGAATCAGCTTATCATGCGATTATAAAGAAAAAAGAATAACCTTATCATGCATAAAAAAAAAAGACAACATATGGACAGAATTTCAGTGCACATGATGTAGTTAGATTTGCTATCAGCCACTGTAACTGAAACAGAGGGCAAGTATGTTCTGAAGGTGATTACAGGTGGAGTGATGCATGGAAACAGGAAATGCAGTGAGATATCACTCGTTTACCGACTGCCACAACGAGATCGCATTGATGGCGTCGGGATGTTGCAGGGCTGAAGCGCTGCGGGAAGAGCTGCCGGCTGCGATGGCTGAACTACCTTCGGCCGGGGATCAAGAGAGGCAACATCTCGGACGACGAAGAGGAGCTCATCATCAGGCTCCACAGGATCCTCGGCAACAGGTGCCCATCCTAACCATTCCTTACACACATCCACCAGCTGCTTTGTGAAAGAATTACTGTCAGAGTAATCCAAGGCATGGTGTCCCTTCAATCTTCATTTTTTTCACATTTATGGATTAAAATTATACAGTTAGACCCTCGAAAAAAAATTATAGAGATTGACAGCCAGTTGCAAGTTAAATCAATTTCACTGCAACTTATACTACGATCTTCAGTTGTGCACGAGTTGCAGCGATAGTTGTTTGACGATGAAAATTATGATAGGATTTTTTTTGTGGGGGGGGGGGTTCATATTCATCCTCATCCCTCTTACTAAAGAAAAAATAAAGGCCATGCCAAGCTTTCTGTTGGAAACTTTTTTCCTTTCCCCGAACCTGATACATATCTGATCAGACAAAGTAGGGCAACGCATGGATGAATATGACGGCAAATAGCCCAGTTACCATGACCACTTGCGCCACTTCTATCCAAATCAGTCAGCACTCAACACCCGTTTCCAAATCGGCCGTGTTGTCAGTGTAGTCTCTACTCTGTAGAGGTAAAAGAGTCATTAGGTCAGCAAAGTTGATGATGATAGCTAGAAGCACATCTCTGCCTAAAGCAGCAACAGACTCACTCTCTCTCTCTCTCTCTCTCAGAGCAGCACATGCATGCACAACCACTTCTTAATTCCCATTCCTTTGATCTGCAACATCCAAAGCTCCCATTGACCAGAAACGCCACCCCCAGATGTGGCATTGTTCTTTCAGATATGGACAAGTGCAGCTAACCTTGTGCAGTGCAACTAAATAAGACCAACTAAAATTTGTTGCTACTACTAATTAATTTCACAGGTTCATCCAGCCATTGTGTGATGTGATGACTGAGTAATTGTTCTCCCCGTTGTCGCCGCAGATGGTCGCTGATCGCCGGGCGGCTGCCGGGGCGAACAGACAATGAGATCAAGAACTACTGGAACACGACCCTGGGCAAGAGGGTGCAAGGGAACACCAACAACAGCTGCTCGAACTTCCAGGCCATTGCACCGTCCAAGTGTGGGCCGAAGCTGCAGGACAGCAGCGACGCCGGCGGCCCGGAGGCTGCGCACCGGCGGTCGCCCGCGCCGGACACGAGCCCGATCCGGACCAAGGCGCGGCGGTGCACCAGGGTTCTGATCGCTGCACCTACGACAACGAGCCACGGCCGTCCACCGGAGAACGTGGTTGGTCACGACGATCATGCAGAAGAGATGGCGGCGGCGGGGCAGCAAGATTTTGCTGGAGACTACCTGTCGATCGGATCTATCGACCTTGATTTCGACGGAATCGAGCTGAGCTTCTTGAGCCCGTGGCGCGGCGACGCTGCTGCGCTCACCGACGGCTCCGTGGTGGGGGCGGATGGCGATCACCAGTTTGGCGTTGGTGAAGCTGAAGCTGATCTGGAGGAGCTGCTGGGGCTGGGAGCCGGAGGAGATGACGATGATGGTGATCAGGGAGTGCCTTCGCTGGGGGACTTGGATCAGCTGCCATGGCTTTGATTCGTTCTGAACCGCCTGAGGAATCAATCGATCAAAGCGAGTGCATGCGTGCGTGATCATGAATCCTTACTATTTAATTGGTCCTGTGTGCTTGCATGGTCGCCTCCATCTGATCGATGATTCGACTAGTGTCCTGGCTCAGCTCAGTTCCTGTAAAGATTACAATGCTACCGTGCATACGTCGGACGGCGTCACTACCCGATCCACTTAATTTACTGGTCTTCATCCATTCTGCATCATCACACCAAAAGCAAAGCAAAAGGCAACCCTCTCTCTCAGCAAAGCAAAAAAAACAATTCTCTCCCAGCAAACCAAAAAGCAATTATCTCTCTCTGCTAGGTCTCTTCAGTAATAAATTCCTTCACCTACTTCATTCTCTCTCATCTCTCATTTTCTTCCTAGGTCGCACTTTCTCTCCTCTCCTCTCATAGAGGTCTCTCCTCTTCTATCTTTTTTTTTTGCTCCTTTTTCCCCTGTCGCGGCAGCAATAGGGTTCGGCTCTCTGTTCACTCACTACTATAAAAAGGTCTTCACAGATGATTCAAAAACGTCATCACAGACGGTTTCGTGAGTTGTCTGAGTTTATGGGTCAGTAATAACATAAAGTTATCACAGACGGTTATTAACTCAGAACCGTCTGTGATAGCTAGCTATCACAGATGGTTCGTGTTTAGTACCGTCTATGATATATATTCTCTATAAAGTCTCCAAGCAGTGACTGCTTGTGCTTTTAAAACTGGCTTCATATATATATTATATATATTGTTCGTAGTCCCCAGCCACTTTTAAGGGGGTCGTGAGGAGGATGAGACAGCTGCCACGGGTAACCTCTCATCGACTGGAAGTGGCTTCATGTATTAACAACCAACCATTCCTTGATGTCAAGTCCAATTCCCTATCGATGACATCCAGGTAATTGTATGTCCACGCGCTCTCCTGGCAGCCATACTTCTTGAACTTGCAGGCTCGATGAGAGGTTACCCGTGGCAGTTGTCTCATCCTCCTCAGGACCCCCAAAAAGTGGCTGGGGACTACGAACAATATATATATATGAAACCGGTTTTAAAGGCACAAGCAGCCACTGCTGAGACTTTATAGAGAAGAGATCAGGAATAGAATGCTAGGACGTACCTGGGACGCAAGGGAGGAGAACTTGACCAGCATGAACACGGTTACACAAACAAATGTGAAATGAATGTCTAGAGACAGGTGAAGAGGTGTTGTAGTAGTTTTTGACTCATTTGGTCTTGTTTTTGAAAAAAAATATACACAAATTAATAAATAATTTGTATGTTAATTGCAGCTTTACAAATTAGCCTAACCTTTACAAATCTGAAAAGTTAATTGCAGCCAAGCCCAATTCGAACCACATCGATCCCATGTAAGCCAACCAAGCACAAAGAATCGGCATCAATAACCGTCAGTATCCATTAGAGAGCATTAACCAAACCCACCATTTTGCCCCCATTCATTTTTATCAATCTGAACCCACAGCATGAACTAAGCAAGATGCACAGAATGCACATATACCAATAGCCCTTAGTTTACATCACAGAGCAAGGGGACTATTGATATGAACTAATTATCAATTCAATTTCGGTATAAGACTATTAACATCACTGAGCAATTCAACAACAAGACAACAAGACCAAGGGTGTCCAAACCAGTAGTAGCCCTCCACATCCATTGAAGAGTACTAGCCATTTTCATCACAGAGCAGGGTAGAGACAGAGAGGGGGTAAGGGAGGATGATACTTCAGTACAGTGCAAACACGGCGGTGACCCCACCACCAGTACAACCCTCATCCATATCCTTCACCTTGCATAAATCACACAAACATCATGGCACAACTTAAGGCTCAACCATAAAAATCAAACTCAACAAAAGACATTAAGCTAACAGAGAGGAGAATAGAGGGAGGATGGGGAAAGCAAAGCCAGGGGGCTAGGGCCCGAGCGCAGAAGGTCGAGCAGACGCGGGCCGTGCTAGAGAACCAAGCCAGGGACGCGGGCAGGATGTAGGTACAGGTGGTGACGCAAGCGACACGCGGGGGCCAAGCCCAGTGGCTTAGGTGGCGGTGTCACCGTAGTTGTGGCACGACCCTGACACTGCACAAGACACTCATATCGTACGAGTGTCTTGTGCAGTGCAGAGTGGTGTCATAACCGGCGGCGACGGGAAGAAGGGCAACGTCGGCGGCGGCGTCGAGGTCAGGGGCACTCGGGTGGGGAGGGGAACGGACGAGAGTAAGTGCGCTGGGGAGTGACGAATTAGGGCGGGCGCAAACCCTAGTGGGCTCCTACTATAATAAAGAAATATCACAGACGGTTATATTATAGAACCGTCTGTGATAACTATCATAGACGGTTCGATAATAGAACTGTCCATGATATGGTTATTCTCATGTTCTATGTTTTGAGCATATTATCATCTATACACTTGCATGACATGAAGAAATTACATGTTTATATGTCAATTTTGTCATTTAAATACTACTGAAAATTTGCTTTAACTGTGATACATATATCATAGATCGGATATAATCACCTCCAAGCTCGATTCTTTTTTCGTTTTGGAATTTTCATATGGCCAAACAGCGTGGCCTGTCGCTTCTTACAAAGATTAAAAAAAGTAGAAACCTAAATAAACAAAGTTTTTCTAGTGGCGGAGGTAGGCTGATATCTCTGTCTTCAAAACTTTGTAGGCGGTAGCGTCAACATCGGACGGTTCTTGATCATCAGCGAATGAAGCCCGAAATGCATCGACCCACTGATGCGCTTATTCAAGTGTCTCCCAAAGACCCTCGGATTGTTGAATCAAGAAGAATTGAGCACATAGGCTCTCTTCCCTTGCTTGAGGGGTCTCGGCGTGGTCAACTCGGTCGTCCGTCACCTCGATTAAGTAGTCCAAGTGATGGCAAACCTCCTGGAGACATGCAACATCGTTGTGGAGGACCACGTCGATGACGCGGTAAACTCACCGGAAGTGGGAGATCACCCGGAAGATGCGGCAGAGGAGGATATCAAGACGGCGGAAGGTGGCCGTCACCTGCTCCGGCAAATCCTTAGGCAGAGGAGTGAAGACACTATTGAAATTACAGTGTTCTTCTGTAGCAACCGCCAACGTACGGATGGAGAGGCACTCGTACAGTATGGTCAAATAGGTAATCAATGTCGACGATAAGAAAACAGGCCGAGAGGGAGCCATATTATATTTCTACTTTAGAAGTATAGATCTAGTTATATGTGGGGATGATCATCTCTTCGATGGCGGGTGATCCCTTTTTATAAAACATGGAATAAATTCGGCATGCGAGACGAAGAGACGCATTGAGGAGCCGAAGCGGCATTGATGCAACAAATAAACGCATCGACGGCGAAAAATCTCATCGGGCGACGAAGAAACGCACCGAGCTGAAGCGATATTATCACAAATGGTTATAATTAAAAACCGTCTGTGAAGTACAATTATCACAGACGGTTCATGTTCAGAACCGTCTGTGATACTTCACAGACAGTTGTTAATATGAACCGTCTGTGATATTACCACTTTACATACGGTTTTTAGCGCAGCCAGTAACACAGATGGTTTTCAATATGAACCATCTGTGATTGCATGTAATACTAATGGTTTTGGTCAACCGTCTGTGATGAGGCGTCCAATATTAGTCTTGTTGTAATAGTTACTCCGGCAGCTAGGATCCGACGAAGGCGGCTTTGTTCTTCTTGCTCTTCTTCGTGGTGTTGTTCTTCTTGGAAGAAGGGATCTGTTTGTTCTCGGGATGATTCGACATGCCTGCGTTCCACGCCTATGGATATGAGCATCGCCACCCCTTCTACGAGATGTTGTAGTAGCAGATTCTTGATGTGGGTTTTTTTTTTCTCATTGCTTGTTGCTCCTCAAAAAAAATGTTGCTACCGTTGAAAAAAAATGTTACGACCTGTTTTTTTGATATGTTGCGACCCGTTTTAAAAAACGTTGCGGCCGTCGGAAAAAAAATATTGCATCCTGTTTTTTGATATGTTGCGACCCGTTGAAAAAAATGTTACGTCCTGTTTTTTGATATATTGTGACCCGTTGAAAAAAATGTTACGACTCGTTGAAAAAATATTGCATCCTGTTTTTTAATATGTTACGACATGTTGAAAAAAAATGTTGCGACTCAAATTCTCTCCTAGACTCAAATTCTCTCATAATAATTTTGTTTTTTTATGCTGTCTGTGCTGCGCGAAATGTTCAAGAGAAGATTCGCTCGCACGAGATGAACGACTGAAGGACATCTTCCAAAATATGATGTTGGAGCTTGGCGTACGGCCGTCCGAACACTAGTCACGCCCTTACAAATTATATGGAGCAAGCTGTAAATAAATTCCGAAACTAAAGGCAGTGACCTGAGTGGAACTTCATGTGCAGAACCGAAAAATAGAGAAATCTACAATAAAAAGGGGGAGAAAAAAAAAGAAGGAATGGATTTCCAAAAGAAAAAAAGCAGCGCCCACCGTGGGGCTCGAACCCACGACCACAAGGTTAAGAGCCTTGCGCTCTACCAACTGAGCTAGACGGGCTGTTTGAAAACTCCATATGTTAAAATATATACAATATTTTTAGCCACTTTAGCCATATGATTTGCTGCTGCAATATCTGAACTCGAATAGAATACTGTCCCAGATTTGTATCCACGAACATGTTACCACGGAGCAACCCCCCTATATCAGAGCCAAAACAGAAGTATTAGTACCTTTTTCTTTTACCAAGTCTTTAGGAGACACATTGGGCAGCGGGCTCAGGACATGGATCACAAACGCCCTGTTTTCTTGATCTGATGAGACGATATTCACTGGCCCCAAATCCGGTTACAAGTACAAATACTACCACCTATGCATCCACCAATAAGGAGGTACCTGCCCAGCATATAACCTGGGTTCCATTGGGACCAAAAAAGGAAAAAAGACAGCCCAAGAAGAGTATAGAACTATAGATGGCTCAACCACTGCCACTTAAACCACCACCGGAGGACCCAGCGCTTGCTCGGTTGGCTCGCATCGTAGGTGTCTATGCAGCCGGCTTGAGATCGATCCCAGATTGCCTCATCTTTTGGGTGTTTATTCGTTTAAAAATAGTGCACGCAGTGGATGCGTTCAGTGGTCAAATCACGTGCCCACGTTCCGTAGAGTTCAGCCCCTGCACTAGAGTAGGCGTATGTTAAAAACACATCCACGTATGTGTAGACGTACGTGTAGTGTGTGTGCGTGAGTACGTCCGTTCATGTTCACGTACTCTCAAAAAAAGAAAACTTAAACCACCACCGTCTCAAAAGCGAAAAGGGTGCCCTAAAAACCTCCAAGAGCACAGAGCAAAAGGAAGCAGACGAATAACAACGTCACAACTGCCATCCATCTAGCCTGATTTGCTGATCTGCTCTGCTAGCTCCATCAAACAGACAACATATGTCATCATCATCCCAATCACATTTCTCTTGAAGAATAGTATACTTATAGAGATCATAATAATTGTCCTCTTGAGTTTTGGCCCCATCATCATGCTATAAGAAAAATGCAAACTGACGATGTCTGAACTCGAAGAAGAATCGGTGCGTTGCTTAACTTGCTGAATTAGCGGGCTCTGATCCATTTTCCGTGCCATCGTCTAGCTAGTTGTAAACTAGTGTGGCAATTGATTCCACATGTACAGTTCTTACGCGAAGAGTATGAACTTGGTATAGACCGGTTTCTTTAGAAACTGTACAGTTTTCTTTTGAATCAGGTGTCATTTTTTCTTTACCTTCTACACCTTATATCTCACCCTCTAATTCATCCTGCATTTGTGCCAAACTCATCAGCTATCTTCTAGTTTTACAATCCAATGATGGCCATAATTAGATTCTGATAAATTAACAAATTGGGAGCTAAAATCTCAGTCAGTTCGACAGTTCCCTTTCAATGATCGATCATCATTTGGTGAATGGTGACAGCCTGGTGAAACCGGTTCCAATCATCAGAAAGCGCAAACCTGAAGATCGGAGTATAAGTACTGGGCTGCTGCTGCTGCTACAGAGAAGAAAAAAAACTATAGCTGGTTAATTATATAATTGGAATTTCTTTGTTTATGACTGCTCATCAAAGAAAGGCAATCCCATCAGTACCTCCTTGAGATGACCTTGTCATCCACTCCATTTCTGAATAATGATTTCCACAAAAGTGGTTAGTGTAATGATAGAGTATAATTTGAGAAGATTGTGTTTATGGAGTTGCCCTTTTCTTAGGAAGCTTAAAGTCGGCTTGCAAGAGATGATTAAATTGGCCTCTTTGGAGTATTTATTTGCCTCTAAATGAAAACCTATCATTCGAGGAACTTTTTTTGTCAAAAGTATTGAATCTCCTTCAGCAAATCATGCATGCTATGGTGTTACTGTGTTAGTATGTCGTGTCCACCCTCAGATCAGGCGTTGCTTTCCTATGGGTGTTTAAATTTTCCCTGGTCTGAAAAACAGGAATTTCGCAGGAAAGATAGCTACATCAGCTTAATTTACTTTGCCACTACTATACATCTAGACTTACTAGTAACTAGCTGTAGTTAGCCGAATAGTGAGAATCACCCTCGGTTCCGGATTGCACTTGGTTGAACCAGGTGCTAGACTTGTCACTGCAATGCTTACAACACGATTGTATTCCTCCTAATCAATAAAGTTTGAGGCTTTTGGTCTAAAAAAACAAAGATGTATAGGGAGAAGAAAAGGAGGAACCGGCTAGCCGCAATGTCTGATGATACCTAGTTGGGATCCGGATCCTCTCCAGTACTACAGATGTCAACCATGCGAGCAGTATTTTCGTGAGAGAGTAAACAGCTCTCTATCACAGCACAGCAGCAACAGTGAAAAGTATTGTACCGATTCTACTATAGCAAAAAACACTTTTGGTGAGATGCTGTAGCACTTGATCTTGGTCTTTGATTTTTAATCGAACTGTAGAGATCGCTCCTAACATCCATGTACTGTTGATACTCTGCATTCACGGAGTCAATGCAAAGGTTTCCAATCTGGATCCTTGATCATCTTGTAGTGATGTGGCTAGAGCATGGAAAAATTTCTCGGCCGATTTTCGCCGGTTACCGTCGGTAACCGGCGTTATCGGTGGAGGCCGGTAAATTTCAAACCATCTTCCGAAATTCGGTTTTGATGAATTTTGTCAAAAAATAATCGAGTTTGCTTGAATTTTGTTCGAATTTGATTTTTTTTTATTTAAAATCCGAAAATTTCGAATTGAAAATCCGAAATTGGCCAAAAAAAATTCCAAAAAAACCGGTTACCGTCGGTAACCGGGCCTATCGGTCCCCTCCGAAAAAACTTTTCAGCCGGTAGCAAAAACACTAGGCTAGAGACATGTGAGTTGTGAAAAGGGCGTAGAGCAAGAGGCTTAAAAACATTTCAATCTAAGGCTTCCGTCTCGAAGATTCATCAAGTAGGCAAAGATTGAGCAAATATTTGACGGTATGAGATTTTCGAGGTTAGTTTATGTATCTTTCTAAGGTTGGTCCGTGCATTGCGGGATGGCCTGATTGGAGCTTTTTAATAGGCTAGCTATATTTATTTTGCGCAGGCTCCACGTAACTTCGGAAGCTTCAGTTTTCTTTTTTCTCCTCAGCTATCTATATTTCAAATAGCCGTTAAACAGCTTGAAACCCACGAATATCCATATGAATTCATTTTCCTGAAAACATAACAATTTCTCTAGAAATTCGTACGCTCCAAACGGGGCTAAGAGGTAAATTGGAGATATGCCACCAGTCACCACCGCATCACTTACACCGCCACAAGTCAAGAAGGAAGAACAGGCGCAAGGGTGATCTGCCAATCATTTTTGGACGTTTCGTAAAGAATCAACATTTTGCAAGGACCTACATGATATCTACGGGGCAATATTTCAAATTTTCTGTAGGATGCGGACGCATCTGCTGATTGATTGCCGTTTGTAATCGAGTCTAATCCGAACCTTCAAGAAATCGAAATCTTCCTTAAATAGAGAGAGAGAGAGAAATCCAAATCATATGTAGCTGTCGCCATCGAGGTGCAACCTGGAAGCCAAATGCTTGTACGTCACCCGCGTACATGAAAACAAATATAGCTTTCTTTATTAATTATATATTGTTCATTCACACGTCCCCGCCCCAGCGATACATACCTCTTTCTTTTTAATTTTTTTTTATCGACATATATATACCTCATTGAACTAAGAAAACCGACACCTTGAATTAAACCGTATATATCTCAACGGTTTTGGTATTCTTTTTCCCAGTATAGAATCCTTAGTTAAAGAAAATAGAGGACGCCATTAGAAAAATATAGTCTTCGTATAAGGTAACAGTGATGTATCTACACTACTACAGAAAAGGTCTCTACAGACGGTTCAAAAACGTTATCACAGACGATTTCGTGAGCCGTCTGAGTTTATAGGTCAGTAATGACATGAGATAAATTGTTTGTATTACTAGCTGCGCTAAAAACCGTCTGTGAAGAGGTAATATCACAGACGGTTCTAAACACGAACCGTCTACGATAATTGTACTTCACAGACGGTTTTTAATTATAACCGTCTGTGACAATATCGCTTCCGGCTTGCACTACTACGAAAAAGGCTTTCCTGAGACGGTTCCGCGTCATCACGAGCGGTTTCGTGAGCCGTCCCGAGTTTATGGGTCGATGATGACATGAGGTCATCACTGAGCGGTTTTGAACCGTCGTGATGTATACTTTCACTGAGCGGTTTGTGGTTCAAACCGTCTGCGATAAGCATATATCACGAGCGGTTTCATCCACAAACCGTGCGTGATATCATATCACTGAGCGGTTTCAGCCACAAACCGTCGTGATAATCACATATCACGAGCGGTTTTAGCCACAAACCGTGCGTGATAAGTGCATATCACGCGAGCGGTTTGTGGTGAAACCGTCTGTGATGATTTCTCTATAAAGGCCCAGCGGTGGTGCTTGTACCATTAAATCCGGCATCATATATATATATTACATATATATTGTTTCGTGAATCTCTCGGCCACTTTGGGGATCGTCCACCTTGACATGAGAAGGATGAGGCGGTAGCCACGGGCAACCTCATTGAGCCCTTGCAAATATAAAGTATGGATGCAAAGAAGCGGTCGGACATCCAATTACAGATTGGGCGTCGCTATGTTGAAAGAAATATCGTTGATCTGTGGTACTCCGTGGGAAGTAGCATCATATATTAGCAACTAACCATTCTTGAGCATGTAATAGTCTTTAAACCCAACAAGAACACCAAGCAACCATTCTCATATTTCAAAGAATTCTCAACTTGTTGCTTGGTGTTCTTGTTGTTACAATCATGTCACAATTGCTATATATATATATATATATATATATATATATATATATATATATATATATATATATATATATATATATATATATATATATATATATATATATGATGCCGGTTTTAATGGCGACCAACGCTGGAGACTATAGAGAAGAGATATGAATGGAATGGTAGGGCGTGCACAGTGCATGAGAGGTAGGAGAACTTGACCGGCATGAACAAGGGACTATTAACATGAACTAATTATCAATTCAATTTCAGCATAAGACTATTGACACCATTACATCACGAGCAAGGGGACTATTAATATGAACTAATTATCAATTCAATTTCAGCATAAGACTATTGACATCATTACATCACACGATGAAGAGGACTATTAATATGAACTAATTATCAATTCAATTTCAGCATAGGACTATTTACATCATTACATCACGAGCAAGGGACTATTAATATGAACTAATTATCAATTCAATTTCAGCATAGGACTATTTACATCATTACATCACGAGCAAGGGACTATTAATATGAACTAATTATCAATTCAATTTCAGCATAAGACTATTAACATCATTTAGCGGTTCATCGACAAGAGAACAAGACCAAGGGTGTCCAAACCCACCACACCGATAGTAGCCCTCGGCATCCATCGCAGAGCACTAGCTAGCCATTTTCATCACAAAGCAAGGAGGGTAGAGCAGAGAGGGACCTTAGTACAAGTTGCAACCACGAGTGGCGACCCACCACCAAACACAACCCTCATCCATTTCCTTTACCTTGCATAAATCACACAAACATCAAGGACACAACTTAAGGCTCATGCATAAAAATCAAACTCAACAAAAGACATTAAGCTAACAGATCTAGAGGAGAATAGAGGGAGGATGGGGAAAGCAAAGCCCGGCCAGGGCCCTAGCGGGGCGCAAAGGGGTCGGGCGGCGGCGGCGGCAGTCGGTCGGCGGCGTCGAGGTGGGGAGGAGCGGAGTTAGGCGGCGCAAACCCTAGCGGCCGGAGCTGGGGAGTGACGAGAGTTTGGGCGTCACCGTGGTTGTGGCTGTGATGGCCGCAAAAGACACTCTTATCGTCTGAGTGTCTTTTGCGGTGTCACCGTGTACCTAACCGTCGGCGACAGGAAGAATGGCGGCGTCGGCGGCGACGAGAGAGAAACGGACGAGAGTAAGGCGGCTGGGAGTAGCGAGTTAGGCGCAAACCCTAGTGGCAAGCAGTGCTAGCTCCTACTTATAAAGACTTATCGAGACGGTTCTATTATGGAACCGTCGGTGATATCATCACGACGGTTCCATAATGGAAATGCGTGATATGGGACATATCACGAGATGGTTCCATTATGGAGCCGTCCGTGATATGGGACATATCACGAGCGGTTCCATTATGGAGCCGTCGTGATATATCTATATCGCAGACGGTTCCATTATGGAACCGTCTGTGATATAAGACATATCCTGAAACGTTCCATTATGGAACCGTCTGTGAAATGTTTTTTCTCAAGTATATACACTTACATGACATGTGAAGAAATTACATGTTTATATTAAAAAGCGAAACCTATAATTAAACAAGGTTTTTCTAGTGGCGAAGGTAATTTGCTATCTCCATCGCAATACTTCATAAGCGGCGGTGTCGGCATCGGACGAGTTCTTTGATCGTGACGAAGCACGAAATAAATCCACCCGGCCCGTTATGGCGCTCGTTACGATATAATTAATATTAATTGTAACTTCACCTCCAAACTAGATTTTGTTTTTCCACAAAACCGTCTCGATATATATATATATAGAGAGAGAGAGATAATAATTCAACATATAATTAAATATAGTAACCACCTCCAAACTTTTTTTTCATTTTGGAATTTTCATATATATGGCCAAACAGCGTGGCGTTAAACCTAAAAAGATTTAAAAAGTAAAACCTATAAATAAAACAAAGTTTTTCTAGTGGCGGAGGTAGGTTGCTATCTCGTCTTCAATACTTCATAAGCGGGCGTCGGCATTGGGCGGTTCACGATCATCGTGAATGAAGCTCGAAATCGTCCACTCATTGTGGCGCTCGTTCAAGTGTCTCCAAGACCCTCGGTTTGTTGAACCAAGAAGAATTGAGCCCATAGGCTCTCTTCCCTTGCTTGAGGGTATCGGCACGGTCGTGTCGATGCGCTTTGCCGCCTCGATTTCCACAGTCAAGTGACGGCAAGCCTCACGGAGGCGTGCAACATCGTTTTGGAGGACTACGTCGATGATGGCTATGTACGCGCCGAAGTGGGAGATCACCGGAAGACACGGCGGAGGAGGATGTCAAGGCGGCGGAAGGTGACCGTCACTGCTCGGCAAATTCTCCGCGGCGAGAGGAGTAAAGACAACATTGATCAAGCGGTGTTCTTCCATGACGACGTTCAACCTACACGAGAGAGGTGCTCAAATGCAGATGAGGCGGGAAGGCCATTAGTGCGGCGGCGAGGAAGAGGCGACCATTTACGTTTTTTAATTTTATAAGTATGTGGGGATGATCATCTTGGATGGCGGATGATCCTTTTATCAAACAAGGAATAAATTCGGGCGTGAGGCGAAGAGCGCATCGAGGCGAAGTGGATTGGCGGCGAACGAGCGCTTGCGCATCGGCGATGAAGAGCGCATCGAGGGCGAAGCGGATGGCGGCGACCGTGGGCTGTAGCGATATTATCACGAGCGGTTATTGTTAAGAACCGTCGTGATACTAATAATATCACAGGCGGTTCTTGTTGAACCGTCGTGATCTCCTGACGGTTGTGTTTAAAACCGTGCGTGATCTTGATAATATCACGAGCGGTTCGTGTTGAACCGTCGTGATACTCCTGACGGTTTTCAAAATGAACCGTGCGTGATATTCTCTTCACGAGCGGTTTTTAGCGCGGCCCGATGCCTGAGCGGTCTCTAAACCAAAACCGTCGTGATTGAAATAATACCAAGCGGTTTTGGTCAACCGTCTGTGATGAGGCGTCGATATTAGCCTTTTGTAGTAGTGTTGGTGCGTTTCTTAAATGCGCCGATGAGTTTTTTTTTCGCCGCCGTCATCGTCGTCGTCTCTTCGTTGCATTAATGCCGCTTCGGCTCCCCGATGCGTCTCACGCGCCGAATTTATTCCTTGTTTTATAAAAAGGATTATCCGCCATCGAAGATGATCATCCCCACATATAACTCTATATATACTTCTAAAGTAGAAATATATATTCTCTATAGAGTCTCCAAGTGTGTGTGTGTCTATATATATATATATTGTTCATGTACCCTACCCACTTTCGGACGGTCGTGAGGATGAGACAGCAGCCACGGACAACCTCATCGAGCCTGCAAGTTCAAGAAACATGGCTGCCAGGAGAGCGCATGGACATCCAATTACCTATATGTCGTTGATAGGTAATTGGACTTGATATCAAGGAATGGTTGGTTGCTGATACATGCTTGCACGTCCACGCCATGTTTGGAAAGTGGCGTGGACACGCAAGTACTTCAACTGGGAAGTGGCTTCATGTATCAGAAACCAACCATTCCTTGATGTTAAGTCCAATTATCTATCGACGACATCCAGGTAATTATATATCCACGCGCTCTCCTTACAACCATGCTTCTTGAACTTGCAGGCTCGATGAGGTTTCTCGTGGCTGCTATCTCGTCCTCCTCACGACCCCCTGAAAGTGGTTGTGGACTACGAACAATATATATATATATATATATATATATATATATATATATATATATATATATATATATATATATATATAAAGCGGTTTTAAAGGCACAAGCGTACTTGCTTGGAGACTTTATAGAGAAGAGATCGAGAATAGAATGGTAGGGCGTGCACTGGGACGCAAAGGAGGAGAACTTGACCAGCATGAACACGGTTACACAGACAAAGGTGAAATGAATGGCGAGAGACAGGTGAAGTGGTGTTGTAGTAGTTTTTGACTCATTTGGTCTTGTTTTAGAATAGAATACACACTAATTAATAAATAATTGATGATCGGAGGCACAAGCTAGGTAAAAATTCCAGAAATTTGTATGTTAATTGCAGCTTTACAAATTAGCCTAACATTTACAAATCTGAAAGTTAATTGCAGCTTTCAAAAGTAGAATACCATATAGGAACATACTATAAGATTAGTTACATGTACAAAAATTTGTATGTGTACAGACTGATGTTTTGCCCCATTCGAACCACATCCCATGTAAGCCAACCAAACACAAAGAACCAGCATCAATTGTTGTAAATAGTACGGTTTTAGCAAACAATCAAAGATAATTCCAGCATAATAAACAGCAAATAAAACATAATTCCAGCTACAAATAACCGACCAAAATGACATATAAAAGAAAACTACAAGGATCAATTATATAGCCTTTCAGCCACCAGAGGAACAAGATTGCTAATTAATATGATTAGATTAATCTCCACAGAAAGAATCTGAATCACTAGAGATAATATGACAGCAGTAAGCAACTCTATTAGAGCTCAAGACTGAACTAGATATCTTAACAAATTTTAGTTCAAGACTTTTATCATCATTGAGCAGATAAACCGAGCCCACTATCACCACTTTGTAATATCTCTTAGTACCAATTCTAGATATGAGCCAGTACAGCACATATATCCACAAAGTGATGCATAAAAGATTTTCAGTGATACTCACAGATTCAGTGGTACTCAAAACCACCAAGATGTAACCAGGCAAGGCCCCTCTTTGTATTTCGGAACCTACCGAAGAACAAAACCAAGGGACATGAAGATTTGCCACACAAGATCTCCAAGATGTTGCTTCAGCCGGAGGCAACACATAGAGCATCAGAAATAAGATCAAGCCACACTTCTTCCACTGGTTTCCAGATCCAGAGAGTTCCCTCGGTAGAGTATCCTCCAAACTCACTCAATACTCCAAGAAACTCCAAAACCCAAAACCAATCGGAAAGGAAGTAGATTAAATCAAGATTAGAAAGCGCTTGTTTTGGACCTCAAAACCTGTAGGAATTGGCCGAGCGAGAGGCCAGAGGTAGCCGAGGGAGGTCGGAAGAGGGGAAGGCAGTGTCACCATAGTTGTGTTACGACACTGACACTGCACAAGACACTCTTATCGGTACGAGTGTCTTGTGCAGTGTAGCGTGGTGTCACAACCAGCGGCGACGGGAAGAAGGGCGGGGTCGGCGAAGGGGTCGGGCGGCGGCGTCGAGGTCGGGGGCACTCGGGTGGGGAGGAGAGTACGAATGAGAGTAAGGGCGCTGGAGAGTGATGAGTTAGGGCACAAACCCTAGCGGGCTCCTACTAATAAAGAGCGATACTTATCACTGACAGTTCTATAATAGAACTGTCAGTGATATGGTCTCATATCACAAATGGTTCCATAATGGAGCCATCACAGACGGTTCCATAATGGAACCGTCCGTGATATTAGACCATATCACGAACGACTCTATTATGGAACCGTATGTGATATGGTTGTTCTCAGGTTCTATGATTTGAGCATATTATCATGTATACATTTACATGACATGAATAAATTACATATTTATATGTCAATTTTGTCATTTAAATACTGCTGAAAATATGCTTTAACTGTGATATATATCACAAACGGATATTTGTACGTTCCACTAAACCGTCTGTGATATATAGTTCAACATATAATATAGTAATTAACTTCACCTCTAAACTAGATTTTTTTTTCATTTTTGAATTTACATATGGCCAAACAGGTGGCTAGTCGATCGCTTCTTACAAAGATTTTTTTAAAAAAGTAGAAACCTAAATAAACAAAGTTTTTCTAGTAGCAGAGGTAGGCCGCTATCTCCGTCTTTAAAACTTCGTAGGCGGCGGTGTCGACATTGGACGATTTGTGATCGAACGAAGCCCGAAATGCATCCACCCGCTGATGCGCTCGTTCGAGTGTCTCCCAAGACCCTCGGACTGTTGAATCAAGAAGAATTGAGTCCATAGGCTCTCTTCCCTTGCTTGAGGGGTCTCGGCCTGGTTGACTCAGTCACCCACCGCCTCGATTAAGCAGTCCAAGTGACGGCAAGCCTCCTAGAGACGTGCAACATCATTGTGGAGGACCACGTCGATGACGTGGTAAACTTGCCAGAAGTGGAAGATCACTCGGAAGACACGGCGGAGGAGGATGTCAAGACGGCGGAAGGTGGCTATCACCTGCTTCGGCAAATCCTCGGACAAAGGGTAGAACCTTTGTTGAAGCAGTGTTCTTCGACATGACATTGTTGTCGAGGCGGAGAGGTGCTCGTATAATGTCTGACGAGTAGGCCATCAATGTAACAACAAGGAAACATAAGAGGGAGCCATTTCTGCTTTTTTAGAAGTAGTAGAGTTATATGTGGGGATGATCATCTTCGGTGGAGGATGATCCTTTTTATAAAACAATGAATAAATTCGGGGCGTGAGAAGAAGAGACGCATCGGGGAGCCAAAGCGGCATTGATGCGACGAAGAGATGCATCGGTGATGAAGAAACTCAACGGGGAGCTGTAGCGATATTATCACAGACGGTTATAATTAAAAACCGTCTATGAAGTCTGCAATTATCAGAGACGGTTCGTATTTAGAACCGTCTGTGATACTTCACTGATGGTTTTCAATATGAACCGTCTGCGATATTACCTCTTCATAGACGGTTTTTAGCTCAGCCAGTAACACAGACGGTTTTCAATATGAACCGTCTGTGATTGCATATAATCTGAGCGGTTTTGGTCAGCCGCGTCGTAATGAAGCGTCGATATTAGCTTTTTTTAATAGTAGTGCTAGTACAGATTAACTGCTAAATGCAATTATGTAGACCATTTAGTTTGGGTATTAATTAAAGGGATGCTTATGGCACATACAAATTTTAGTTACAAAAAGTTTTTAAAAAAATTTCCTCTCCTATATTTTTTTCACTCCCTACCACTCCCACTTGTAGGATGAGTTGTAGTTTGCTTTGAGTGGTAACATTTTTCTGTCCTCCGTCGCCCCATTAGCTAGTTGCCAACGGCACCCTATGTCTTATCGGTTACCTCCCTTCAATCTAATCCATTTGTCGTTACTTTGTACGACGTACGGAAGAATGTGTATAGTTTAAGGAGAAGGATGAGATCCTTTGGATCTTGATCCAATGGCTTAAAATTCGAGTACTCCCTGAAAAAAAAGATGAGCTTCTTCGGCCGCGGCAGCAGGTGAGGAGATTTGGATTCTCTGGTGTTTTCTCTCTCTCTGTTTTTTTTTTCTGTTTGAATTTATCTTTTTTGGGTTGCTTCCGGTGTTCTTGAACTGGTATTAGCTATAGCTGCTAATTAATGCTTTTTCGTGTATGGTGATCTGATTGCATTTGATTGTACGCAGAAACCAGAGGACCTTCAGGCCCAAGAAGAGCGCCCCATCCGGGAACAAGGTAGGTGCTCTATGCCTAAGCAAGGCCTATATATACACTAGAGTTGTTACCCTGTTGTAGTTCTCATGTTTTTGTTATATATAAAAATCTCATGGTGCTCAAAGCAATATGCTCGTTAAACTTGCTTGTTTTTCCGGGTTCATACACATTCGTTTTATAATCCCAATGAATCTGTGCATGGAACAAATGTATTTAGTTGTGCAGCTAATTCTTGTCACTTCGGACGTGAGGAATATGCTGAACAATTAAGAGGCAAGTGATGGTTTGGTGTTGATAGTGTTGACTGCATTAGGTATTGCCCTTCCGTCAGCTCAGCTAACTACTGAACTCTGAAGATTATTACTACCATCTTACTAAGTTTACTAGATCCTTTCCGAAAAACTAAGTTAACTAGAGATATGTTCAGTTTAGTTTTGGCTCAATTTTTTTGTCCTCGCTACAGATGGGTTGTATCTGAAACTGAAACCATGCACCTTTTCCTTTCTTTCGTCATGCAGCCTTTTTTCCCTGTCCGCATTTAGTTAGCTTTCTTGTAACGCCAAAACTCTTCAAGCTAGCGGTTTACAGGGCTAAATTGGACACAGCTAGAAAAGGTAGGATTACTTGGCGACCAAATTTAGAGTGTCTATCAAAAAGATCAGGTTCTGGAATTTAGCTGCATGTTGTTCCCTTGCTATGTATCTACGTGCTCAATTCTGAAACTTAGTTACCATATGACTAAATTCGTCTGTATGCAGGGAATGCAGCTGAAAAGGCACATAGACTCCACTCTGGGCAGCGGTAACCTGCGAGAGGCGGTCCGTCTGCCGATCGGAGAAGATCTGAACGAATGGCTCGCTGTCAATAGTAAATACTTGACCCTTTCATAACCTATCTTGTTTTGGTCTTTGATCAAGTAGACAAGTAGTCATGTTCTGTGGCAGCGCTTTGCTGAACTGTTCTTGTTTTCCATTTTAGTTGATGACTTGAAGTTACTGCAATTTGTAGTGTTTTAACTTGTTCTTTCTGATTGCTTCCCTCTCCAGCTGTTGACTTCTTCAATCAAGTGATCATTCTTTACGGCACCCTGATGGAGTTTTGCACGCCAGCTACCTGCCCGACCATGTCAGCCGGACCAAAGTATCTTTCCTGAATCTTGACACCCACAGATACAGTAAACAGATACTACAAGAATCTGATGTTATTTTTTGTAAACAGTAATCCAATCAGTACAAAGACGCTGAGAAAAATATGTCAACCTATTAGTACAACGTCATGCTTTGGAATATCAATTAGTATGCAAAGAGAGACGTAAATCTTTAAACAGGTATGAGTACAGATGGGCTGATGGAGTCAAGATAAAGAGGCCTATTGAAAGTATCTGCACCAAAGTATGTGGAGTGCCTGATGGATTGGATGGAAACCCAGCTCGACGATGAATCCATATTCCCACAAAAGCTTGGTAATTAATAGTGCTGCAAAATTGTGTTTTGATTGAGAATTTTGGTCTGAAGTCTGATCATGTTCTCTGGTTAAAAATTGTGATACCAACAGGGGCTCCCTTCCCTCCAAACTTCCGCGAGGTCATCAGGACGATCTTCAAGCGCCTGTTCAGGGTGTACGCGCACATATACCATTCACACTTTCAGATGATTGCGAAGCTCAAGGAAGAAGCGCATCTCAATTCTTGTTTCAAGCACTTCATGCTCTTCACATGGGTAATTCTCGTTCTCAATCTACAGGAAGTTACATTTCTTAGCACTTCTTAGGAAATGATTACTGCCTAATGTCATATTTGTAAGGAAATGATAAGAACAGAAAACGTCTCAGAAGAAAAAAAGATAAGAAGAAAAGTAGTACAAGGACAGCATGTAGCAATCTCTCCTTTCATGGAATGCAAAAGAAGAGAATTGCCTTTGGTGCAATGATTCAAATACCTTTCCCCTTTTGTGTTTAGCTTAATGCTTTAGCGGTTGTGATCCATCATTCTGCACGCAAAGACATCTTGCTTATTCTTAAGAAGCATACTGTAAAAATCAAAGACTTGATGGGGGCACATCCGCACATAAGTATCTGATTTGTCGCGTGCTTTGTGTTAGAGATATATGTCTAAGTGTGTTATTCCCTATTGTTATGAGGGGTTCTGTGCATATTTACCACCTGTATTTTGTGTATATATACTGGCCCATTGGCCTCATATTGAATACAAGCGCTATTCATAACATGGTATCAGAGCGTACCTAGGGTTTCCGTCGCTTAAACATCACGCCGCCGCCGTCTCTCATCCGATCTGGAGGTCGCCGCTCGTCGTCATCTTTGACGTCTCCGCCCGGCGCTCAAGGTCTCGGGGCGGCTCCATCCGCCGTCGCTGTTGCTCGGGGCGGCTCCACCCGCGTCGTCACTGCTCGGAGGGAGGTCGCAGCCGCCGCTCCGACACTCGAGCTCCTCCCGCGTCGTCATTGCCGAAGGTCGCCGCTCTCCGGAACGTCGTCGCTCTCCGCCGTCGCCGCCCGGCTTCTTGCCGCCGCCAACGGCGTCGCCGCTCTCCGCCGCCGCCGCCGCCGCCGCCCGCCGCCGCGCCCGCAAATCGCCACTCTCGCGCCATCGCCGCTCGGAGGAAACGCCGTCGCTGCTCGCCTCCGCCGCTCGGAGAAAGGTCGCCGCCGCCGCTCGCGTCGTCGCTGGAGAGCCCGCCGCCCGCCGTTCGCGATCGCCGGGAGGAGGCCACCGCCGTCGCCGCTCCCGTGTGGGAACCCTAAGTCCCTTGGGGAGTTCTCTCGTTTTGTTTTGGGCTGTCTCGGTTGTTTGGGTTAGGCCATTACAAACTCGACCTTGGCCGGTTAAAAAAAGCGTAAAAAAAGCGTTGCTCTAACCGCCGTAGTCGGTATTTACTGTTAGACTTACCGCCTACCAATGGGTCTTGTTTCTCTCCTCGTTGCCGGTGATCTTCGATGGTGTTAATTACACCGACTTCGTCTCACATGCGCATTCATATCGTGGTCTTAAATCTCTGGGGCATCCTCTCTGGCGATGTCATCATCGCCTTGCCCTACTCCTCCGTGAGACCTACTGTGCCTTGCCCTAGCAGTGAGACAAAATTTCTTTCTTGAACCGCTCACTTTTTGATGATGCGGTTGCCTCTGCCTACCAAGAGATTCAGATTCCTACAAGGATCGGTGACCGTCTACACTCGATGAATGCAGCAGCGGCGCTCGGCTTCTTTGTCCTCATTGCCGATGTCGGCCTCGGTTCTCTTACGAGGTTGTGAGACTCTCCTCGGCTTTCGGATGTGGACTCACCTTCGTCGGCCTCTGAGCCCTCTAGTGATGCCTTGTACTGTCCGTGGTCGCCAGAACACTCTCTTCAGCAGGTGATGCTCTTTGTTGGCCTTTTTACGCTCAAAGCTCTGCTATGTCGGCGTCGATTGGACTCTCTCCGCCTTTGTTAGTTGTCGCTCTGTCCGTCTTTGCCTAGTATGCGTGCTAACTGGAGTTTGGCGGGTTTCTGAGTTCCTTACTAGCGCCGTCTTGAGTTCGGCGAGGCGTGTCGGCTTCTTGCACGCCACCCTCGTGTCACTCTCCTAGAGGCCCTTACCGAGATCTGCGGAGGAGACTACTTTGAGTGGTCTTTGATGCGATACCACTCCCCTCTGTGCTCGCCGCTCGTCACTGCTACCGTCTGCTCCACGCTTGACTGCTTTGCCTCCTCCGTGGTTGCCACAGGCGGTGGTGGCCGCCCTCCATCTGGAGGTGGCCGTCCTCACTTGCTCCCTCTGCGATAAGGTCGTACATTGAGTCGGTGCTATAAGAAAAGCGACATCTTTCACGTCGTTCTTCTACTAGCACTTCTTCTTAGTCTTCTACATCGGCGTCTGCATCGACTCCTTGGCAGTTTCTCTCGGCGGCGAGATAGCAGACTTGGCCTTTGCTACCGCTTTAGGTTCTCCTCGATAGGTTCTGGGCTCTGCTCTCGACTCTTTGGGCTTTGAGAAACCACCTTCTACGCGGTCAGGTACCTCCCCGTGGATTCTTGATTCTGGAGCATCTTTTCACATGACTTCTGATGCTTCCCTCTGTCCTTCATTACACCTCTTGATTCTCCTATTAGTGTTCTTCTGCTGACGATGGTACCTCTCTCTCTGTCTGCAGTGAGGACCTCTTAGCAACTCATCCTTTCATGTTCCGTCATTGCTCATGTTCCTCGCCTTACCATCTGACTTCTTTACATGGGCCAATTCTTGATCTTGGTTGTCGGGTCATTCTCGACTCGACTCTTGTTGTGTTCAGACGCCATAAGCAGGAGCTCGGTTGGTTCGGCCCTCGGCGCCTTGACTCACAGCGTCTCTGGGAGCTTGGCAGCTTCACCTTCCTTCCGCGCCACCGTGCCGCCCGGTCTCTCCGCTTACGCCACTCAGTCCACGGCTCTTTCGATGAGTGGCATCACCGTCTTGGCCATCTATGTGGATCTCGTCATCGTCTCTAGTTAAATGCGTGGTCTTACAGAAGTGCATCTCGGAGGCGTGTCTTTAGATTGTTAGAGTGTAAGTTAGGCAAGCAACTTGACTTCCTTATCCTCATAGTGAGTCGATATCTCGGCGTCCTTTTGATCTTGTTCATTTTGATGTTTGGGGTCCGGCTCCTTCGTTTGAAAGGGGTCATCGATATTATATCATATTTATAGATGATTTCTCTCGCCACACTTGGATATATTTCATGTCTTTTTCGTAGTGAGGCCTTGTCTATCTATAAACAATTTGTTACTATGGTTGCTTTACGAGTTCTCACTCCTATTCGTGTCTTTTCGTCTTGACTCTGCGGCGAGTACCTCTCTCGTCACTGCTTGATTTCCTTCTTTGGCGAGGGCACTCTCGCTTCGATTCTCTTGTCACGGTGCTCATGCTCGAGAATGGTGTTCTTGGCGTAAGCATCGTCACCTCCTTGAGTCGGCTCGTGCTCGATGATTGCCGCCTCTATTCCACCTCACTTTTGGGCGAAATTGTTTCCCTTGCCACCTATCTCGTCAACATCCGGCCTTCTTACGCTCTTGAGGCGCAATCCCTTTGAGCGTCTCTGTGGTCTCCTTCACGACTACTCGCCCGCCGTCTATTTGGCTGCGTTTGCTCGTTCTTCTCGCCCTCGAGCGTACCAAACCGACCGCTTCGATCTGTTAAGTGTGTTTTACGGGATACGATGCGAGCACAAGGGCTATCGGTGTTGGGATCCTATTGGTCGACGGATCACGGATTTCTCGGGATGTGACTTTCGGCGAGTCTCGTCCTTTCTACCCGTCTGTCTCTCCTTCGGCTTCCTCTGTGGAGTCTCTGTCCTTTTTGACCTTTCCAGATACACCTATATCTGTTTTTCCCTCGTCCACCTGTCCCACTGAGTCTCCACATATTCTTCCTATAGCCTCTCCGCCATTATGCACTTTGCTTCATCTCCTGCGGCTCCTCGGGCTCCCCCACTACACTCGTCTACACTCGTCGACCTCGTATTGAGGATCTTCGGATGAGCCATCTTCTTCGATGTTCCATCTTCTTCGATGCTCCATCTTCCTCGATGGGTCATCTTCTCCTCGCTTCGCTCTTCGCGATCGCTTGATCGATTCGACCTCCTGCCCGTTTGCCTTTCTTGTGCTGACTACTTGTGAGCTTTGTATCCTCAGGGATCTTTGTTGCTCATCTGAGTGGACATACCATGGTGAGAGATTGCTTGCCCTCAGCGTCTTGGTACTTGGGATCTTGTTCCTTTTCCATCTCACTCTCGTCCTATCACGTGTAAGTGGGTCTATAAGATTAAGACTTCGCTCGATGGCTCTCTTGGCGCTATAAAGCGCGTCTTGTTGCTCGTGGCTTCGGCGGGAGCATGGTCGTGACTCTGACGAGACTTTTGCTCTGTGGCCCACATGACCCTTGTCGCACTCTTCTTTCGGTGGCGTCTGTTCGCCACTGGTCTGTTTCTCAGCTTGATGTCAAGAATGCCTTTCTTAATGGCGAGTTGCGTGAGGAGGTCTACATGCATCCGCCACCTAGGTATTCTGTTCCTGAGGGCATGAGTGCATGCGCCTTAAATCGCTCTCTCTATGGCCTTAAGCAAGCCCCTCGTGCTTGGTTTGGCGCTTCTCCTCTGTGGTCCTTCTTCTGCTGGCTTTTTAGCAAGTGATCATGATCATCGCTCTTTGTCCACACCGTCTCGTGGTGGGACTCTTCTTCTTACGTATGTTGATGATATGATCATCACAGGAGATGATCTGAGTACATTGCCTTTGTCAAGGCTCGTCTTAGTGAACAGATTCCTTATGTCGGATCTTGGTCCTCTTCGTTACTTCCTTGGGATTGAAGTTACTTCCACTTGAGATGGTTTCTTTATGTCCCAAGAGAAGTATATTCGAGATCTTCTTGATCGCGCCTCTCTCCTTGATCGGCGTCTTGTTGAGACTCTATGGAGCTCAATGTTCACCTCAAACCCTCGATGGCGGCGTCTTTACGATCCGACTTCGCTTCTCGTCATCTTGTTGGGAGTCTTGTCTACCTTCTTGTTACTCGTCGAGATATCACTTATCCGAGTTCATATTACGAGTCGATTCGTTTACTGCTCCCACTCGAGTCCCTCTGACCACCTTCTTGAGTTCTGCGATACCTTGGTAGGACTATCTCTCGCCGTCTCTTCTTTCCACGCTCCGGCTCGTTCTGACTTAAGGCTTATTCGGACGCTACTTGGGCAGCGATCCCTCGATCATTGGTCTATCTCTGCTTAGTGTGTTTTTCTTGGTGGTTCTCTCATTGCAGAAGACAAAAAAGCAATTGCGGTGTCCGTTCGAGTCACGAGGTGAGTTACGAGCTATGGCTCTCTTGACAGCGAGATTACAGCTACGGTGGTTACTTGAGGATTTTGGTGTTTCTGTCACTACAGGCTCCTCTCTTGTCGGCAGATCAGTGCTATCGGTGTGCGTGATCTGTGAAGCATGAGCTCACCAAGCATATTGGTGTTGATGCTTCCTTCATGCGGTCTTGTGTACATGATCGGTGATTTCTCTTGACATGTGCCTTAGGAGCTTGGATAGCGGATTTCTTCACGAATGCCCAGACTCGAGCACAGCATGGCTTCTGCCTCTCCAAACTCAATGTTGTTGATCCACCATGAGTTTGAGGGGGATGTTAGAGATATATGTCTAAGTGTGTTATTCCCCATTGTTATGAGGGGCTCTGTGCATATTTACCACCTGTATTTTGTGTATATATACTGGACCATTGACCTCATATTGAATATAAGCGCTATTCATAACACTTTGCTCCTAATGATGATGCTTTGTCGATCGCTCTACTGAATAAAACTTGTCAGAGGCTATAAGTCCCATTGATTTTTTTTCCTTGATTAGTATTCGGTAGCACTACTTACCACATCGATCTCTCGATCAGATCTGGCTGTAATGTAGTGCTGCATATGTTTCATTACAATGACTTATTGTTTTTTTTTCTTTTGGTTTGCAGGAATTCCGCTTGATCGATAGGGCAGAGCTGGCTCCTCTCAACGAGTTGATCCAGCCCATATTACTTGGATACTAATCGAGAAACCATGGGCGTTGCGTTTCAAGAACTGATGAGGTAAAGCGCAGAGAGAATCTCTTTTTGCTGTTGTTTTTAGTTTCCCCAACTGAGTTGGTGCACAGAATTTGCATTTTTGTTTTGTTCTATTTTCGTGATCCTGGATGGACTATCTCCATTTACATTTTGGAAGTAGCTTAAATTAGTGCTTGTGTGTTGTCAGATGTGCTCCGGAGCAGCTGTTGATCGCAATTTGTTCATTTCAATGGAATGTTATTTGATCTTTATACCTCTCTTGGTTGCGTTAAGCGCAGTAGTCAGATTTGAGTTCCGTTCGCTTGTATTTGGGCTTGTGTCAAGGCTGGATTCGCATCCAAACCCTTTATGTATACCGAGTTAGTCCTGTGATCAGTAACTAGCTCATATGGTAGAATATCAATGATATCACATCCATACATGTGAATAAAAAGATAGTGAATAAGTGTAAATAAACCACGTAGTTGAAGTCTTACATCATGGACTGGAAAGGCCAATTACAAATGAAGTCTTGCAGCAGTAGGGATAAATTAATCGTGATGACTCCTAGGATATGGCTATAGACAATCGACTGGGGTAAGCGATCTAGTACTTGACGTTATTTTTTCTATTTATTTTTATCGGGAAATCTCGAGAGACTGATAGGTGGGACCATGGTCCACATCCATATTTTATTAAAACTAACCATGTGAGAGCTTTTTGCACAATGTCTATAACTGGGGACATGTCTATTCGAATAGATTAAACACTTTGTAGAGGTTATACAACTTTATCCATAAGATATGATCAATATCGGCCATGACACGCTACCATGGGTGTGAGACGAAGACGATCATAACAACGTCTTTATAATAACTTGTCATAATACTACACCATCCAATACAACGACCTTCGGACGTTTGAACGACATTAACTCCGAAGAAACCACCGTTTGGAGAGTAAACATATCCCAATGTAGTACCACCACAATACTCAAGGGTGCGTGCACAGAGATATGCAGTGTCTAAGCACAACCCTTAGTCATTAGGGATTAACGAAGGGCAATTTAATAAGGTAATAATTAACCTATGGTGACAAAGTATATGTGTTTATCAATAATCATGCAGGGAAATAATAATAATCAACCATTGGCATAGCTAGGTATCAACCTTTAATATAGCATTTCATAAATAATAATAAGCATACAAGTAATACTTTAAAACAAAATACTTTGTATTTGAAAAGTATGTTCAACATGATCAATTGTAAAGACTTGCCTTGCTAAGTGTGGATATTTCTTGGTCTGGGTTTTGTCTTGAAGCAGTGGCGAAGTATTCAGCGATGTTGGATTCTATTTAAGTGCAAAATGGCGACTTCGAATAAATGCACATAACTCAAATAAATTCAAATGAACTCCACAAATTACGATTTTGGTACTTATGAAAACATCTTAAGTTTGTACGAATTTAGAAACAAAAATCAAATCATTTGGATTTAAAACGAGGGAGAATAAACTCTCTAAAGTTTGACCCGAGAGAAATTTTGAAATTTCTCATAGGTGGGTCCGATCGGATTTTCATTTTTATTTTTTATTTTATTTTTCTTACGAAAATCCCCTGTGACTAATAGGTCGAGTCCAATCGGGTTTTAATTTCTTTTCAAATTATTTTTCTTAATGAAACGGCTCCATGGTTGATAGGTGGGGTCCAACTGGTTTTTAATTTCTTTTCTATTTATTTTTATTCGAAAAATCCATAGAGACTGATAGGTGAGACCGCAGTCCACATGAACTCAGTCCATCCTACAGTGCACAGGGCAAGGGGGCCACACGTTAACGGCTTGGTCTACGGACAAGGTCTATACAATGGGTTTTTAAGTGGTGGGGCCCTTATGTTATAGACTCAAGCTTCAATCTATGTCTTAATTAAATTTTCTAATTGTGTCAGGCCCACATGTCATACTAACCTTAACTCCTAATTAAATACTAATTACTCTGGGCTTAACCCTAATCTTAACCTTCTAGGTGGGGTCTTCTAGGTGGGGTCCACATGTCGGCGTCTCTCTCTCAGTAGTCTTATCCGTCAGAACAGATGAGCGAGGGAAGGTAGCCATGACCAACGCTAGGCAAGCTCGACGCCGGTGGAGAGGTCCATGGCGACCACCCGTGACTAGAAAAATGGAATGCGGGCACCAAGGCCATCCTAATGGCGGTGACGACCAGGGATTTGATAACCGGCCGAAAACCGGTTTTACCGGTTCTACCGGCCCCCTCCAGTTAGATTACAAATCGGGCCCGAAAAGCCCAGTCCATTCGGCCTGCTCGCTCGCATTCCCGTCGCCGGCCCGGTCCATTTCCTTGCGCGTGTGCAAAGACCAATCTCTAGCATCTGCGGCGATTTTCCCCAATCCCATTTTCCCCAATCCCCTCTTCCCCTCTGCGGTGGCTCTCCCCATTCCCCATTCTCCAATCTCCAGCATCTTCCTCCTCCCCAATCTCTCCCTCGCATCACTGGCGCGAGGTCAGCCTCCCTCAGCGCATGGCGCGGGGTTTGTCCTCGCCACGCTTCGCCATGGCCGTGTCGTGCTTTCGTCGAAAAAAAGCGTCGCGATCGTCGAGCAGCGGCGGCGCCGCCATCGGCTTGATACAGGTGGTGCCGCGATTCTTCTAGTGGTAGCCGGGTGAGGCGTTCGGCTACCTCAGGACCTCCCGAGCTCCTCCGCGCATCATCGCGGCGTCTCCACAAGGACCGGGGAAGAAGGCCGCCTCTCATTGCTAGAAGGAGGGCTTCATCAAGCCGAAGCGAGGAAGGGACTGACCAGCGCCGCCACAAGGATTATGCTTGTCTTGAAGTTAAAATTTCTCTGAATTTCTTCGAATTTAAATCTGAATTTCTCTAAAATTTAAATTGTGGTTTAAAAATTTGGCGAAACTTAAAAAAAAACCGAAAATCGGCAAAATCGGACTTCTTGCCCCGGTAAAAAATATAACCGATTTCAAAACCACGGTGACGGCGTGGCGAAGATTGTTAGGGTGGTGATGGCGCGGCCTAGAGTACTCGGCGATGAGCTGGCGACGTGCACGATGCTGGCAACGTCCATGGTTAAAGCAGCCACATCAAAATGATGAAGTGAATGCAAAATCATGCGTGACATGACCATCTGGGTGTTGAGGCGACACTACAAGGATCTACACGGGAACCTAGGGTCACCGTAGTTGAGTTGGCGGTGAAGAAATGCAGCGGCACTAGCACTTGAACGGTGGTGATGATGCAAACCAAGGTGGGGTGCAACATTAAGTGGCGCAAAGCGATCCTGGGACTTCAGGGCACTCTCTGTGGTGTGGATAACGACGATGGAGAGGCACGGTGGTGGATGGGCGATGAGTGGTGGTGGTGACATGCAGTGGCATTGCGACTACGAGGCTACAAGGTTCCAAATGGCAACGTTGACTAGCCTACGGAGTTCATGCGAACTAGGAACACCATCTGACGCGTAGAGACGAGGAGGAGGCTCACCGGAGTAGAATCTAGGCAAGGCGGGGAGGGGGTTGTGTTGTGGTGGTGGGACGGACGCGGGGAGAAGAAGCTTTGATTCGGTGGCTTCGAGCACGAGGAGCTGAAATGGATTGATGGGAAGGAAGCATAAGGATGAGGAACGCGTTGTGACGTAAATGGTTTGGGGGTAGACTCACTAAGTGTGTGGGAACGGTGTGGAGGAGCTTGGCGGTTGTAACAGCCCAAAATTTCAAATTTGGTTAAAGTTTAAAACTTATTTGAATTGGTGAATTTTTTGGATTTTTAAAAGCTTTTCTTTAAATTATTTAAAGCCAAAACAAATCTAAATTCAAAATCTATGATCAACTTTAGGTTGGAATTATTTTATTTAAGTCTAGAATAATGCTAGGGATTTATGTGAATTTTTCTAGAATTTTTGGAATTTAATTACTATATTCTAAAGCTTATTTTAATTAATCGGCTTATTTAAATTAGGAAAACAATTTAAAATCCTTTAATTCCTTTTTTGGGCGCCTTTGTGCGTTGACCCATCTTCTCGCGGCCCACCATGGCCCTTGACCCACTCGCCCACTCTCACCTCTCTCCACCGTCGGATGCCCATCCGACGGCCCGCATCGCTCCACGCCACCCCCTCTTCTCCGCACCGTCGAATCAAGATCCGACGGCCCCGCGTCATCTTCTCCGCGCCCTTCTTGCTCGCGCGACCAAGTCGCCGCCGCCGTGCCGCGCCAGCGGAGCTCGATTCGTCGCCATCTTCGCCCTCTTCTCTCGTGGGCCTTGCACTACGACCAGTGCCCCAACCGCCCCGCTCCATGCAGTGCGCCCCATCTTCTTTCCCCCTTCTCCATGACAGGCGCGAAACCGCAGCGCCGCCGCCACGCTCCTCCCGTCGCCCACGCCACGCCTCGGTCCACCTCGGGCCCTATAAAAGCACCCGGGTAGCCCTCCTCTCCACCGCCCCTAACGCCGCCCTCTCCTCTCTCTCGCCCGTGCTTTCGCCGGAATCGAGCTTTGTCTCGCCGCCGTTCCCAGCTTCAATAAATCGATTCTTGCGCCGTCGAACCGCTCGCCGCCGTCGTCTACGCCGCCGTCATCGCCACATCACCGCGAAGCTGTTGCGCGCATCGCCCTCGCCAGGGGATCACCGGAGCGCCGAATCGCCGTCATCCCGAGCCTCGTCGCCGCTTCTTCCTCCCCGCCAGCCGCCTCTGTCATCGTCTCGTTGAGTGGGTGAGCGCCTCGTGTTCCCCGTGCCCTCCTCTCGCTAATGCGCGTCTCGCCGTCCGCCGCCGCGCGCTGTAGCGCCGGCGACCATCGGGCCCCGCACCGGCGTTGACCTCGCCGACGTGGCCTTGCCACCTCACGCCACCGTGGTGCCACCTCAGCACCACGTGTGCGCCACGTCGCCACCTCATGGCTGCGTCGCCCTGAGCCGAGCAAGCCGCATAGACCCGGTCTATGTAAACCGTGTCTATGACACGTGGGGCCCACTTGTCAGAATTAAATTAATTTCCGATTAAACTCAGGGCTGATGTCAGCATTCGCAATAATTAGATTTCCTTTCGAAAAATAAATCAGAAAATGGATTAAATTGCAGATTTAGGTTTTAAGTTTATAAAATTCATATCTTTTGATTCTTAACTCCAAATTAGGTGATTCCAATTTCTAAAATCTTATAAAATTAATATCTAGTTAAATAGAACATAAATATTTGATTTGGAGTAGGTTTAAACTGTCTGTTTTGAATTTGAAATATTTTAAACTACAAATTTAGGACTTAAACTTGTAAAATTCATATCTTTTGAACCCTAATTCCAAATTGAATGATTTCAATTGATAAAATCTTAGAAAATTATTATCTAGCTATGTAAAATAAAATTATTTCATTTGGACTCAGTTTAATTTGTCTTGTTGAATTTATTTGAATTTGATTGATGTGTCGTATTTTCACGTTTAGACTCTGACGATTAGGAATTTGATTCTTAGAAGATTTAGAATTTCAAGACTTCAGTGAAGGCAAGTTACACTTTGACCATGTTGCACCTACTATTTTAAAGTTATTTAATTCAATTTTTAAATTTATTATAGCATGCATATTTGTAGTCAATTATTTTAATACCCTGTTTAAATGCTTAGTTATTCCAATTGTTATTGTATGGCCAATTTTGAGTATTGACATGTCATCCCTTTGTCACCATAGATAAATTGTTTGGAAACGCTTAGCAAATGCTTAGACCATGATTTTGATTTTGGGAGGATTTAGCCAAACCATTACAAATTGTTTGAAATTAAATCTATGGTATTGTTTTACCATAGAGTTTGTAAAGATGGTTTTCACTAAAATAAAATTAAAATGGTTTGGACTTGGGCATAACGGATGAAAGGTGGGTGCAAGTTTATGCGGGTTTAATCTGGTTAGGATTAAAGCCGTGGTTTGATTTGAAAAGCGCCCAAGTCAATTAAGGACCGGTCTTTGGCGTTCCTTTGCTATGCCTACCGTACCACCACCGTCTGTATGGGCGGGACACGGCTTAATAATTTGGGATACCCGTAGATATTAGTGCCATTTTGTATGAGTGGGTGTCGGTTAGACTATAGTCCCACTGGCGCAAGAGGGGCCACGAACTGCGGATGGTTAGTCAAAGGCGAAACCTTAGCGGGCATGAGTACTATGAGGTAGATCGTTGTAAAGGCCTTGTCCGTGTTCTAGGCTGCTTACCTAAGGTAGTGAGCGATGGCATAGATATATGCCGGATAAACTAGAGAATTCGTGTCTTGTGGGTAAAAGCCGTACAAACTCTGCGAGTAGAAAACTATTCGAATAGCGCGTCATGATCATGGACATGCTAGCAAAGCCACTTTGAGTTAGACTTGTTTTGGTTTGGAAATGAATTCAGCAGATGTTTTCGGGATGGTTAGTCTGTGGGAAAAATTTAGGCGGTTAGCCATTGTGATTGGAGGATATCCATCACCTTTGTTGGAGGTTATCCACATTATACAATTGTCTTCTAAAATTATGATTTTAGATATTGTATGAAAATAGCCTTACAATCTACTATGATTATTTAATCTAAAAGCTTTGCTTTATGCAAAATAAACCGCCAATGTCCTTTGTTTACCTTATGCATGCATTACAATTCCTTATTGGGTGTAACTTGCGAGCACAGTAGTTGTGCTCATGCTTGCTTTATGCAACAAAATTTAGAGAAGACTACTATCGGGGCGGTGAGGACACCGGCGCCTAGAGTGCGCCTCCAGACGATTGCATGTAGCGGATCGTTCTGGCCTACTACTATCGTTCTTATTTCCGCTGTGTTATTTAATCATTTATTTGGCTTCATGCCCAATTGTATCGAACTCTGATTTAATATTAATGCAATGCGAGACTTGGTTATGTTATCATTTTTGTAGCGTGGTACTGGCGGAAATCTGGGTGGTGTATGAACACGAGGGTTGGGATCTTTCGTTCCGGGTCCGGCAATGCTGTGGCGGGACTTCGAGAAGACGGCACTACGCACCGGCGTCCTGGCATTTGAGTAAGCGAGAGGGAGGAGCAAGAGAGAGGAAACTAGAGGGGAGATGGAGGCGAGATAGATAATGTGCTTCGCTTGGCTTAAAAGGGAGAGGACACTACTACAAAACAGGCTATAGTAGACGCCCCATCACGAGCGGTTCCTTTGGAACAAATGCGTATTAACCAATGCCGCACTTTTGTGGGTGGCGGGGAAGAATATCACAGAGCGGTATTTTTAGAACCAAATGTGATAGTCATCTATCCAGAGCGGTTTGTAAATAGAAGCATGCGTGATATCACACGCGACGGTTCTATTCACAAACCGTGCTGTGATAATCACCCAATCGCGAGCGGTTCTATTTAATAACCATCGTGTAATATCCTGAGCGGTTCTATTTACAAACCGTGCGTGATTTGGTGATATCACGAGCGGTTTGTGAATAGAACCGTCTGTAATATCTATCGGTTCTATTTACAAACCGTCTGTGATAGTCATCTATCCTGAGCGGTTTTTATTAAGAACCGTGCGTGATATGCCCACTAATATAAATTGGCGCGACACATCCTCTCTGCTTGCCATGCTGTGTCCTTTGCCGCCTTGCTGCGTTGTGCCTCTGCCACTCCTCTGCTGCTTGCTTGTTTGGATAAATATAATCAACCACCCTCTGTTGTTGGGCTCCACTTAGATCTGGTAGCTAGCTTCTCCTCCCCAGTGCGGGCCACTTCCCTCCCTAGCTCCTCCAACTGCGATTTCTCCCTAATTAAGCAGATGAAGTATCTGATTATCCTTTTTCACTCTATTGATTAGTGAATTTCCGACTTTGCTACTCTGTACATAGGCGCTAATGTTTTGTTTTCTTTGTTGTATTCCTTAATCGGAAGCATAGGGTTTAGGTTTCAATTAATACTACTTGATGGGAAAAGGCAAAAGCGTCGTACATCTAGCTCTTAATTTGATGGACCCTATTTGTAGAAAATGAAAAGCAAAACATGTAGCCTTTAATTAATCTGGTGTAATTCCTTTGTGCAGCGATGAGACAAAAGCAGTAAATGCGTGCAAAGAAGTGAAAGTCTTAATCGAACTAATTTCATGAGTAGTTTTCTAGAACAAATTAAAAAGAAGAATTTATGACACACCAAGATAAGTCACATGTGCAATGATGTATTTTATATTTCCTCCATTTATATCCATGAAGAAAGCGTCATCACGGTGGTTTATTGTTTCAATTATATGAAAGCGGATACCGCATAATCGCGAGACCAACTGCTAGTTATTAATTAGGATCTTCCTCTTGTCTTTTGTCTCGTATCTAATCAACAATCATGCAAATAATCAATAATTATCCGTTCGCTTGACTTAGAGAGGAGAAGGTTGGACCCTTGCCCTAAGCGCCTCCAACACCGCCACCTCCTCCCCATTCGCCACCTTAGAGAGGAGAAGGAAAGGAGAGGAATCGTATTTTCTTCGTGACCTCCGAGGGTAACGATCTATAACCCTTTATATTTGCTATAAATTAATCGCTAATCAATTTTGACACTAATTTGTTACATGCGTAGTGTAGATGGATCGGCGGATGTGCAGATGTGAACCGTGTGAGTCAAGAGTACATTAATGGCGTGGTTGCTTTTAGAAGAGCATTGGCGGGATATGTTGAAGAAGGAGATAAATTTTATGTCTTGTCCATGCATTGATTGCGGTAATTTGAAGATGTTTAACAACGGCGCAAATAAAGCGCACTTGATTGAAGGGTTTCACAAAGGGTATACATGTTGGACGATCCACGGTGAAGAGCGATTATTACACATGAAGTTAGTAATGGCGGCACCGCCGAGGAAGTCAACGATCGCGGATGTGGTATCTTGCTTTTGATGAGGATATGTCACACGATGACAATCTGGATCGGATGCTCTGCGATGCGAAGAACTACTGATGAGAGAGTTTTGTAAATTCGAGGGCTTAAGGGAGGACTCGGTGAGACCTTTGTTCCTGGTTGCAAGCGGAATATACAAGGTTGTCAACCGTGCTTGAACTGCTGAAATTGAAGGCAAGCAATGGTTGGTCGATAAGAGTTTCACGGCGTTGTTAGGTCTCTAGCGGACATCCTTAGGAGAAGCGTGTTGCCCAGCACCACCTATCAAGCAAAGAAGGTTATTTGTCCATTGGGAATGGAAGTAGAAAGAATACATGCATGTCCAGAATGATTGTATCCTCTAGTAAAGAGTATGCAGACATGCATGTATGTCTGTGTGCAAAGCATCCGATACAAGCGTCGAGAATCTTGCTAAGGTGAAGCAAGGACCTCTGCTAAGATGTTGTGGTATCTGCTGTGATCCCACGTTTGAAGCGTTTATTTGCGAGCATAAGGGCGCCTAAGATTATTGCGTTGGCACTTTCGAGGGCGTAAGAGATGGAAAGCTAAGACACCTGCTGATTACGCGATGGAGAAACTTGATCGGAGCTTCGAAGAGTTCGGTCGAAGCAAGGAACATAAGGTTAGGGTTGAGTACAGATGGAATGAATCCTTTCGGTAACATGAGCGGCCGACATAGCTTTGGCCCGTGAATCTATGTATGTACAACCTTTCTCCTTGGGCGTGTATGAAGCGGAAGTACATTTTGATGTCACTACTTATCCAAGGGCGAAGCAACACCGGGAATGATATTGATGTGTACCTAGCACCATTCTTTGGAAGATCTTGTGACCTTTGTGGAGCGAAGGGTGCAGGTATGGGATGCGTACAAGCGAGAGAACTTCACTTTCTGGCGCCATGTTGTTACTGCACCATCAATGATTTTCCTGCCCTTGGTAACTGTCAAGACTTCGGTACAAAAGGAGCCAAAGCTGTCATCGCCTTTGCTTAGATGCTCAGAGAGTATGGTTTGAACAACTCGCGCAAAAGCGTGTATATCGTCACCGTAGGTTCCTTTCGAGTCACCCATACCGCAAGATGAAAAAACAATTAAGCGAAAATAAGGAGAGCGATTCACTCAAGGGCTTTTAGAGGAAAGAGGTCTATGATATGGTTAAGGATATCGATGTTGTGCTTGGGAAGGGGCGTAAATTAAGAACCCGTGAGAAGAACATACGGAAGAAGCGGTCAATTTTTGGGACTTGCCTTATTGGGAGCACTTAGAAGTTCGCCCTTTGCATCGATGTCATGCGTAGAGAAGAATGTATGTGATAGTTTGATTGGTCTCTTGCTAAACATTAGTGGCAAAACAAAGGATGGTGTTAGCATGCGGCGTGACTTGGTTGATATGAACATAAGGGTGAGTTAGCACCGGTAGAGACCGATCTGAGACGAGCGTACCTTCCCCGACTTGCTACACTCTATCAAGGCGAGAGAAATGAAGCGTGCGAGCTTGCATGGAGTGAAAGTCCCATCTGGTTACTCCGCTAACATTAAGAACCTTGTTTCTATGCAAGATTTGAAATTAATTGGTATGAAGTCTCATGATTGTCATGTCTTGATGACACAAATGCTTCTGTTGCAATTAGAAGTATCTTGCGAACAAGGTCCGAGTGGCAATCTTGAGGCGTGTTATTTTTCAACTCAATTGCTCGGAAGATCATTGATCCCCAAGGACTAGATGCTCTGCGGGCGAGGTGGTGACCACTCTATGTCATCTTGAGATGTATTTCCCTCCGTCATTTTTGATATCATGGTCCATCTCATTGTTCACCTTGTGAGAGAGATAAAGATATCTTGACCTGTGTTCTTCGTCATATGTACCCGTTAAAGAGGTACATGGGAATTCTCAAGTCCTCGTGACGAATCGATCTCGGCCGGAGGGCGACATCATCGAAGGTTATGCAACGAAGAGGTCATTGAGTTCTGCGTCGACTACATGGCTCGGTGGAACCGATGGGTGTGCCTCTATCTCGCCATGAGGAGGCTGGATGGTATCGGGACCATCGGAAGAAATCAATAACTCCCGATCTGGATACATACGCTCAAGCCCATTTCATAGTCTTGCAACACATGACCCAAGTGTCCCGTATATCGGCGAGCACAAAGACATGGTGCGCCAACATAATCGAGACCGGTCGGAGGTTTGGATCACGAGAGAACACAAATCGGTTCAGCGAATGGTTAAAGGTGCGAATCACTAGGAGGTCATCAAGTGATGATCTGTTGCTATGGTTGTACGAGGGCCACAATTTACAATTGTCACATAGCAAGGATCGACATCAATGGGTACACATTTTATCTGGCATTTCGGGATAGGAAGAGCCTGATCCGAATAGCGGTGTCGCATAGATGCATTGATCCGATGGGATGAGGAGCTCCTACTATGGGCAAATAGGCGAGATATGGGAGCTCGACTATGTGCTTTTCAAGATCCCCTATTTGGTGCCGTTGGGTCCATCTCGCCGGTGAAGGTCGACAAATGCGGTGTCACTACCGTGGACCTCGAGCGTGTCGGATATAAAACGAACCATTCATATTGGCTAACCAAGTTGTTCAAGTCTTCTATGTAACCGACCCGGCAAATAAGAAGCGCCACGTAGTTCTTCATGGAAAAAGGAGGATTGTCGGAGTTGAGAATGTAGTGGGCGAGGAAGAATACAATCAATTTGACGAGTTGCCTCCTTTGGAAGCGGCATTAGGCTCGAGGAAGAACCCGGTGAGGAAGCTAGCTATATCTTGCGTCGATCATCATGAAGGCCTATATCTTAATTAAAATTTACTCCAATGTAATTAATTTATTCCATAACATCATGTGTTATGGACTTGTAATCTCTCATATATTTTGATGTCAGCGTGAAATTGTCATGTGTTGATGTGTTATGGACTTGTCATATTTGATATTGATGTCAATGTGGGCGTACATTGTAATGTGGAGTATCAAAATTGTCATCATACTTGATTTGAGTTGAGTTGAATTAGATATGAAATTTTGAAGTCAAATGTGTTATGAACTTGTTATGGACTTGTCATATTTGATATTAATGTCAATGTGTGGGCGTACATTGTAATGTGGAGTATCAAAATTGGTTTCACTTGATTTGGAGTTGAGTTGAATTAGATATAAAATTTTGAAGTCAAATGTGTTATGAACTTGTCATCATACTTGTCACGGGTTAGAATTCATATGGACTTGTCATAATTGTCATCATACTTGTCTCGGCGGAGTTCACTATGTTTTCTCGGGATATTTATGTCTCACGAGTTCATTATGTTTTGTCGAGGATATCATAAATTGGCCTCGGGTTGTGGGCTATCACGAGCGGTTTTATTATACAACCGTGTGGAAATAATATCGCAGAGCGGTTCAAAATGAGAACCGTCAGTGATAATATATCCTGACAGTTCTCATTTGAACCGTCTCGTGATATACTTTATAAAGGCGAAACGCTAGGGTTTTCCTCTCACTTCTCACTTCCTCTCCGCGCCCTTACGCTCTCGCTCGCTCGTTCGCCTCCTCTAGGGTTTAGGGCTCGCCTTCACCGCCGACTCGACCTCGGCGCCGCCGCCCGACATTGGTGCCCCCGACCTCTGCGCGCGCCCCGACCTCGGCGCCGCCGACCTCGGTCGCCGCCCCGACCTCGGCGCCCGTTCACCTCCCGGTAGTAAGCCCGGCGTCGCCGCCGCCGACCTCGGTGCCGCGCCCGACATTGGCGCCTCGACCTCGGCGCCGCCGTCCTCCTCCCGTGTCGGCCTCCTCCCTCTGCACCGGCCTTCTCCCGCCGCCGTCCTCCTCCCGTGTCGACCTCCTCCCCAGCTCCCTCCTCCCGCATCGGCCTCCTCCCTGCCAGCCTCCCCAGTTCTTGTGCGGCATCCTCTCTGTAGTATTGCTCCTCTGTGGCGTTCGGTTGATCTTTCCATATATATATATATATATATATATATATATATATATATATATATATATATATATATATATATATATATATTTGCGATGCTAGTTGCAAATTAATCGATGGGCTTTGTTGACATGCTCTGTGATGAACTCCGTCTTATCTTGAGATTGAATGTGATAGTTAGTTCATACTTGAGCTCTATTGTATTACTTACTCTTGTCAATATGTTGTCTTGTTAATTGGTTACTTCGGTTCACTCATAGTTCTATTGCAAATTGATCGGTTGTATTGACTAGTTTGTGATTCTTCTAGTAGTATGTATGAGCTCATTCAACTTTTCATTTGCCATCTTGATCTCTGTAGTCAACCTCTGTTTGATTTGGAAGTTTAATCATTTTTAGATTATGATTGAGATCATTTGTGATTAAGCAAAGTATTGTTTAGAGCTCATAGTTTGAATTTATATTATCATATTCATTTCATGAAGAGTATATACAATAGGATTGAGATGGCAAAGACTTGTTCTTTAGCTACTCTCCTTACGAGAGCACATAATATCATCAATCGCATTTCCTTAGAAAGTAGGCTCGGGCAAAAGATTTGTATCACTAGTTTCTATCTATACAAAGATCACAAGAGAAATTTGGTGGATTAAGGAGTGTTAGGAGTGTTAGAATAGAAGCTCGTGGATTAAGGAGTGTTAGGAATGTTAGTAGTCTGTATGAGCTCATTCAACTCTTCATTTGCCATCTTGATCTCTATAGTCAACCTCTGTACTTCTTCGAGAGCAAGTAAGCGAGATGGCAGAGGCACCGTCTTTCGCCGCCACCAACGCCCATGAGATGGAAGAGGCGTGATGAGGCCGCCAACACCGACCCTTGAGATGGAAGAGGCGCCGACGAGGCCGCCAACACCGACCCCGCGAGATGGAAGAGGCGCCGACGAGGCCGCCGTCACCATCGGCGATAATGACAGGCGAGATGGCGGAGGACAATCGAAAATGCCTCACGGCCGGTGGTCATCGGAGGTCGGTGACTTTGGGGTCCCTCTGAGTCCCAAGAGATCGTGGCGAGATTCGGACCATCTGCGGGATACTTGGAAGGGCGGGTCCTCATCACCACACCAAGGTGGAAGGACTGACGAAAAGAAGCGAAAGCGTGTGGGACAGAACTTTGGAGAAGTTCACTATTCGAAGCACATGTGGCGCAGCGTGCGACGACGGCGATGCTCACGATGGGTAAATCGTGGAGGACCTTCAAGAGCATTCTTGTCACGGCACGTGCACACAGGTCGGGCGCCCTTCGCGATATAGATTCTTGACGCGGGAAGCATGGGACACCTTTGTGGCTATGAAAACATCGGCGAATTTAAGGAGCAAAGTGCGGCGCACAAAGCTCTCGGACACGAAACACTCACCAAGACAGACTCGGCACTTGGCTGAGTGCAGCGGGTAAATCTGAGAATGGGCGGCGGAGAAGGAGAACCCGTTTCGATGTCACGGACCCGCGTTCCCTAAAATTGGTTAAGCGAGGCACAAGTCTCGTCTTCGGCAAAGCATCTCCTTCACAAACCCGGCGGACTGGAAGTGTCCCAGCGTGTGGTAAGTATATCGAACTACTAAGTTGTTAATAAGTCCATAACTTCATAGTGTCTATAATAGCGTGATGACCTCTTGCGGCGTGACTTGATCGCCCAAGCTTCCCAAGGCTCCTTCCGTGCGAGCGAGGAGAAGGATATACTATCTACGACCTTGGGAAACAAGGAGCACCGGGTCGCACGCGAGGCCTTGGGGTTAACGTACCTTGGATTCATGGATTCGCGGACGACTACTACACGTATAGGACTAGGAAGAGATCCAAGGCGAGCACGACAACCGGTTAGTACAGATGATTACTAACCAATTTCAAGTAGAGATGGCAAGATTGCGAGTCAAATGGATATACTCATGAGCGGTGATGCAAGCCGCCCGCTAATTTGGAAGACAGTCCTCCTCGGCGTCGGAGTAGCGTCGCGTCGCGCATAATTGTGAACATGGCGACGTCCGATTCCGATAGAGCGACATCAAGGTAGCGTACATCTATGGAATGCACCAAAGATAGACCCTAACGACGCCTTAGCTAATTGCGTGTCGTTTTGTAGGAGCCGACGCCTGTAAGCTCCAAGTGAGGATGGATGGGTCCCTTTGTATTGAAAGGTGCGAGGATGGTGTATCCATACGAGGAAGAGGCGGTCTGACGGTGCCGGTGGTGGTGCAGTTACGCCAAGGTCAGTGGATATGGTACATGTCAATTTCGAGCCATCATTTGGACATTTGCCCGAACGAAGAGATCACAACACTAGGGATGCCGTCCTCTCTTTTATCCGATGGCCCAAGAAGAACATCGCCTCGGAACCCGGCGGTGCCGCGATCCGGACACGACCATTCCTCTCCAACGGGACCCTCGATGACTCCACCTCATGTTTCGCCTCAAAAGGCCACCTCTTGATTCCGTGGAGAAGACGCCAAGAAGAAACGACAAAAGCGTGCCGACATATCGGTTCCCGAGTCGTCTCACAAAAAACGATGCCAATCACTAAGGCCAAATCGAAATCAACGAGCGTTAAGGCGCCTCCCAAGTCCGGAAGTCCGAGAAGTCCGGAAGTCCGCGATACCGGAAATACATCATCGGAAAACCGTTGTGTTCGGCGAAGATAATTAATGCATTTGGACATGCTTGTCGCTTTGCATGCGGTACTTGGACAAGACCCAAAAGAAGGGGTCCGATCTTTGGAATCACCGCCGATCGAGGACAAGCATTTCTTCAGCGGGACGAGGTACTGCCGTCGTGGGCTTCAATGATTTATTTGAACTATTCAACCTCGTTGGCCTCGGCGTCTCGCTTCTACGATGTTGGACCTTTGTAAGTGCGTACAATCAAGTTCTACATTCATCTAATACCGATAAATATCACAACTCATTGCTTATGTATAGATACATCTTTGCAAAATGTCAAGGAATGGAAAGAACCGGTGGGTTTCCTCGACCCACACGTGGTATCGTTGCAAACCATCCTACAAGACTAGCCCTTCGCCGAGAAATACATAACGAGGTCATTGCTTCTCTGAGAGGAACATGAAGTACATAGTGGTGCCCTACAACCGAGGGTAAGTGTCACTACTTGCTATACAAATTTCATTTGTACATTATATCATAACCACGAACTTAGGTTTAATGACTATAGCGACATACATGAGTAGGTACCATTGGATCCTTTTAGTTATTATACCCAAGAGGAACCATGTGATATACCTTGATTCCCTAAACCGCAACAAGCACGACTTGACACTCTAAGAGGAATACTGAGAGGTATGCTCATTTCCTCCTTACATAACTCTATTGTAGTCTTCATTAGTTTGAAATGGCGAGGATAACTTTTTGAATCATGTAGGTCGTTCATCAATTATGTTGCCAACAAAGGAATATACTGATGGAAAAGCGCCTAACTAACACAGGATGGATTTTCGATCGTGCTACAACACAATAATACTATATCATACTTCATAATAACGCGTCTCGAACCGACTATACCTATATATGTAATTCTATTTTTGCGATTGCCGCTTGAGAAAAAGATGATGAGTTATGTGCAATCTCGTCTGCTATCATATGCGACTAATCCTTCTGACTAAGAAGAAGGATCACGAGGTTTGTCAATCTCGAAATAATTATTTCCTAATTATAAATTTAAATATATGTAGCTTACCACTTAACTCTTAATTGGTAGCGGCGGGTCTTGGATTTACAATGTGATTCACTCGTTGCGGAAGAGATCAAGGACATTCGAGGAAGCTCTGCGCCTTTATCAACTCAGAAATCATTGCGACAACGGAGAGTTTCACTCGTCGCCAACCCGAGCATCACCCCACTAAAACCTCTCAGCGCAAAACAATTGTAATCTAGTTGTAACTATAGCGACAATACTTGAACAAATGCGATCTTTTGTAATTTATTTTGAGTAATGATCACTTTGAGTTGTCATGGTCGCTTGAATCTGTTATTGTGAAATCTTGTTTTTGTGATTGCTTGAATACATTTACGTGAATGCTTGTTTTGAGAGGGCATGGCTAGCAATTCCGAGGCTAGCCAGAAAACAAACAAATTGTGGGCGGTATGAGCTATCACAGACGGTTTTTGTTAAAACCGTGCAGTGAAGGCAAGTATCACTGAGCGGTTTCGACGCAAACCGTCGTGATAGGAGAATATCACGAGCGGTTCTATATAAAAGCCGTGCGTGATAGTCACAAATCACGACGGTTTTAACCGTCGTGATATTCTCTATCACGACGGTTTTCTTTAGAACCGCTCGTGATATTCTCGAATCACGATGGTTGTCGGTTGAAACCGTCAGGATACTTGACTTCGCTGAGCGGTTTTTAATAAAACCGCTCGTGATATTAAATATCCGAGCGGTTTTGTACCGTCGTGATAATATCTGTTATCACAGACCAACAAACATAGGCGGTTGGAAACAAATGCGTGATGACGATTCGAACCGTGCGTGATGTCGGTTTCTGTAGTAGTGGGAGCTCGGCGTCTTCAAGGCGTAAGAAGCAAAAGAGAGAGAGAGAGAGAGAGGGGAAGTGGAGAAGAAGAGCAGTGCAGAGCTACAAGCACGGGTGAGAAGAGAGGGAAGGAGGTGAGGGGAAGAAGATGAACGCCTGGGGTCGGTCCGCATGGCAATGAGATGGAGAGGGGGAAACGGGTTGGGCTGCCACGGCTAGCCAGCATAGCTTGCGGGCCACGAGGAAAAGAAAGAGGAGAGAAGAGAGGGTGCCTAAGCCTAGTTCGGTTTCGGCTTGGTCCGGGAGAGGGAGGGTTGGGTCGGGTGAGGATTGATCTGAGGGAAGAGGAAAAGGAAACATTTGAACAATTTTTATTTCTGATTTAAAGTTTGATTTGAATTTGAATTCAATTTCTGAAATGTTTTTGCACATATATAAACTTTTATATTTTTGCAAATTCCGAATTCTTGACACGAGGGAAATTGTTTGAAATTTCTAAATTTCAAAGCAAATGTTTTGAAATTTTTAAAATGCAACCAAAGTTTTTTGAAATTCAAGCAAATTTTAGTTTGGACCAAAATTTAGGCTGTTACAGCTTGCGTCCAGCACCTCATGGTCATCTATAGTGGCCAACTCCTTCCGAGCACAGTAAAACAGCTCCTTATGGGCCATAAATTTTTTTTAAAAAAGAACTCCTTATGGCTGCCCATGGTGTTGCAATGAATTAAGCAAAGTTTTTTTTTGCGAGCAAAAAGAGAGGTTTATTTCTAAAAGTAAGATAACAAAATATTATTTTATGAAAAATACTGGTGAGCACATCGTTACAATTCATCTAAAGTTTGCTTGTTTACTGAAGACCAACAACATTGCAATGATATACACAGAATCACAGAGATAAGGCGCAAACAATTGACAGAAGAGAGATGTATCATTGGAAATTGGATAATGCTAGCGTCCGTGCGTTCAGATGCTTCGTTCCCACACTCCCTCCCTCACCCATCAGATGCTTTTCTCGAGTCCACCGCCGCTACTCCTCTATGACCTCTACACGTCTTCCTCCCATCCATCCTCTTCTCATCCATCCAATCCCATTCGCCTCCTCCCTTTCGATGGCTCGTCGGGCTGGTGCTCACCACCAAAGCCACGCTCTTCTCTCCCTCCCTCCTCGTCCCCGTTGTTCCGTCCGCGCTTGCAGCAGACGAGGGTTTCTTGGATAGAATGGCGGAGTGCCCCCGCGCCCGCTAGGAGCTCTGGCAGCCATGGCTGCCAAGAGAGAGAGAGAGAGAGAGAGAGAGAGAGAGAGAGAGAGATGAGGAGGACGTGCTCGGTGGACTCTCCCGCCGCATGGCTAGCCTCCTCGACTGCGATGGTGGCAATAGTACCACTCCCAAGGTTGGTTTTCTGTTTGGTTCTCCTGGTTTGGGAACCGTTGTTTTGCGCTGGTCTTTTGGAAGCATCTGATTATTTTTCACTTTGTTGTGATAGGCGGAGGTGATGGCTGGTTCACCGCAATCGAGGTTGTGTGGGCTGCCGGCTTTGGGGGAGGATAGCCCCAACGGCAGGGCGTCGCTGGTCAGCTCGCCGCCGGGGCAGCAGTCGGCTGACCCTTGGGGCCTGCTGTACGAGGCGGCCGGGCAGGTGGCGCATTTTGTTGCAACTATTGTTACTGATTGTTGTGCACGTAAAATCAAAATATTTTATAAATTTAAAATGTTGTAAATTTTTTGATATTGCAATAATTGTTGATGTTTTCACTATTATTTTTAAATGTTGCAATATTGTAACATCGAAATATGTTTGTTTTAGAATATTTGAACTACTTTTTAAAAGCACAGCCATATTATGTAGTGATGGTTTTATGTATTTTCGGTGAGAATTTAATATATTTCTTAATTTTATTTCTTAGTACTGTATTTATCATTTGTGTATTTTATTGCAAAGGTTGTGTCTAGATACTGTGTTGAAACGTACTATAGAAAGTGACGCAGTTATGTCAAAAATTATTCCAAGGTACGGCCCGGATGCACAGGGCAGTTTGCCATTTTTTTCTTAGTAGTTGTCCCAAGGTAATTACTCTAAGAAAACCGTCTGAAGCAAGGGAAGGGGATACAGAGAAGCTGACCCTCTATGTTAGCATGGGCTAATACAGAGTAATATGCATTTGTCCTTCTCTCCATCGTCTAATACAAAAATAAACGGTTTAGATTAAGTGCTACAGTATCTGTATTGCATTCTGTGCAGTAGACAACAAGACGTGATATAGATTAAGTGCTACAGTATCTGTATTGCATTCTGTGCAGTAGACAACAAGACGTGATAAAGAACGGTTATCAGAAAAGACAGCCAAAGTTTCCTCCCGCGGACAATCTAACCCATCTCTTTTGTGCTGCCCTCTCTCACTCTAGGTGTGATAAAAACTACTAGTACCGGACAATCTACCCATCTCTTTTGTGCTGCCCCCTCTCTCTCTAGGTGTGATAAAAACTACTAGTACCGGTGTATTCACTGATAGCACTAGTTCTACAGTAGGAGAACAGACTACTAGTTTTTGCTGCTACTAAGGGTGCGTTTGGTTGGTGGGATGAGGTTGAATAAAATGGGATGGTACAGGTAAGATGAGATCGTCCTGGATGAGATGATACAAGTATGGTGTTTGGTTGGTGGGATAGGATGATACATGATTTTGTTTGGTTGGTGGGATAGGATGGTCCTAGATGGTTCAAGATGGTGTTTGGTTTGATGAATGAGGTTGTATTTGGATTGTACTAAACTTTAGGATGTTATGACACGTGGGGCCCACATGATATTTTTTGCACTAAAATATGCCAAGAGTGGTCTTGTTTTGTTGATTAAATGACAAGGAACACAACGGTTCAATCGGATCGCAAATCGGATACTCATTTTATGAAATATGGCCATTTGAAGCTTGTAAATTACTTTGCCACCTCATCTTTTTTTAATTCAACCTGCTGTGTTTGAAGCAATCGGGCTGCTGGGAGAAATTGAACCGAATGGTTCTTTTTTTTTTGGAAAGGTATGGTACAACATCTTTGCAGAATATTCCATTTCTTAGAACCATTTCGTCCTGAATCATTTGGTTCCATACAGCAAACCAAACACAGGAACCTTTCTATTTTCCGAACCATCCGATACAGGACGGTCCGGTTCCCTCATCCAAACGCACCCTAATGTACTACCTACCATGCATCTGCGAGGTCACAAGGACGGGATGGTAACGATGATACGCGCACATCGTTTGCTTGCAATCCAATCGGCAGGCACTTTTTGTTCTTTCAAAAAAGAAGGAAGGGGGCACTTTTCATGTGCTCAGCGTCAGCTAGTTAGTAGTTAGTCATGTGTTTGTGGTAAGTGATGGCTGTCCTATCTGAATCGAGTACTTGGCTAATATAGCACTGGTGATGTGTTAAATAGTAAATCTACCCTCTCTCGATACCAACTGTAAAAACAGTACCAAATTCGTGCCCTAAAAGGTCAGACCTCTCCTCCACGTGACACGTCACCTAGTACGTGCCCTAGGGGCACAGATCTAGCCGTGTTCGTGTACCAGGCACACGGACGACCCTCTGTGCGCCACGTGACGAGTCGCAACGAGGCGCTCACCTGTGCTTGTGCACGCGCCACGCCAGGCTTGTTTCACGCCAACGCGTCGGCCGCCTTCGCTTTCACGCCGCTTTGTTCGAGCCGCGCTGCGCCGCACCGTGCTGCGCGCCACCGCGACAGCGACCACGCCAAGCCGATCTCCTCTCCAATGAGTTTCTTGCCGTCGTGAGCAAGTCACGATGTGTTCCCGATTCTCCTCCATCTTTCCCCCCACTTTCTTTCGCCCACTGCCACCACCACCCCCGACGTCGGCGTCGTCGCCCCGTCGCCTCGACCCCTCCCTGGTCTCCTTGAATGACCCAACACGACCCCCTCGTCGGCGCTGAGCCCATGCTCATGCCATCTTTCCTCGAAGCCGAGCCGCCATCGCCGCCACCGCTTTGGCGGCTGCGTCGCTCGCCAGGTCGCCGATCACCGCCACGGTGCCGCTCCGCACGCGTCGCTGCCTCCCATCACCTCCCCGAGCCCCTGACGATTTTGTCCTTCACCAGCTACCGGCCGCCGTGCGCCCAAGCCGCGCCGCCACTTCCTCTGTTCTTCTCTTCTATTTCTCCCCTCTCCCACTAACAGCGGGCCCCGTCTCATCCGTGTGCCTGGGGAACGGACGCGGCTTGTCCGTGCGGCTAGGACACTGACCTAGGGTATGGACTAGGCGATGTGTCACGCGGAGGAGAGGTCTGGCCCTCTAGGGCACGAATTCGGTGCTATTTTTGCAATTGGTGTTGAGAGAGGGCTAAATTTGCTATCCAACACGTCAACAATGGTATATTAGCCAAAAACTCATCTAAATCATCTCGAGGAGAAAAGTAGCCTGCAGTAGTGCAGTGGACTCCCTGCAGTGTAGCACTGATTTTTTTAAATGATACATTTTAAAAATAGAATTACATAAATAAATGTATGTTTAATAAAATTACAAAATATGTTTCTATCGTCATTTCAATTGGTGACAGGGGCTGTCGCTAGCAAAACAGTGTGAAAATGTTTCTGTAGCTATTTAGAATGGCGATAGAGATCAAATCGCCAGTTGAAATAGCGACAAGTTCGTGTCGCTAATTGAAATGGCAACATGGACTTGTTTTTGAAAAAAAAAAATGGCGGAGAATGTTGCGTCAAATTTTACGAGACTTCACTCAGTTTTTTGGTAATATCTTTAAGTGTCTATCGAATTGATTATTTTTGAAAAATAGAATGCAATATTGAATAAAGAACAATTTAGGAGTTAAATTTAGAAGATGAGATTTCAACTGCGGCAATAAGGACCTGTTTGGAATGGCTGTGGCTTTCCTGAAAAGCGGCTTCCGGCTGTGCTACAGGGCTGAACGGCTTTGGACTGAATGGCTGGGCTGAAGTGGTTTGGTGTTTGGCTGTCTGCCTTTTAGGTAGGCTGGCTGCAGCTTCCGAGATAGGAAGTGTTTGAAATGCCCCTGAGGACCGTCGCTGGTGAGTCCAGTCTGAGCGATTAACTCGTAGAAAATTATAGAATCGTAAGAACAATGCAAGAAAATATGAACAGAATAATAGATTGAACACAGAGATATATAGGGCTTCTTGCTTCTCTTTATTCCTTCATCAATCGATCAATCGTTTACAATGACTAGCACCCCCTATTTATAGGCTAGTGGATGGATGAGGAGTCCACCTGGGCCAGGACTCTCTGACCTGGGCCTGGTTTCTTAACACTCCCCCTTGGACACTCATCCGACATGTTCATGTCTCGTTAAAACTCCATAAAAACCCAGTGGGAAGAATTTAGAGAAAGAGTACATGACATGCGTTTTGCTGCGTTGCACGAATTGCCTCGTTAAAAACCTTAGCAGAGAAACTGCAGGAAAATTCGTCAAGGGAAAAAGAGTACAATCCACCCAATTTCATTTTATCTCCAGGATTTATTGTTTGGGTACTCGATCTTCGTGATCAAGCTTTAAAAACGAGTTCGTGAAGGTTCTCCCCCCGAATTTTGCACTTCTCTAAGTCTCATCATTCCAATTCCACGTATGCATCTTTTAAAGCTAGATACTGGAAGTGACTTAGTGAATAAATCTATAAGATTTTCACATGACTTAGTATGCAGTACTTTAACTTCGTCCATCTTTTGCAATTCATGAGCATAGAAGAACTTGGGGTTGATATGCTTCGTGAGAGGACTCTTCACATAACCCATCTGCACTTGTGCAACACAAGCTGCATTATCTTCATAGATAATAGTGGGGGTTTGTGTGGTATTCAATCCACACGACTGCTGGATGTGGTGAATCATCCGCCGAAGCCAAACACATTCTCGTAAGGACTTGTACAGTGCTATGATTTCCGAGTGGTTCATCGAAGTCGATACAAGACTCTGCTCAGACAATTTCCATAAAATTGTAGTTCCACCACATAGGAATATATAGTCTGTTTGTGACCTAGCTGTATGCGGGTTCTACAGATACCCGACATATGCATAGCCATTCATAGTTAGGTTTTCGTTCTTTCTGTAGAACAAACCAAGTTCTTTGCTTCCTTTGAGTTATCTAAAGATGTTCTTCATTCCCTGCCAATGCCTTTGGTAGCTTCTGCACTATACCTTGCTAATAGGTTAACGGCAAATGCAATGGCTGATCTAGTATAATTTGCTAAATACATGGGTGCTTCTATTGCACTTAAGTATGGGAATTCCGGTCCTAGGACTTCCTCCTCCTCTTCTTTAGGTCTGTACGGGTCCTTGTCTTGCTGCAAGGATCTCCCGACCATTGGCACTTTCGAAGAGTATGCCTTTTCAAAATTAAACCTTTCTAACACCTTCTGAGTGTAGGTTGACTGATGCTCTAAAATCCCTTTAGGGGTATGTTCAAGCTGCAAGCCTAAGCAATATTTGGTTTTACCCAAATCTTTCATTTCGAACTCTGACTCCAAGTAAGAGTTTACTTTCTTAATACCTTTCAGGGTTCCAATGATATTCAGATCATCTTCATACACTGAGATTATACAAAATCTATCATGGGATCGTCGTATAAATACACAGGGATAATTCTCATTGTTTGTGTAGCCTTTCTTATATAGAAAGTCGCTTCAAGCGATTATACCACATTCTGCCTGATTGCTTAAGTTCGTACAGTGACTTTCTGAGTTTCACACTTACAAATTTCTATTTGCTCTGTCTTGGTTCGGGACAGGAATACATTCAAGTATCTTCATATAAATGTCTGAGTCCAATATTCCATAAAGGTATGGTGTTACCACATCCATCAATTTCACTTTTAACTTCAAGTTTACTGCCATTGAGATTAAATATCTAAAAGGTGGTGGGGAATAGGTTTCTTCATAATCATCTTCTAGATGTTGAGTGAAACCTTGTGCAATGAGCGTTGCTTATTTTCATTTCTCTTTCGAACAAATACCCACTTATGCCCTATGGGGTGCACATGGGGAGGTGTTCGGCTTGCAGGCCCAAACACGTTTCTTTTATTCAGAGAAAATAATTCTGTTTCCATTGCCTTCTTTCAATCTTCTCAATCTGATCTTTTCTTACATTCAGCGAGCGCTGCAGGCTCTAGATCAAGATCGATGATTGTGGCAATTTTATTTGCAAAGTAAATGTCGACATTGGCTATTGTCTTATTCATAGATTCTCCCAAGGTCACAAAGTTTATAGCTATTTCTTCAAGGGGCGATTCTTCTAATGCTTCTACTCTCTCACCGCTGCTTCCAATTGCGGGGGCAAGTCTCTTTAGTTTTTCAGCTCCGATGCGTGCGCACACATCCATGCTGATGTCTCCTTTCATGGGGATGTTCAATTCTGGTATGCCTTTCTTGAAGGTTCCATACTGGTGCCAGGTCTCAACTGCTCCCCTTCCAGTTACGGGGAACTTGGTGATCGGTCAGTGTCAAGTCCTTCTTATCCTTTTTCACCAGGCGTCCCCGGTTACTTCGGATTCGAGGGGCCGGAGTTCTCGTCCTTTCAGAGGCCTTAAGACGGGATTAGGGATACATTCATCGGTATTTCAACCCTCTCCAATGCATTGCGTGCAGGCACATGCGACTTGGTCATGCTCTTCAAATCACTAAAGTGGTCAGGCAGATGATTTGCTAATGCTTGCAAATCAATTATCTTCTGGACTGCAATTGTCTTCTAGACTTCAATTATCTTCTGGACTTCTCTATTTGCTTCAGTAGTACGTGGGTCATGTATATGGATTTCAATTATCTTCTAGACTCCAATTATCTTCTGGACATTTCTATTTCCTAACATTCTTCATCAAGGGGTTGATTTCCTCCCCCTAATGACGGGAAACTAGCCTCATCTAATATACTATCAGCCAATCATGCAGCATGCAAATCTCGCGCCATATGGTCCAAAATACCTGATTATGGATGTTGTCTCATAACCAACGTATATCCCAGACTTTCGGAGAAGGCCCATTGCAGTTCGCTGCAATGGTGGTATAGGTATATAAACCTTGCAACCAAATCTTCAAATATGAGGAATTTTCGGTGCTAGTTGCATAGGTGAATGGATGTTATATGCCGACAGTCTAAAATTGATGAAAGTTGCTGCGAGCAGGACTGCGTGTCCCCAACATATAGTTGGTAAATTACAATTCTTCAAAGTGGTTAGGCAAAAAATTAATCCTTTTAATTAATGCCTCTGTTAGTCCATTCTGGGTGTGGACATGCGGTACAGAATGCTCAACTTTAATTCTCATTGCCATGCAATAATCAACAAATGCCTTCATAATAAATTATCCGGCATTGTCCATTCTGGTGGACTTCACATGATGATCAGGGAAATTATTTCTAATTAATTATCTGCGAGATTTAGCTTTGCAAAAGTGTAATTTCTCATAGATAATAAACATACGTGCGACCATTTCGAGGAAGCATCGATGAACACCATAAAATACCTAAATGGCCCTTACAAGGGCTGTATAGGACAGCAAAAGTCTCCCTAGATACGATCCAAGAATGCAGGGACTTAATCCTTCGCTTTCAGAGCAGAAGGTTTAGTAATTAAATCCCCGGGGGCACATGCGGGGCACACAAAATCTTCCTGATTCGAGAAATTCTTTATATTGATATTATGTCCCTGTGAATTGTTAATTATATTTCTCATCATCCTAAGACCTGAGTGGCATTATCTATCATGCCAAAGATAGAAAAGGTTCAGAACTTCTAAATATGGTTTTCAGGGTAGTATAGGTTGCATATGCCTTAATATTAGTGTAGTATAGCCCAGATTCATATGAAGTCGTTCTAGTACTATTTTTCTACTTTCTTCACGCTTTGTAATGAGTAGGCATTCCTTACCATACTCTTCTTCAGTCTCTACATGGAAACCGTTAACGCGAATATCCTTGAGAGTTCTAGTCGATTCTGGGTACAACAAGGCTTCTTTAATGATCAAAGTTGTGCCCATTAGAAGTATAAATGTAGCCCTTCCCGAGCCTCTTATACAAGTATCGCTGCCTGCGATTGTCGTAAGACTACCAGCATTCTTGCCGATCGACTAAAAGAATTTCATCTCTCTCAAGGTGGTATTCGTTGTGCCGTTATCATGCTAAGCACACTTCCTCCATAGGGCGCCACACGTGTTCTAATATAATGTACTTTATTAATATGCAACAGAAAGCAAGCAACACATAAATAAAATACTTCAGATATCAGAACATAAGTTGCTATTAAAAATACGGAAAAGGTCTTGCAGGACTCATCATAAGAATTTAATGCTTCTCTCTCCTAGAGCTTACAACCATTATTCAAAAAATAATTCAATGTTCTGCTTCAATTACAAACTACAAGTTACTGTAAAAGATCCAAGTGCAATGTGTGCACTAGATCGAATGAGCGAAGTATTCAAAAACTTCTGCCTCAATTTGCTCCATGGCGATCTTCTCCTTTTGGGCAACTGTGGCTACGGCCGCCGTGATGTCCAAAGGAGGGATGATGGGGGCTACTACTAGACTATCCACATCCATGAGTGCAACTAATGGATGTGGATCCTCCATGCCTGCAATGGCAAGGTGTGTCTCATGCTGTCCTATGCCCTTCTTCTTAGACTGGAAATCATCGATAACGTGCAACCCACGACCTTACCCTTCTTGCCCCTCTCCTTCGTGAGAGACTTTATCACCTTGTAGTTGCTAGCATTGGTTTCATGGCCAACATTGCTACTAGGTGGCTGTGAGATGTAGTTCTTCCTCAGAACATTATCTTGAGCTTCCGGAACTTGCATGATGTCAATTAATGCGACATACCCCATGTAGCCGTCTTGACAATAGTTGCATGTGGATTTCACCGCATTTGGGTGAAAGGTAGAGAGAGTCTTCTCAAGCTTCTACTCATCTGTGATTACATTATCACAGAGTTGAAGACTTGTACAAATTCTAGCCATGCTGGGTCTGTTCTTCAAATTCCTGATTCGTGATGCCAGTCATCTTCATATTCCTGCAAAGAGTTCATAAGATTATTATTGGTAATTTCTGTAAAATGGTTGCAAAATTCTCATAATGTTCTTCGAACTCCCGGTTCGTGATACCGTATTTTTCTATGCATTTTTCATGATTTACTGCTATTTTCAGTGATTAAAAGAAATATAAACAATCACAGATAATCAAAACAGTAAATACAATAAATAAACTGCATAGAAATAACCATAACAAAGTTAAACATGCTTCAAATGCAAAATTTGTTTCAAAAATTGAATTCCCGAGGCCTTTTTGTGCTGGAAAATGCATTTTCGGCGAATTATGCTATTTTTAGGGGTTAAGTCGTGAAATTTCAGTGTTGAGAAAAAATTTCTTGTAATGTTCCAATTTTCATGTGGTTTTCCGCAAAATTTTCTTATTCGCGAAAAATTTCTCATAATTTCCACAATTCCGAGGGCCTCCTTGCAAAATATCAATTTTCTTTTTCTTTTTTTTGTTCTGGAGAAAAAACTATTTATGCCAGATTTTTCAGCCCGATTTCCAGGCTTGCTTCTTATAGCCCATTGGCCTTTCGTGGGCCCGCAATTCTGGCCCATTAAGGCAGGTTCAAGAGGTGCTTACGGGGTAGGACATGTAGGGTTTCCCTACCCCTTGCGCCCAAAAATGGCGGCGGCAGTTAACATGCGGCCAGGCGCAGGCGTGAGAGCCGCCGGTGGTGGGCGGGCATCAGGCGACCGGTCGCGAGCATGAGAGCCGCCGGCAACGGGAGAGGTGACCAGAGGGCGGCGCGATATGACGCGTTTCAGCAGCCGCGTGCGGGCGGCGCACGAGTGGCCATTACGGTGGCGTGAGGGGCGACGGTGTGGCGGCACACAGCAGCGGCAGCGCAGGAGCCGTGGGCGGCGGCGACGGTGCCGTCTGCAGAGGCGGACGGTCGGGCGAGATGCGCTGCAAGCCAACGAGGGAGGCGGGCGACTAGAGAGGTGGAGCTCGCTGGCTCTCCGCGGCGGGCGAGGGTGGCGGCGGCGCGGTTGCTTGGCGCGTGGGGACCTCTACCAGCGGCGGGCACGCTTCAAATGCCGGTGACCCGAAAGCGGTGGCGCTTCAAGGTGGCTAAGGCGGCGGTCTTTGCTGGCAGAGGCGGCGCATGGGCGGCTGACGGGACCGGCGGCAAGCGGTGTGGGAGCAAAGACGGCCAGTGGGTGCACGGCCGGGTGGTGCGTGGCCATGCGGCGTGGGTCGCCGACTTCGGGCCGATGGCGGCTCTAGGCGGTGGATGGTCTAGCTGCAGGCCGCCGAGGGGGGGGGGGCACCATGCTCAGCCGGTGGTGGCTCCGGGCCATCGGCCAATTTTCTTTGTTTACCGTTCATCCTAGAATTTTTGTTTACTATTCATCCAGCAAATTGTTCATCCAACCTATTGTTTGGGCAATTATCATTCATGTGATTACTGATCGGCTTAGCCGGCGACTTCAAGTCGGATCACGGTAGATTAGAACATATTTTCAATTTTCAATCTATGGTACAATCGGCATCCACTTCTTCATCAATCTACCGATCGACTTTGTGTCGGCAACTTCAAGTCGGCTTGTGGTAGATTAGAGTGGATTTTCACCGTAGGTTATAATCTAGAAAGCCAAATTTGCAAAATTGAAAAGCAATCTAGAAAAACGATTCAATCTACGAGCATCGTTCATCGACGGTTACCTTTCGATTCAAGGAGAGTCGATCGTGCTGATAACGTGTTGAGGAACCATCGCTGGTGAGTCCAGTCCGAGTGATTACCTCGTAGACAATTATAGAATTGTAAGAACAATGCAAGAACATAAGAACAGAATAATAGATTGAAGACAGAGATATAGGGGGCTTCTTACTTCTCTTTATTCTTTCATCAATCGATCAATCGTTTACAATGAATAGCACCTCCTATTTATAGGCTAGTGGATGGATGAGGAGTCCACCTGAGCCAAGACTCTCTGGCCTTGGCCCGGTTTCTTAACAGTTTGATGCCATTTAACGCAATTAACAATGTTTAACAACTATAAACAACAATTGACGATTATTAATGACAAGTAATAAACATATATGACAACAAATAATTATTAAAACCAATTATTATTAGCGACAAGTAATCGTATTTGAATCCAATTCTTCATCCAAGACCCTAACTTGCATATCTGTTGGACCTGGAATTTGGTTCTGAAATTTGTTAGACCAGTTATAAAATTTGGTTAGAAACCTGGAATTGGGATGTCTTATTTTTCTCATGGGAGATGTACGAGTTTAATAGCATTTAAACGATATGTATCTTTACATCCCATGACCCTAACGTGCATATCTGTTGGACTATAGGATGGTTATGTTTCTCTGAAAGTTGATTACTGAATGCACAATGAACTAACAAAAGTATCCATATTGCTTGAAGACACTATCTGTCGAGACCCCGGATCACTAAATCCGAGTCCTCTGTGTATTCTGAACTAGTCCCATGATTAGTAGCTAGTTCACACAGTTGGAACATCGATGTAATCATATCCATACAACAAAATATCTAAGAAGCGGACAAATTAATATTACTTAGTAGCAAAAAAACCTTATGGTCAATGTTTTACAGAGTTTGCCACGCATGGCTTAAGATAACAGAGTAAACATGTAGCGGAAATAAATAACTCGTGGTAGCCATCCGACATACCTACAGGCAATCGAGTGGAGAACGCATCCTAGTTCGCATAGTCTTCAAAATACTCCTCTTCAAAGAGCTCGATGTTCCCTGGTTCTTCCTTGGTGACTGATCAACAATGGTGCAAAGCCATGAGTACTTTAAAGTAGTCAGCAAGTTGTAGGGAAATGTATGCAACTAGTATTCATACAAGGCTTGAACAAGGATATCTTTATGTGTATTTTGCAGAAAGCAGTATTGACAGTAATTATAGTAAATAGATTGAAAAGCATAATTTAAAAGATTAAATACATAAGTAAACAAGTTCTTTGAAACAACTGGTGAACACCCATTCACTTCCCAACCATCAACCAGATCTCTTCCCAACCAAACTATTCCAATATTTTTGAGAAAATCTACCCCTCGTGTGAAATCACCAGGCATTGTCCATAACCGGGGATACGGCTATTCGAATAGTTTTATACTCTGCAGAGGTTGTACAGCTTGACCCATAAGAGATAATCAGTTTATACTGTCCGTTTGACACACTTCCGAAGGTTTATGACTAAACGATTATTACAAGGCTTTTGCAAAGTTCTATCTTAACTCAGTTCTGCCCGCTAAGGTTTCACCTAATCTGGCCCCCTCTTGCGCCGTGTGAATCTATACGTGACCCGGAAATCACACCACCATGACATAACCAAATTAATACATTACTAATTAGTTGGCCAAGTCTACCCACATAAATAGACTTGTGGTTGCACGGTATGGCCCAGATCAATGGTGCACAAAGTTAAGTCCTTAGGGATTACTCAGGCAAGTCTACCACAAACCCACAACGTGTTAACCACACCCCCTTTACTTCACGATCATTCGCTTGAGTAAGAAATCATTTTTGTTCAACCCGGCCAAATGAAAACCCTTGCCATGGCACAATAAATTTTATCCACAGTGGCTCCGTCACAATTCCATATATCATTAAGTTAAAATTTATCATTTATGAATATATGATCATGAATTCCATCGTACAACTACATCATGGCTAAGCATATTATACACCCATGTTTGCACTAAAATATGACCAACTAATATTAACCAAACCTATGGTGTCCAGGGGTACATGTCATTCACAATTAATTAATGAGGCATATTGGCAATCGGGTAATTAACTATTCCCAAAAGCAGTTATTATAAAACTAACAATGCATGTTGATATAAAATAATATCATTTTATAAAATGGGTACGATATGATCAAAGGTCTATGACTTTCCATCGTTGAAGGTTTGAATAGCTTCGGTCGATGGGTCCAGGAATTCTTCGGAAACGCTGGAATCTACACGCGCAAAAAGAGCTAAACAAATACAACAAATCCAAATAAAATCCAAAAATTATCAAATAAGAACTAAAAGGAAGGGGGTGAATTTATATGAATTTAGAAAAAAAGAATCGATAGAATCAGAGTTCGTGTGAGGGAGAACGAACGTCCGGACGTTCTCAATCACATGAAATGATAGAAATCAGAAAAGAGATAATAGAATATTTTGGAATTTCGGGTTTCTTTCTTTACATAGGAAACAAACATGTAGCTGAAAAAAAGGTCCACAAGCAAGTGAGATAATGAGGTGGAGAGAAGGAGAAGGATGAGAGGGCCCGCATGTCATAGAGGCAAAGAAAGAATGTTAGAAAGGAAGAACAAAAGAAGAACAGGGAACAGAAACTAGAGCTCCAGGGTGTCTCGGTCATGGCGGCATCACCGGTGGGGAGAAGGACGGCGGCCGGCGGGCAGGGCCAAAATGGGATGCTGGCATCGAGAGGAAGCTGAAGGGGGTGGTGGCACGGCGAGTGGTGGCTAGAGGCGACGGCGGCTCTAGGGGGCGGGGTGCTCCGGCGAGGCCCCGGGGAGATAGAGGGAGCATTGCATAGAACACGGAGTGACGAACTCGATGGAGTGACGATGGTGGTGGGGAGTGGTCGATGGCGCTGGGAACGGAGGAGGAAGGAGTTTCGGCTAGCGAGAGGAAAAGTGTGATTGCAGAGAGGAGAATGGGAGGTGGGAGGGGAAACTTGGGGAGGTGGAAGAGGAGGCCGAGGGGCACACCGTGACGTGGTTGGTGAGGAAAATGGTTGGCTGGAGAGGGAGGAACGGGGAGGAGGTGGTTCAACCGGACTTAGGGGAGGAATGGAGTTTCGGTGGAGCTCCGGTCTGGGGAGAAAAGAGAGGGGAGGAGGAAGGGAAAGGGAAAGGGAAAGGGAGGGTGCTGCGCAGCTTGGCTAGCTTTTATAGGCGGGAATGGGGGGCGAACAATATGGGGAGACAGAGAGCCAAGATGCAATCTGACAGTCTGGGTAGAGGCTAGACGAGGCAGGCACGAGAGCAGGCAAAGACGTCTTGGTAGCAGGATGGGACAGTCTTGACGCTAGGGCATTGGGATTCCAGGCGGGCTACACGGTGGCAGGGCTTGCCGGCAGGATTCCAGGGCACAACAGGTGCGCTGGCTTGCAACGGCAAGAAAAACAACGATCTGGAGGTTGAAGAAAAGAATGAGGAGAGAGAAAAAGAAAAAGAAGCAAAATAAAATAAATTCAGAAAATCCAAGGAAATTTTATAAAATTCTTTGGAACCTGAATAGATCGAATAAAATAGTTTTGGATTTAATTGAAGTTTATTTTAATCATTTAAAATGTTTTTTATTTTCTAAAAATCAAATTAAGCTTTAAATTAATCCAATAAAATTCAAATGGTTTATTTTATTTTTAAAATTTTAAAAGACTCGAAATATGGGAACACTTGAAATGAAATAATTACATCTTTAAAAGCAAAAGCAACAAGATCTTAGAAAAAGAAATCTAAGATAAAACAAGAAAATCAAATAAAACAAATTTTTAATTAATTGGAGTTTGATTTACTCACATTAAATGGTTTTCAATTTATGAAATTTCAAATTAAGCTTTAACATTTGAAGAAAATCAAATGGTTATTTTTATTTTGAAAAATTTCAAAAAGACCCGAAAATTGGGATGTTACACTATCTTTGACAGAAAACTACAAAAAAAGAAGAAGAATATGGTTCAACATACTCGGCTTATCAATAAAATTTCTCAAAATGTCTAACATCAACATCAACTGCGACTCCCAGAATAAGAAATTCAAACATGGATTAACAACGATAGACAACAGTTGGTCATCTTGGAATCTTGGATCATAACACCAAAGCATAAGTACATCAACGTATACTCTAAATTCGGGTAGCAACAACAGCATCATAGGGAACCTCAAATTTGTAAACTTTCTTAACATACATCGACAAAGGGATCCAGAATCATTAGTTGTGGCATTGTTGTGCCTCTCGGTACTCGCAAGGAGAATCCATCAAATATCGCCTACACTACTACACGAAAGTTCATCACAAACGGTTCGGAACTGTCGTCACAGACAGTTTTTGAACTGTCTGAATTTGTATGTCTGTGATAACAGGCGGTTATCACAGATGGTTTTGAGCCGTTTGTGATAGGGCAACACAGACGGTTGTCGGTGGAAACCGTCTGTGAAGGGCTACTATCACAGACAATTTCCACCAAGAATCGCCTGTCATATGTATGATATCACAAATGGTTCTATTTACTAACCATCTGTGATATCCGACATATCACAGACGGTTTGGAAATAGAACCGTCGGTGATATCTTACATATCACAGATGGTTCTTGGTGAAAACCGTCTGTGATAGTAGCCCTTCACAGACGTTTCTTGGTGGAAACTGTCTGTGATAGGAGGCCTTCACAGACGGTTTATACAAAAAAATCATCTGTGATAGTTCGTCATACTAAACTAAATTTTTTCTGATTTTTAGCTAGCCTCAAGAATTGCTAGCCATGCCCTCTGAAAACAAGCAAGCAGAAAATAGATAGATGATAGATGAATCAATTGTTGACAACTCAAAGTGATCATTTACAACTCAAAATCAATTACAAAAGAATATGTTCAAGTATTTTCGCTAGAGTTACAATTGAATTACAACTACTCAAAGTGAATTACAATTGACTCAATTGTTTGAAGGTCGTTCAGCCAGAGTGAAACTCTCTACTGGCATTAATGATCTCTGTCTTGATGAAGCCGCAGAGTGCTCCTCGAACCTCCGAGATCTCGGTCATAACGAATGAATCTAAATCAAGTATCATGCCCTATCGCTAGCAAGAGTAAAGCAGTAAGCATATATAGTTAAATTTATATTTAGAAAATAATTATTGTGAGATTGACAAACCTCTGGATCATTTGTCTTAGCACCCATGATTTGTTGCATATGACGGAAAACGTAGAATGCACATATGTAATCTTGTTTTTGCTGGTGGCACTGCAAAAATAGAATTACATATATAGATATAGTCAGTTCAAGAGACATTATTACGAAGTGTGATATAGGATTATTGTGTTGTAGCTCGTACCGAAAATCGCTTCCTGTATTGCAGTGTGGCGCTCGATCCCTTGTATGGCCCTCCCTCGGCAACATAGGTGCTGAACGACCTACATGATTGCAAAAAGTTATCCTCGGCTATTTCAAACGAAGGAAGACTACAATAGAGTTATGTATGGAGGAAATGAGAATACCTGCCAAGTATTCCTTCCACAAGGGTGAAGTCGTGGGTTTTGTTGAGTAGCGAATCAAGGTATATTATCTTGTTCCTCGTTGGTACAATGACTAAAAGGATCCAGTGGAACCTACTCATGTTTGTCGCTATAGTCATTAAACCTAAGTTCGTGCTGTGTATAAAGCACAAATGAAATTTGTATAGCAAGTAGTGAAGCACTTACTTCTGGTTGCAGGGCACTAGTATGTAGTCATTGTCGTCCTGAGCAAGCAATCCCGTTGTTATGTATTTCACGACATAGGATGCGTCTTCGGTGATGGTTTGCTCAGAGACCACGTGTGGGTCGAGGAAACCCACCGGTTCTCGCCATCCCCGGGCATTTTTCATCATGTATCTATACATAAGCAATGAGTTGTGATATTTATCGGTATTACGTGAATGTAGAACTTGATTGTACACACTTACAGTGTCCAGCATCGTAGAAGTGAGGCGTCAAGGGCATCGAGGTTGAATAGGTTGAATAAGTTGTTGAAGCCCACAACAAAGTGGCCTAGCTCATGTTAGAAATTCTCCTTCGTGTATCTGACGGTGATTCTAGTATCACTTCTCTTTGGCCTTTTGCATGTACTAGACATGTAAAGCCTGACAACCTATTCCAGCGTGGGCTAATACTGTGTCGGGGCACAACAGACTTTCGAGGGAGTATTTCCTGGGCTTGGGAGGTGCCTTAATGTTCTTCGATTTCGATTTGGCCTTAACAACTTGCCCGCTACATGTTTTCCTGTGAGACGACTCGGGAACCGATACGACGGCACGCTTTTCTTGTTCCTTCGATGTCTTCTCCACGGGAACCGATGAGGTGGCCTTCTGAAGCGAAGGTTGAGGTGGAGTCATCGAGGGTCCCGTTGGAGAGGAATGGTCGTGTCGATATCACGGCACTGCAGAGTCTAGGGCGATGTCCTTCTTGGGCCACTGGATAAAAGTGTGCATGGCATCCCCTAATGTTCTGATGTCTTCGTTTGAGTGAATCTCCAGCGGGACGGCCATGAAATTGTCATGTACCATGTCCACCTGGACCCTGGCATAACCCCGTGCCAGCTGGGCACCGTGCTGCACTGTCCCTTCCTAGCATGGATACGCCATCTCCTGCCCAGCCTCAATAGAAATAGACCCAACCATCCTCACTTGGAGCTTGCAGGACGTCGGCTCCTATAAAACGATACACAATTAGCTAATGTGTCCTATAGGTCTATCTTTGGAGCATTCCAGAGATGTACATTACCTTGATGTCATCGATAGGTAATTGGACGTCATCATGTTCAGAATTATGCATGGACGCGACGCTACTCTGATGTTGAGAAGGACTGGCTCCCAAAATAATGGCGATGGCTTGCGACTGGTTGAGGAGTTGATTCATTTGATCCTGCAATCTTGTTATCTGTCCTTGAAATTTTGCAGTAAGCATCTGTACCAACTGATCCTTGTGCTCAGCCTTGGATCTCTTCCTACTCCTATACATGTCGGAGTTGCTTTAGAATCCATCCATCCAAGGTACGTAAACCCCAAGGCCTCGCGTGCGACCCGGGTGCTCCTTGTTTCCCAGGGCCGTAAATAGTATATCCTTCTCCCTGTCTGCTTGGAAGGAGCCTTGGAAAGAATCGGTAGTCAATGCATGCTGCAAGAGGTCATTATGTTATTATAGACACTATAAAGTTATGGACTTATTAACAACTAGATAGTTCGACATATTTACCAGACGTTGGGACACTACCTCGTCTGTCGGGTTTGTGAAAGAGATGCCGCCCGAAGACGTGGCTAATGCCCTCGCTCTTAACCAGCTTCTAGCACGCTCGTCTGTGATCTCAGAAAATGGTCGGGTTGTGTTCTGGTCCTCCCCCGTCCATTCCGGGGTTTTAAGTGCGTACCCAGCGGTGCCGAGTTTGTGGGGTGAGTGTTTTTGCCTGGAGAGCTTTGTGCGCTGCACTTTTCTCCTGAAATTCGGTCGTCGTCTACATCCGCACAAAGGCATCCCATATATCCCACGACAGGAATTGATACTTCGTGAAGGGCGTCTGACCCGTGTTCACATTGTAACATCCCAAAGTTCTGTTACCAAAATAAAAATAAATAAAGTTATTATTTTATTGGATTTCCTGAAATTGAAAGAGTTTGATTGCTTTTCTTGAATTTTTGAAGTTTTAAAAAAGTCAAAAAGAAAATTTATTAAAGTATTTGAAGTTTTTCTTGGATTTAATTTGAAAAATAAAATTTTAATTAATTTCGGAATTTTAAAAGCTTTTCCTTTATTATTTTAAAGCTAAACAAATTTATTTGCAAAAACTATTACCAATTATAAGTTAGAATTATTTTATTTAAGTCCAAAATAAATCTAGGAATTTTTGTGAATTTTTTTTAGAATTTTTGGAGTTTATTTGCTATTTTCTAAGGCCTTTTTGAATTAACAAGTTTAATTTAAATGTTAAATCAACTTAAAATCCTAAACAGTAATCAGGCTGAAATCCTTTCTTTCTGCCCATTTTTCCTCTCATTCCACGCGCCCATTTACGCTTTCGCCAAGACGCCGCCACCGTTCTGCTCGCCGTTTTAGTAGTTAGATGGAAATCCGACGGCTAGCCTTCCCCGTCTCTCCCCTCTCTCTTACAGGTGGGCCCGCACGCGCTTTCTTCCTCCCCATCTCCTTCTAACTCTAGGCACCGCACGCGTCCGCCATGGCCGCACGCGTTGAGCTCCATCAACGCCGCGATCTCCGCCCCTTTTCTCACCCGGTCACACGCATTAAATTCCCCGCGTTCCGCCGCGCCCATTCCGGCCATCTCCCCCTCCGTCACGTGCGAAATCACTGAGATTTTGAATCGGCCGCCGCCGCCTTCGCCACCTTGATCTCCTCTCTCCGGCCCCCTCCTCTCCTATAAAAGGGAGCCCTCTTCCTCAATCATTCCAACCCCGTCACCCACTCTTCCTCTCCCCTCTTCTTTCGGCCGGATTTTGCAAATCTTTGCCGCCGGCCACGAGTTCCTTCCGCCGCCTCTAGCGCCGCCGTCAACGATGCGGCCCGAAGTTCGCCCCATTGGCCGCCCACCTCCGTGACCAGTGCTCGTGCGCGCCGCCGAGCGCCTTAGAACCCGAGCGCCACCGGAGACCCGATCCCGCCGCCGCCTTTGACCTCACCGCTGGCCAGCGGATCGCGTCCTCGCACTTAGGAGGTGAGCATCCAGTTCGATGAACCCTCCTCTTTCATTTGGTACCCGTGCCGGAGACTAACTCGCCGCCATTCGCTGGTGAGGTGGTCGCCGTAGCGCCGCCAGTCGCAGGCTGATGTGGCCTCGCCACATCATCGCCACCAAGGCGCCACGTCCCCTCTTTTGCATACGTGGCCGCCCAGTCACCGCCCACGTGTCGCTAACGTGGCCTCATTGTCAACCATCGGAAAACAAATTGATGACATCAGCGTGACGCATTAATCTGATTTTCCTTTCTCAAAAATAATTCCAAATTCTGAAAATCCTTTATTCATCATTTCATGTGATTTAAAACTTCCCGGGGTTCGTTCTCCTTCATACGAACTCCGATTTCGTCGATTCAAATTTCTAAATTCTTATAAATTTACGATCTAGCTAACTAAACTAAAATTATTTAATTTGGAGTTCATTTGAATCTTCATTTGAATTTTGTTTGAATTCGGATCGTTTACGCGTATAGATTTTGACGACTTCGGACAACCGGATTTCGACGCCGTTTGAGAGCAACTAATTGAGCAAGGCAAGTTATACATTTGATCATATTTGAGACCATTATTTAAAATTATTTAAATTCTATTTTAAATTATTATTGCATGCTTATTTATACTCAAGTTAATTTAAATTCCTGTTTTAAATTATAGTTATGTCTAATTCCTTTGTACTGCCAATCTTGACATTGAAATAAACCTACCTTGACACCTTAGATGAAAATCTAGTTTATACAATAATATGAACTAGAATATTTTGAGAAAAATTATGCTTAGCCATGCTTAGACCAAAAATATTTTATTTGGGAATTTCAGCCAAAAATCAAATGTTGTTTAAAAGTCTATGGCTTTGGTTTGTCATGGAAGATTTTGTAAATTTTTTTGAAAAGCAAAAAAGGAAAAATTGGTTTGTGCTTGGGCGAAATGGATGTTTGGATGGTGCATGTTGATGCACGGGATCGAGTCATTTCTATGATCGAGGCCCATGTGTTTTATGGAAAGTCGCCCAAGTTAGTTAAGGACTGGCCTCTGAGTGTTCCTTTGCTAAGCCACATCGTACTACCACATGTCTTGAGAATGGGGAGGGGACTTGGCTGACTAATTTGCAATATTCCACCGTGGTTGTTCCCTTCAGATGCGGTGGGTAGTCATGTTATGACCTACATTAGTCCCACCTGGCGCAAGAGGGGGCTAGGAACTCTACGGATTTCTATCCAAAGGGGGCAAAACCTTAGCGAGGGGGGACTGTGGTGGAATGGCGTATTGTAAAAGCCTTGACACGTGCTCTAGACTGCTTACCTAAGGTAGTGAGCGGTGGTATCGATGGATGCCAAACAAACTAGAGAATTCATGTCATGTGGATAACGCTGTACAACCTCTAGAGAGTGTAAAACTATTCGAATAGTCGTATCCACGGTCATGGACATGCTAGCAAAGCCACTCAAAGTTATACTTTGATTTTGTTTTGAAAGACTTCATCAACTGGTTTATCCAAATGAAAAATTAGGCAGGAAGCCATGTGATAGGAGGGTATCCTTCACCATTCTTGTGTGAATGTTATCTGACTATAAAATGAATTTTAGTTATAGAATAACCGCTTTGGAACTTAGTGCAAGTATTTAAAGAAAACATTGCTTTATGCAAAATTAACTACTAAGCCTTCCTTTGTTGTATCCATGCATGCATTAACTCTGTTATTGGGTGTAACTTGCGAACACGGTAGTTGTGCTCATCCTTGCTTTATGCAAATAAATTTCAGAAGAGAAGGACTTCGCTTTCGGTGTGGATCTCGACGACTAGGTCGCTTCCCTAGTCGATTGCCTGTGGCAGATTAACTGGACTCCACTACTTCTTTGTCTTCCACTATGTTTCTTTACTGTTGGCTTGTAAGCCTCTTTTGTAATAAACTCTATTGATTATTAATATAATTGTGCGATTTATGGATGTTACCGTATCTGTTTACTGTGTGAACTAGCTACTGATCATGGGACTAGTTCAGAAATGCACAGAGGATTTAGGGTGTTACTCCCGGGTCCAACACACGTACTTCGTGACAAGCGTGCTCTTGAAGGTCCTCCATGTGTTTCCCATCGCGAGCAATATGCCTAGTTTGCTTCTAGGATAGTGAACGAGCCTGAAATTTCAATCCACAACTGGCCTCTCTCTACATCCGTCAGAGACTTCCAACTTGGTGTGGTGATGGGTACCCGTTCCCTTCCAAGTATCCCGCAGATGGTTTAGAATCTCACTGCTGCTTTCTTGGGACTCGGAGGGACCCTAATAGCACTGACCTCCGTGATGGTCATTCGGCCCGTAGGTAATTTTAATATTCCTCTACCATCTCACTTACGTACCACTTCCATCGGAGATCCAGATGCATTCGGCGATGTTGATGCCGGTGGCGAAGACGGTGCAGACGCCATCTCGCTTGCTTGCTATCTATATAAGTTACATATGCAATGAACTAAAATTTCAGAATTCTAAACGTTGAGAGTTTAAATAAAATGGATTGCAAGTTGATATCCACTAGGTATTTTCGAAGATAATTTCCCTTGGAAACATATATATTTTATATAGACATAGGTAACTGTTGTAGAAAATGAATAGGTAACTGTTGTAGAAAATTTATTCCAGCATATTTAACAAACATTAAAGAATGATTCCAACATAGTTTAAATGACCAAATTAGCACATACATATGAAATTTCTCCATGTCATTTAAAAGGAAAAATATGCTCAGCATATACATTATGAGAACAACCAAAATCAGCATAAAGCTAAGATAATTAGATTGTTCGATTGCTCTCAGTTGGCTAATTGCATAAGACATCAGCATAGTCTTTGCAATCTCAGCCCTCAGTCAAAATCTATTCACCAATCAAATTTGATAATTACAAAACAGATCTTGAGCTTAAACTACAACTTTCCTATTTAATATGTCAAATTTATCACAAAGTAGCGGATTAAACTTTCTGTCCACAAATTATCTAAAGACCACCAATGTGAATAATATCACAAAGAAAGCAGTATACAATCTATTCTAAAACAGAACAACAAAGCAAGTGATGCCAAGATATTTCACAATAATATTTTAACAGTTAGTCTAATCAACAGATTAAGAATACCAATGTAAATATCTCACAGAACATCAACTAGCTCACTGATCATAAAAGGATAATTTACCTTTCGATAGAACTGGAAACCAGAAAGTAACAAATCTACTAAATATAATTGACCACAGAAAGCAAAAGGTTTCAGCTCAAGATCGTTCCTATTACCAATTTGATTTCAGATTTGACAATCATCACAGAGCGTTCAACCGAACCCACTAGCACCAATTTGCAATATCTTCCAGTACCAATTCCAGATATGAACCAGTACAGCAAAAAAATACACAAGGGATGCACAAAAGATAAACAATGATACTCATAGATTTGGTGGTAATCAAAACCACCAAGTCACTAGGGACACTTGGCCAAAGAGTCCCTCTTCACAAAGCACCACAAAGTGCAAAATCTGACTGCCTCACTCGGATTAGACCAAGACAAGAGGATCAGAAGTACTTCAACCAACTCAGTAGTGGTCCTTCCAGATCTCACAAACAGAATGGCGCAAGAAAAGAGTCAACCGGATGAGATCAACCGAAGGAAGTCAAGAGATCACCGATGGGAAAAGAATGTCTGCGCCAATGAACTCAACCAATCCGCCAGCGACGGGATGCAGAGGAAGCAGCGCTTCAGGGGGAGTCGCTCTCGAGAAGCAGTAGGGGCGTCGTCGATGGCGATGGCGGCGTCGAGGTTGGGTGCGCTCAAGTGGGGAGGCGAACATGTGAGTGAGGAGTAAGGCGCTGTGGAGGGGAAGTGATGAGTAAGGGCAAAACCCTAGCGGTACCCTACTTAGCAGGAGGTCCTTGCTTCACCTTAGTAGTATTCTTACGCTTGTATCGGGATGCTTTGCAGACAGGACATACATGCATGTCTACATACTCTTTACGGTAGATCATACAATCGTTCGGATATGCATGTATTCTTTCTACTTCCATTCCCATTGGACAAAGAACCTTCTTTGCTTGGTAGGTGGTGTTGGGCAACACGTTTCCCTTCGAAAGGATTTTCACTAGGAGACCTAACAACGCCGTAAAACTCTTGTCGGACCAACCATTGCTTGTTTTTAATTTCAGTAGTTCAAGCACCTATTCCCTAGCCAGCCTGAATGTCGGGGTCGAGATTCCCTTTAAGGGGTGTAGGTCTGTAACATCCCAATTTTCTAGAGTTCTTGAAAGTTTTCAAAATAAAAATAACCATTCGGTTTTGTTGAATTGCCCAAGCCTAACTTGAAGATTTTGGAAAATTTAGAGATTTAACATGACTTAATCGAACTTCAACTAATGCGAAAGTTTGGTTTATTTGGAGTTGTTCGAGTTCTGGTCTTGTTTTCCTCTCTCTCTATTCGATCAGACCTCTCTAGACCTCCCTTGATCGCTTCAGACCTCTTCCCCGTTTGGACCTCCTCTTTGGTTCAAACCTCCTCTTTGTTTGGACCTCCTTCTCTATTTAGAGCATCTCTTTGGTCTAGACCTCCTTTTTCCTGTTCGTGCTGTGTCCTCCTAGGTGCAGCAGACCTCCATTGCGGTTCGGACCTCCTCCCAGTCCAGACCATCCTTTGGTTTTGACCTCCCCTTGGGTCACGACCACCCCCGAGGTGCTCCAAGCTCGGGTTTGTGTTTCAAATATCCTTGATTTCCGAAATTCAAGGTTCAGGTTGAATTTTTCCTTTTTGGACCCTCTTCCTGCTCAACCCTCTTTCCTACACGGGCTCAGGACCTCCTTTGTGTTCATCTTGACCGTCAGGACCTCCTTTGCGTTCATTTTGACCGTCAGGACCTCCTTTCGCTCCATCTTGACCATCAGGACCTCCTTTGCTTTCATCTTGATCGTCAGGACCTCCTCGTCCTCAAGACCTCCTCCTCAGGTCCTCCCCCTCAGCCCAGACCTTCCTTTTCGTTTGGACCTCTCCGCCTGTCAATCCTTTTCTCCCTCTTTGTGCGAAGGCCTCAGCCCGGCCGTCCGATTGTGCTTGGACGGTCGATGAAATTATCTTTGCTCAAGCAATCCAACTTCACCTCGGTTTGGGCTGCCTGACATTAAATCGGATGGTCGATCCGATTGAGTTCAGGCGCGTGCGCTTCGGACTGTCTTGGACCTCCCCGTCTTTGTGGTCTTTTGCAAAGACCACCTCCTCGGTCTTTTTGCAAAGACCACCCTTTTGGGTCACAACCTCCCTTGAGGTCCAGACCTCTCCTTTGGGTCACGACCTCTCCTTTGGTCGCGACCTCCCCTTTGGTATTTTTGCAAAGACCACCCTTTTGGGTCACGACCTCCCTTGAGGTCCAGACCTCTCTTTTGGGTCACGACCTCTCCTTTGGTCACGACCTCCCCTTTAGTCTTTTTGCAAAGACCACCCTCTTGGTCTTTTTGCAAAGACCACCCTCGTGGTCAAGACCACCCCTTGTGGTCAGGACCTCCCCCTGGGTCACGACCTCTCCTTGCGGTCATAACCTCCCCCTTAGTCTTTTTGCAAAGACCACCCTTGCGGTCACGACCTCCTTTTGGTCATGACCACCTCTCCAGTGGGACAAGTTTCTCAGGTCCTCTGCTCACCTTCCTCTTCCTCTCGTCGTGTCTCAGTACCGCGGGAGTCTTCGCGCATTAAATACGGTTGTGTTGCATTAAATGCGGTCACCTCCACCATGCCTTGTCTTTTCCTCTTTTGTCACCTCTTTTACCCGCTCCTTTCCCTCCATCACCTGCTCCCGTTGTGCGCATTGAATGCGTCGTCCTCCTCTCCGGACCTCCCCGTGCATTTACAAAGCACCAGAGAGGCCTCTTGCCTCCTTTTGTTTCCTAGTGCCTTGGACCTCCCTCGGAAGAGCTTTTTCTTCTTCGACTGGAGCTCCGACTCAGTGATTCAAGTTCCTACCATTGCCTTGATCCCGTGTCTTTCCTTTTGGCTTAGTTGGGTTCTTTCATTGGAGTTTTTGTGGATTCGTTTTATTTACCCGGTTCTTGTTCGCACGTGTAGGATCCGGTTGTTCCGAAGACCTCTTGGACCTAGCATTCTCAACTGAAGAAGTTTAGTTCTTCAGCGAAGGCAAGTCATAAACCTTTGATCATGTTGAACCCATTTTGCAAAAAGTATATTGTTTTGTTATGAACATGCGTGGCTAGTTTTATAAAAATGGCTTTGGGGAGTAGTTAAACACAACTTGTCAAATATGACTCCTTGGTATGGTTGAAAACAACATGTTGACATGTATCTTTTGTCATCCGTAGGATGGGTTATTTTAGTTGGATATGTTTTTGTGTACCAACATGGGTGTGCTTTATTGCTTATCCATGCTTTAGTAGACGTTGGTCTCGATCTCATGACTCAAAGAATGTTGAACCTGACTAATGAACTATGGAACTGTGGCAATGCCACTATTGTTAAAATTTGTGTGCCAGGACCAGGGTGGTCATTTGGCCGGTTGAACCAAAAATGTTTTATGCTCGGGCGAGAAGTCAGGGGGTGAGTAGTGGGTGCCTTGTGCACACTGGGATGTGGATAGTCTCGCCTGAGCAGCCAACTAAGGACTTAACCTTGTACGCCATTGATCTGGGTCATTACCGTGCAACCACAAGTCTATTATGGGGTGGTCCTGGCCAACTAATTAGCGAGATTCTGATGCGGTTCTGTCTTGGTTGTTGAATGGCGCAAGAGGGGGCCCTAAATGGCGATTCCTTAGCGGGCAGAACCAAGTTAGGACTGACATTTGTAAAGGCCTTGTCACAAGTTCTAGACTGCTTACCAAAGGAAGTGAGCAGGGGCATCGACGGGTGCCCAACCAACTAGAGGACTTTGTGTCTTGTGGGTAAAGTTGTACAACCTCTGCAGAGTGTAAAATCTATTCGAATAGCCGTGTCCTCGGTTATAGACATGCCCAGTTCTTTCATGCAATGGGTAGATCTTTTTAAAAAGTTGTGGTTGGTTCCGAGTGGTTTGGCTCATGACCAGGGTGGTCTTGCGTTGCTTTCAAAGAACTTGTTTACTTATGTATTGTCTCTTTCAACTTGTGCTTTGCAATCTACTTACAATATTTACAACCAATGCTGCTTTATGCAAACTAACCATACAGCTTTCTTGGTCAAGCCTTGCATAAATGTTATCACATTCATTTCCCTATGGCTTGCTAAGTACATTCAAAGTACTTATGGCTTGTGCCCTCTGGTTAATCAGCAGCCGAAGATCTCCCAGGGTGCTCCGAGCACTACGAGGAGGAGTTCGTTGAAGACTTCGTGGACTAGGGGACATCCTCCACTCGATAGCCTGTGGCTCACCGGGTGGCTCCGCGATGTGTTTTGTTCCACTCTGAGTGTTCCTTTTGTTGTTTGCCCTGTGTGGCACCTCTGTAAACAAGGTTGATTGTAAGGTCTTTTGTTATATATTAATTTGTCTACTTCATCTTAAGTTTGTTGTATGGATGTGATGACACCGATGTTGAGTCTGTGCGAGCTAGCAATCTGATCTTGGGACTAGCTCATTGTGCACAGAGACTAGGACCTCCAGGTGGACCTTTGAGTCCTCCTGGGTGGTCCTGGAGGCCCTCTGGGAGGTCCTAGGGGACCTCTTGGGGGGTCTAGGAGGACCTTCCCAGACCTCCGGGTGGTTTGGTGCACTACTACGGATCACCTCATCACAGACGGTTCGGAACCGTCATCACAGACGGTTTTTGTACCATCTGTATTTGTTTGTCTATGATAACAACGGTTATCACAGACGGTACGGGAACCGTCTGTGATACGAATATCATAGACGGTTTTTGTGCTAAAACCGTCTGTGAAGGCTAGTATCAGAGACGGTTCCATGGACAAACCATCTGTGAAGGCGTAATATCACGAGCGGTTACGTATGCGAACCGAATGCGTGATACGCAAATTTCACAGACGGTTCTATCTATGAACCTTCTCTCATATTATAGAATATCAGAGACGGTTCGTAGATAGAACCGCCTGTGAAATTTGCGTATTACAGACGGTTCGTACACAGAACCGTCTGTGATATTACGCCTTCATAGACGGTTTGTCCATGGAACCGTCTCTGATACAAACCGTTTGTGATAGTTCATTATCCTAACTACATTTTTTCTGATTTTTGGCTAGCCTCAGGAATTACTAGCCATACCCTCTGAAAACAAGCATGCAGACAAATAGATACATCATAGATAATCAAATTGTTGATAACTCGAAGTAATCATTACTCAAAATAAATTACAAAAGATCGAATTTGTTCAAATATTGTCACTATAGTTACAATTGGATTACAATTGAGTCAATTTTTTGCAGGTGGTTGAGAGGTGTCAGCAAGGTGAAACTCTGGGTCGGCGACGGAGTGAAATTCTCCCTTGTCCTTAACGATATGTGATATGATAAAGGTGCAGAGTTTCTCTCGAATGTCCTTGATCTCATCCACAAAGAGTCCATCTAATTCTATTATCAAGTCCTGTCGCTAGCAAGAGTAAAATGGTAAGCATACATATTTAAATTTATAATTAGGATATAATTATTTCGAGATCGACAAACCTCGGGATCCTTCTTTGTAGCACTAATGATTCGCTGCATGTGATGGCAAACGTAGATTGCAAATAGCTCATCATTTTTTTGCTGGTGGCACTGTAAACATAGAATTACATATATAGGTATAGTCAGTTCGAGACGCGTTATTACGAAGTATGATATAGGATTATTGTGTTGTAGCGCGTACCAGAAATTGCGTCCTGTGTGTTATTTCGGTGCTCGATCCATTGTATAATCCTCCATTGGCAACATAATCGATGAACGACCTACATGATTCCAAAAAGTTATCCTCGGCCATTCCAAACGAATGAAGACTACAATAGAGTTATGTATGGAGGAAATGAGCATACCTTTCGAGTATTCCTTGCAAAACGCTGAAGTCGTGGTTGTTGCGGACTAGGGAATCAAGGTATATCACATGGTTCCTCTATAGTATAATGACTAAAAGGATCTAGTGGTACCTACTCATGTATGTCGCTATAGTCATTAAACCTAAGTTTGTGCTGCGTATAAAGTACAAATGAAATTTGTATAGAAAGTAGTGACACTTACCCTTGGTTGTAGGGCACCACTATGTACTTCTTCTTCTGCTGATGAAGCAATACCGCCGTTATGTATTCCTCGACGAAGGACGAGTCTGTTTTGATGGTGTAGGACCGGAAAGGCGACTAAAGGGGGGGTGAATAGGAGAACAAACACTTTTTTACCTTAATTGAATTCAATACTAATTTCACTCCAATAGCTATAAAAGCTATGAAGATCAATATACAAGCACAGTGGAAGACTTGTATTGAATCCAATCAAAACCCCGAAGCAAAACAACCAAAATTACCAAAAACTCAATTCACAAAGAGTTGGGCGGTCAGACCTCTCAGAATGGCGGTCTGACCTCTCCATGGGGAGGTCTGACCAAATGCCTAACGATGAACAACAAAATCAGCACAGACAGCCCAAAAACCGAAACTCAAATTGGTCTAACTTTTGATCCGTAAGGCCAAACTCCACGAAATTTGAGACACACCTTCTTAAAGATATTAGGAACCTATTCCAATCAAAGATTGCAGAGATCCATACCAAAGTTCCTATCTTTTTCAGTTTGAACGAAGGGTGCTTCAAAACCGAGCCAAAAGCGAAAACGGTGATTGAGATGATTCGTGGGAGGAATCAATCCAAGATGGCTAAGGATGGTCTCCCATACATCTTAGCACTCTCAATCACAGGAAGAGTCAAGCCAAAAGCTCTCAAGAGCAAAACCCCCGAAAATCACCCTTTCTTTACCAAAACCGGGCAAAACCAAAACTTAGATCCAAAAGCTTGCTCGTGGATGATTGATGATCAAGATGAACCTAGATGGGTTCCCACATATCCCAGCAAGCAAGATCAACAGGAAAAACTAACTAAAAACTCCCAGATCAAGAAAAGCCCCAAAAACATCAAATAGGGAGGATGAACACAAAGAGACTCATCTCAAGAGATTTGGTTGGATTGATTAGAGATGGATGATTGTTGTTTACAGCCACTACACATGGATAACAAAGCTCCCCACGTGAGCACACACTCTCAATCCAAACCCTAGAACCTAGCTCTCCCCTTTCTCTTCAAAACCCTAAGACAAAATAGGGCATCTCACCAATGGGGTTTGGCTGGCTTCTCCCTTGGCTTCAGCAGCACTCAAGCAGCCCACAACACCCATATTTATAGTGGAGGCTAAGCATCTAGGGTATATTCTATTAGGGTACCCAGTAAATCCTAACACACAATGGGTTAACACACGCACGCATCTCAAAGCGTCGTCTTCATCATCGTTTGACTTAAACCGCTTCACCATGCGCCGACCCGCGCCGCGGTTTAGCCAAAAGGTCAGCAAGGTGGTATTTGGTGAAATTACCAAAATACCCCTTCTCGATCCTTCTCCAAAAGACCGAGTCCATCTGTGCAAAGCACTCGCCTACTTCGCCACGTGTAGGTTGATCAACGGCTCCATGTCGTCAAGTCTCTCCCGTCCGGATCCCACCGGCACCACTGAGCACTTGCAACGACTCCCGCGCCGCTTGATCCAACGATCGTCATCAAGCGCCTGTTCGGTCATGCTTGTCCATCCTGCGCCCCGCTTGAGTCCTCTGACCTCACCTGGCATCCTTGATCGTTCTGGACCTCAGCTCTCTAAGCTTAGTCCCAATCCACCTCGCCGTTGATCGTCATAGACCTGCAAGCAACCTACATAGCAATAGACCAAGAAACCATTTTCGGGAACAAGTTCTTCACAACTTGACCCACGTTAGCCAAAACATGCATCATGCAACACATATGCAATGATAACCATGAACTTGACCTAACAACCACAAAACGCCGCCACGCGGGCCGGCGAAACAAGCCAACACCGGTCAGACCGCCACCCTTGGCGGTCGGACCGCCCACTGGCCGGTCTGACCGCCAACCAAAGGCCGGTCTGGCTGCCACATTGGGACTTAGCCAAAATTCCACTCTTGGAAATCCGAACCTCTCTGGAATTTTCAATTGAATAGAACTTTTCCCTGGAAGCTCCAAAAATTATGGGACCAAGTGCATAAGAACCCTCTCACTTGCCTCCACCCTCTATTTTTGGCCCAGCTCCAAAATCCAAAGTAATTAAAGTGGCCGGTCTAATCGCCACCCTGGCTGGTCTGACCGCCAGCCACCATCCCAGAAAAACCACACAAGGCATGGCCGGTCAGACCGCCAGAGGCCTGACAGAACTAGAGCAACGCTGAAAACGGGAGATTCCGCAAACCCTCAATGCCATTGCCAATTGTCTCATCATCCTAAGATCGTGGGCATATCCCCATGATATCCATAATCTACCCCTTGATGAACACATTGGTAATTTCTCAGAAAATGTAAGTTTGAGGTTTGAAAATTAAAATACCCGACGTTTTTGCGCAAAGGCACAACTTGGTCCATTAGCAAGAGAAAGTAATGGAAATGACCAAGCTGGCTTCAAAATAGCATGGGCAAGTGAGATACAACAAAAGAAAGCAAGAAAGCTTCCAATTCCAGAGAATCGACAAAAATCTTACTTAAGGTCCATATGAAAGAACAATTGTTCTATTTGACCTTAGATCATTGTGAGGCTTCAAGATTTGCAATTCAAGTTCAGAAAAGGCAATAAGACCAAAAAAATGCAATATGAATGCTCCCCCTCACTATGATCATCATTTTAGAAGAGAGAATTTTCAATTTTCAATTTCTCCAATTCTCTCCAAAAAGCTCCTAACTTCTACCCCTTACAAAACTTCTCCCCCATAACCAACAAGCTCTTTATTAACATTACATTTTTACTATATCTTCTCCCCCTTTGACAATGGATTCATCAAGGAATTATACCTTCCTCTCATCCAAAGAAGACAAATGCACAAGAAAGGAAGAAGCAAAAGAAAGAGCATGCATGAAATGCAATGGGGTGGCTTCATTTTTGTTTTGATTTTTCAATTTTTAGGTAAAAGAAGCTTGGGAGATTACTCAATTGAACAGGCTAGTATTTCTACCATTACTCAAGATACAACAAGCCTGACAAAGCTAACAAGATCATGTTAAGACATATATAGCAAAGCTAGGTTAATGAGCTGTAAATACCACATGTTGTTGGATTAAAGTAAACAATGCTTCAAAATTAACAAGTTCAACAACAGGTATCCTAAAGTGATAATGGCCTTGTCAGAATGTCAATGTGAGATCCAGAAACTAGCAAAGACCATTTTAGAGACAAAAAGTTCTGAATTGAATCATTTTGCTCAAAATACCTCAAAAGCCCAATTTTCAACTGTTTTTCATTTGCAATGAATATTCAAGTTGATTAAATATCTATCTTAGTAAAGAAGGTCCTGGACTAGGAGCCATCTACAACCTCTTTCTAAGCTTCAACCAATTTTGATAATTTGCTTATTAGTCATGTGCTAGATCTCAAGCCTTGCCGCGACCATCTCAAGCACAAAAAGCTTAAAAGAGTGGTCTAGGTCATCCAAAACTCCCCCTGAGTTCATGCCTAGTACAATGGCAAGCCGTCTCATGAGAAAGAATTGGTGAGATCAGTTTTTTCGCATAAAAGAGATCATTTTTCATTTTGCACAAGGGCTGTTTTAGATTCTTTAATGAACTGAAAGCTCAAAGATGTTCGATTCTAGATTCCAGAGCTAACAAAGCAATTTTGACAGGGCCAATGTCACAAAAGGATCACTAATTGTGCAACTAGCTAAAAGATCCACAAATTGCAATTTTCAGTTCAAGTTATTTCAAAAGTTCTAGCTCATTTAGCAAAGACATTGCTGCACATGTAAAAGCATGATAATTCTAGTAAGTCAAAGAATTAGACACGCTCTTGAGCAAGAATTGAAATACTAAAGCTCAAGAGAGTAATAAGCAAAGCTTCATCAATTTAAAAGATGAGCAGTAAAGCTTATATTACAATGCATCCTTTTGGATTTTTCATATGTATGCAATATGATACAATGAGATGCACAAAAGACTTAAAAGTCTAAAAAGATCAAGAAGATAAAAAAGGATCCAAAGAAAATACCACTTGAAGAAGGTATCAGAAAAGATCCACAAAAGCTCAAATGAACAAGGAAAGTTCAGATGAACAAGGAAAGTTCAAAACCGAACCAACTCCCCCTCAAACCAACCCATAGGGATAAATTATCCCTAACTCGCTTCTTAAGGTGGCAAACCTTGTTGGGTCTAAATGGTTTTGAGGGAAGAAACCTGCAAAAAATGCCTGAAACTCCACAAGATAGCACAAAGACTTCAAACACCACACGCTCTCTAGAGAAAGCAACTCGAAAAACTAGGGAGCGAAACACCAACACTAAAAAGCTTACAAGGAGCTCAAAACCTGCTAAGACTAGTGATTGGAAGACAAGCTCGACCTAGGCTGTGAGAGAAGTGCATCCTAGAAAACATGGGATAAGAAGAGTGTCTAGAAAGGACACGTGCTAGGACAGAGCCTCCTATCTACCCTGAACTTGACAAGCCCAACACCTGACGCAACCCAGATGGTATGCAAGGTAGACTAGGGATACCATACATAAAAGTAAGGTATAGAAGTTCGAACCTGAGTCGCACTGCTTGGTAGTGAGATGTAGTTATAATGGATGAAGATCCATTCCTTGAAGCTTCAGAAGATAGTTGCGCTCACCCATCATCCTCATCTCAAATTCCTTCGTCTCCAAGAAGTGATAGCCAGCATTGAATGCACAAATGAAGAAGAACCAATAGCTTGAGGTGATACTACTTGTTGGACCACACGTTCATCTTCCCAGCTGAAAGGCTACACCAAAGAGACAGAAAAAGTCTATGCCTTGGTACTGGGTTAGTGAGACATTATCTAGGGAAACAGTACCAAGACGCATGACTAGCAAGGATAGCAGCAAATGAACCAAAACTCATGAAAGCATATAATCAACAATTTAAGACATGAGCATGGAGATAGACAAATTAATTACAGCACATGCTATCCAAGATATAATAAAGCTCAAACTATCCTTAATCCACAATAAGGCATAGGAGCAACCAAACAAGCACATAGCAAATCACACATCATATGTACAGTCATAGATAAAGCATGCTAGTGAAAGCTATGGCAAGACTCATGCATCCACAATAAACCGTAAGGCACAAAAACCATGTAAGCATAAAGCATTTTAAGTACAACTCATGAAAGATGTATGCTAACATGGATATTAAGTGAACATATGGATACATAAGACAAAAATCAACACGAGCAAGATGATAAATGTATCAAATCAGTACAAGCTCTTGATGACAAAAACAAACTTATACATCCATGGAAATAATAAACAACAGTCTAATGCATGGATACATAAGCAAGAATCAGCATGAGCGAGATAATAAGGGTACAAGACAGCACAAGCTCATGATGACAAGACCAAGCTCATACACCCATGGAAATTAAGAACCACAATATTATAGATGGATATATAAGCAAGGTAAAAGCATGATGAAAGATATCAAAGGAGTATCACATGCCAATATGGTACAGGTGAGCATAAAGATAAGCACAACATGCCAAGTATGAATAATCATGAAAGGAAATACATGAAGGTAAAAGATAGCTCACCAAAACATGTGAAGACGTCGATCATGTAAGTACATGCCTCTTGGAGGCCATCATGAGGGTGGAGAACCATCAAGTGTCCCGATCATGTAATGAAGCAAAAGAACAGAACCGATTAAGTCCATGTTCTCCAACCCGCGTTCTCGGTACCTACACATGAGAAAGACAAGGTGTCCAAGTCTTGGATCCCGAAGGGTTAGAGAGTAAATGCTTGAGAACCCAAACCTTGGACACACCACCACTAGAAGCAGTCGAACCATTATGTGAGTTAGCATGATGCAAATGATAGTCCATGCAAGAAGATCCAATCTCATCCTTGGAGGCATGCCGCGAGTGGACAACTTGAAGAGGAAAACGAGGTTCATCTCTAGAAAAGCGGTGATGGCCTAGCTTGAAAGCACCAAGATGTGAACCAACAGAAGCATCAAAAGAACTCACACATCCTCGCCGTGAGTGTGTACCTCGATGAACGAAACGAGGTCCACCTCTTAAAAATGGCAAAAATCCTGCCTCGAGGCATCTCGTGGGACAAAATCAAAACCACACAAACCATGTCCACGGTGCTATCTGACACCACTAGAAAAGGTGTCAAAGAAGCCATCAACAAAGCGAGTCTTCGTGCTAGGATCTTTAGTGTGCATGTCATGAGAAAGACAATGCCTACTAGGAGACTTAGAAGCATGAGCTCGACACAAATGTTTTGCACGCCGAAAACAAAAATCCACAAGATGTCCATTCTTCCCACAAAATGAGCAATGGTGTAAAGGTCTACTAGTAGACACGGTCCGAGAGGATGAAGCACCATTGTCGCTCAAGAAAGAAGCCTTGGAAGAACTAACATCATGACTGGTCCTCGTACTGGCACTAGTACTACACATGCCAAGAGAAATACTATGTGTGTTCCTAGAGGTACGACGACGCACTCGACGCTCATGTTTCAGACGGTGAAAGCAAAAATCAAAAGTGTGTCCATTCTTCTTACAAAATGTGCAATGGTACTTCTCTTTTGAAGATTTAGTACCATTTGAGAAAGAAGCACATTTGTCTTTTGAAATCCGTTGGACAACACAAGAAGATTCCGAAAGAGTCGAACCTCCCAAGGAAGAGCTATCTAAAGCGATGGCACAAAGACCAACATCAAGTGACTCACATTTAGCACGAAAAGACTTCAACTCCGAATGCAAAGATGCAAGAGAAATCTTAAAAACATCAATCTCGGAGTGAAGGCAAATACAAGAGTCACATGACTTGGCGCTCATATCATCGCGCAAAGACTCAACCTTGCTCTTCAATGAAATGCAAGATGTGTAAGAAATTAATGATGCTTTCGAATTAAGCATGCAGTTCAAAGCATCAATTTCAGTTTCTAAACAAGCACAATTCTTGCAAGAGAATAAACAATCCTTCAGTAATTTTTCATGTTCTAAGCACATGCTACAAGGCCTAGCTTCAATTTCAATAATCTCAGCCCTAGCATTTTCTAATTGCTCAAGATGCATGGAATTAGTCAATTTAAGCTTATCAATTTCAGCAAGCATGCCCACACAAAAATCACAATCATTTCTACCAATAGATCTAAGATTGCCTATTTCTAACTTAGCATTGTCAAGTTCATGATGTAAGACAACACAAGAATCACATGGCATAGAAGCATTTGATCTCAATAATTCATTTTCAGATTTTAGGCATGCAAAAGAATTATTCAAGTTCTCCATGTCTACAATCAATGAATCATAAGCATTCATGGAGGTTTTCAATTTGGAGAGCTCATGAGATAGATCACCCTTTTCTCTTTTTAGCAATTTTATTTTCTTCCTAGGAGCTTGCAATTTGTATTCATATGAAATCAAGCCATCAATGAGTTTTTCTTTGCACACCTTGCTTAGCTTGATTAGGGGATCGTCCTCGGAAGAGTCATCATCGATAAGCTCTCCATCATGTTCATCCTCAATCGCTACTGCACATACGCCAATGGGCTCCTTCTCCTTGGGCTCCAAGCGAATCTCATCTCTGAAACTAGGACAATCAAAACAAAAGAATTCGCCACAAATATCACAGGAGAAATCCTCGTCAATCGACATTATCATTATCACACGTTCAAACATCTTGTTACGACAAACACCACCAGTAAAAGAACTACGACAAGATGCAAAGAAGCGCTCACAAGTCCTCATATTTGTCGCCATGCTCAAAGATCGGTGAAGATCACAAAAGAGCAAACTTGGCTCTGATACCACTTGTAGGACCAGAAAGACGACTAGAAGGGGGTGAATAGGAGCACAAACACTTTTTTTTTACCTTAATTGAATTTAATACTAATTTCACTCCAATAGCTATAAAAGCTATGAAGATCAATATACAAGCACAGTGGAAGACTTGTATTGAATCCAATCAAAACCCCGAAGCAAAACAACCAAAATTACCAAAAACTCAATTCACATAGAGTTGGGCGGTCAGACCTCTCAAAACGGCGGTCTGACCTCTCCATGGGGCGGTCTGACCGCCAGCCTAACGATAAACAGCAAAATCAGCACAGACAGCCCGAAAACCGAAACTCAAGTCGGTCTAACTTTTGATCCGTAAGGCCAAACTCCACGAAATTTGAGACACACCTTCTTAAAGATATTAGGAACCTATTCCAATCAAAGATTGCAGAGATCCATGCCAAAGTTCCTATCTTTTTCAGTTTGAACGAAGGGTGCTTCAAAACTGAGCCAAAAGCGAAAACGGTGATTGAGATGATTTCGTGGGAGGAATCAATCCAAGATGGCTAAGGATGGTCTCCCATACATCTTAGCACTCTCAATCACAGGAAGAGTCAAGCCAAAAGCTCTCAAGAGCAAAACCCCCGAAAATCACCCTTTCTTTACCAAAACCGGGCAAAACCAAAACTTAGATCCAAAAGCTTGCTCATGGATGATTGATGATCAAGATGAACCTAGATGGGTTCGCACATATCCCAGCAAGCAAGATCAAGAGGAAAAACCAAGTAAAAACTCCCGGATCAAGAAAAGCCCCAAAAACATCAAATAGGGAGGATGAACACAAAGAGACTCATCTCAAGAGATTTGGTTGGATTGAATTGAGATGGATGATTGTTGTTTACAGCCACTCCACATGGAGGACAAAACTCACCACGTGAGCACACACTCTCAATCCAAACCCTAGCTCTCCCCTTTCTCTTCAAAACCCAAAGAAAAAATAGGGCATCTCACCAATGGGGTTTGGCTGGCTTCTCCCTTGGCTTCAGCAGCACTCAAGCAGCCCACAACACCCATATTTATAGTGGAGGCTAAGTATCTAGGGTATATTCCATTAGGGCACCCATTAAACACTAACACACAATGGGTTAACACACGCACGCATCTCAAAGCGCCGTCTTCATCATCGATTGACCTAAACCGATTCACCATGCGCCGACCCACGCTGCGGTAGCCAAAAGGTCACCAAGGCGGTATTTTGTGAAATTACCAAAATACCCCTTCTCGATCCTTCTCCAAAAGACCGAGTCCATCTGCGTGAAGCACTAGCCTGCTTCGCCACGTGTAGGTTGATCAACGGCTCCATGTCGTCAAGTCTCTCCCGTCTGGATCCCACCGGCACCACTGAGCACTTGCAACGACTCCCACGCCGCTTGATCCAACCAGTCGCACCGAACTGCCCGTTCGGTCATCCTTGTCCATCCTGCGCCACGCTTGAGTCCTCTGACCTCACCCAGCATCCTTGATCGTTCTGGACCTCAGCTCTCCAAGCTTAGTCCCGATCCACCTCGCCATTGACCGTCATAGAACTACAAGCAACCTGCACAGCAATAGACCAAGAAACCATTTCCGGGAACAAGTTCTTCACAACTTGACCCACGTTAGCCAAAACATGCATCATACAACACATATGCAATGATAACCATGAACTTGACCTAACAACCACAAAATGCCGCCACACGGGCCGGCGAAACAAGCCAACACCGGTCAGACCGCCACCCTTGGCGGTCGGACCACCCACTGGCCGGTCTGACCGCCAACCAAAGGCCGGTCTGATCACCACATTGGGACTTAGCCAAAATTCCACTCTTGTAAATCCGAACCTCTCTGGAATTTTCAATTGAATAGAGCTTTTCCCTGGAAGCTCCAAAAAATTATGGGTCCAAGTGAAGAAGAACCCTCTTACTTGCATACACCCTCTATTTTTAGCCTAGCTCCAAAATCCAAATTCATTAAAGTGGCCGGTCTGACCGCCACCCTGGCCAGTCTGACCGCCAGCCACCATTCCAGAAAAACCACACAAGGCATGGCCGGTCAGACCGCTAGAGGCCTGACAGAACTGGAGCAACGCCGAAAACGGGTGATCCCGCAAACCCTCAACGCCATTGCCAATTGTCTCATCATCCTAAGATCGTGGGGATATCCCCATGATATCCATAGATGGTTTGCATAGATACCACGTGTGGGTCGAGGAGACCCTCTAGTTCTCACCATACTCGGGCATTTTTCATCATGTATCTATACATAAGCAATGAGTTGTGATATTTATCGGTATTACGTGAATGTAGAACTTGATTATACACACCTACAGTGTCCAACATCGTAGAAGCGAGGCGTCGAGGCCAACGAGGTTGAATAAGTCATATAAGTCGTTGAAGCCTACGACAAAGTTGCCCACCCCATTGAAGAAATGCTCATCCTTGTATGCGACGGTGATTCGTGTATCGCACCCCTTCTTTTTGGTCTTCTGCATGTAACTGGCATGCAAAGCTTAACAAGCATATCCAGCGTGGAGTAATACTGTGTCGGAGCACAACGGTTTCCCGATGGAGTAATTCTCGAATGTCTCGGGCTTCCCGGACCTGGGAGGCACCTTAATTTTCATTGATTTCGATTTGGCCTTCATGACTGGCAGCGTCTTCCTGCGAGACGACTCGAGAACTGATACAGCGGCATGCTTTTCTTGTTCCTTCGGCGTCTTCTCCATGGGAACTGATGAGGTGGCCTTCTGAGGCGAAATATGAGGTGGAGTCATCGAGGGTCCCGTTGGAGAGGAATGGTCATGTCGAGATCGCGGCACTGCTGGGTCCAGGGTGATGTCCTTCTTGGGCCACTGGATAAAAGTGTGCACGGTATCCCTTAGTGTTCTGATGTCTTCGTTCAGGCGAATCTCCAGTGGGATAGCCATGAAATTGTCATGTATCATATCCACGGACCTGGCGTAACCTAGCTAGTCGGGCACCATGTCAGACCGCCCTTCTTGGTTTGGGTACACCATCCTCGCCCGGCCTCAATAGAAATGGACCCAACCATCCTCACTTGGAGCTTGCATGGCGTTAGCCCCTACAAAACGATACTCAATTAGCTCAGGCGTCCTATAGGTCTATCTTTGGTGCATTCCATAGATGTACATTACCTTGATGTCGTCTATCAGTAATTGGACGTTGTCATGTTCAGAATTATGCGTGGACGTGACGCTACTCGATGTCGAGCGGGATCGCTCCCAAATTAACAGGCGGCTTGCGATCGCTCAGAGTTGATTCATTTGATCCTCGCAATGTCGCTAGCTTTCCTTCAAATTTTTCAAGAATCATCTGCACCAACCGGTCCTCGCGCTCGGCCTTGGATCTCTTCCTACTTCTATACGTGCATTAGTCGTCTGCGAATCCATGACTCCAAGGTACGTGAACCCCAAGGCCTCGTGTGAGACTCGGGTGCTCCTTATTTCCCAAGGCCGTAGATAGTATATCCTTCTCCCTGTCTGCCTGGAAGGAGCCTTGGGACGTTTGGGCAGTCAATTCACGCTACAAGAGGTATTATTAACAACTAGGTAGCTCGACATATTTACCACACGTTGGGACACTTCCTGGTCTGCCGGGTTTGTGAAAGAGATGCTGCCCGAAGACGAGACTTTTTCCCTCGCTTTTAACCAGCTTAGGGAATGCGGGTCTGTGATATCAGGAAATGGCCCGGTTGCGTTCTCCTCCTCCGCCGCCCATTCCTCGTATTTACGTGCGTACCCAGTGGTGCCGAGTTTGTGCGGGTGAGTGTTTCGTGTCTGGAGAGCTTTGTGCGCCACACTTTGCTCCTTAAATTCGACCGTCGTTTTCATAGCCACAAAGGCGTCCCATGTTTCCCGTGTTAAGAATCCATACTTCGCGAAGGGCGTCTCACTCGTGTTCACGTACTTCGTGACAAGAATTCTCTTGAAGGTCCTCCACGATTTATCCATCAAGAGCAACGTCGTCCGTTCCACGCGTGCCATGTCTGCTTCTGAGATAGTGAACTTGCTTGAAAGTTCTGTCCATAGCGCGCCTCTCTATTCTTTTGTCAGAGACTTTCAGCTTGGTGTGGTGATGGGGACTCGTTCCCTTGCAAGTATCCCGCAGATGGTCCGGAATCTCATCGCTGATCTCTTGGGACACAGAGGGACCCCAAAGTCACTGACCTCCGTGATGATCAGTCGGCCCGCAGGCATTTTCGATTTTCCTCTGCCATCTCGCCTACGTATCATTATTGTCGACAGAAATCCAGACGCATTAGGCAACGTCGGTGACGATGGCAAAGATGGCGCCTCTGCCATCTGCGGCGTCGGTGACGGCGGCGAAGACGGTGCCTCTACCATCTGGCTTACTTGCTATCTATATAAGTTACATATACAATAAAATGGATTGCAAGTGTCCCAAATTAACATATACATATGAAGTATCTCCATGTCATTTAAAATGAATAATATGCTCAACATGTGCAATATTAGCAAATAATCATAATTAATTCCAGCAAGAAAATCAATCAAGTCATTTAAAAGGAACAATATGCTCATCAAACACAATAAGTGTACACTTAAAATCAGCATAAAGCTAAGATTTGATTGTATGATTATTGCTCTCAGAAAACTAGTTGCACAAGGTTTAACCTTGTCCATCACAACACCTATGTCCAATGTAATCATCAATTGAATATAACAATTTATAGATTAGGCCTTGAGTTCAATTTACAACTTGCTATTCGAATCAACCGGATTCAAGCAAACTTACTCAACTTAACCTATGCACTGAAAAGAAAGAAGGCACTGAAAAGATACAGAATAGCAAGAAGAATTGAATGATAGAGATACAGGAACAACATGTATAATAGGTTGAAATAAATTGCTCAGAGTAATAGGAATCAGCTAGACAATCTACAACTCAAGGCTTAATCTATATACCAATTCACATTCAATTTTATTTTCTATGACAATTCATCACCGAGCATATCAAAGAACCCACCAATCACAGATCACATATTTCAACTAGCACATCACAGTGCACGATATGTTGAAATACTCACAACGGCGATGGTACTCAAAACCATCGAGAAGATCAACAGACAAGGCACGTGGGAGGACCAAATTAACATAATCAAATGTAAATCATTCAAGTCATTTAAATTGATTGAAACACTAATATTTCCAACTTCAGATATTCACTTAATTCTCAGCTAACCAATTTGCCATGTAGAACAAGGAATATCTTAGTCCAAACTAAAACAGGAGAATGACATGTATGATCAATTATAAAATCTGAATGTAATTGTTACTAACCTAACATAGATTCATCAGACATTGCCATTCCAACTATGAATAATTCCATATATATGCATGAACCATCAGTCAAATTCGTGGACAAGCAATGAAAAAAATGTTCAAGAACCATCTGGCATTAATCACAACCAAAATACTACATATTATCCTACACATTTTCATCTAATTAGCAAATCCACGCACATCTACACATTGCAAATAAAAAGGGGATGAGGGAGGACAAGGTGGAAGGGTGGCACCAAGCTCTTAGCCTCTTACCTCCACGGCTCTGAGGGAAGAAGCGATGAGGGGAGAGTGAGGCCGCTGGAGGGGAAATCTGACGACGAGGGCACATGAGGAGGAGGCCGTGCGCCGAGGTCGGAGGTGGCGGTGTCGGCCAAGGATTAAGGGGAGTGAATGGGCGAGCCCTAGAGGAGGCCGGTGTAGAGGGAGGATGCCGACACGGGGAGGAGGCCGCACGTCGAGGCGGCGGCAGCGTCGACGATGTCGAGGGCGGCGGTGTCGGGGCTTACGGGGAGGTGAACGGGCGAACCCTAGAGGAGACGAAGGAGCACGCGAGAGCTGAGCAGGCTAAGGACTGGGGAGATGAATGGGCGGCACTGGAAAGATGAATGGGCGAGCCCTAGGGTTATAAGGCCTATCACAAATGGTTCTATTATGGAACCATCTGTGAAAAGAAATCACAGACGGTTCTATTTACGAATCATCTGTGATATTCCATATCACAGACTGGAAAGATGAATGGGCGAGCCCTAGGGTTATAAGGCCTATCACAAATGGTTCTATTATGGAACCATCTGTGAAAAGAAATCACAGACGGTTCTATTTACGAACCATCTGTGATATTCCATATCACAGACGGTTCTATTAAATAACCGTCTGTGATATGGAACGTATCACATACGGTTCTTTAATAGAACTATCTGTGATAAAAATATCACAGACGGTTCCTAATTAGAACCGTCTGTGATTCCTTATCACAGACGGTTCTATAATAGAACCGTCTGTGATAACCTGACATCCCGGTGACAAATGAACAAGTCTCTTCATTTTCCCGCGTGTGTCTCTTCGTCTCTTCATTTTCCAACGTCGCTACAGCTCCCAAATATCTCTTCGTCTCCCGCTCCGGCTTTAGTACTTGTTCTATAAATAGATATCCCCTTCTACAATGGATTTCACACCACCTCCTTGATCCCCTTTCTCCACAAACTCCAGATGGCTTCCCCTCTCGTGCCAGCTATTTATTACAAGCGCATAATATTATCATTCCACATTACAATGAAGTCCACATTGACATCAAAATCAGATATGACAATTCTATGTTGACATCAAAATATATAAGAGATTACAAGTCCATAACACATGGCAAGTCCACATTGACATGTCTCATGTTATGGAATAAATTAATTACAAAGGAGTAAATTCTTAATTAAAATATAGCCCTTCAAGATGATCGACGCGCATGTAGCTAGCTTCCTCACTAGGTTCTTTGTCGAGCCTGATGCCGTCTCCGAAAGGAGGCAACTCGTCAAATTGATTGTATTCTTCCTCATCCACTACATTCTCAACTCTGACAATTCTCTTTTTTCCATGAAGAACTATGTAGCGCTTCTTATTTGTCGGGTCGGTTACATAGAAGACTTGAACAACTTGGTTAGCTAGTACGAATGGTTTGTCTTTGTATCTGACACGTTCGAGGTTCACGGTAGTGACGCCATACTTTTCGACCTTCACCTGTGGGAGATGGACCCAACAACACCGAAATAGGGGGATCTTGAAAAGCACGTAGTCGAGCTCCCATATCTCCTCTATTTGCCCATAGTAGGAGCTCCTCAGCCCATCGGTACTGAATGCATTTATGCGGACACCGCTGTTCTGGACTGTGCTCTTCCTATCCTGAGCTTTCGTATAAAAAGTCTACCCATTTATGTCGTATCTTTGCCATGAGACAATTGTAAATTGTGGCCCTTTTGCCAACCATAGCAGCGTATCATCACTTGATGACCTCCCAGTGATTCGCACCTTTAACCATTCGTTGAACCGACAGTTGTGCTCTCTCGTGATCCAAACCTCCGACCGGTTCGGATTCTGTTGGCGTACTATGTCTTTGTGCTCATCGATGTACGGGGACACTTGGGTCGTGTGTTGCAAGATCGTGAAATGGGCTTGAGCATACGTATCCAGATCGGGAGTGATTGATTTCCTTCTGATGGTCCCAATACCCTCCAGTCTCCCCTCATGACGAGATAGAGGCACACCTATCGGTTCCACCTGAGCCATGTAGTCGACGCAGAACTCAATGACCTCTTCGGTTGCATAACCTTCGATGATCTTGCCCTCGGTCGAGATCGATTACAGACGTAGGACTTGAGAATTCCCATGTACCTCTCGAACGGGTACATGTGACGTAGGAACACGGGGCCGCATATCTTTATCTCTTTCACAAGGTGAACAATGAGATGGACCATGATATCGAAAAATGACGGAGGGAAATACATCTCAAGATGACGTAGAGTCGTCACCACCTCGGCCTGCAGAGCATCTAGCCCTTGGGGATCGATGACCTTCTGAGCAATTGAGTTGAAGAAATAACGTAGCCTCAAGATTGCCACTCGGACCTTGTTCGGCAAGATACTCCTAATTGCAAAAAGAAGCATTTATGTCATTAGCACATGACAATCATGAGACTTCATACCAATTAATTTCAAATCTTGCATAGAAATAAGTTTCTTAATGTTAGCGGAGTAACCAGACGGGACTTTCACACCATGCAAGCTCTAACACAGTTCATTTCTCTCGGCCTTAGACAGAGTGTAGCAAGTCGGGAAAATACGTTAAATCTGTGTCGATCTCTTTCGGTGCTAACTCGGTCCTTATGTTCATATCAACCATGTCACGCCGTGTGTTAACACCATCCTTTATTTTGCCACTAATGTTCAGTAAGAGACCAATCAAGCTATCACATACATTCTTCTCCGCGTGCATGATGTCGATGCAGTGGCAAACTTCTAAGTGCTCCCAATAAGGCAAGTCCCAAAAAGTTGACCGCTTCTTCCAGATGTTCTTTTAACGGGTTCTTAATTTACGTCCCTTCCCAAGCACAACATCGATATCCTTAACCATATCATAGACCTCTTTCCCTCTAAAAGCCCTTGGAGCTGAACCGTCCTCCTTATTTCCATTGAATTGTTTCTTCATCTTGTGGTATGGGTTACTCCTGGGAAAGAACCTACGGTGACGCATATACACAGTTTTGCGCGAGTTGTTCAGCCATAAACTCTTCGTATCATCTAAGCAGTGCGGACAGACTTTGGATCCTTTTGTACTAAAGCCCGATAGGTTACCAAGGGCTAGAAAATCATTGATGGTGCAGAACAACATGGCGTGTAAAGTGAAGTTCTCTCGCTTGTACGCATCCCATACATGTACCCCTTCGTTCCACAGTGTCACAAGATCTTCCAACAATGGTGCTAGGTACACATCAATATCATTCCCAGGTTGCTTCGGCCCTTGGATAAGTAGTGACATCAAAATGTACTTCCGCTTTATACACAGCCAAGGAGGAAGGTTGTACATACATAGATTCACAGGCTAGGTGCTATGTCGGCTGCTCATGTTACTGAAAGGATTTATTCCATCTGTACTCAACCCTAACCTTATGTTCTCGGTTCCGCACTGAACTGTTTGAAGCTCTGATCTAAGTTTCTCCACTAGGCAGAATCAGTAGGGTGTCTTAGCTTTCCATCTTTCTTACGCTCCTCCGAGTGCCAATGCAGCAATCTTGCCTCCTTTGGGTTCGCAAATAAACGCTTCAAACGTGGGATGACAGGCAGATACCACAGCATCTTAGCAGGAGGTCCTTGCTTCACCTAGGCAGTATTCTGACGCTTGTATCGGGATGCTTTGCACATGGGACATACATGCATGTCTGCATACTCTTTACGGTAGAGGATACAATCGTTCGGACATGCATGTATTCTTTCTACTTCCATTCCCAATGGACAAAGAACCTTCTTTTCTTGGTAGGTGGTGCTGGGCAACACGTTTCCCTCCAAAAGGATGTCCGCTAGGAGACCTAACAACGTCGTGAAACTCTTATCGGACCAACCATTGCTTGCCTTCAATTTAAACAGTTCAATCACAGTTGACGACCTTGAGTATTCTGGCTTGCAGCCAGGGAACAAAGGTCTCACCGAGTCCTCCATTAAGCCCTCGAATTTGTAAAACTCTCTCTCACTGTAGTTCTCTTCTGCATCGCGTAGCATCTGATCCAGATTGTCATCGTGCGACCTATCCTCCAAAAGCACAGTCCACATCCGGCATATCGTTGACTTCCTCGGCGATGTCGTCATTATTAACTTCTGGTATAATCTGCTCTTCACCGTAACTGGTCCAACATGTATACCCTTTTTTGAAACCCCTTTGAATCAAGTGCGCTTCGATCTGCACTGGGTTGTTAAACATCTTCTGATTACCGCAATCAATGTATGGATAGTACATAAAATTTATCCCCTTCTTCAACATATCCTTCTCGGCAGCTCTTCTAAAAGCAACCACGCCATTAATGTACTCTTGACTCACACGGTTCACACCGTACATCCAGTTTCGGTCCATCTACGCTACGCATGTAACAAATTAGTGTCAAATTAGATTAATAAACCACAAGTACATACTCTTCCTATTTACCAAACATACTTAAATTGATTAGCGATTAATTTATAGCAAACATAAAGGGTTATAGATCGTCACCCTCGGAGCTCACAAAGAAAATACCAAATATCTCTCAAGAATCCTCTCCTTCTCCTCCCTTCCTCCTCTCCTTCTCCTCCCTTCCCTCTCTGTCGGCGGCGCAATGGGCTTCCTATTTACCAAACATACTTAAATTGATTAGCGATTAATTTATAGCAACATAAAAGCATCTCTAGTGTATTGAACCGATGCCGATTCAAAGAGATGCCACGTAAACATTCAAAGAACTACTCATTTTTCCCCCAATGTATTGATCCGATTCTTACTCTTAAGTGGGGCCGACATCTTATTTAAAAAATCAGAAAAGAAATAAAATCTCTCTCAACCGCTCTCTCTCTCTCTCTCTCTCTCTCTATTTCCTTCCCCCTCATAGAACTTAATGCATATGCTAACCACCCGATGAAAAATAGTATTCTATTCACTTGCATCTGGATGCAAAGTTTGCATCGGTTCCTAGAGTTTTTCTTCGGAATCGGCAGCTTCCAACGTGTGGAATCGGTTCCTAGCATTAAATCTAGCCATTTGAACCAGCTAATTAAGCACGTACATTGCAGATGCTCAAAAGGGTTATAGATTGTTACCAAGAAAATACCAAACCTCTCAAGAATCCTCTCCTTCTCCTCCCTTCCCTCTCTGTCGGCGGTGTAGTGGGTAAACACCTAGGTGGCGGCTCAAATGGGAATGGGTAGGGGGTCTGGTCCTGGAATTTATAGTGCAAGGATATCACAGGCGGTTCTTATTATAAACCGTCTGTGATATACAACTATCACCGACGGTTTTTCAATAGAACCGTCGGTGATAGTTCATAGACGGTCTTTATTGACAACCATCTGTGATACAGGAGATGATCACAGATGGTTATTTAATAGAACCATCGGTGATATTTCACAGACGGTCTGTATTGAAAACCGTCTGTGGTGCAGGAGATTATCACAGACGGTTATTTAATAGAGCCGTCTGTGATAGCTCACAGACAGTTCTATTAATGAACCGTCTGTGATAGATGCCTATCACAGACGGTTATTAATAAGAACCATCTGTGATAGGCTGGCACGGCAAATACCTGGTTCGGACAGACCCAACACAGATGATTCCATTTTAACCGTCTGTGATGAGGCATCTACTATTGTTTGTTTTGTAGTAGTGGTGGGACCTCCCGGGTGGTCCTGGGAGACCCCTGTCAGTTCCCGACAGCGGTGGTATCAGAGCCATATCGACTGTGGGACGTAACCTTAGTTAGTATGGTCGTTTTAGTCAAGAGTCTAAAATTTTATTTTATAAATCAAACCAACAAAGTAACATGAGTAGCTATTATTTTCTCATCTTACTCTATTCTGTTCTCATCTTATTCTAATCTCTTCTCACCTTATTCTTAGATTCTCACCCCTTACCCCCTCTGAAACTTTGTTTTCAAACTTAAATTGACCTTCTTACCTCAGGAATCTCTATAGGATCGAGCTTTGTTTTAAGTCGCCCACCCATGTAAGTTAAATAGAAGTGCCTAGAGTGGTCCTCCTTAGCTTAGTGTCATTTAGTCCTTGTCCTTGGCCTTTTGTTGGAGTTTTGTTGCCTTCTTAGTAGCCTTCCGGCTATTTGTTCTTTGGGTTTGACCTATTTTTCCCCGATTAGGGTGCTCTGTCTTTCCCCTTGCTCTCTCTCGTCCCTTGTGCTGTTCCCTCTTACTTGTTGTGCTTTTCCCTCTCACCTATTAAGCCTGAGAAGATGTCTTACAAATGGTCCAGACCCACAGCTCAGCAAGTCAAGATGAACCAGCTGACCCCTTGTTGCCACCACCTCCGCCTCCTCCAGCAGCCCAGGTAGACCCAAGTATGAGTCAGTTCTTGGCAGCCCAGACGCGACTGATGAACGCCATGATGCAGAACATGAATCAAATGGTAGCTCAGCAGAACCAAACCACTGCGGCCTTGATCACGGCATTAAATCAGAGCAACCAAGCCGCGGCTGCGCCGCTACCAGTTGTTCCCCAGTCAGGGTTGGCAGAATTCTTGAGGACTCGTCCACCTACCTTCTCTAATTCCTCCGAGATGTTGGACGCAAATGATTGGCTGCACTCAACTGAAAAGAAGCTTACCATTACCCGGTGCGACGACCGGGAGAAAGTTCTCTATGCCACGCACCATCTTGAAGGCTCAATAGCCGAGTGGTGGGAGAACTATTGTGCCGCCCATAAGAACCACTAGAGCATCACATGGGCAGAGTTTTCTGAAGCCTTCCGCCACTTCCATGTTCTAGATGGGAAGGTGGAAATGAAAAAGAATGAGTTCCGGGAGCTAAAGCAGGGAAGCATGACAGAGAGTGAATACCTTAACAAGTTCACTCAACTTTCACAGTATGCCCCAGAGGACGTTGCCACAGATGATGCTCGACAGAAATGGTTCAAGCTAGGACTCATCCCCAGTTTGAAGGTTCAAGTCATCGGCAATGACTATGCAGACTTCCAGCAGATGGTGAATAAGACCTTGGTCAGTCCAGTGGGAGTTAAAGTGAAGTTTGAAGCCACCTTCGAGAAGCCAGAGAGAGTTTTGGTCTGCAATGTTCAAGCCGTGTCTTTAGAGGATATCCCAGTGGTCTATGAGTTACCGGATATCTTCCCAGATGAGCTACCTAGAATGCCCCCAGACAGAGATCTCGAGTTCGTCATCCACCTAGTCCCAGGGACTACTCCAATAGCCAAGAGACCTTACCGTCTACCTATAGACGACTTGGTGGAGTTGAAGAAGTAGATTGAGGAGATGCTTGAGAAAGGTTTTGTTAGACCGAGTTCTTCGCCTTGGGGAGCCCCTATGATCTTTGTTGCAAAAAATGATGGTACTCAGCGGATGTGTGTGGACTATAGAACACTCAATGAGATCACCATCAAGAACAAGTACCCTCTACCCAGGATAGATGATCTGTTCGACCAGTTAAAAGGAGCCGGAGTGTTCTCCAAGATAGACTTGAGGTCAGGTTATCACCAGTTGAAGATTCGCCAAGAAGACATACCCAAGATAGCCTTTTCAACCCGATATGGTCTGTATGAGTTCACTGTCATGTCCTTTGGTTTGACCAATGCCCCTGCCTACTTTATGAACTTGATGAATAAGGTGTTCATAGAGTATTTGGACAAGTTTGTCATTGTCTTTATTGATGACATCCTAGTGTACTCTAAGAGCGAAGAAGAGCATGAAGAGCACCTTCGCTTAGCCTTGAGCAAGCTTAGAGATCACCAACTCTATGCAAAGTTCAACAAATGTGAGTTTTGGATGAAGGAAGTTACCTTCCTGGGTCATGTTGTGTCTGAAAAAGGAGTCACTGTCAACCCCAGTAAGGTCTAAGATGTGCTCAATTGGAAGCCACCCAAGTCAGTACCTCAAATCAGGAGCTTTCTCGGCATGGCAAGTTACTATTGTCGGTTCATAGAAGAGTTCTCCAAGATAGCAAGACCTCTCACCCAGCTGTTGAAGAAGGAGAAGAAGTTTGCTTGGACGCCCGAGTGTGAGTAGAGCATCCAAGAATTGAAGAAGTGTTTGACCTCAGCTCCTGTGTTGATCTTACTAGATGTCCGAAAGGACTTTGAAATTTACTGCGATGCATCTCGACAAGGTCTTGGATGTGTTCTGATGCAAGAGAGGAAGGTAGTGGCTTATGCTTCTCATCAGCTAAGACCTCATGAAGTCAACTACCCCACCCATGATCTAGAATTGGCTGCCGTAGTACATGCCCTGAAGATATGGCATCATTACCTTATTGGAAATCGCTGTGAAGTGTACACTAATCACAAGAGCTTGAAGTACATTTTCACCCAAGTTGATCTCAATATGAGGCAAAGAAGATGGTTGGAATTAATCAAGGATTACAATGTTAGAATCCATTATCACCTAGGCAAGGCCAATGTGGTAGCTGATGCATTAAGTAGGAAGCTCTACTGCAGCACTTTGATGATCAAGGAAAGTCAGCCAGCACTTCATGAAGAGTTCTAGAAGCTCAAGCTTGAGTTAGTGGAAGAGGGCTTCTTGGCTGCTCTAGAAGTCCAACCCACCCTTCAAGGTCAAATTAGGAAGGCTCAAACCGAAGATGTGGACATCCAGGAGATCAAAAGCAACATGAAGAGGGGTAAATGCTTGGAGTTTTCAGAGGATGAGCATGGGACTGTTTGGTTTGACAAACACATTTGTGTACCAAATCAGAGGGAGCTCAAGCAGCTGATACTCAGGGAAGCACATGAGACCCTATACTCTATCCATCCCGAAAGCACAAAGATGTATCAAGACCTCAAGGAACTCTATTGGTGGCCTAGCATGAAGCGTGAGATCGCTGAGCATGTGTCACGGTGTGATGTTTACCAGTGAGTTAAAGCCGAACATCAAAGACCTCCTGGACTCTTGCAACCTTTGGGCATACTAGGATGGAAATGGAAAGAGATTGGCATGGACTTCATCACTAGTCTGCCTAGAACCCAAGCTGGTTATGACTCTGTTTGGGTAGTGGTGGATCGTCTTACCAAAGTTGCTCACTTCATCCCAGTCAAGACCACCTACTCAGGGGATAGGCTAGCAGAAATATACATGGCAAGGATTTGTATGTCAACATGGAGTGCCCAAGAAGATTGTGTCGGATCGAGGATCTCAGTTCACTTCAAGATTCTGGCAAAAGCTACATGACGTTTTGGGCACCAATTTGAACTTTAGCAAGCCTACCATCCTCAGACAGATGGTCAAACTGAAAGAGTAAATCAGATTCTAGAAGATATGTTGAGAGCTTGTGCTCTAGAGAACCAGACCAATTGGGATCGGATGTTACCTTACGCAGAGTTTTCTTACAACAACAGCTATTAGTCAAGCTTGCAGATGCCCCCTTTCGAAGCCCTCTACCGGAGGAAGTGCAGGACACCCTTGTATTGGACTGAAGTAGGCGAAGACCAAGTGCTCAGACCTGACCTCTTGAAGAAGCAGAAGATCAAGTGCGATCAATAAGAGAAAAGCTGAAGATCGCTCAGACCAGGCAGAAGAGCTATGCAGACAACCGTCGCTGAGACTTAGCTTTCGCTCCTAGAGATCATGTGTATCTTAATGTGTCGCTTCTCAAGGGAATGCGCCATTTCAGAGTCAGTGGGAAGCTTGCACCAAGGTTCATTGGACAGTTTCCAATTCTTGCCAAAAAGGGAGAAGTTGCTTACTAGTTTGAGCTTCCACCTCAGTTGTTAGGAGTGCATGATGTCTTCCATGTGTCCCAATTGAGGAAGTGGTTGTGTGTGCCAGAAGAGCAAATGCCCCTGAAAGCAGTCGACCTCCAAGAAGACCTCTCATACAAGGAGCAACTCATCAAGATCTTGGGAGTGTCCGAGCATGTAACAAGAAGCAAGGTCATCCGGTTCTACAAGGTCTAGTGGAGCAAACACTCCGAAGAAGAGGCCACATGGGAGCGCGAAGAGGATTTGGAGACCGAGTTCCCGCACCTATTCCCTAGCCAGCCCGAATCTCAGGGTCGAGATTCCCTTTAAGGGGTGTAGGTCTGTAACATTCTAATTTTCTAGAATTCTTGAAAGTTTTCAAAATAAAAATAACCATTTGGTTTTGTTAAATTTCCCAAGCTTAACTTGAAGATTTTGGAAAATTTGGACATCTAACATGACTTAATCGAACTTCAACTAATGCGAAAGTTTGGTTTATTTGGAGTTGTTCGAGTTCTGGTCTTGTTTTCCCCTCTCTCTGTTCGATCAGACCTCTCTGGACCTCCCTTGACCTCTTCAGACCTCTTCCCCATTTGGACCTCCTCTTCGTTTAGACCTCCTTATGGTCTAGACCTCCTTCTCTGTTTAGACCATCTCTTTGGTCTTGACCTCCTTTTCCTATTCGTGTTGTGTTCTCCTAGGCTCAGCAGACCTCCATTGTGGTTCGGACCTCCTCCCAGTCCAGACCATCCTTTGGTTTTGACCTCCCCTAGGGTCACGACCACCCCCGAGGTGCTCCAAGCTCGGGTTTGTGTTTCAAATGTCCTTGATTTCCGAAATTCAAGGTTCAGGTTGAATTTCTCCTTTCTAGACCCTCTTCCCACTCAACCCTCTTTCCTTCGCAGGCTTAGGACCTCCTTTGCATTCATCTTGACCATTAAGACCTCCTTTGTGTTCATCTTGACCGTCAGGACCTCCTTTGGCTCCATCTTGACCGTCAGGACCTCCTTTGCTTTCATCTTGATTGTCAGGACCTCCTCGTCCTTAGGACCTCCCCCCTCAGTATAGACTTCCCTTTTCGTTTGGACCTCTCCGCCTGTCAATCCTTTTCTCCCTCTTCGCGCAAGTGCGCTCAGTCCGATCGTGCTTGGATAGCCTGATGAAATTGTGCTGTTCAAGCAGTCCGAACTTCACCTCTAGTTTGGGCCTTGGAATTAAGGTCGACGGTCGAGATCAAGTTGAGTTAAGCACGCGCTTAGGGTATCTTGGACCTCCCCGTCTTTGTGGTCTTTTTGCAAAGACCACCCTTTTGGGTCACGACCTCCGTTGAGGTCCAGACCTCTCCTTTGGGTCATGACCTCTCATTTGGTCGCGACCTCCCCTTTGGTCTTTTTGCAGAAACCACCCTCTTGGTCTTTTTGCAAAGACCACCCTTTTGGGTCACGACCTCCCTTGAGATCTAGACCTCTCCTTTGGGTCACGACCTCTCCTTTGGTCGCGAACTCCCCTTTGGTCTCTTTGCAAAAACCACTCTCTTGGTCTTTTTGCAAAAACTACCCTCGTGGTCAAAACCACCCCTTAGGGTCAGGACCTCCCCCTAGGTCATGACCTCTCCTTGCAGTCATGACCTCCCCCTTGGTCTTTTTGCAAAGACCATCCTTGTGGTCACGACCTCCTTTTGGTCATGACCACCTCTCTAGTGGGACCACCTTCTCAGGTCCTCTGCTCACCTTGTTTTTCCTCTCATCGTGTCTCAGTATCGCAGGAGTCTTCGCGCATTAAATGCGCTCGTGTCGCATTAAATGCGGTCACCTCCACCATGCCTTGTCTTTTCCTCTTTTATCATCTCTTTTACCCGCTCCTTTCCCTCCATCACCTGCTCCCATCGTGCGCATTGAATGCACCGTCCTCCTCTCCGGACCTCCCTGTGCTTTTACAAAGCACCAGAGAGGCCTCTTGCCTCCTTTTGTTTCCCAGTGCCTTGGACCTCCCTCAGAAGAGCTTTTTCTTCTTCGATTGGAGCTCCGACTTAGTGATTCAAGTTCCTACCATTGCCTTGATCCTGTGTCTTTCCTTTTGGCTTAGTTGGGTTCTTTCGTTGGAGTTTTTGTGGATTCATTTTATTTACTGGGTTCTTGTTCGCGCGTGTAGGATCCGGCTGTTCCGAAGACCTCCTGGACCTAGCATTCTCAACCGAAGAAGTTTAGTTCTTCAGCGAAGGCAAGTCATAGACCTTTGATCATGTTGAACCCATTTTACAAAAAGTATATTGTTTTGTTATGAACATGCATGGCTAGTTTTATAAAAATGGCTTTGGGGAGTAGTTAAACAAAACTTGTCAAATATGACTCCTTGGTATGGTTGAAAACAACATGTTGACATGTGTCTTTTGTCATCCGTAGGATGGGTTATTTTAGTTGGATATGTTTTTGTGTACCAACATAGGTGTGCTTTATTGCTTATCCATGCTTTAGTAGACGTTGGTCTCGATCTCATGACTCAAAGAATGTTGAACCTGACTAATTAACTATGGAACTGTGGCAATGCCACTATTGTTAAAATTTGTGTGCCAGGACCAGGGTGGTCATTTGGCCGGTTGAACCAAAAATGTTTTATGCTCGGGCGAGAAGTCAGGGGGTGAGTAGTGGGTGCCTTGTGCACACTGGGATGTTGATAGTCTCGCCTGAGCAGCCAACTAAGGACTTAACCTTGTACGCCATTGATCTGGGTCATTACCGTGCAACCACAAGTCCATTATGGGGTGGTCCTGGCCAACTAATTAGCGAGGTCCTGATGTAGTTCTGTCTTGGTTGTCGAATGGCACAAGAGGGGGCCCTGAATGGCGAATCCTTAGCGGGCAGAACCAAGTTAGGACTGACCTTTGTAAAGGCTTTGTCACGAGCTCTAGACTGCTTACCAAAGGAAGTGAGTAGGGGCATCGACGGGTGCCCAACCAACTAGAGCACTTCGTGTCTTGTGGGTAAAGTTGTACAACTTCTGCACAGTGTAAAATCTATTCGAATAGCTGCGTCCTCGGTTATGGACATGCCCGGTTCTTTCACGCTAGGGGTAGATCTTTCTAAAAAGTTGTGGTTGGTTCCGAGTGGTTTGGCTCATGACCAGGGTGGTCGTGTGTTGCTTTCAAAGAACTTGTTTACTTATGTATTATCTCTTTCAACTTGTGCTTTGTAATCTACTTACAATATTTACAACCAATGTTGCTTTATGCAAACTAACCATACAGCTTTTCTTTGTCAAGCCTTGCATAAATGTTATCGCATTCATTTCCCTATGGCTTGCTGATTACATTCAAAGTACTCATGGCTTATGCCCTCTGGTTAATCAGCAGCCGAAGATCTCCCAGGGTGCTCCGAGCACTATGAGGAGGAGTTCATTGAAGACTTCATGGACTAGGGGACGTCCTCCACTTGATAGTATGTGGCTCGCCGAGTGGCTCCGCACTGTGTTTTGTTCCGCTGCGAGTGTTCCTTTTGTTGTTTGCCCTGCGTGGCACCTCTATAAACAAGCTTGACCGTAATGTATTTTGTTATATATTAATTTGTCTACTTCTTCTTAAGTTTGTTGTGTGGATATGATGACACCGATGTTGAGTCTGTGCGAGCTAGTGATCTGATCTTGGGACTAACTCATTGTGCACAGAGACTGAGACCTTTGGGTGGTCTTGGTGGACCTTCGAGTCCTCCTGGGTGGTCTTGGAGGCCCTCTGGGAGGTCCTGAGGGACCTCTTGGGAGGTCTTGGAGGACCTTCCCAGACCTCCGGGTGGTTCGGTGGGACCTCCCGGGTGGTCCTGGGAGACCCCTCCAGGTCCTCTCGGGTCAGGTCCCGACAATTTTCCTTGGCCTCTTGGTGTTGGAGTCAACATAGCCATCCAAACATGCAAAAGCGGCAATCGCTACTAGCAGTGAAAACATATCCGGTCCTCCATCATCCAAAACACCTTCATGAGTTGATTCATCATCACTTGAACCATACGAACTTGAAGAGCTCATCTGCCACAGACAAATAACATAATTAAGAAGTAACCACCACTAGAGATAAACAAAGTACATGACAATTACTAAGTGACAACTACATAGAATAAACAAATGACACAATTAATAAGATACCACCAAGTCACATAGTACATAACTAACATAACAAGTCACATAGTACATTACATAACACATGACAAAAGGGATAAATAGGTTCAACTCTCAGGAATACAATTCAAACTATCTAATGCCTCTTCTTCTCCTCCCATGTCCTTGTAAGCCATGCTAGCCTGCCTTGAGGTGTATTGAGTGTATGGAAGACATCTTGATACTCCTTCTTGATGAGGAGTTGTGTGGCATATAAATACTCATCACTCCCTTCTCCGGCCCCAGCCTCAATAACCAAATCGATCATCTCAAATATCTCTTGCCTAACAGGATCAACCACTAGACTAGGTGCATTGGTCACAAAATTCTTGCTACCATGAGACCTCTCCATAGTATCCACCAAACGTTTCAGTTGCACGTCTTTGAACGTCTTCTTTGGCTGCTTCCCACTCGATGAGCCATTTCCAGCTCTCTTCTTGCCCTTGTCCACATGGGGTGACTTCTTCGGTGCAGTGGTTCCCTCCTCACCCTGAGGCTCATCACCCTCACCCTCATCATCCTCAAGATTGACATGGGCGGCACCATCTACTCTAGGTACAAGAGAGGATTCATTCGTACAACTTGCACCATCATAAATGATGTCAAACCTGTCCTCATGCTGCAGGGGTGCTTTCTTGAACTTGCCACATTGTGGCATGGCCTGCGATTAAAGAAATGCAAGAATCCATGAAATGGTTTTGAACAATTGAATTCTCATACACATGCAACAACATTAAAGATTGTATACCTTTATCTGTTCAGCCCACCACTCATCACTTGCCTCAATGGATCCAGTCTTAGGATCGATGCCTAGCCCCGATGCATGGAGCTTCAATGTCTTCCAATTGAAATAGTCCCTTTTCAAGCTGTCCCAATGGTTCTTTAATTGCTTACGGCTATACTCTTTATTAGTGTGTTCTTTGAACTTAGTTATAAGGTTGTGATACCCTTTGTTATTCAAACATTATAGGGGTCTATTTTTTTACAAGCACCTCTTCCACGTAGATGTCACTGAACATCTCATTTGTGAATGCATCCCATATAGCAGTGTTTGCGGCTTGTGCTTTATCCATCTATAAGTGGCATGCATGTAAGGAAATATGTAACCACAACATGGAACTGCTATATAGTGTGTGCTAGTTCAGATTTCTGTCAATAACAATATGTAACTAAACAAAAAACTATCTGTTGCATTTTCTGAGTCAATAACAAACCAAATTCATGACAAATATTTCCAATTGGAATACTGAAATGGTACTAAAATTATAGCAGCTTATTCACAATATATGGAATTACCAACCTACAATGTTTCACTTCATAATTACCAATAGGCTTCACTGAAATGATACATAAACATTGCAACTGAAATTGGCAAGTTGGGTTCAGTATTTTTCTTGGTTCAAAGCATTCTTCATGAGAGTTCCACCACACCAGTACAACACACTCTCCTCTCCCTCCCATCTCCTCTCCAGTCCACCCAGGTATACCAAAAATTGGAACTTAAATGTTTGGTTGGAGGGAGGTTGTACTTTGGATGGAGGAAGGAGGCGAGGGTGGGCTGCTTCGTGGAGGTGGCTAGAGGTGCGGGTGGGCGACCGGGCATGGCGTTGAGATCGATCGCTCGGCGGAGGCGGAGGAGGCGCGTCGAGGAGGAGGCGTGGGAGGCCTTGATCGAGGCGAAAGGCGGTCGGGAGGTGTGGCCGTGTAGGAGGGTGACAGGATGGACGAGAGGTGCGGGCGAGTGATCGAGCACGGCGTGGAGGCCAAATTCCCTCGGGCGGCAGCCAGGGGAGGCACAATCGGGAGGGGAACGACCGCTAGCGTTAAGGGTCTCACGCTTAGGGAGGGGCGCTCAGGGAAGGGAATGCGAGGGTGCGAAGATTCCGAGAATAAGTAGTAGGTAAGGGGCGGGTAAATAACCTAGAAGTTCGGGGGCATTTTCAGAATGCAGAGCGGGGGAAGCAGCGGGAAGCCCCTCACGACCGGCTTCCACACGTTAAGACGGCTTCGAGCTTCCGACAAAAGCGGGGGGAAAAGTTGCATGTTTGGTTCGGCTTCCAACTTTTTCGACCGAAAAAGCCAAAGCTGAACCAAACGAAGCCTAAGACTTTGTAATGTACTTTTGAATTACATGGCGTGTATGGTTTGGTTACGTGCATTACAAATGACAGCATGCACGAATCAGCAACTCAATCTATACCTAGGATACATGTTGGCCTTTTGGAATCGAGAAAAACTAGTGCATAGGAACGAAGTCAGTCTTGATGGCCCTTCGACGCCTTCCCCTTGTTTCCTACTAACTCATGCATGCAGTCAGTCCTGAAGGTAGCCTACCACTGGGCTTCGAAGATCTCCCACCCTGCAGGAGCATGGGAGCTCAGCCAGCCCCAGATGGGACAATCGATGTCTTCCCCTTGTCTCCTGCAGACCCATGGCCGTGATTAGTCCTGAAGGTAGTCCTCTACTGTGAGGTGGGCTGGAAGATAGAATGATGTTAGTAGAACGTAAGGCCAAATCAACAATAAGGACACAAATTGAACGTAACTTACCTCTTCGATCCAAAGTGCACCTAGGCGACGGGGAGCGATAGGACATCCGGTCCCACTAGCAAGAGCCTTCACCTTGTTTGCCGCACACTTGGCCTGGCCATCCTCAGCTTGTTGTTCAAAAGGTGGCGTGATAGTGTGTGGACATACCTTAGTATGATTTTGGTATTGTAATGGTATGCAACATATGGATATATTTTGAATATTGTAATGCAATTATCCCTTGTTATATTATGTTCATACAAATCTAGTAGCCAAAAGTTAAAGACATCTTGCAATTCATACATAAGCATACAACATCATGGATATATGAATCCCTTATGCAGTGTACGAAAACTATTCATACATATTGTACTTACTACTAGTAGGATTAATGTAACACCCCAAAAATTGCTTTCAATTCAAAAAGAGTAAAAAAGTGAAAATTTTAAAAAGATTTAATGCGCCTTGTTGATATTTGAATTTTTAGGGATGTTATTTGAAAATTCGTCACAATTCAAACTGGAGCTTAAAAGAAAAGGAAAGGGAAATAAAATAGAAACCCCGAAAGTGTGGTTTGGGTCAAAAACTTCCCGGCCCAGCCTAGCCCAACCGGAGTTTCTTTTTCTTTTCCTTTCTCTCCCTTTTCTTTTCTTTTCTTTTCCTCCTTTTTCCCTATCCGGTCCACATTGCCCTCAGGCGTTATTGCTAGCTTCACCTCCCCTAGCACCCCACGACACTAGACTCTCTTCCTCTTCCCCTCAACACGCTGCGCCCTGCACTGGCGCCAGACCGCAAGTGACAAGACCGCCACTAGCGCCACACCACCACAGGAGTGTTGGCACCCAACCCATTGATCAGCCCACGCCTGCATCGCGTCCCAGCCACTGTCGCGCGCACACTGCCACTAATTCAACCACCACCACCTCATCGCACGTCGCGCCCAGCCCAGCGCCAGCCACCTGATCCCCCTTCTCACCCCGCGCCTACTTAAGGGCGGCACTGAGCCCTTTTACACCCCTTCTGCATTTCCCCTACCTCCATTCTTCCTCTTGAGCATCGGTGAGCCAAAATGGCCGTGTGAGCGTGCGCCCTGCACCGACGATCACCTTCATTCACTGCTCCCGTTCTGCCTCCCCGGGTCATCATTTCGGGTCCGTAGTGAACCCCATCACCTCGTGCTCACCTCCCCTCCACCTTCCCCATTGAGCACCAGACAACAGGGAGCTTGAGCTCTCTGTTTCCACTACCACATCGCTGAGCCACTCCGAATAGCACTGGCCATCCCTGTTGTGCGCACTCGCGCCGCCTCTACGCCTGCATCCTCGCGCCCACCTCTAATCCCTCCCTCAACTGCGAGAGCCCAGGAACGCGCCTCTTCCTCCTCACTGGTGGCGCCTCACCTGGCATTGCCTCCGCCTTGGCCAAGCTGTTCCAACCGAACCGACGATCTCCTTCCCG